>OX457087.1:6162073-7398047 GCA_949752835.1 Empis stercorea
CATGGAATTTTCGATTTTATTTTATGCAAAATCGAGCACAATTTAGATGTAATTTTGGTATAATAATGTCAGGTGGACTGACAATATTTAGATGTGATTTTGGTCTAAGCTATATCTAAAAAAAATTGATATAGTAATTTAGGTCAGATTGTGAGAACGAAAAATAATTAAATATACAACATTGAATTTATTTTCTCATTTTAGTATAAAAATAGATTATACTCCAAGACGGATCATTGTTATAAGTACATCAATTGAAACAACAATTTTTCTCAACACAAAAAACGAAGAAAAATTTCTAATCAAAAATGGAATTTCTTTGAAAAATATTTAATTATTGATTAAAATTTATATTTATTTAATATATTTTGAAATAAATTATAATTAAAGTATTTAATGTCTTCATTTTCGTTTATATCTACTTAGCAGTTTAGTCTTTTTCCTTGTCTCTTAATTCGTAGGTAATTTTAAAATCATTAGTTTTGGATTTCACAAATTTTTAAACACACATGTGTGCATGATATCCTGGAAAGATTTTTTTCATACATCGCCTATATCCGATTTTTTGGGATCAACAATTGCCAACAATTGCATGCATAATTCTGCACATGTATTTCAGGCATTCCAGCAACATGTTTTGTTAAAATAACATTTTTGGAATAAAATTCTATTAATAGTATATTATTTAAGTAGGGATAAGAAGTTTCTCTTTTTTATGTATGGAAATAGAAAATATTATTTAATATTTTGTATAAGTATTATGTATAGATTCAAAAATAGATTATAAGTTTTACATATGTATTGTATTTAGAAGGGTATATAAACCCTCGTTTGAAATTAAATACATCAGTTACTGAACAGCATTCTAATACATTGTTTTCCTGAATATTTAGACCTGACCCACAGTAATCTAAATATTCTTAAAAGATTCAATTGTATAAGAATTAAAACTCAAAAAATAGGTAATACAATTTAATAAAAATTCCATGATAGCATTTTAAATTAAATAAAATTATCATGATCAGTAAAATTAATTTAAAAATTGGAATTACATAGACAACTTTTACAGATTTTGTCGTAGATCGAACCAGTAGTCTAAAATTTTCAAAAAAAATTTTATTATTAAAATTTCATTAATTTAGTAAAATTAATAAACCACCTATCATTATAAAATTATAGATTATTATAGAAAATAAATGTCTTTTCTCACGATCTATTCAAAAAGACAAATTTTAACTGCGTCTGTCTGGACTAAATTACTGGAAAATCCCAAAAAATATTAACAACCCATAATTTTTAAGCAATTTCACTTCAAAAATAAACAACAAATATTTTTCCCAAAGGATCACAAAAAATCTTCGTTTGAGAAAAGAAACTGTGTTCCTGGGTACATGTTAGAAAAAAATTTACCTGTTTATTTTTACGCTTAAATTAAACAAATAAACAAGTACAGTAAAACTTACAAATTCCGAATTTTAGGTAAGTAAAAATTCTTAAGGAAAATATAATTCACCTGAAATTGTTTTTATGACATTGGCAATTGTTGATCCCAAAAAATCGGATATAGGCGATGTATGAAAAAAATCTTTCCAGGATATCATGCACACATGTGTGTTTAAAAATTTGTGAAATCCAAAACTAATGATTTTAAAATTACCTACGAATTAAGAGACAAGGAAAAAGACTAAACTGCTAAGTAGATATAAACGAAAATGAAGACATTAAATACTTTAATTATAATTTATTTCAAAATATATTAAATAAATATAAATTTTAATCAATAATTAAATATTTTTCAAAGAAATTCCATTTTTGATTAGAAATTTTTCTTCGTTTTTTGTGTTGAGAAAAATTGTTGTTTCAATTGATGTACTTATCACAATGATCCGTCTTGGAGTATAATCTATTTTTATACTAAAATGAGAAAATAAATTCAATGTTGTATATTTAATTATTTTTCGTTCTCACAATCTGACCTAAATTACTATATCAATTTTTTTTAGATATAGCTTAGACCAAAATCACATCTAAATATTGTCAGTCCACCTGACATTATTATACCAAAATTACATCTAAATTGTGCTCGATTTTGCATAAAATCAAATCGAAAATTCCATGTAAATGTCGTTGATAATATTATCACTGTATGTTGATCATTTATTAAATTTTCAATTTCCATATTTTTCCAGAATAATTTTCAACACACAAAAAATAAAATAGAAATGTAATCAGTTATTTAATTTATTTAACTTTCCGATTTATAAAAGAATCTTCTTGACGGTCAAATCCCGAAATATCAAAGTGTTATAATAATCAAAAAATCATAATTTTCCTTTGATTTATATGATTAAAAAAAACATTTCTGAACAACGACCAAAAAACAACATTTCTGAACATTGTGTGATGTTCTATAAATGTTTCAAAAACACTTTGTTGTTTGTTATGTGCTTTGGTTAAGCAAAAATGTGTGTTTTCGTTTTTGTCAAATGAAAAAAAAACACATTTTGTGCCCTTACAATGTAAGAGGACAAAAATGTCGAAAAACGAAAACAAGAAAAACACGGATATTATAGAAAAAGGACTGAAAACTGAACCAACTGAAAAATGTTTCACAAAACAAACGAAAATTAAGATTACAAATTGAAACAAGTCAAAAGCTGCAATTAAATATTTTAAGTTCAGTGTGGCTATCAATGTTTTTTATATAATTTTAATAAATTAATATTAATCTTGCAAATAGGACACGCAAACATCATTAGAAATCGATTTATATATAGAAATTTGATCCAAAATTTCTTTTCGTAATGTTGTGAAATATATAATATGAAATATTGCGAGTAGTAATATAGTAATTATAGTATCACAGACTATTTACATAATAATTCCTAATAAAAATATTCCATTTGGATTAAAAAATCTTTAATGTATAGCGATGTAAATGTAAAAGAGGAAAATATTTATCTGTAAAAAAAAGAAATTTAAATAAAAATTCAAATAACAAACAAGATCAAATCAAAAAAATGAAAAATTTTCAATCGAACTCTATATTAAATGCTTGTGAAAACCAACTTTGATATTTCTTATTGTAAAGTTTATAGTTTTAACTGACTATTTATCAACAAACTAGTAATTTTAATTTGATTATATTTGATTTTTCTAATTTTAACAAAACTATAGTTTAAAAAATATATTACTTTTTCCTTCTGCAAAAACTAACCTAAATCACAAATTAATAAATTGTATTTTCCAGAATTATCTAATTTTCTCTCTTTTTGGAGCCAGAAAATTATAGAAAAAAATGGTATTCTAAAATTCTAATATAATCGTCTTTTGTATACAGTTTATTAGTTTGGCCTAAATGTATCGATTAAATTATATTAAAAAAAATCATCAAAATCTGTTCAATTTATTTAAAAATGGGTTTTAATTTCTTGTTTAAATTGTAAAATTTCAGTGTGATTTTTTAGTTGAAAACTTATTTTCATATCATTTAGTATTTTGTTATAATACATAAAATTATTGTACGACATGCCAACTTCATTTAATTCTCTGTGCCACAATGAATGAATACAAAGTGCAATATTAAAAATAAAGACAATGTAAAAATATTTTTACTACGAGTTAAATTTTTGAAACTATAAGTTTTATTGATAAATAATAAATGATAAGTTTTATTGATATTTAAACAGAACATCATTTAAATTTGTTCTAATTTTGATACGTGAATAGTAAAGGGGCAAAGCAGAGAATAAAAAATTATTTCATTTTTATTTTACAAATCTAATAATTTATAACAATAATATGGAGCTCTGAGACGTCCGACCCTATTCAATTATTATTATCAACACTCGTATTCATTCATTCATTCACAGAGCTAAGAAATGTGTTTTATTTTCATATCATATATATTATATATAAACTGCATAATTATTATAAATGAAGAAAAACATTTATTTATCAAAAACTGATCAAAATTAATCAAAAAATGGAATTTGTTAGATGAAATGATGACAAAAATTGTGTTTTATTTGATAAATCAATTAAGGTCATACATTTGAAATTAATTTAACACAAAAATTATTATTTATGTGAAACATATTCAAAAATTCTTAAACAATTAATTAGAGATAATGCAAATTATATATTTTATTCACTCAAGATAAAACTAACTTAAAACACTGTTCAATGATTATATAAATAAATGACTTTGACTTCGACACATTTATAAAATATTGCTCTGAGTGTTGGAAAGAGAAATATGGTTTTTTTTGTTATTGATAATGAAACGTGTGAAGAAGGGATACAAAAAATTTTTTGATGCATATTTTAATTGTGACGTCGCACCAATTATATAGAAAAATAATGCACTTAGTAATTTTTACGAATAAGTATGATAAATAACAAAAAAAAATGTTTTTGTGCAATACTTCATAAAAAAGTTTTCTCTTTGATTATGAATATAATACGAATGTTCTAGAATTCTCCAGAATATTTTACTTATGATATTTAAGTATTTAGTCGTCTAACAGTGTGGTTGTAAGAAGTCTTTTATATACTAAATATACTAAAGAACAATTTTTCATATATATATATGTATATAATGTATATGAAAAAAAAAACACATTTCGTATCTCTATTTTTTTTTAAAAAATAATTTTTCAAATCCAAAAATTTATAAAAATAATATAGAGCAATGCTAAATTACTGGAAAATCCCAAAAAATATTAACAACCCATAATTTTTAAGCAATTTCACTTCAAAAATAAACAACAAATATTTTTCCCAAAGGATCACAAAAAATCTTCGTTTGAGAAAAGAAACTGTGTTCCTGGGTACATGTTAGAAAAAAATTTACCTGTTTATTTTTACGCTTAAATTAAACAAATAAACAAGTACAGTAAAACTTACAAATTCCGAATTTTAGGTAAGTAAAAATTCTTAAGGAAAATATAATTCACCTGAAATTGTTTTTATGACATTGGCAATTGTTGATCCCAAAAAATCGGATATAGGCGATGTATGAAAAAAATCTTTCCAGGATATCATGCACACATGTGTGTTTAAAAATTTGTGAAATCCAAAACTAATAATTTTAAAATTACCTACGAATTAAGATACAAGGAAAAAGACTAAACTGCTAAAGTAGATATAAACGAAAATGAAGACATTAAATACTTTAATTATAATTTATTTCAAAATATATTAAATAAATATAAATTTTAATCAATAATTAAATATTTTTCAAAGAAATTCCATTTTTGATTAGAAATTTTTCTTCGTTTTTTGTGTTGAGAAAAATTGTTGTTTCAATTGATGTACTTATAACAATGATCCGTCTTGGAGTATAATCTATTTTTATACTAAAATGAGAAAATAAATTCAATGTTGTATATTTAATTATTTTTCGTTCTCACAATCTGACCTAAATTACTATATCAATTTTTTTTAGATATAGCTTAGACCAAAATCACATCTAAATATTGTCAGTCCACCTGACATTATTATACCAAAATTACATCTAAATTGTGCTCGATTTTGCATAAAATCAAATCGAAAATTCCATGTAAATGTCGTTGATAATATTATCACTGTATGTTGATCATTTATTAAATTTTCAATTTCCATATTTTTCCAGAATAATTTTCAACACACAAAAAATAAAATAGAAATGTAATCAGTTATTTAATTTATTTAACTTTCCGATTTATAAAAGAATCTTCTTGACGGTCAAATCCCGAAATATCAAAGTGTTATAATAATCAAAAAATCATAATTTTCCTTTGATTTATATGATTAAAAAAAACATTTCTGAACAACGACCAAAAAACAACATTTCTGAACATTGTGTGATGTTCTATAAATGTTTCAAAAACACTTTGTTGTTTGTTATGTGCTTTGGTTAAGCAAAAATGTGTGTTTTCGTTTTTGTCAAATGAAAAAAAAACACATTTTGTGCCCTTACAATGTAAGAGGACAAAAATGTCGAAAAACGAAAACAAGAAAAACACGGATATTATAGAAAAAGGACTGAAAACTGAACCAACTGAAAAATGTTTCACAAAACAAACGAAAATTAAGATTACAAATTGAAACAAGTCAAAAGCTGCAATTAAATATTTTAAGTTCAGTGTGGCTATCAATGTTTTTTATATAATTTTAATAAATTAATATTAATCTTGCAAATAGGACACGCAAACATCATTAGAAATCGATTTATATATAGAAATTTGATCCAAAATTTCTTTTCGTAATGTTGTGAAATATATAATATGAAATATTGCGAGTAGTAATATAGTAATTATAGTATCACAGACTATTTACATAATAATTCCTAATAAAAATATTCCATTTGGATTAAAAAATCTTTAATGTATAGCGATGTAAATGTAAAAGAGGAAAATATTTATCTGTAAAAAAAAGAAATTTAAATAAAAATTCAAATAACAAACAAGATCAAATCAAAAAAATGAAAAATTTTCAATCGAACTCTATATTAAATGCTTGTGAAAACCAACTTTGATATTTCTTATTGTAAAGTTTATAGTTTTAACTGACTATTTATCAACAAACTAGTAATTTTAATTTGATTATATTTGATTTTTCTAATTTTAACAAAACTATAGTTTAAAAAATATATTACTTTTTCCTTCTGCAAAAACTAACCTAAATCACAAATTAATAAATTGTATTTTCCAGAATTATCTAATTTTCTCTCTTTTTGGAGCCAGAAAATTATAGAAAAAAATGGTATTCTAAAATTCTAATATAATCGTCTTTTGTATACAGTTTATTAGTTTGGCCTAAATGTATCGATTAAATTATATTAAAAAAAATCATCAAAATCTGTTCAATTTATTTAAAAATGGGTTTTAATTTCTTGTTTAAATTGTAAAATTTCAGTGTGATTTTTTAGTTGAAAACTTATTTTCATATCATTTAGTATTTTGTTATAATACATAAAATTATTGTACGACATGCCAACTTCATTTAATTCTCTGTGCCACAATGAATGAATACAAAGTGCAATATTAAAAATAAAGACAATGTAAAAATATTTTTACTACGAGTTAAATTTTTGAAACTATAAGTTTTATTGATAAATAATAAATGATAAGTTTTATTGATATTTAAACAGAACATCATTTAAATTTGTTCTAATTTTGATACGTGAATAGTAAAGGGGCAAAGCAGAGAATAAAAAATTATTTCATTTTTATTTTACAAATCTAATAATTTATAACAATAATATGGAGCTCTGAGACGTCCGACCCTATTCAATTATTATTATCAACACTCGTATTCATTCATTCATTCACAGAGCTAAGAAATGTGTTTTATTTTCATATCATATATATTATATATAAACTGCATAATTATTATAAATGAAGAAAAACATTTATTTATCAAAAACTGATCAAAATTAATCAAAAAATGGAATTTGTTAGATGAAATGATGACAAAAATTGTGTTTTATTTGATAAATCAATTAAGGTCATACATTTGAAATTAATTTAACACAAAAATTATTATTTATGTGAAACATATTCAAAAATTCTTAAACAATTAATTAGAGATAATGCAAATTATATATTTTATTCACTCAAGATAAAACTAACTTAAAACACTGTTCAATGATTATATAAATAAATGACTTTGACTTCGACACATTTATAAAATATTGCTCTGAGTGTTGGAAAGAGAAATATGGTTTTTTTTGTTATTGATAATGAAACGTGTGAAGAAGGGATACAAAAAATTTTTTGATGCATATTTTAATTGTGACGTCGCACCAATTATATAGAAAAATAATGCACTTAGTAATTTTTACGAATAAGTATGATAAATAACAAAAAAAAATGTTTTTGTGCAATACTTCATAAAAAAGTTTTCTCTTTGATTATGAATATAATACGAATGTTCTAGAATTCTCCAGAATATTTTACTTATGATATTTAAGTATTTAGTCGTCTAACAGTGTGGTTGTAAGAAGTCTTTTATATACTAAATATACTAAAGAACAATTTTTCATATATATATATGTATATAATGTATATGAAAAAAAAAACACATTTCGTATCTCTATTTTTTTTTAAAAAATAATTTTTCAAATCCAAAAATTTATAAAAATAATATAGAGCAATGCTAAATTACTGGAAAATCCCAAAAAATATTAACAACCCATAATTTTTAAGCAATTTCACTTCAAAAATAAACAACAAATATTTTTCCCAAAGGATCACAAAAAATCTTCGTTTGAGAAAAGAAACTGTGTTCCTGGGTACATGTTAGAAAAAAATTTACCTGTTTATTTTTACGCTTAAATTAAACAAATAAACAAGTACAGTAAAACTTACAAATTCCGAATTTTAGGTAAGTAAAAATTCTTAAGGAAAATATAATTCACCTGAAATTGTTTTTATGACATTGGCAATTGTTGATCCCAAAAAATCGGATATAGGCGATGTATGAAAAAAATCTTTCCAGGATATCATGCACACATGTGTGTTTAAAAATTTGTGAAATCCAAAACTAATAATTTTAAAATTACCTACGAATTAAGATACAAGGAAAAAGACTAAACTGCTAAAGTAGATATAAACGAAAATGAAGACATTAAATACTTTAATTATAATTTATTTCAAAATATATTAAATAAATATAAATTTTAATCAATAATTAAATATTTTTCAAAGAAATTCCATTTTTGATTAGAAATTTTTCTTCGTTTTTTGTGTTGAGAAAAATTGTTGTTTCAATTGATGTACTTATAACAATGATCCGTCTTGGAGTATAATCTATTTTTATACTAAAATGAGAAAATAAATTCAATGTTGTATATTTAATTATTTTTCGTTCTCACAATCTGACCTAAATTACTATATCAATTTTTTTTAGATATAGCTTAGACCAAAATCACATCTAAATATTGTCAGTCCACCTGACATTATTATACCAAAATTACATCTAAATTGTGCTCGATTTTGCATAAAATCAAATCGAAAATTCCATGTAAATGTCGTTGATAATATTATCACTGTATGTTGATCATTTATTAAATTTTCAATTTCCATATTTTTCCAGAATAATTTTCAACACACAAAAAATAAAATAGAAATGTAATCAGTTATTTAATTTATTTAACTTTCCGATTTATAAAAGAATCTTCTTGACGGTCAAATCCCAAAATATCAAAGTGTTATAATAATCAAAAAATCATAATTTTCCTTTGATTTATATGATTAAAAAAAACATTTCTGAACATTGTGTGATGTTCTATAAATGTTTCAAAAACACTTTGTTGTTTGTTATGTGCTTTGGTTAAGCAAAAATGTGTGTTTTCGTTTTTGTCAAATGAAAAAAAAACACATTTTGTGCCCTTACAATGTAAGAGGACAAAAATGTCGAAAAAAGAAAAAAAGAAAAACACGTATATTATCGAAAAAGGACTGAAAACTGAACCAACTGAAAAATGTTTCACAAAACAAACGAAAATTAAGATTACAAATTGAAACAAGTCAAAAGCTGCAATTAAATATTTTAAGTTCAGTGTGGCTATCAATGTTTTTTATATAATTTTAATAAATTAATATTAATCTTGCAAAAAGGACACGCAAACATCATTAGAAATCGATTTATATACAGAAATTTGATCCAAAATTTCTTTTCGTAATGAAATATTTCGAGTTACCTCACTTTTTTTGTCAATATTCAAATATATGTTGTAAACAACTTGCTGAATTAAAACCCAACACTCAACAGGAGGAAGATATGTTTGGATATTTTGCATCTATGCGAAAAATGATTTAGATTTGTTGATTTGTTGATCAAATTTATATAATTGCTTCCGCAATTTCAGGACCCAAAATATGTCTACCAGAAACAATTTAAATTCCCTAACTATACCAACTTTTGATCGAAATTGTTCAGGAAAATCAATGATTTAAATTTTTTTAATACGTAACAGTCTTTTGAAAATATTAAATTTAAATACACTATAATAAATATTTATGATTTAAAATTATGGTTTAGTTTTTATTAATATTCAATTAAAATAATAAGTAATCCAACACTTATTTACATTTATTATATTTTTTCTAAAACTAAAATCTAAAAAAAAATATCAAATACAAAAAAAATATTAATTTTCAGTGGTAAAGAAGAAATATTCACGTAATATAGAAAGAGAAACATATGGCAAAATGAATTAGAAATGTTTCATAATTCTTTTTCTCAACAAGTAACAGAGCTACATAAAAAATGTTGCAGAACAACATGCAACATATTATGGTAGGTCGTAATATAGGATATCTTTTCTTTCGCAGTTCGGAGTTCGATCTTTTTATATTCTACTAGTTATCTAGTAACTAGTAACAAAAGGTGTTATAAAATTTGTGAACTAGTAGTTTCTTCTGTCCTCGTACACTAAACATTAAGCTGAGACACTTAAGGGAAATTCTAATAGTTCTAATAAAATCAAACAGATGGCGTATTTTTAAAATTCTGATGTAATTTATTTATTATTTATTAGCATAGACACAATAATTGTGTCTAAGTTTATAACTAAATAATTAAATTCCACATAAATTCTATGCACATAATGTATTTGCTTATTTGCATGCAAATAATAATCAATTAATAAATATTTAACAAAATTAATTTAGATTACAATATTTCAGCATATAAAACTCTGCAAATATTCAATTTAATTTTCTCTTATTGGATTACGTTATATTTCGTTATTAATAAATAAATAAATATTATTTGAAATTATAGATTAAATTTCCTTATCATATCTAATTCCTATTTTAAGATGAAATATGTAAATTAAAAACAATTGATTTAAAAATAGAATTAAATAATAAAATTTAAAAAAAAATGTCCATAAACTGAATTAATTTTTGCAATCAAATTTAGAATATCTAATTTTTCTTTTATTTAATATTATGCACATTTTAGTGTCAATGATTTTTTATACAATATAAATACATATTTTATATAATTATTCTAATTTACAAATATTTTATTTATTTTTTATATATTTAAATTAAAAAAATAGACAAACAAAGTTTTTTTATTTAAAAAATTTAATAAATCGGAAATTATTTAAACGAACTTTGAAAATAAATTAACTTGTTCATATAAAACGGAAATTTAACACAGAGAATATTTACAGAATATGAAATATGTTGGACGATATGTTTTTTTTTTTTTGTAATCCCAATTAAAATCATAAACAAATATAATTAGTTGATGCAGAGACCTAGTTCTACAAGTCATAAGTCCATAATGGAGTTCCTTAAACTTGAAAATTTAAAATTGTTTAGTTATGATCCTGACCCACTGACTATGTTAAATAAAATCGTTAATTGAATTGTAAAAATGTTGGTTAACGATGACCTTTAATGAAAATTCCAATTTCAATTTTAGCATTCTGACAAATTCTCACTTATATATCAATAATGAACCCTTTTTGATAAGCCGTTTATATGAATACATCTTTGGTTCAGGACAATTCTAATTTAAAGATAAAAGTACAAAACAATATCACTTTTTTTAAAGGGTATACATGCTTACATCTGTTTTGCTTCTTTATTGAATTATAGATATGAAAAAAAATATCCTATTTCCACTGCATTTTGGTTAAAAATTTCCCCAGCGAAAATTTGAAAATGTCATTGAAAATTTGAAATTATAATTTAATAATTATTCATAATCGTAATCATAAAAAATAAGACCTATAATTTTTATATTGTGTCAATTTACTTTACAACAATTCTCATGAATATCAAAATTTTTGATTATTCTTTTAAGTGATCCTTAAACTTAAATATCTTAATTTAAATATTCAACAATTTCAAGTACATAAATAATAAAAAAAATTAATCATTAAATGCTATAACGCGTATCATCTAAAAAAAAGCTATAAAAAAAACTCATGAAATCCTTTTAATAAAACGTATGTCTATGGTTGAAAATAAAATTACAATAACAATATTGTCCTCATCATTACAAAAATCATCCCCCTTCGCATTAAAAACTATATACATACTTCAATAACTAAATACCATATTTTGCGTGTATACAATCTCTGATCCTGGTATCAGGATGACTGACTTACGAACCACACGTGTAGATCTTTACCGTTAAAGCAAAAACAAAATAAAATTCTGTAATTATTTATATGTAGAGGGTGAATCCTTTCTTTTTTGCATCAGATAATATGAAAACATTCCCTTAGATGCGGGTCGGTATGCACAATTTTTTTTTCATTTTTTTTTTGTTATTTTTAAAGTGCCACTTAATCGAGCAAAAATTGAATTACAAAATTTTTTAAGGGTGCAATTTTTTTCCAAAGGATCAACAAAAATTGTTTTTATTTTACATATTATACATATATTTGTGTGTACATACTATTAAATAATTACTGGTTAGGGGGCAAGTAAAAAATAATAATAAGAATAATTGTTTATAGGGGTTGAAAAAAAGGTCGAACAACGCACATAGTCCTTCTATATATTTATTCATTTAATTTCGAATATACTTTTTCCCAAAATAAACAACAAAATTAAATATCTAATTTTTAGGATAAACATATTGAATTTGATGAGGTTATGAAATGAAAATAATTACCAGAAAGGAGAGGGAAAAATGTATGAATTATCATAAAAAAATGTATGAATTATATCCAGGATTAAATTATGGTGTTGTGTCACATGCCCGTACATGCGGGTGACTTATTTTAAAGAGTATGATTTTTGTATTTATTATAATAATGAAATCATTTCAAGAGGAATATGATATATTATGTGGCAACATTTTTTTTATGAAATTATGTTATCAAAGTTTGTAAAAATATTATGGGAAAATCGAAAATGTCCTTTTCATTAAAAATGTGTGTATAAAATCATCAGATTGTTAACTTAAAATATTATTGAATCCATTAAAAAGGCAAATTAATAATTTTTTTGCCTTCATAACTTCAAAAGTTGTAATGTAATTACACGATTTATAGTTAAAATTGGCTTTCTGTACTTTACTGCAGTGCATTTGGTCCTGGGTTCGATCATCGTTTTCTCCTAAACTGAATCAGTTTTAAATAAGTAGCAGTAGTAAAATTTATAGCAATGTTTATTATTTTAAAACTATGGTACAAATGCTACCAGTAGAGTCCGATTGCTGATGATATAATTTCTCCA
The DNA here is from genome assembly GCA_949752835.1 of Empis stercorea. Classification (NCBI taxonomy): domain Eukaryota; kingdom Metazoa; phylum Arthropoda; class Insecta; order Diptera; family Empididae; genus Empis; species Empis stercorea. Next base: position 6,175,270 of record OX457087.1, read on the forward strand.
CTACAGAGAGGAGTTTATGCTTTGAAATGCATATACAATTAGTATTAGATCCTTTTGCAACAGAATAACGAGCGAAATTTGAAAAAATGGGACTATATTCTTCGAATTAGTCAACAAGAAGAGCTACAGTACTAAAAATGTACAGTCAGGAATTGTGCATTATTTTCTAGTGTTCGATTATTGTTAATCAAAATTTATCAATTCCTAAACTAACATATTTTTAATTTACTTTGTTTAAATTTCTATCATTTCCGCATCGATTTTTATCAAAATTCAACTACATATAAATTTTTACCAGCATGTAACAATTTTTAAAATCATTTAAAATATTTTAAATATTCTAACCGTCTAACTTTAGTCAAAAATATTTATATCCTTAAAATGATGCAGAATTCACCCGCATATAATTTTCAATAAAAAAATTTATTACTTTAACCCCCTCCAATCTATTATAAAATATAAAAATGCAATTTTCATCAATAAGTTTCACATTTTTATTGAAATTCTCACAAAGGTGTAATTTTTCTTCTTGTTTTTAAAAAAACATATAATACGAGTAACAAGCTGCAATAAGTCCTTATGACTTTTTACTGATAGTCAATCACCCTAAAAAAATATTTGTATATAGTATTTAGAAATGCAATACAAGTAGAAAAAAACCGTTACTATTTCAAAACAAAAAAAACACAAAAAAGGGAAATTTTCTGATTATCCTGAATTAGAAAAATATATTTAATAAACTATTCTGGCTGGGAAAATTCATTGCAGAAAATTCATCGGAATAAGTTTGTATTCAAAATAGAAATTGCCTGCGATGAAATTTTACTTGTAACGAATTTTCTGTCTGCAATAAATTTTCTTGCTATGTATAAAAATTTTCATCGCAGGTGATTGATTTTCTATAGCATATGACTTTTTCATGCAAATAAATTTTTCTGTTGTCAACAATTTTCTCTGCAATGAATTTTCTCTGCGATGATTTTTAATTGTATAATAAATTTTTCATTGGTATGATATTTTTTACGATGAATTTTCGGCAATGAATTTTCCGTAAATTTTATATCAATACAAAAACTTTCTCAAATATATTAATAACATTTTTATTTTAAGGATATCCGCCATATAAAACTAATTTTTAATATAAAAAAAATTGATTCTAAAGGGGATGATTAGAAAAACCAAAATACATATAACAACATTCACTCCTTACAACCCCTTTTTAAATTTACCAAAATTGTAAGTTAATTAAACTATTTATAAAATGCAAACGTTTTTATATGTTGTTACTATAACTAAAATTTATAACAAACCTTTTATCTAACACAAAAAATGTTTGCCTTTCTATTTCTTGTGAAGGGGTGCGAGAAAATTAGAAATTAACACCCCTAAAAACCAATTTTTTTGTCTATCACTTCAAAAAAAAATATATGATAAATTTGATCTATATTTCCTTTTTGGTTGAGGGAGTTCATAAATAGTTTATCTATTTTACTTGTCGACTGGTCGGTCAAATTTATAATATTGTAACTGAAATAATTTAGATTGTGTGGGAAATAAGGGTTCATTAGGGCATCATTATTTGAATGTCATTTGTTATATTGGATGTGAAAGATTAAAATCAGGACAAAATTATTATTAAATATTTAATTGTAAATTTTGAAGTGATTTTGTCAAGGATTATTAATTAGGATATTATTGTGGTCAATGGAAAATTATTAGGGACGGATGATAGCATTCTTAAACTGATACGATTTAGGTATATCATTAATTTTAGTATGTATAGTGGATGCGATGAGGATAAATAAATATCACTCACTCTTTTTAAGCAACTACTAACCGATATTTATGTCATTTTACTTGTAACTTGTAACCAAATTAATATTTAATATTCTCTAAATTTATGAACTTTTTTACTATACAAATTTAAGTTACCAAATTAGATTTAATATTTTGATCAATTCACCTTATTAGCTGTTGTTATTTGTTATATTAATAAATAGGAGTAATATTTAATTATTTATTATTACTATTTCGTGTCCTTTAGTTCTACATCTCATCTACATAATATTATATATAAATTACTTTATACGTAATCCAAAACTAATTTAATCCAAATGAATCATTTAAAATAACAGTACAATTTAAAATCATCGACTTTTTCATCGAATTTTCATCGAATTTTGATAATAAATGATAAGAAAAGTATAATATTTTTTTTATTATTTTCAATATTTTATTGAAAAAATTTGAATTCTTATCATTGTAATTTAATGATTATTGAATTATTTCATTGTAATATGTTTGATAAATCAATGTTTTTTTGTACTTGTGATTCATCAAGCTTCTCAATGAAATAATTAAATGATCATCGTATATTCATTCATATGATAAGAACTTAATATTTTCAATAAAATATTGAAAATAATAAAAAAAATATTACTTTTCTTATCATTTATTACCAAAATTAAATAAAAATTTAAAATCTCCTAACGCAAATTATATTTGAAATTCATAAGTCAATTTCAAGGCACAAAATTTACAAATTCAAAATTTGCATCATTACTTTTAAACTATTAATTTTTAGTAATTATAGTAATAAACATTTTCTTATCAATTTCAAGGACTATATTACCCTCTAAATTCAACTTTAAGCTGACCAAAGAAGGACGAATTAAGTGAATTTACATTACATGATTACAATTAACGACGGATGAACTATTAAGGCTTCAAAAATAATCTGCATTCAGCTCTTACTCTATTCTCTATACAATATTTTTAATTTCTGTAATTTTATCAATTTTTAATTCTGTCCAATAGACTGATAAGTCTGATGTTTTTATATTTTCTTCTACATATATATTTTCAAATTATCAAAATTTTATAACGAAAAATTATGTCAAGGAATTTTAAATAGATATAAAATTTAATTTTTTTATAATTTTCTATTTTTATAAATTAATCATTTAAAATTATTATTTAACAACAATTTTTTTTATAGCGTTTCAAATCGTTTAAATTCAATTTATTTTATTTATGATTGTAAATAATTTATATTTATCAATTTCATAATTGTTAATGTATGAAACGTAAATAAAATATTATTTTTTATTTATCAAAAAAAAAAAAATATTGCAAATTAATTTTTCTACAATCTATAAAAAAAATATTTTAATTCTTTGTTTTTTTTTTTTTTTTAATAGTTTAAAATTTGAAGTTGTAAACAAAATTATTAATTAAAAATTAATTAGAAGCTTTTGACCAATATATTGCGTTTTTGTTGTGTAGATTTATATATAGAAATAGAACCAATTTATTATATTAACCAATTTATTATATATTATTGTGCAATTTTAGAAAAATGTCGCCGTATATAAATATTTTAAGTGATTTATTGTCGTTTTAAGAGAAGTATTAAAAAAAAATAAGTTTTATAAATAAAAATTGATTTACGAAATACTTTTTGATTGGGTCAGTAGAGTATTTGTAATAATTGAAATCAAATTTGTTTTTGAATTAATTATTAATCCAATTCTATTTATTCCAGTTTTACGATAAAAATTTTGAATTTAAAATTTGACATTAAGTAAATCTCCACTCCTTTGCTAAAAACAAAATTGGTTTTAAATCTGAAAACAATCGGAACAAAGTCAAATATTAATCAAAATAAACATTTATCATATTTGTAGCAATAAAAAAATATAAATAAAATTCTTATAACACTTCAACTTTTGAATAATAGCGCATAATATGAAAATCTTTAACAAACTATTAAAATCAAATCAGTCATTCATTAATCAATCATGTTATTTAAAAAAAAAAACGTTTTTATGAAGAAAAAAAACGCTAAAAACATGAATACAAAACAAAAAAGCTTACAATGTTATTTTGATTAAACATGAATTCATAAAATGCAAAAAAAAGAAGTAAAATATTTATATAATAAAAAAAATTATGGGCGAGATAATCTTCAATATTAAAAATTCATTTTAATATTATTTTTGTTGCAAATCGAAAATCACCAATCATCATATCAATTTTTTTGCATATAAAGTTCATAAATTTTTATATTTGGTTAGAAAAATCTGAAGAAAAAGAAGAGTTGGATTCAGTTGAGAGTTCTGAGTCCTGGAAAAATATTAAAAACAAAATATTTTTGGTTGAGACTATAGTAAAGTTAATAATATTTTAGAACTAAAAAATATCTAATTACGTTTGAGACGATTTATCATGAAATTTTGAATCCGATAAGCGATAACATTAAAGTGTATGTCAAATTGACGGATGACATTTTCATGATAAATTTTTATTGGCAAATTAGTGACAAATGTAAGAAATAAATTGGTGACAAACGTGTAGGTGGCATACTGTGATATTTTGCCATAAAATTTTATATAAATATATTAGCATTTAATTCATTTTTGAATTTTCATGGTTAGAAATCATATTGTTTTACAATCTCGATTATTCATTTAATAATAAATAATGAATTATCTGGCAAGCAATTTGCAAGGTTGTTTAAGTCAAAATTCGTTCTTTATATACCCAAGAAATCTTCGTCTCATTAAAACAAAATGCCTTTAATACATCTCTGTGTTCAATTGATATTAAAAAAAAAGGAAGTAAAATAAATTTTAAATTTAAAAATATATCCGTCAGTTAGCATCCTTCATCATCACAGTTAATGGATTTAAAAAATTTAACAAAAAAACAGAAGAATCTACTTATTGGAGTTGTTAGTTTCATGTTAATATAAACTACAGAAAAAAAACTTAAAAACTGCAATATGAAATAGTCTAAAAAGGTGAATCAAATACACACCTGCCCAAGGATAAATTTAGTGTTTTTTTCATGTTGAGAGTAATAAAAATCAATCTTTATAGTGCAAAAAAAAATATACAATTTATTTTTTGTTTAATATGATTTTCAAGAGCAAATTTAATAAAAAAAAACACTGAAAATTGATGCGGGTAAATATTTTTCTAAGAATTTTGTAAAAAAAAAAAGTATCATCGGCAACAACAACAACAAAAAAAAAAACAATCTAAAAGTTGTTAATGATTTCTGTCTAAAGATTTGATAGATACTTTAATGGTTTTCATTTGTTTCAAAATACTTCAAAATTTGCTAAATCTGAGAATTTTTTTTTTTTAATTTATTAATTACTTTGTTTTGTCTACAACACACAAGATACGTGAAAAACTGTTGTCGTTATATACTGGAAATTTTAAAAATTCTAAAACAAAATAAAAATGTTTTATTTAAAATAATAATTTTTTTTTTCCATAATTATGTTGATAAAAATATTAGATAAAAATTTGTAAATTATTATTATTACTTAAGTGATATTTGTACAATGATAAATATTTGTAATATTTCATTTTTGAGTTTCAATTAATTAGGGTCATTTCTACTCGTATAATTGTATTCAATGATTTGCATTTTCGTTTTCATCGTAATTATTTATTATATAAATAATGAAATTAAAAAATATATAAATAATAATAACAAAATCATTTATCATTTTCAATTCTTTTATTTAAATATCACTTAAGTAATAATAATAATTTACAAATTTTTATCTAATATTTTTATCAACATAATCAATGATTTGTGCATAAAAAATTTAAAGTAAAAAAAAAGTAATATATTTTTAAATTTATAAAAATTTTTTGGAATTTGTCTAATTGTCTGTTTATTAACGTTTAATTTCGATAGTTCATCAAATGAACTAAAATATTTAATATCTATTTTTTATGAGCTACATATATCGGTACCATACTTTCAGATTTTCTAGTTTTCTTCAAAAAATATTTTTGGAATACTTTGGATATTTGCATTGCACGAAAATTCAAATTTGGTTGAATGAAATCAAATTTATGTAATTTATGGGATACATATTGTAATTAAATCATTAGATGTTACTCTAAGTCTAAGTGAACATTTTCACATTCAACATTTTCTTTCAATATTTTTTCTCTATCGATTTTTATCTCATATCATAAGTGAGAGTGATTTTAAGAAGTACTAAAAATGCTGTTGTGTTGTGGTTGTGTGTTGTGTCTGACTTTTGATTGAGTTAGAAAATGATGAGAAAAATGTTGCAAGAAAATGTTGAACAGTTGAAAGAACATGAACAGTTTTACGTTTTCAGTTACAGAAACTATGAACCTACTCCTAAATCTTAACCGGAAGCTAACCTAACTTATTTGAATTTAATTTTCTCTACAACTGAATTTATTGATATAAGATTTATTCTATTATATTGCCAATAAATAATTATTTATACCAATAAATAATTTTCATTTATTAAACTAAATTAATTTTGAAATTAAGTAAAAAACTGGAATTAAATAACAATTTAATACTAAAATACCTTTTTTTCATAGGAAGAGCAAAATTATTAGAAACTAAAAATTTCATTTGCATAAATTTTAATTTTTTATATTTACCATATATCAAATGGAAAATGATACCATAAAATTTATTTTTAATTGCAATAAATCATATTAATCATAATAAAATGCAAAAATGCCGGAAATTATCAGAATTCTTTTTTTTTTATTGAACATTTTCTGTGATTAAGCTTTTATTCCGGATCCGGAAATAAAATATTATTTCCGATAAAAAATTCTAAATTAAAAATTTATGTTTTTTTTTCACTGTCGTCATTCGGAAATTTGTTCTGTTATACGATTTTAGGTATACGATTTTATGGCAATAATTTTCATTTTCCTTCGAATAAAATTCTGATTATATAAATGTTCGAAAGCTAAATATTCTTCAAAATTATTTTATTTAAATTAATTTTCCGACTATATTAAAGGAAAAATCTCTTTATTTACGGCTCCCTGTTACATTAATTTAGCTTAGACAAAATATACTATAAAATTTTAAGAAAAGAAAATCATGTCCTACGAGATTCTTACAATATTCTATTAGATTGTCACCGTGAAAACGATATTTGACTCATTAATTTCGTTTAACAAAAAAAGTTTTTCCTCATTTTTTTTAGGTTCATTGTCCTTAAAAAGTTATTAAAACTATTTTAATTTTAAACAAGGTTTCTTATATATCAAATACAAAGCAATCTTTCAAAAATATTGAAAAGTATTTTGTATATTTCTTTTCTAGGTTATCACAATTTTTATGTATATAAATTTTCATGTCAATGCGATGATATCAGTCAAAGTTCTAAATTTCCTACTATAACAAGATAAAAACAAAAATCATAATTAATATTTTTAACTTTTTTCTATGTATATAATTTTGTGTTGACAAATTTTATTTCTTTATGTTTACTATTTTTTTTTTGTATTTTCAAAGTAAATATTAAATATTTTCTGATAAAAATAAAACTCTTGTGTTTTATTTTGTGTATAGCTTTGTGGTTTTTGAGTTATAAACATAAAATATTCTTTTATCACCATAATTAATAGTAATAATAATGATAATTTTACATTTACAATTTAGTTCACGACACTTTACAAGTAATAATATAAGTAAATTACGTAATTTTAATTTTGAAATTATAGTTTTTAACAAAATTACTACGGTATAGTAATTCTAAAATGGAAATGTCAAAATGCAATTGAACTTTAAGAAAACCATTTTAAATGACATTGAGATGATATAAAAAAATCTATTTTGAACTTTTTTTGTTAGTGTGATTATTAGATTAAAGTTTGGTATTATCAACAGATAAGTGGTATTTTATTTTTAACAGATAAATGTTATTTTTAATTTACTTTAAAATTAATTCTTTAATTCACCACTTACTATAGCATTTTTAATTGATAAATTTATTGAGATACAGGAGAGGGGGTTGATATATTAATATTGTCATGTTTTTTAGATATTACAACGACATAATTTTTTTACAGAATTTTGACATTTTAATAATAAAATTTTTCATTAAAAATTTTATTTGTTTGATTAGTTATAAAATGGAAATTATCCACAGAGCAGAAAAAACTAAAAAACTTGTCCAATTTATTCCTATAAGCCAAACAATATTCCACCGACAAATTCTAATAACTTTTAGTGTCGGTAATGCAGATAATTCAACCAAGTCAAGATGATATCAAATAGTGATTTTTTTTAGTATTCTTTTGATTAGACTTATATGCAGTCATCATCATATAGTGAGCATATATATCTTATATTTTCTATCGCTTCGAAATGTCCTTTTATCATTTAACAGAGGGGATAGAAGATAATGTGACATCATCAAATAATGAAATTATATAATATTCATATATTTATTTACCATATTTTTATTAATTAATAAACAAATATTCAATTTATATTTATTTATCATAAATATATTTTTTTCCATTTTCATCATTGCATAAATATTTCGTACAACAATTTGGATATGGACTTGACAAATCAATTATATTTCTATCACAATTTGGACGATTCAGCAATTCATTACAACTAATGAATATAAAATTAATTATTATATTAAAATATCAATTTTGTTTCATTATTTTAAACTTACGTTGTTACATAAATTTTACCAGGTTCACGACAAATCATTGTTGAACATCTTGTATCAATTGGATTATAAATTTCACCAATATTAAAAATATGTTTAGTTTTTCGATCATAACATTTATCCAAATAATCTTATAAAATTAAATTATTATGAAATTTATTATTTACATTAAAATATTTAGTTTTTCAGATTTTTACCAGGATGTAAAGCATTTAAGTCCCAATAATTAATTGAATAACATAAATTTATAAATATTATTAGAAATATTAAAATTTTATATAATAATTTTTTCATTTTCGCAATTAATTTTCAAGTTTATACCACAAAAATAATTATTAAACAATGAATTAAATATATTTTTAAAGAAATTTATTCTAATTAAAATGTAAATATTTACATAAAAAAAAATTCGATTAAAATTTTTTTGACAAAGTTCAAATATAAAAGAGAAAAGGTTATCATTAATTTTAATGTCGAAAATTTAAAATTGTATAAAATTGAAATTATATTGATCCAAAATGTAGGTATTTTCATTACCTTGAATTCAAGCCAGTATACATGGCTATGCGACACTCGTAGTACATACCCAATTAATAACATTAATATAAATATAGTATTTTTCTATTAATGATAAAAGTAAGTATAAGTTGAGTATGGCAATGCTTTTTTCAATCTATTCGTATACTATAAGAAAAATAGGCTCTATTTATTATAATAATGATATTATTTCCAAAGATATGCAATATTTTTTTATTAATTTTAAGAAAAATCAACACCATTAAAATCTTTGACCAGGTTATTTGGAAAGTGACAAAATAAAATTACTATACTAGTTACAAATTTATACAGATATATTAAAGCTATTTATTGTGAATTGATTTAAAAAATAAAGTTTATATTAATTTGCAATATGATTTAAGATTTAGCCCTAGTTTAAAAATCAAAGGTTCATTATTGAATTATAATGTATAATAAATTTCTGGTTTATAAATAGTAAATTCTACACCAATATTTTGATATCTAACAAATCTACAACAATCTGGATATGGTTTTCAGCAATTATGTTTAAACTGGTGGAATTCACAATCAGGCACTGAAATTACTCTCCAATTAAAATTATTATAAATAAATTGTATGAAATATATAAATACTCGTGTTAATGTTGAAAAAATATGTATGTTCGTGTACGTGGTATAGGTATTATGTTAAAAGCTACATAAGACATTCCATAAATTATATACAAGAACTCTGTCAAAATATTCCTAAACAAATTATAATTGGACTACTAATTCTTTGACCAGGACTAATAAACACATGATGTTATAATTAATAATAACATTTGCCTGGATCCCTGGATGCCTCGATAATTGTTGTCAAAACGTTTTTAAAATTTAGTTTAATTATTTAATTTTGAAAATTTTATGTATGAGGATGAGGAGGAGCATGTACATATATCATTATATGTTGCTGATGATGATAAATTTATTATATAATATTGAGAATATTAAAATTTCACAGATTTTTTTTCATTTTAAGAGTGAAGGTATTAATGTATACACAAATATATATACATATTAAATTAATTACAACAAATCACGATGAATTTAAGATTACCTTTTCTTAAAGTTTAAGTCATGTTCATGTAAATAATCATAAAAATGTATAATTATTAGAATTTATGTAAATTTTTGTTTGGGGTTTGTTGAAAGTAGATGGGATGCAAATCTCTTTTAGATTAAATAAAGGATCTTTCATAATTATAATACTATTTTGTGACATTGACATATGCAATTTGCTGATAAACTAATAAATATTTATAACTAATAAAGGCCAAAATATATATTTAATTATATTTATAAATATCAAGAGAACCGACTAGAAATAACAAATCTTTCGGACACTTCTAAATCTTATCTCTAATAATAATTTTTTCATATACTAAAGAAATCCTTCAATTTTTGCAAAACATTTACCCTTTTCTAATTATTTTGGCTTACAAACTAGAAACTAGTCCATATCTCGTCAGGGTACATGAATCTTCTTCTCTCTTGTAATCTAAAAATCGATTTAAATAATGAAAATAATTAAGAATTTTGAAATATTCCGAAAATAAAGATTACTCGTAATTTTACCATTCTGGTTAATCATGAAAATAGAAAATTATTAAATTTTTATTATAAACAAAAATATAATTCATATTTTTAAAACACATTTTTTTAAATTATTTAATTAATTTATTTTTAAGACGGTTTTAAAATATATTCTTTTCCATTTTCATCCTTACATAAAAATCTTTCACAACAATCCGGATGTGGTTTTGTCAAATCTTTTCCAAGAGATTTACACGCTGGCCATGACATTGATATACAACTGGAATTTTATAAGTTATGAATTATATTTAAAAGGAATTATTTATAATAATTTTATAATTTAATTACGATATACCTTGCTCCTCTTATTTCACCAGGTGCTATACAATTTATTGTGTAACATCTTCCAATTGGTTTGAAACTTTCGCCAGGATTGAATAGTTTATCACCAGTTTTATCATAACATTTGTCCGGATGGTCTATTATTATACCAAAGTTGAAAATTATTTAATAGAAGTTTTCAATTTTTTATTTCTATTTACCAGGATGAAAAGCATTCGTATCCCAAAACACTGCTGAAGATGCCAAATTTATTAATACTAAAATTACTAAAATTGCCCAGATTATCTTCATTTTAGAATTGGTAAAATTACTTTGAAATAACAAAATTGATAATAAGAAATGTTTGATGTTTCTATTTTAACGATTTTTATTAAACTAAACTAAGTACAATTTAGATTTACTTAGAAGTTTAAACAAACAAAATCACTAATCTAATTTTAGGCATACAAGAAAGGTTATCATTATGAAAGTTATCTGAAATTATGTTATTTTTAAAATAGGTTTAACAATAAATTGAATGTGCAGAATTATTTTGTAAAATGATGAATCATCAAAAGGAGAGAAAAATGAAAAAAAACATTAAATTGTAAGAGCTCTTCGTATCCTTTTTATGTTCAATCTGCGATATTGTGTAGAAAATTTAATTTAAAATTTATGAAAGTCCCAAATATTTTACAATTTGAAATTATATAAAAGTCCCAAATATTTTACAATTTGAAATTATATTTATGATCAAGATTCAAGAAATAAATATACTCTACAGCTACAGCTACACAGTCTACAGAATGTATTAATTTTGAAAATTACACCCGAACCTCTTTTTTTAAAAGGTGTAAACTATAAATTTCTTACCACTGCGGAGTAGTTCCAGCTTGTTTTATATATATATACCATCTTATACATATTTAAATTCAATTTAAAAAATACCATCAGGTATTAGGATTTCAAGCATCGTTATGACAGGATCGTCTAAAAAAATATTAGAAAATTATTAAATTTAAAGATTTATAGATGAATTGCCACGAAAGGTGTAAAAACAATTTTTAGTTTCGTCAATAATTCTTGAAAATTACTAAGAAAAACTCCAAAAAATTTTCATTATTATTTTTTTGAATCTTAATGCTCAAAGTTAATATTTGAAATTAAAATAAGTCAATGAACAAAACTGTGAACTAACTTTTCATTATAAATCTCTTGGTGATAATTTAATGGTGTATCTAGTTGATTCAATTCCTTTTTCATTTGTACACTTAAATTTTTCACAGCATTCTGGATGTCGTTTTGTTAAATCTTGACCAATTGATGTACACCCAGGCTTTGACACTGTACCACAACTGAAATTTCGAAAATTATCAATGAATCAAAAAAATATAATTATTATTTTTTTTATGAAAATATTTACGTCATCTTGGTAATTTGACCAGGTTTTTCACATTTTAGTGCAACACAAGTTCCAATTGGTCTGAAACTTTCACCAGGATTAAAAATATGATCAAATTCTTTGTGATAGCATTTGTCAGGATGATCTATTATATTTTTTAATGATTAAAATTAATAGTGGAATAATTTAAATTGAATATCTACACACCAGGATGAAAATCATTATCTGGAACCACTGCAGATGACACCAAATTTATTAATAATAAAATTAGTAATATTCCGCAGATTTTCTTCATTTTATAATTATTAACACTAAAAGCTTAATAAGGAGGAACTTATGATGTTTCAATTAGAAATATTTTCGTAAAACTAATGTAAATAAATTGCGAATAATTCTACTGGAATACCTAAAATATCAAATTAATTTAGACTTATCGAAAAAAAAACACGAAACTTTACATAATGGAAATTATCAGCACATATTTTAATTACATATAAAAACTTTATTAATTTAAATTTATTTTTGGTCAATTTATTTATAACATTTTAAAATAAAAATAATCCTTATAATTTTTCTCTATTTTGAGAAATAAATTGTTCCTAAAAATATGCAATGATCGATACTGAATACATAATAAGCGATTGTCTAGTAGTAGCTCTACTCTAGTTTAACATAAATTTAAAAATCCTTGTAAATTAATTATTATTTTACATTTATGCTATTATTTTTTTATGGCATATGCTTATAAATAGTTTCTTTCCCATTTTCATCTTTACATAAATATTGTTTACAACAATCTGGATGTGGTTTCCTCAGTTACCCTACACTCGTTCATTTTAGGGTTGAATAAAAGTCTATTCGAATATGATTGTAAATTACAACTGAAATATAATTAAATTTGAGTAATTATTTAAAAAGAAAATAGATTTCCTTAAAAAATCTACTTACGGAGTTTCTATAACATTTCCATGAAATAAACAGAAAAATTTCAAACATTTTCCATCAGTTGGCCTAAAAGTTGAACCACTATTAAATACATGATCAAATTCTTTATTATAACATTTTTGAGGGTGATCTGTATGAAAATTAATTACATATTTTACAAATTATTTCAAATTTATTTTTATAACAGACCTGGATGAAAAGCATTTTTATGCCAAATAGCTTGTAATGATGCTACTACATTTATAGTTACTAATACAGTTATTAGTATTTGACAGATTATTTTCATTTTAAAATAGTTAATATTTAAACACTATTATCCAATAAAAAATTAACCAAAAAATTGCAATGTTTACACGACAAAGATTTTCATCAAACTAAATTGAATAAATTACGAACCGTTCTAAGGTTCTAGCCTATCTACATTTTTTTTAAGCTCGAATTGATTTACAGACTTATAGAAGATGAAAATAAAGGTTATCATCATTATAGAAAATTCTCAGAACTTATTCAGTTTGTATAAAAGTTGTAATAATATTGAAATTTCGTTAATTTGTATAATTATTTGTTCCAAAAAAATGAGTCTTCTTAGAACTACAATCAAAGATAGTTAAGTACACAGGAACGATTCAGAAATAAATGGTTTCTATGAAAATTATAAATTTCTTACAAGAAAAAGATCTTTTAATTAAATTATGATTTCAAATTTAAATAGAAATTTTCATAATTTAGTTAAAATTTAGTTCCAAAGTTTTTTTTAACAAATGCTATGCTCCTAATATTATAACAAATTAAAGAAAATTCGTAAATTTCGTAAATTACTCAATTTATATTTTCCTTATTTTTCTTTTTATAATTTATCATTTTTATTTCAATATTTTATGGTTTAAAAATAAATTCTTTTCCATTTTCATCCTTACATAAAAATCTTTCACAACAATCCGGATGTGGTTTTGTCAAATCTTTTCCAATTGATTTACACTCTGGCATTGAAACTACTCCACAACTAGAAATTTCATAAATTCAGAATTGTATTTAAAAGGAATTATTTATAATAATTTTATAATTTAATTACGATATACCTTGCTCCTCTTATTTCACCAGGTGCTATACAATTTAATGTGTAACATCTTCCAATTGGTTTGACACTTTCGCCAGGATTGAATAGTTTATTACCACGTATATCATAACATTTGTCTGGATGGTCTATAATTATGCCATCAAAGTTGAATATTATTTTATAGAAGTTTTCAAATTTGTATTTATATTTACCAGGATGAAAAGCATTCGTTGCCATAAACACTGCTGAAGATGCCAAATTTATTAATACTAAAATTACTAAAATTGCCCAGATTATCTTCATTTCGTAATTATGTCAAAATTAAGAATTAATAACAAAATTTTTGATGTTTCTACTATAACGATTTTGATTTAACTAAATATAAGTACATAATTTAAGATTACATATTTAAAAAATCATATAAAAAATATTCGCACTTTAGTAGACAAAGGTTATCATAAAGAAAATTATCAGATAATATGATGTCATTGCAATGAAATTTCACTTATAGAAAATATTAAATATAGAATAACTTATAAAATCATTTAATTAAATTTTCAATATTATTCATTTTGAATATTCTTCTCCCCATAATAAATTATTATTCACAAAATTCTAATTTTTTTTATTGAAATTGTTGGCAAAATAGAGATTCGAGGATATAAATTTAAATTGCAACTGTTTCCGGTTATTTCACATTTTTTTTAAATATCTGAAAGAAATTTTCATAACAAATTATGTACAATTACGGAAAGTTCGTAAATTGACTATGAAATGAACGTTTTTGTTTTAATATCAATATATTTTCCGAATTTGTGTCTAATTATTTTATAATGCCTTCTAAAAAGTATTTGTCCACCCAATTTTTATTTTTCTTTCATTTAAAATTTATTTATTTCTATTTTTAAAACAATATTATTTATCCGAAAAGTATGCAATGAAGAATCATAATTAAATAAATTAAATTTGCAATATAAATCACTAAATATGTTTGTTTGTTCTGCATCACTGATTTAAATTTTACGCAGAATTCTGGATGTCATTTTGTTAAATCTTGTCCAATTGATTTACACTCAGGTTTTAACACTGTACTATTACAACTGAAATGTCGAAAATTATCAATGAAATAAAAAACTATAATAATTATTTTTTGTATTGTATTCGCGTCATCTTGGTAATTTGACCAGGTTTTTCACATTTTAGTGCAACACAAGTTCCAATTGGTCTGAAACTTTCACCAGGATTAAAAATATGATCAAATTCTTTGTGATAGCATTTGTCAGGATGTCTATTATATTTTTTATTGATTAAAATTAATAATGGAATAGTTTACATTTAATATCTACATACCAGGATGAAAATCATTATCTGGAACTACTGCATAGATGGCAACAAATTTATTAATAATAAAACTAGTAATATTGTGCAGATTTTCTTCATTTTATAATTATTACCACTAAAAGTTAAATAATTAGTTTTACAAAGATTTTTCTAAAGCTAATTTAAATAATTTGCAAGTAATTCTAGACTATAATATCACCCTAACATTTACCCCGTTTTAATATTTACAATGCTGTATTTTAATTACTGGTAATCACTAAAAACTGAATCTATTTAGAAGGAAAAGGAAATGAAATAGATGTCTTCAACCACGGCACGGAATGATCCCTAAATCTTAAACACTGCAGTATAGTAAACCAATCATTACTTATAAGAAACTTTTAGACCGAAAAAATGGCTTTGGCTTTAGTTCTTAGTGAGCTTATAGTGTTTTGATTCTCTAATTTATAAACTTTCTCGCTTCAAGAATTGCCGCGTTCAGTAGATGCGCTAGAATCTAGCGCTCGTGCTTTTGACTGTATATTTACAGTCTAGATATCTAGACAGTCAATATACAGTCAAACGCTCGATTCTAGCGCATCTCATCTCAATAAATAATATTTTCAAAATTTGAGAGTACCTATAAACAATAATTGTCGACAATAAAATTACACCCATTCGTAAATCACTCAATAAAAATTTTTTATTTCCAAAATTATATTTTCCGAATTTTTCATTCGTCTTTCATTATATAATAAATTCTTTTGTAATAAATTCATTTCCATTTTTATCTTTACATAAAAATTTTTTGCAACAATCTGGATATGGTTTTGTCAAATCTTGACCAAGTGATTTACACTCTGGCATTGAAACAACTGGAATTTTATAAATTATGAATTTTTAATAATTTTATAATTTAATTACGATATACCCTGCTCCTGTTATTTTACCAGGTGCTATACAATTTAATGTTAAACAGCTTCCAGTTGGTTTGTAAAGTTCACCAGGACTAAAAAGATGATTCAACTCTTCGTAATAACATTTATCGGGATGATCTGGTATTATTTATAATTTGAATTAATCATGAAATTACTAAAATTTAAATATGCTTACCCGGATGAAAAGCATTCGGTCGCACAAACACTGCTGAAGATGCCAAATTTATTAATACTAAAATTACTAAAATTGCCCAGATTATCTTCATTTCGTAATTATGTCAAAATTAAGAATTAATAACAAAATTTTTGATGTTTCTACTATAACGATTTTGATTTAACTAAATATAAGTACATAATTTAAGATTACATATTTAAAAAATCATATAAAAAATATTCGCACTTTAGTAGACAAAGGTTATCATAAAGAAAATTATCAGATAATATGATGTCATTGCAATGAAATTTCACTTATAGAAAATATTAAATATAGAATAACTTATAAAATCATTTAATTAAATTTTCAATATTATTCATTTTGAATATTCTTCTCCCCATAATAAATTATTATTCACAAAATTCTAATTTTTTTTTATTGAAATTGTTGGCAAAATAGAGATTCGAGGATATAAATTTAAATTGCAACTGTTTCCGGTTATTTCACATTTTTTTAAAATATCTGAAAGAAATTTTCATAACAAATTAGGTACAATTACGGAGAGTTCGTAAATTGACTATGAAATGAACGTTTTTGTTTTAATATCAATATATTTTCCAAATTTTGTTCAAATTATTTTATAATGCCTTCTAAAAAGTATTTGTCCACTCAATTTTTATTTTTCTTTCATTTAAAATTTATTTATTTCTATTTTTAAAACAATATTATTTATCCGAAAAGTATGCAATGAAGAATCAAAATTAAATAAATTAAATTTGCAATCACTAAATATATTTGTTTGTTCTGCATCACTGATTTAAATTTTACGCAGAATTCTGGATGTCATTTTGTTAAATCTTGTCCAATTGATGTACACTCAGGTTTTGACACTGTACCACAACTGAAATTTCGAAATTATCAATGAATCAAAAATATATAATAATTATATTTTGTATTGTATTCGCGTCATCTTGGTAATTTGACCAGGTTTTTCATATTTTAATGCAACACAAGTTCCAATTGGTCTGAAACTTTCACCAGGATTAAAAATATGATCAAATTCTTTGTGATAGCATTTGTCAGGATGATGTTTTATATTTCTTAATGATTAAAATTAATAATGGAATAGTTTACATTTAATATCTACATACCAGGATGAAAATCATTATCTGGAACTACTGCATAGATGGCAACAAATTTATTAATAATAAAATTAGTAATATTCCGCAGATTTTCTTCATTTTATAATTATTACCACTAAAAGCTAAATAATTAGTTTTACAAAGATTTTTCTAAAACTAATTTAAATAAATTGCAAGTAATTCTAGGCTATAATATCACCCTAACTATTTTTATTACTGGTAATCACTAAAAACTGAATCTACTTAGAAGGAAAAGGAAATGGATGTCTTCAACCACGGCCAGGGATTGATCTCTAAATCTTAAACACTCATTACTTATAAGAAACTTACAGAGCGAAAAAAATGGCTTTGGCTTTTGTGATTAGTGAGCATATAGTGTTTTGATTCTCTAATTTATAAACTTTCTCGCTTCAAGAATTGCCGCGTTCAGCAGATGCGCTAGAATCTAGCGCTTGTGCTTTTGACTGTATATTTACAGTCTAGATATCTAGACAGTCAATATACAGTCAAACGCTCGATTCTAGCGCATCTCATCTCAATAAATAATATTTTCAAAATTTGAGAGTACCTATAAACAATAATTGTCGACAATAAAATTAAACCAATTCGTAAATCACTCAAGAAATATTTTTTATTTCCAAAATTATATTTTCCGAATTTTTCATTCGTCTTTCATTACATTTCTAATATATTCATTTCCATTTTTATCTTTACATAAAAATCTTTCGCAACAATCTGGATATGGTTTTGTCAAATCTTGACCAAGTGATTTACACGCTGGCAATGAAACTGATATACAACTGGAATTTTATAAATTAAAATTATGAATTATATAAAAATTGTTGAAAATTATAAATTATGTATTTACGTCTTTCCACTAATTTCACCAGGACCGTCACAATCTAATTGAACACATTTTCCAATTGGTTTGAAAATTTCACCAGGACTAAAAAGATGATTGAACTCTTCGTCATAACATTTATCGGGGTGGTCTGGTATTATTTATAATTTGAATTAATCATGAAATTACTTAAATTTAAATGCTTACCGGGATGAAAAGCATTTTTATCAAAAAAAAGTGCTGATGATACCAAATTTATTAATACTAAAATTATTACGATTGCCCAGATTATTTTCATTTTGGAATTGATAAAATTACTTTTAAATAACAAAATTGATTAATAAGAAATATTGTGATGTTTCTATTTTAACGATTTTTATTAAACTAAACTAAGTACAATTTAGATTTACTTAGAAGTTTAAACAAACAAAACCACTAATCTAATTTTAGGTATACAAGAAAGGTTATCATTATGAAAGTTATCTGAAATTATGTTATTTTTCAAATTTAACAATAAATTGAATGTGCAGAATTATTTTGTAAGCAAACAAATGAATGATGAATCATCAAAAGGAGAGAAAAATAAAAAAAATTGAATTGTAAGAGTGCTTCTTATCCTTTTTATGTTCAATCTGAGATATTATGTAGAAGAAGATTTAATTTAAAATTTATGATTTTAGTAAAATTCCCAAATATTCCTTTTTCATTAGTACACTTAAATTTTTCACAGCATTCTGGATGTCGTTTTTTTAAATATTGTCCAATTGATGTACACTCAGGCAAAATTATATTTTCTGAATTTTTCATTCATCTTTCATTATATTTCTAATAAATTCATTTCCATTTATATCTTTACATAAAAATGTTTCGCAACAATCTGGATATGGTTTTGTCAAATCTTCACCAAGTGATTTACACGATGGTATTGATACTGACATACAACTGGAATTTTATAAATTATGAATTATTTAAAAATGGTTGAAAATTATAAATTATGTATTTACGTCTTTCCACTAATTTCACCAGGACCGTCACAATGTAATTGAACACATTTTCTAATTGGTTTGAAAATTTCACCAGGACTAAAAAGATGATCTAACTCTTCCTCATAGCATTTATCGGGATGATCTGGTATTATTTATAATTTGAAATAATCATGAAATTACTTAAATTTAAATGCTTACCCGGATGAAAAGCATTTTTATCAAAAAAAATGTCTGATGATGCCAAATTTATTAATACTAAAATTATTACGATTGCCCAGATTATTTTCATTTTGGAATTGATAAAATTACTTTTAAATAACAAAATTGATTAATAAGAAATATTGTGATGTTTCTATTTTAACGATTTTTATTAAACTAAACTAAGTACAATTTAGATTTACTTAGAAGTTTAAACAAACAAAATCACTAATCTAATTTTAGGCATACAAGAAAGGTTATCATTATGAAAGTTATCTGAAATTATGTTATTTTTAAAATAGGTTTAATAATATTTTGAATCTGCATAATTTGTTTGTAAATAAACAAATGAGGTAAAATGGTAAACAAGTTGAAACTGCTTAACAGTAGTATTCATCTATAATTATTTAAATTCAATTTATAACATATACCATCAGGAATTAGTATTTCAAGCTCAAGCATCGTTATGACAGAATCGGCTTAAAAAATATTAGAAAATTAAGATTTATAGATGAATTGCCACGATAGGTGTAAAAACGATTTTTAGTTTCGTCAAAAATTCTTGATAATTACTAAGAAAAACTCCAAAAAATTTTCATTATTATTTTTTTTAATCTTAATGCTCAAAGTTAATATTTCAAATTAAAATCAGTCAATGAACAAAACTGTGACCTAACTTTTCATTATAAATCTCTTGGTGATAATTTAATGGTGTATCTAGTTGATTCAATTCCTTTTTCATTTGTACACTTAAATTTTTCACAGCATTCTGGATGTCGTTTTGTTAAATCCTGTCCAATTGATGTACACTCAGGCTTTGACACTGTACCACAACTGAAATTTGGAAAATTATCAATGAATTAAAAAAATATAATTATTATTTTTTTTATGAAAATATTTACGTCATCTTGGTAATTTGACCAGGTTTTTCACATTTTAGTGCAACACAAGTTCCAATTGGTCTGAAACTTTGACCAGGATTAAAAATATGATCAAATTCTTTGTGATAGCATTTGTCAGGATGATCTTTTATATTTCTTAATGATTAAAATTAATAAAATAATTTAAATTTAATATCTACATACCAGGATGAAAATCATTATCTGGAACCACTGCAGATGACACCAAATTTATTAATAATAAAATTAGTAATATTGTGCAGATTTTCTTCATTTTATAATAATTATTAACACTAAAAGCTTAATAAGGAGGAACTTATGATGTTTCAATTAGAAATATTTTCGTAAAACTAATGTAAATAAATTGCGAATAATTCTGGAATACCTAAAATATCAAATTAATTTAGACTTATCGAAAAAAAAACACGAAACTTTATCATAATGGAAATTATCAGCACATATTTTAATTACATATAAAAACTTTATTAATTTAAATTTATTTTTGGTCAATTTATTTATAATATTTTAAAATAAAAACAATCCTTATAATTTTTCTCTATTTTGAGAAATAAATTGTTCCTAAAAATATGCAATGATCGATACTAAATACATAATAAGCGATTGTCTAGTAGTAGCTCTACTCTAGTTTAACATAAATTTAAAAATCCTTGTAAATTAATTATTATTTTACATTTATGCTATTATTTTTTTATGGCATATGCTTATAAATAGTTTCTTTCCCATTTTCATCTTTACATAAATATTGTTTACAACAATCTGGATGTGGTTTTGACAAATCCTCAGTTACCCTACACTCGTTCATTTTAGGGTTGAATAAAAGTCTATCCGAATATGATTGTAAATTACAACTGAAATATAATTAAATTTGAGTAATTATTTAAAAAGAAAATAGATTTCCTTAAAAAATCTACTTACGGAGTTTCTATAACATTTCCATGAAATAAACAGAAAAATTTCAAACATTTTCCATCAGTTGGCCTAAAAGTTGAACCACTATTAAATACATGATCAAAGTCTTTATTATAACATTTTTGAGGGTGATCTGTATGAAAATTAATTACATATTTTACAAATTATTTCAAATTTATTTTTATAACAGACCTGGATGAAAAGCATTTTTATGCCAAATAGCTTGTAATGATGCTACTACATTTATAGTTACTAATACAGTTATTAGTATTTGACAGATTATTTTCATTTTGAAATAGTTAATATTTAAACACTATTATCCAATAAAAATTAACCAAAAAATTGCATTGTTTACACGACAAAGATTTTCATCAAACTAAATTGAATAAGTTACGAACCGTTCTAGGGTTCTAGCCTATCTACATTTTTTTTAAGCTCGAATTGATTTACAGACTTAGAAGATGCAAATAAAGGTTATCATCATTATAGAAAATTCTCAGAACTTATTCAGTTTGTATAAAAGTTGTAATAATATTGAAATTTCGTTAATTTGTATAATTATTTGTTCCAAAAAAATGAGTCTTCTTAGAACTACAATCAAAGATAGTTAAGTACACAGGAACGATTCAGAAATAAATAGTTTCTACGAAAATTATAAATTTCTTAAAAGAAATAGATTTTTCAATTAAATATTTGATTTCAAATTTAAATAGAAATTTTCATAATTTAGTTAAAATTTAGTTCCAAAGTTTTTTTTAACAAATGCTATGCTCCTAATATTATAACAAATTAAAGAAAATTCGTAAATTTCGTAAATTACTCAATTTATATTTTCCTTATTTTTCTTTTTATAATTTATCATTTTTATTTCAATATTTTATGGTTTAAAAATAAATTCTTTTCCATTTTCATCCTTACATAAAAATCTTTCACAACAATCCGGATGTGGTTTTGTCAAATCTTTTCCAATTGATTTACACTCTGACATTGAAACTGGTCCACAACTAGAAATTTCATAAATTCAGAATTGTATTTAAAAGGAATTATTTATAATAATTTTATAATTTAATTATACCCTTCTCCTCTTATATCACCAGGTGCTACACAATTTAATGTGTAACATCTTCCAATTGGTTTAAAAATTTCGCCAGGATTGAATAGTTTATCACCACGTTTATCATAACATTTGTCTGGATGGTCTATAATTATGCCATCAAAGTTGAATATTATTTAATAGAAGTTTTCAAATTTGTATTTATATTTACCAGGATGAAAAGCATTCGTTGCCATAAACACTGCTGAAGATGCCAAATTTATTAATACTAAAATTACTAAAATTGCCCAGATTATCTTCATTTCGTAATTATGTCAAAATTAAGAATTAATAACAAAATTTTTGATGTTTCTACTATAACGATTTTGATTTAACTAAATATAAGTACATAATTTAAGATTACATATTTAAAAAATCATATAAAAAATATTCGCACTGTTAGTAGTAGACAAAGGTTATCATAAAGAAAATTATCAGATAATATGATGTCATTGCAATGAAATTTCACTTATAGAAAATATGAAAAGTAATTAAATATAGAATAACTTATAAAATCATTTAATTAAATTTTCACTTTTATTCATTTTGAATATTCTTTTCCTGCTTTTCCACATAATAAATTATTATTCAAAAAATTTTGACAAATTTTTATTGAAATTGTTGGCAAAATAGAGATTCGAGGATATAAATTTAAATTGCAACTGTTTCCGGTTATTTCACATTTTTTTAAAATATCTGAAAGAAATTTTCATAACAAATTATGTACAATTACGGAAAGTTCGTAAATTGACTATGAAATGAACGTTTTTGTTTTAATATCAATATATTTTCCGAATTTGTGTCTAATTATTTTATAATGCCTTCTAAAAAGTATTTGTCCACCCAATTTTTATTTTTCTTTCATTTAAAATTTATTTATTTCTATTTTTAAAACAATATTATTTATCCGAAAAGTATGCAATGAAGAATCATAATTAAATAAATTAAATTTGCAATATAAATCACTAAATATGTTTGTTTGTTCTGCATCACTGATTTAAATTTTACGCAGAATTCTGGATGTCATTTTGTTAAATCTTGTCCAATTGATGTACACTCAGGTTTTGACACTGTACCACAACTGAAATTTCGAAATTATCAATGAATCAAAAAAATATAATAATTATATTTTGTATTGTATTCGCGTCATCTTGGTAATTTGACCAGGTTTTTCACATTTTAGTGCAACACAAGTTCCAATTGGTCTGAAACTTTCACCAGGATTAAAAATATGATCAAATTCTTTGTGATAGCATTTGTCAGGATGTCTATTATATTTTTTATTGATTAAAATTAATAATAAAACTAGTAATATTGTGCAGATTTTCTTCATTTTTGTCAGGATGTCTATTATATTTTTTATTGATTAAAATTAATTTACATTTAATATCTACATACCAGGATGAAAATCATTATCTGGAACTACTGCATAGATGGCAACAAATTTATTAATAATAAAACTAGTAATATTGTGCAGATTTTCTTCATTTTATAGTTATTACCACTAAAAGCTAAATAATTAGTTTTACAAAGATTTTTCTAAAACTAATTTAAATAAATTGCAAGTAATTCTAGGCTATAATATCACCCTAACTATTTTTATTACTGGTAATCACTAAAAACTGAATCTACTTAGAAGGAAAAGGAAATGGATGTCTTCAACCACGGCCAGGGATTGATCTCTAAATCTTAAACACTCATTACTTATAAGAAACTTACAGAGCGAAAAAAATGGCTTTGGCTTTTGTGATTAGTGAGCATATAGTGTTTTGATTCTCTAATTTATAAACTTTCTCGCTTCAAGAATTGCCGCGTTCAGCAGATGCGCTAGAATCTAGCGCTCGTGCTTTTGACTGTATATTTACAGTCTAGATATCTAGACAGTCAATATACAGTCAAACGCTCGATTCTAGCGCATCTCATCTCAATAAATAATATTTTCAAAATTTGAGAGTACCTATAAACAATAATTGTCGACAATAAAATTAAACCAATTCGTAGATCACTCAAGAAATATTTTTTATTTGCAAAATTATATTTTCCGAATTTTTCATTCGTCTTTCATTATATAATAAATTTTTTTGTAATAAATTCATTTCCATTTTTATCTTTACATAAAAATCTTTCGCAACAATCTGGATATGGTTTTGTCAAATCTTGACCAAGTGATTTACACGCTGGCAATGAAACTGATATACAACTGGAATTTTATAAATTAAAATTATGAATTATATAAAAATTGTTGAAAATTATAAATTATGTATTTACGTCTTTCCACTAATTTCACCAGGACCGTCACAATCTAATTGAACACATTTTCCAATTGGTTTGAAAATTTCACCAGGACTAAAAAGATGATTGAACTCTTCGTCATAACATTTATCGGGGTGGTCTGGTATTATTTATAATTTGAATTAATCATGAAATTACTTAAATTTAAATGCTTACCGGGATGAAAAGCATTTTTATCAAAAAAAAGTGCTGATGATACCAAATTTATTAATACTAAAATTATTACGATTGCCCAGATTATTTTCATTTTGGAATTGATAAAATTACTTTTAAATAACAAAATTGATTAATAAGAAATATTGTGATGTTTCTCTTTTAACGATTTTTATTAAACTAAACTAAGTACAATTTAGATTTACTTAGAAGTTTAAACAAACAAAACCACTAATCTAATTTTAGGTATACAAGAAAGGTTATCATTATGAAAGTTATCTGAAATTATGTTATTTTTCAAATTTAACAATAAATTGAATGTGCAGAATTATTTTGTAAGCAAACAAATGAATGATGAATCATCAAAAGGAGAGAAAAATAAAAAAAATTGAATTGTAAGAGTGCTTCTTATCCTTTTTATGTTCAATCTGAGATATTATGTAGAAGAAGATTTAATTTAAAATTTATGATTTTAGTAAAATTCCCAAATATTCCTTTTTCATTAGTACACTTAAATTTTTCACAGCATTCTGGATGTCGTTTTTTTAAATATTGTCCAATTGATGTACACTCAGGCAAAATTATATTTTCTGAATTTTTCATTCATCTTTCATTATATTTCTAATAAATTCATTTCCATTTATATCTTTACATAAAAATGTTTCGCAACAATCTGGATATGGTTTTGTCAAATCTTCACCAAGTGATTTACACGATGGTATTGATACTGACATACAACTGGAATTTTATAAATTATGAATTATTTAAAAATGGTTGAAAATTATAAATTATGTATTTACGTCTTTCCACTAATTTCACCAGGACCGTCACAATGTAATTGAACACATTTTCTAATTGGTTTGAAAATTTCACCAGGACTAAAAAGATGATCTAACTCTTCCTCATAGCATTTATCGGGATGATCTGGTATTATTTATAATTTGAAATAATCATGAAATTACTTAAATTTAAATGCTTACCCGGATGAAAAGCATTTTTATCAAAAAAAATGTCTGATGATGCCAAATTTATTAATACTAAAATTATTACGATTGCCCAGATTATTTTCATTTTGGAATTGATAAAATTACTTTTAAATAACAAAATTGATTAATAAGAAATGTTGTGATGTTTCTATTTTAACGATTTTTATTAAACTAAACAATTTAGATTTACTTAGAAGTTTAAACAAACAAAATCACTAATCTAATTTTAGGCATACAAGAAAGGTTATCATTATGAAAGTTATCTGAAATTATGTTATTTTTAAAATAGGTTTAATAATATTTTGAATCTGCATAATTTGTTTGTAAATAAACAAATGAGGTAAAATGGTAAACAAGTTGAAACTGCTTAACAGTAGTATTCATCTATAATTATTTAAATTCAATTTATAACATATACCATCAGGAATTAGTATTTCAAGCTCAAGCATCGTTATGACAGAATCGGCTTAAAAAATATTAGAAAATTAAGATTTATAGATGAATTGCCACGATAGGTGTAAAAACGATTTTTAGTTTCGTCAAAAATTCTTGATAATTACTAAGAAAAACTCCAAAAAATTTTCATTATTATTTTTTTTAATCTTAAAGCTCAAAGTTAATATTTCAAATTAAAATCAGTCAATGAACAAAACTGTGACCTAACTTTTCATTATAAATCTCTTGGTGATAATTTAATGGTGTATCTAGTTGATTCAATTCCTTTTTCATTTGTACACTTAAATTTTTCACACCATTCTGGATGTCGTTTTGTTAAATCCTGTCCAATTGATGTACACTCAGGTTTTGACACTGTACCACAACTGAAATTTCGAAATTATCAATGAATCAAAAATATATAATAATTATATTTTGTATTGTATTCGCGTCATCTTGGTAATTTGACCAGGTTTTTCACATTTTAGTGCAACACAAGTTCCAATTGGTCTGAAACTTTGACCAGGATTAAAAATATGATCAAATTCTTTGTGATAGCATTTGTCAGGATGATCTTTTATATTTCTTAATGATTAAAATTAATAAAATAATTTAAATTTAATATCTACATACCAGGATGAAAATCATTATCTGGAACCACTGCAGATGACACCAAATTTATTAATAATAAAATTAGTAATATTGTGCAGATTTTCTTCATTTTATAATAATTATTAACACTAAAAGCTTAATAAGGAGGAACTTATGATGTTTCAATTAGAAATATTTTCGTAAAACTAATGTAAATAAATTGCGAATAATTCTGGAATACCTAAAATATCAAATTAATTTAGACTTATCGAAAAAAAAACACGAAACTTTATCATAATGGAAATTATCAACACATATTTTAATTACATATAAAAACTTTATTAATTTAAATTTATTTTTGGTCAATTTATTTATAATATTTTAAAATAAAAACAATCCTTATAATTTTTCTCTATTTTGAGAAATAAATTGTTCCTAAAAATATGCAATGATCGATACTAAATACATAATAAGCGATTGTCTAGTAGTAGCTCTACTCTAGTTTAACATAAATTTAAAAATCCTTGTAAATTAATTATTATTTTACATTTATGCTATTATTTTTTTATGGCATATGCTTATAAATAGTTTCTTTCCCATTTTCATCTTTACATAAATATTGTTTACAACAATCTGGATGTGGTTTCCTCAGTTACCCTACACTCGTTCATTTTAGGGTTGAATAAAAGTCTATTCGAATATGATTGTAAATTACAACTGAAATATAATTAAATTTGAGTAATTATTTAAAAAGAAAATAGATTTCCTTAAAAAATCTACTTACGGAGTTTCTATAACATTTCCATGAAATAAACAGAAAAATTTCAAACATTTTCCATCAGTTGGCCTAAAAGTTGAACCACTATTAAATACATGATCAAATTCTTTATTATAACATTTTTGAGGGTGATCTGTATGAAAATTAATTACATATTTTACAAATTATTTCAAATTTATTTTTATACCAGACCTGGATGAAAAGCATTTTTATGCCAAATAGCTTGTAATGATGCTACTACATTTATAGTTACTAATACAGTTATTAGTATTTGACAGATTATTTTCATTTTAAAATAGTTAATATTTAAACACTATTATCCAATAAAAAATTAACCAAAAAATTGCAATGTTTACACGACAAAGATTTTCATCAAACTAAATTGAATAAATTACGAACCGTTCTAAGGTTCTAGCCTATCTACATTTTTTTAAGTTCGAATTGATTTACAGACTTATAGAAGATGAAAATAAAGGTTATCATCATTATAGAAAATTCTCAGAACTTATTCAGTTTGTATGAAAGTTGTAATAATATTGAAATTTCGTTAATTTGTATAATTATTTGTTCCAAAAAAATGAGTCTTCTTAGAACTACAATCAAAGATAGTTAAGTACACAGGAACGATTCAGAAATAAATAGTTTCTACGAAAATTATAAATTTCTTAAAAGAAATAGATTTTTTAATTAAATTATGATTTCAAATTTAAATAGAAATTTTCATAATTTAGTTAAAATTTAGTTTCAAAGTTTTTTTTAACAAATGATATGCTCCTAATATTATAACAAATTAAAGAAAATTCGTAAATTTCGTAAATTACTCAATTTTCCTTATTTTTCTTTTTATAATTTATCATTTTTATTTCAATATTTTATTTATTTCAATATAAAATAAATTCTTCACCATTTTCAATCTTACATAAAAATCTTTCACAACAACCCGGATGTGGTTTTGTCAAATCTCTTCCAATTGATTTACACTCTGACATTGAAACTGGTCCACAACTAGAAATTTCATAAATTCAGAATTGTATTTAAAAGGAATTATTTATAATAATTTTATAATTTAATTATACCCTTCTCCTCTTATATCACCAGGTGCTACACAATTTAATGTGTA
This sequence comes from Empis stercorea, assembly GCA_949752835.1. Lineage (NCBI taxonomy): Eukaryota > Metazoa > Arthropoda > Insecta > Diptera > Empididae > Empis > Empis stercorea. The sequence goes on from OX457087.1 coordinate 6,204,438, forward strand.
ACATCTTCCAATTGGTTTGAAAATTTCGCCAGGATTGAATAGTTTATCACCACGTTTATCATAACATTTGTCCGGATGGTCTATAATAATTTATAATTAAAATAAAATAATGGAATAATGGAATAATTTAAATTATTTGAAACATACCAGGATGAAAAGCATTATTATTTCTAAACACTGCTGATGATACCAAATTTATTATTACTACAATTATTAGAAATATTGCGCAGATTATCTTCATATTGAAGTTTTAATTTTAAAATATAAATTTCAATGTTTTTACGACAAAGATTTTCGTCAAACTAATTTAAATAAATTGCGATTAATTTTGCGAATCAGCTCAAATTTTATTTATAAGTATTTAGATTTAAAAAGCCACAAGATAGGTTATCGTTATGTGAAAACTTTATATGAAATTCTGTTATTTGTGTTGAAAATTAAAAAAAAGAAAATTTAAATTTTTGTCGGAATCGGAAATAAAAATTGGGTCGTCTTGAAAATTATAGAAAAACTCCATTACCTTTCCATTATTTCGTTAAACTACGAGAATTATAACTTTCTCATTCACCAATTACAATTTTCGAAATTTGTGAATTTACTACTTTAAGTATTTAATAATTTCTGGACAAACAGACTAAAATTTCCCTTATCAATTACTATAGATAAAGAAGATCAAATTTTAATATTTATACATATTTCTTTCGAAAATTTTGTCTATTTGATAAATTATGTATAATTTATTTTATAAAGTTAACTAAAAAAATATAGCTATGATGGTAAATTACGGTTATAGTAGGATGAAATTAAAAATGGTTCATTTGCTCATATTTTTGCAGATAACAGTTGAAGTTTAGCTCCTTTGATAATTAGCCAAGCGGCCTTGATAATTAGCCAAAAAGGCTACTTTATTTTGATTGAATTAATGCCAATTGTAAGATTATTATTCTTATGGAATTATTTAACGAATTTTTAACGACAAAAAAAAATTATTTCGAAATTATTTCTGACCATGCAAATCCCTAAATTGGACGCGTCAAATCTTTCTGTTAAATTTCTATAAAAAAGTATAATTTTTATTTACATTTTTTTCCACTTTTTTTTTTTTAAATATTTTATCTAACACAATTTAAAAAATCTTAAATTTATAAACAATTTTATATAACAATTTTTTTTTTTATATATTTTCAATATTTAAAATATTTTCTATCCATTTAATTTTTCTAAATCAGCTCTAATTGATGGATTTACAACAATATATTCACCTTGCTTATTTAAGCATAAATAACGTTCACAACAATGTGGATGTGGTGAATAATGATCTTTACGAAGTCGTTTACATCCAGGCAAATCATGTGGTTCACATCTTTAAATATAATTATATATAAAAATAATAATTTTAATTATTAATTTTGAATTTTTTGTTACCCATTTGCTGCTATTGTTGATGGGGCAGTACATTCATATGCAAAACAACCACCTTCTTTACCATTTGGTCTATGAACTTGACCAACACCAAATATATGGCCGGTTAATTTATAAAAACATTTATCTGGATAGTCTATACAAAAAAAATGATTCCATAATTTTTATATATTAATTTTTTTTTCAAATTATCGAATTCAAATTTTAAATGCAAACCTGGATGTTTAGCATTTGGATCAATAAATAATTTTTGTAATTGTGAAAAATTTATTAAATTAATTAAAATTATTAAACAAATCCAAAAGTTTTTCATAATTTTGAAAATTTTTTTTAGATTTTTTTTTTTTTTTTTTGAAAATTTCGTCTCACTTTATCAAAATCAAATCTTTGACTAAAAATTTTCAAAAATTCTTTAAATATTAAAAATTCCATTTTAGTAAATTTATAATTAAAATAATTTTATAATAAAAAATTCTAGTTTTTAACAAAAATATAAATATTTTTGCAAAAAAAATCTCAAAAAAAAAAATTAATTTCAATAATTTAGAATCATTTAAAATTCCTTCTTTTTTTTTTTTGGTACAATTTATTTTATACCATAATTTTAATTTACCAAAAAAAAAAAATGTTAATTAACAGGTTATTAATAAAATATAATTAATTAATTAATATTTTAATTAATTTCGAAAAATAAAACTTGTTTACAACTTTATTTATGATTTAAATATAATAATCATTTTTTTTTTAATTCAAGGTTTATTGATATATGCTGCACATACATATAAATATTTCTTTTTTTTTATCAATTTTGTATAAGACACAAATTTTTATTAAATGAAAAATGATTGTGGTTTGAATATATGTTTTTATTAGATTAACAAAATATTATTTATAATTAATTAATTAACGATTAATTTTTACGAAGTTTAAAAATGTTAAATGTATAATTTGTAATTTAGAAAAAATATAAGTTATTTGAACCGTACATTAATTTATTATTAAATATTTTTATTGATTTATTGGTTAAAAATAAAAATTATAATCAATGAAATAAATTTAATATTTTATAATCTGTTTAATTGCATAATCATATAATAATATCCATTAGATAGAAATAATGTTTACTTAATCAAATATAATGTGTATAAAAAAATATGTTTTTTGAGACATTTAGAAAAAAATTTTGGTCATAAAAAATGTTCTTATTAATTTGGACTTGTTGTGTTGTCAAATTTCAGTTTATTAATCGGTCAACAAAAATTTTATATAACAAGTGAAGTAATTGAATTTGATTAGTGACATTAAGACTCGAATTGAGAATTATTAAAAGATTATTCGTAAAAACAACTGTGTCTCGTTTAATGATGAAATTGTGTATTGAAAAAGTTACACTATGAAAAAAATTATTGGGCCGCCGAAAATTATATCGAGAAATACATTCTAATACATAAATTTAGAATTTTTGAAAAATTAATAGTTTTACAAGCTAATTTTATGGGAATATAATATTTAATTATGTGCTGATGTTTCACTTCTTTTAGCTATGTTTAATTGAAGTTATAATTTACCATAGTAAATGGCTCACAAGAATTAAATTCTATATTAGCAATAAATGGAGAACAAAATTAAGGAGATAACCAATCAATTGAAGTAATTTTAAATAATCTAATAAACCAATTTGCTAATTTTTTTTTAAATAAATTGTAATTACTCCACAATTTAGTTTAAAAAATTTGTGAAAATCAGTTTATTAGAATATTTAACTGCCACCAAACCCATACAAATTAAAAATTTAAATTTAATTTATTATTAATAGCAATCAGTTCAAATTTGCATTTTTCAAAATACAGACTGTTCGTTTTTCAATTAAAATTAATATTTTCCATAAAATAATGTTTCGTCTCATAAGAAATCAGATTTGTCCCTTTCAAATCGAATTCGCCCATCTCCAAAAAAGAAGGTCGTCTTAATGTTGGGGAAAAACTATAAAATTTAAATTGTGAAAAGACGAATTTAACATGAAAATTGAATATAATAAATTATATATAAAGACATTTTTCATAGAACAAACGATTCAATAATTTTCCATTTGGACAAAATAAAATCATTACGACAAAATTTCACAAACTTACTAATTTGCTTACCATTGCCATTTATTAAACAAACACTTTCTAAAAAAAAAATCATTTTATTTCCTAAATTATAATTTTTATTATTACATATATATTATAAAGAGATTTTGTAAAAATTTTATGATAATGTATAAATAACTCTTTAAGACATTTTAAAAACGATGATGATACCCACAACTTTATAAAAAAATTTTATGCAATTTTTCTTCTTCTTCTGATCTTACTTTTTTAATACACTTCCCGTGTCTCGTCGAAAACTTTTCTCACCTTGAGTTCAGAAGGTGAAGTCATAAAAGAAAATTGAAGTCACTAATAAAATATAACGACTTTAATATAAAAGATGAATTTGCTTCTCTCTCTTGTTTCTTTTCTGTTGTGATCGCATAAAAATATTTTATGTTTAAAAGTAATATACGTTAAAAATAAAACTGATTTTCAGATGCAACAACTTTGTATACCATGGTTAAAATAATTATATTTATTTTATATACCTTTCAGGTATATTCTCGGACATTAAATAAGAAATATTTTTATTTTTATAGTTAAAAAAAAAAAAATTGAGATAAAAAAATTTATATAGGTAGACATTTGTTTTTTATTTTCTGTGTGTTCAAAGTTGAAACAATCGATTAAAAAATTTGACTTTCGATTAAAACAGAAAACATTTAAAGCCAATGGTGAATTGTGATATAAATTTGATTTAAAAATACAAAATTTATTTTTTTGAACAATATAAAATTTTTAATCGATTATAATTATACTGCATAAAATTGCTAGTAGCAATTTAAATGATTTGTTGATTTAGACTAGATAAATGATCAAAATTATTGCGAAATATATATTAAAATATTCTAATTTGTATTTATGATTATTATATTAAAAAACATAAGTATGTTTAGTTTAGGTACTTAAATTAACTTTCAAATTTGAGTTGCGTCTATCCATTTCTATCTGTTTTGGAATTAAATTGTACGTAAACCTTAATGGCAAATTTTGTACTCAGCACGAGAAATTAATCATTTCAAACGATAATAAAATTGAGCGTAAAATACGCAAATAACGATAGTTTAATCTTGTACTAGCTAGGACATTGGTGAAACAAATATTTTCCCACATAGTTACTGATAGATACCATACTAAGTATTCCTGCTCTTATTGAATAATTTAAAATTTAAATAACTAATTCTTAATTCAAAAATCATCTTGTAATGGAAATTAAATATAAATTAACATTTTCACTTGTGCTGAATAAGTATTTTGTCGTGCTGAGTACACGATAATTTTTTAATAACAATAATATTCTATGATGTCTCGACTGTTATCTATGGCCACGAGAATCATCCCTGCTATATGAAAATCCTTTGACATGGTATAATGAATTCTATATTGCTGCATCACATGATTGTTATTTTCAAGAATTAGCAAAATATTTCCAAATTCAATTAATTAATTTTATTATTATTTATTTTATTTATAATTATTAAATTTTTCACAAACATTTTTAATATAAAAGATATTTACATAAATAATTTATAATCAACTTTTGTACGATCACCACCTGGTATTAAAGGATTATAAATATATTGTTGACCATTTGATAATTTACAATAAAATCGACTACAACAATTTGGATATGGTTTTTTAACATCCATTCCAATTACTTGACAATTTCTTCTATCCTGAACCGTAACACTGCCACAACTAACAATCATAAAATTAGAAAAATCTTTCATTATACAATTTCAATTAATTTTCTTTACTGTTGAATAATTGCTTTTCCTGGTTTTATACAACGTGCAATCCAACATCTTCCCGATGGTCCCCATTGTTCATTAACATCCCATAAATGTTCAGTTGTTTTATGATAACATTTATTTGGATGATCTTAAAAAATTGATTCAAACTTTAAAATTATTTCTTCACTATTTAATTTCTACTATAATTCATTTTTTTTTTGTTCACCTGGATGTGATAATTTGTCATCAATAAATGATTCAATATCACTTATAAAAAATGTTTTATTATCAAATATGACTACATGACTTTGTGATATTTTCAAATTTAGAAATATACCATAAAATAAAATTACTAAAATTTTGTTCATTTTTTTATTTAAAATGTAATTATTGTTTTTTGTATAGTTGATGTTTAATGGTTCGAAGAATTTTTCTTACTATTTCATAATAAATTTTGATTATGCTACAACATATTTCTGTTTTCTGTCTTTAAATACTAAATTTACATAAAAATTATTTATTAATTGGGTGCAAAATGTATTTTTGAATAATTTTAGTTTATAATTGGTAAATTGCGTAGGATTTTACTTTCAATTTAATTAAATAATAAATATTTCGTTTAAATTAAGTAATTGCGATTTAGATCTGACTTGTAAAGAACTAATATTCACTTAAATAAAATTGTTGATAATTTAATGAAATTAAAACATATAGAAATGATGAGTGACTCTATTAATTCACTTATCGTATTCAAATTGCACAAATCCACATTTTTAGAGCCTAATCGTCTAATCAAGGATTCGATTTATTTATTGAAGGATTTAAACCTCATTTTTATGTCGATGATCAAGTTTCGTTTCGTAGCTTAGGATGATCTCGTCTTGTGACATTTTTAGACAGACTCACATTAAAATTTGATTTACGACTCATGAAAATTAGTCAATTTAATTATTGGAAAACGTTAGGAGATTCAGTAATAACTCCAAAAATTTGAAATAGATCAAATATTTATGTGTCTCATAAAGTCTCACTAATTCGACAGTAAAGTACAAAAAAACTCCTTAAAATAATTGAAAAATAATTATTTACTTAAATAATATTTAATTTAATATTTTATTTGTTATTAAAATATAAACATTTAAATTTTAATGGAATTGAATATTTTTGCTCATAAAAATGAAACTTTTTTGTGCCAACAATTATTTTTTTTTCACATTCCAGTCAAAGTGTTCATTTTGTTTTCCTGAATTAGTCTATTAGTCCAAAATTAGTCCAAGTGAATTTAATTTGATTAATTTAGTATGTAAATAAAATAAATTTGTTATTTTTGGAACTAAAATTTGTCCTTTTAGTCTTTTTGAAGAACAAATTTGATGTCTTAAATTTATATTTATATTTAAATTGATGTTAAATTGATTGGAAAATGACGAGAAAATGACAATAAATTTCTAAAGGTAAATAAACTGCTCAGAAATAGAGATTTAATTATTTCATTGTAAACATTTCATTTTCTCTAAAAGAATGAATTTATTTCGGTACAAAGTACATCATCGGTTTACAAAGGATAATGCATTAAGACAGAAAATATAAGTTTTTATTTTCGAATTTCAACAACAACAACAGCTGTTCGCACTCCTTGGCTATAGATAAGGAAAATTCACCTACCCATTAGATTAGGCTCCGATGTTTAGAAATTAAGTAAGTAAGTAAGATGTTTAGAATTTTTTTTCAGTAAATCAGTTATTTTTATCTTTGACGATAATGTTGTATGCTTGTATGTCTTTATAGTATTAAAATTGTATATTTTGTTATTATAAGATAGAATTTCCAATGTTCAGAATCCAATATTCAATGTTCAGAAAATAGAAAATAAAAATGTCTTCTGCTTCAAAACTGATGGTAGAAATTTTTCTAGACAGAAAAGGGATTTTTCTCTGAGCAATAAACATAAATTTTTATAAATGATTAGGTGCCAATGGATTATAATAAAATTCTTCTCCATTTAAATCTTTACACAAATAACGTGGACAACAATATGGTTGCGGTTTTTTTAAATCTTGTCCAGCTAAAATACATGTATCAGGATATCTTACTTTTCCACAACTATATACGAACAAAATTTAATTTTAATCAAAAAAAAATAATTTAAAATTAAATTTTCAAATTGACTTACTCTCGTACAACGGCAGCGCCAGGTCTTGAACAAAAATATGCTAAAAAATATATAGAAAATTTCAATAAATTATATAATTTAAAAAAAAATTTACTCAATTATATTTACATTTACATTCTCCGGCCCATTTATATTGTACCCCAACATGCCACTAAATAAATTATAATTATGTATATAAAAATTGAAAATTTAATTACAAAAATTATTTAAAAAAAAAAAAAAAGTTTTACTGCATAATCTGTATCATGATGATAACATTGTCCCGGATAATCTAACAAATTTAATTATTTAAATAAATATTCAATAATTTATTTATTAATTTTTTACCATCATCTTCTGCATCATCTAAAATATATGGTCGATAAATAATATTAAATGTATTATTACGATATGTCAATGTATAATTAAAAGTATGAGCACAATATGTAAATTTACATAAACTGAATAAAATCATGTAGAAATTAATAATTTTATACAACTTTTTCATAGTTTTTTCTCTTTTGGAATTGTAACTTAAAAAAAAAAAAAAAATTGTATTTCTTGTTATTTATCTGATCAAAGACTGGCGATACTAAAGAAAGCTTTTTAAGAAAATTTTTTAAATAAATAATATAGCATAAATAAATGTTTAACAAGTCAGTATTTTAATTGAAGGGTTAGTTCAATTGACAATTTGTTTTTTTTTTTTTTGTATATTTAAATCGTAAATATTTGCACTCTTGTGCTCAATATTTGACATTAAGTGGCAAATAGTGAAAATGATTACATGTCGTAGTTCGGTAATATAAGACTGACTTAAATTTTTTGCAGAAAAAGTAGAACAACGAAAATTTATTACTAGGATGACCTAGTAACAGTTTACTTTCGAAATATTAGATATTTAAATCAGGATTGCAAATACAATGGACTATATTTGAATATTTATGGGAGAAGGTAGATAGTTCGGTTGGGTGTATAACCCTCAACACGGATCTACTTTTCAAGAATTAAAATTCTCAGCAAAAAAAAATTACTGTACAAAGACAAAAATCTTCTGAAATGAATGTTGTGGATCATCTATGGACCTGCTGGATCTATTTGGGATATTATGAAAATAGTTTATTAATTATTAGAGAAAGTTCTGCCAAAATACTTTAATTTTCATTTTTTACCTGACTTGATGAAGGCAAGCAAAATTAAAACTGAAAAATTAATCTCATTAATTTCAGCATTAAAATTGAAGATTAATTTTCGAATTTTCATTAATTCAATTTTGTAAGATGGATTTTGGGGGGATTTAAAATTACAATTGACAGGTTAACATCAAAGTGCAGTCTGATTAGGAAACTAACTTCAGACAATAATTGAAATATTACTTACTTTAATCTCTATTTAAATATTCAGTTCTTATATAACTCATACTTTTTCACTCATGTCAGCAAAATGATGATTCTTTCTGGAATTAATAAATCATATAATTTATGAATCTCTCTGTCTCCCTCTTTTGGCTTAATATACCGATGTGGGGCTAGTTTAAGTAATTATAAGTCAGTCTTTTTAATTTTTTATATTAAAGTTGTATTTAAATATTTTCTATTTACGTCAATTTGGTATTAATTCAATTTTTAATAATATTATTTATTTTTTTCAAAAAAAAATTAATGATTAACTAAATTTGCATTGACCTTTAATCAAATAATCTTGTTTCTCATTTGGGTCACTCATATTCTAAAATTTTTGTATGAACCTCATCAAATTATCAGAGTGAAAAAATTAATCATAAAGAATTATATAATGCATATAGAAACTTCATTTCTGTTAATTGAAAATAAATAAAGTATTTTTAGTTTACATTTTTCCCTTTTTTTCTTAATTTTTTTTTTTCGTTATACATTTAAATTTAAGGTATAATATCACCTTCTCCTGGTGATAAAGGATTATATATAAATTTATCACCATACATATTTGTACAAGAAAGACGATGACAACAATGTGGATGTTGTTTTGACATATCCATACCAATTGATGTACAATAATCAAATGCAACACTGCCACAGCTTTTACAAGAAAAATAATTTAAATTACAATTTTTTTTTATATAAATAATCATAAAATTTACTTAATAATTTCAACTTTTCCAGGTTCAATACATTTTATAGTTTTACAGTCACCAATTGGTCGATAAATTTCATTAACACCAAATTTATGATCACCCCAAGTACAAATTTCGGGATTATCTAAATTTTTATTATTTAAATTAAATTTGTAATTTAAAAATGAAAAAAAAAAAATAAGTTTATAAATGTAAAATTTCACTTGCCCGCATTAAAAGCTTCAGCTGTGAATGATTTATTTGTAATTGCAAATGTAATATTTTTGTAGACCACATCATAACCAGGAATAAATATTTTCGATTCATTTAAATTTATTAATATTACTAAAATTATTGCAATATGGAAAATTTTATACATTTTTGAAAATTAAGTTTTAAGTGTGTTTCTAGATTGAAAATAATTTGAAGACTGGGGCTGGGAAATGTAATAGAAAATAATTTTAAAGATTATTGATTATCTCTAATAATAATTTGTAATGAATGCAATTTTTTACTATTATGTAAGAAAATATATGTATATATTTATTATTATTTTGTTATTGTAAAATTGTGTAACAAAAAATTATTTTAATTACTTGAATTTTAATTTATCAGGGCATGAATCATAAGAGACGATTGCGACAGTCGTGTATCTTTAAATATGCGATTTAAGATCACAGGAGACGACAATCGTCACATGCTGTCAAAATTATAATGTCGTATCGTGTAAAAAACTTTATACCATTTAGTTTAGTATCATATGAAACGATATCGCAAAGTGTGTATCGTTTTATCTATCAAATTTACACGATATTGTCTAAGCAATCGTGTAAATATAAAAAAAATAGTTTTTTTATAATGTTTGAAAATTATTTTAGAAAATTATAAAATAAAAAAGTTACTTTGATCTAAAATTAAAATTTTTTCAATAAAAAGTGACAGCCACTCATTTCATATGCTTAGGTTGTCAATAAATTTAAATTTTGAGTTGGCGATATTATACCAAATTTTAATTTATACCAAAAAAAAACGATAGCATTACAATCGCCACGGCCACATATGATCTTAAAAAAAAATTACGACTATCGTCTGTCGTAATTTTTCACGACACTTTAATCAATCGTGTCGTGTTCTTATGATTCATACCCAGTTTTATTAAATATCAAATGTCAATAATTTTTCATTTTGAGAAAAAAGAGTGGAAAATTATATTCCCTCTCTCTAAACTTCCTGACAAAAATAGATCTGTTCCGATCCGACACAAATTTGAGCCAACATGCAATTACTTTACTAGGGACTAAGTAAAGGGCGTTTTCGATAATTCAGTTCTAACTTAGTACTAAGTAAGCAGTTCGTTCGTTAATTAAGAACTGCAAAAGTATGATCGCAGTACTGCAATGTTTTTATTTTTATTCGTTTTTATGGTAGTTTAATCAACGAGACAGCAATCAGTCGACAGAAGGAACATTGGTTAAGGCAAATTATTGGACTTTTCACTGTCTCGATAGTCAAAATACCCAGTAAAAAGAATTAATACATTGCAGTACTGCGATCATACTGCGTTAACGTTGGCCTATGTTTTTTTTGCTAATATAGACAAATTTTCAAAAATTCCAAAATAAAATAAAATATATACTACTATTTTCTATAATTTGCAGAAAAGTCAAACCATTTAAATTTTCATTTATTTTTTTAATTAATTCATCGGAAATTAAAGTTGAAATAAATGGAAAGGGCGTTTTCGATCATTCAGTTCTAAGTAAACAGAGTTTGTTTGTTCGTGAATTTCCTCGTTAAATTAATTTAGAATTTCTCTTAGTAGAACCACCGTCCTCTAAGGTCTAACTCCTGAATCAAAAATTCAATTTCCAAAATAATTTTTAAAATAAAACAATAATTTTATAATTTTTATTTCAAAAATTTTCCTTTTACAAAAAAAATTTTTAATTCTTTATTTCTTGTTTAATTTATTTATTTATTTTTTTTTTGTTTTTAAATTTTAATTAAATTATTTGACATTTCTTCACTTTTCAAAATTTGAATATACAAAAATAATAATAATAATAATAATATATATTTATATAATAATAATTATATATATAAAAAAAAATAATTTATTAAATACGTAAATATAATATAATATTATAATTAAATATAAAGTTATAAATTTTCTTGAATGTCGCACAAAAAAAAAAAAAAAAACTCCCATAAAAAAAAAAGAAAAGAAAAACAAAAATTAAATTCCACATTTTATTTCTTTGCGATTTTTTTTAAAAACAAATAAAAAAAATTACTTAAATTTATTTTTCTTCAAAAAAAAATTATTTTTTGTCTCTCTCTGTTAATAATTTTCGAATCCAAAAAAAATTAAAAATGTTTTATTATTTAAAAAAAAAAATAAAAATGAAAGCATTTTTCATTCTACTAAAAAAAGAAAAAATAAAATTAAAAATTAAAAAATTTCTTTATTTTTTTTTTTTTTTTAAATAAAATTTTTGTTAAAATTATTTTTTTTCTCACAAAGTTTCAATTAAATTAAACAAAACTTAAAAATCTAATGGAAGATTTATTTTGACTTTTTGTTTTTTAAATTAATTTTCTTCATTAATTTTTGTTTTTGTTTTTTAAATATTTAAATTTTTTTAGTTATTTTAATATATTTCACACAGCGCTAAAGAAAAAATTTGTAAATTTTTTTTAAAAAAAATTTTGATTTAAAATTTTCTTTTTGTCCTTTTTTTGTTTTTACTTCAACTTTAATTTTTTTTTTGTTTTTTTTTTTTTTTTGTTAATTTAAATAAATAAATTGAGGTTGTTTTTTTTTTTAAATTAAATTAATTAAAAATTTTGGCAAAAAAAAAATTGTAAATATTTTTGTATTATAATTAAATTTGTGTAGAGAAAAAAAAATATATATTATAAGATTATGAATATTTTTTAAGAGAAAATAAAATATAAAATAATTATATTAATTTATTTTTTTTAAATATTTTTTTTTTTTATAATTAAATTTATTATAAAATAATTTAAATAATGTGCTCAAAAAGTAAAAAAAAATAATTAAATGAATTTTGACAAGCTTTCTTTGCTCTTCACTTTTCGTTTCTTTTTGTGAATTTATGTAAAATTTAACACTTTTTTTTTTATTGTTGTTTTTCTTTTATAATTTACTTAAAATTGGAATAATAAATATTTATTTTTTTTTTTCATATTTTTTTTGTTTGTTTTTATATTTAAGAGTGTAATTTTAATAAAAAATAAATATATTTAATTTGTATAATTATATTAAAGATATCAAACTAGATTCAATTAGATCAAATATGTTTTTTTTTTTTATAAATTGTTTAAATTAGAAAACTTCAAGTCACAAAAATTTGCTCAAATTTTGCTCAGTTTAATTTTTTTTTGCTTCATTTTGGATTTATTTATTTTTAACAGCAAAAATTTATGTTTAAAACAAATTTTTGGAAAAGTTAATGTTAGTATTTGAACGAAAATGTTTCATTTTTTTTCGAAATTAAGTTATGTATAATTTCGAAATTGTGTAAGCTTTAATTGACTTGAAGCTTCTTGCGTCACTTAAAAATTACGAAAAACAAAAAAATTCTTCAAAAAAGCACACATTTTTTTTTTGTTTATAGCAAAAAAAAATAATTAATATTTATATAAAAATAAGAACAATAATTTAAATGTATAAAAAAAAAAAAATAATTATTTACTAAAAAATGTCTTTTTTTTACTTTAATTCATTTTTTTTTTTTTGTGTTTTTTTTTTATATTTCAATAAATAAAATTTTATATAAATTATTAATTCTTGCATAATTTTTTTATAGTTAATTAAATTAAATTAATATAAAAAAAAAAATGATAAAATAAAAGAGAAATAAAATAAGAGAAAAAAATTACCCAGAAAAAGTTTTTTTTTAATAAAAAAAAAAAATAGGTTTTTCTTTTTTAAACTTAAATCTAAAATATATATAAAAAAAAATTAATTAAATTTCACGTTTTTTCCTTTAAATGTTTATTTTTTTTTTTTTTTGCATTATTTTTGTAGTTTTTTGAAAATTCAACTAAAATTTCTATTCGAAATATTTTCATATTTCTTTTTTAAATTAAATAAATGACTTAACTTTCATGTGTTTCTTTTTTTTTTGTTTTAAATTTTACTAAAATTTCTTATTTAATTTCGAAAATAAATTTTATTTCTTTTAAATATTTAAATAATTTAAATGTTAATTATTAAAAAAAAAAAAAATATAATTAAAACTTTTTAAATGTTTTGTTTTTGTTATTGGTTTTTATAGGGAAGACAGAAGTTTTTTTACTTTTATGTAAACTCTTTTTTTTTTTATTTTAAATTATTTTTAAATAATATATTATTTTATTTTTTACAATGATTTTTCTTAATGTTTATAAATAATTTGTTTTTTTTTTTTATATTTATATTTCTCATTAATTTTCTTAAAAAATGAAAAAGTTTTTAAGTTTTGTTTTTTTATATAAATTAATAATTAAAAAAAATAAAAAATAAAAAAATAAAAAAATATTTAAAAAAATTTTTTTTTTTTTAATAAATTATAAAAATTAATAAGGCACTTTGAGAAATTTACTTTTTTGTTGGTGTTTAAAAAGGATTTTATTTTTCTATTTTTTTGTCTTTCAAGTTTTGAAAAAAAATATTTACAAAATGGTTTTTTTTTTTTGTTTTTAAAGTAGTAAGAAAATATATAATTATAAATTTTAATTAATTTTATAAATGTTTGTTTTTTTTATATATATATAAATTAGAATTTTAAATAATTTAAATTATTTTGTTAAATTTTTTTACAATATTGATATTTTTTTTGTTTTTTTGGAAGTTCAAAAAAAATTTGAATAAAAAAGAGTAAGTTCGTCAAAAGTAAATTTTCTGAATTTCGTTGGTAATGTTATTTTTTTACTTACTATTAAAACATTTTCAAAAGTTTCGAAATTAAATTTCGAATTTTAGAAATTGAATTTCGAATTTTCGAAATTGATTTTCGAATTTTCGAAATTAAATATTATTTTTTTAGTAACTTCCAAAAAAATATAAATAAATTATCTATTTTTTATTTTAAAAATAAAAAATTTAAAACCGAGAGATTATTTATTGACAATTTAGTACGTATACTAAAAAAAACGAAAAAAATATTTTAATGATTTGGAAAAATAATAAATTATATTCATTTTAAATTATACTTTTTATAATTTTACTTCTCCCCTCCGAGTCCCCTATTTTTAAATTAAATTGAGTTATATTTTTTCTTTAAAAAAAAAAATTATACTTAAAAAATCCAGAAATTTAAAAAAAAAAAAATAATCAGAAAAAGATTCATCACATATAATTTTACTACAAAAAATTTTTAAAATAAAAAAATTGAAAAAAAGAAAATCAATATTTTTTTTATTTTTATAATTTTACGTTACTCTTTTTTTAAATAATTTTTATTTATATTTATTTTTATTTTTTATATAAAAATTTTAATTTTCTATTTTAATTTCTTTCAAATTTTTGTAATTAAAAAAAAAAAAAATAATGATTTTCTTTTTTTTTTTTGTTTAAATTAAGTAAAAAAAAAAAATAATTTATGCATAATTAAAAATTTTGGTTTGTTTTTTTTTTTTTGGGTTTTTTTTAATCATTTTTTTTTTTTTAATATTTTTTTTTTACATTTACAAATATTAACTTAAAAAATATATTTTATATTTTTTTTTTTATATATATATATATATAGATTATTTATTTATAATTTAAAAAAAAGAGAAAAAAAAAACAACTTGGATTTTTATGATACACACCACCCCCACACAGGAGGAGGTGGAGCATAAGAGAAAATATTTTAAAAAAATTACAGAGAATAGAAAAATTAAAAAGCAAAAAATTGTTTGTGAACAAAATAAAATAAATTATTATAAAAAGAAAATTTTCAAAAAAAGCTAAAAAAAAAAAAAAATCTTGATTTGTCTTCTTTTTTTTTTTTTTTTTTTCTTTTTCCGAAAATTTTGATTTTTCTAAAAAAAAAAAAAATGAAAATTATTCGTGTTTGTGTTGTGTTTTTTATTCTGTAAATGTACGTTTGCGTTGCGTTTCTGTGCGTTTATGTATTTTTTTTTTTTGTATAACTATTTAAGAATTTTTCTTCGTCAAAAATTTAGTATTTTTTATTTATAATTTTTTGTGTTTAATGTTTTTTTTTTTTGCAAAAAAAAAAAAAATAGTGATTTTTTTAGAAAATATTTGTTGGTGTATATTTTGCTTTTGTTATATATTATTTTATTTTAATTATTTTGTACGTGTGTGTTCAGTTGTTGGTCAAAATTAAAAAAAAAAAAAGAAAAAAAAAAGAAGTTTAGAAATCATAAAAAAATTTCCTATTAATTATTAAATACAGAAAAATTATTGTACGTGTAGTAATATTATATATGTGTGTGTGCGTGTATGCAAGAAAAAAAAAACAAAATTTTACTATAAAAAGAAAAATATATAAAAAAAATTCAGGCTTTTTTTTTTTGATTTAATTTTCGAAATTTTGGTTCTCTTTCTTATTAATTTCCAAAAAAAATTTACGATTTATTCATTTTCGAAATTTTTTCATTTTCGAATTTTCCACAAAATCTATTTTTCGAATTTTCGAAATTCATTTTCAATGTTTTTTTTTTTTTAACTAGTATTTTGGTATTTTAATTAAGAATTATTAAAGAAAATAAAAATATTTTTATACACGGGGGGATTCGCTTCACCGATATATAAATTTTGTTTTTTTTAGAATTTTTAGCGAGGAAATAAATATGGATGTGTATGCGTGTGTGTGTGTGTGGGTGGAAAATGAAAATTATGATTGCTACTTGTTTTGTTTTAAAGTTTGTACTAAAAACAACAAAAACCTTTTTTTGTAAAATTAGTTTTTACTTATTAAGGATTCTCAATTGAAGGATAATAATATGTGTTGTTACGTTTTTGTGTGTGGTTGTTTGAGTTTATATATATAAAAAAAAAAAAGATTGTAAAAATGTCTTTTATTCTTTTTTTTTTTTTTTTTCTTTGTGTGAGTGTTTGTAAAAAAAATTAAAAATTGTTATGCAAAAATTATTTTTTTCTTATATGTGTAAAATCCCCAAAAATAATTTTCTTAAATTTAAAAATTTTTTCCTTTAGATATTTAATGAATTGAAGGCATCAATTGTTGATCCTAGACGATTAAATACCGGTAAACGTGCTCCTTCATTTGATTGTTGTTGTTGTCCATTATTATTTGTAGCAATTGAAATTCCAGTATTACTACCACTTCCACCATTACCAATTAATACTGGTAATGAATTTTGTTGTTGTTGTTTCTTTAAAATTTGCTGTTGACAATTTATTGTTGTTGTTGTTGTTGAATTATTATTTTGTCCATTTATTGTTTGTCCCATAATAATTGTTGTTTGTTGTTGCTGCTGTTGTTGTTGTTGTTGTTGTTGTTGTTGTTGTTGTTGTTGTTGTTGTAGTGGTGGTGGGGATGGTGTTTGTGATATTTGTGTTGATGACATACCACTATTTGGACTACCAGGTGGTGTATTATTAAATGAAAATTGTGGTGCTGATGAAAATACCGAATTTGATGATGGTGACATTTGATCACAATATGGAAAACTACTACCCATTGAATTTGTTGGACTTAATGAACCAGTTGATGATGCACGATCTGAACCAGTTGACATACTTAATGGTGGACTTAATGGTAATTGATGATGATAATTATTTGTTTGTTGTTGTTGTTGATATAATTGTTGTTGATTAACTGCAACAGCTGCAGCTGCTGTTGCATTTAAATGTGCCATATTAACACGATTTTGTTGTTGTATTACAGCAGCTGTATTTGCTGCAACAGCTGCTGCTGTTAATCTTTGATAATTTGTTGTTGTATTATTATTATTATTTTGTCCAATATTATTATTATTATTATTACCACCAATAATATTATTATTACCATTACGTTGTTGTGATGTTATAGCTGCTGCTGCTGTTGCAATAGCACGTTGACGTTGTTGTTGTTCCTCTTGTTGTTGTTGCATACGTGCTTCAGCTAAATTATGAACAAAATGACAACGTGGTCCATATGGACAAAAACCAACACTATGAAATGTACGACAATATTCTGTTTTATATTTTGGATGACGTTGTAAATTACGTAATTCATGGATACCATGGGCAAATTGACATTTTTCACCATATTTACATTCACCAGCTTCTTCAAATGGTCGACATAATTCAGTTTTATATCTTTAAAAGAAATGAGGAGAAAAATATATAAATTAATTATTTTAATTATTAATTAAAATTATTATATGTGCTAATTAAAGTCGAGGAGTCAAAATGAAGCTGTAAAATTAATTTTGAAGACTAAACATGTTGCTGGGCAAAATAAGTATTCAGCATGTAAATGAAATATTTTTGTCGCTATTTAAATATTTTGTTGTATCGTATTTTGTTGCTTGTGCTGGGTACAAATTTTGCCATGCTGAGTACAAATTTTGTCAAATTTAGAAATGTATGAATATTTCTCTGTACAATTAATAATTTATTAATACTTTTGAAAACTTACCTAGATGTATTCACTTGTTGTGGTAATGGTTCTGATTGTGCTCTTTCTAATTTACGATGACCATTATTTATATTTTCAATTAATGAATTTACCAATGATACAACATTATTATTGCCATGTGGTTGTGATACAGCTCTAGATAATGCACTATGTAATAATATTTTATGTTGTTGATCTTGTTGTAATTGTTGTTGTTGTACATTTAATGCATTTAAATGTTGTTGCAATAATGCTGGTGATGTTGCAGCAGCTGCCGCAGCAGCTGCAGCAGCAGCAACAGCATTTGCTGTAGTACGATTTAAATTTATATTATTATTATTAATAATATTATTATTATTATTATTTTGTTGCTGTTGTTGTTGTTGTTGTTGACTGGCCAATAATGATTGTAATAATTGTTGATTTGTATTATTTAATGATTTAATAGCTGTTGCTGTAGCAGCAGCTGATGATGTAGATGTTGTTGTATTATTTGTTGTTATATCATTTAATGTATT
This sequence comes from Empis stercorea, assembly GCA_949752835.1. NCBI lineage: Eukaryota > Metazoa > Arthropoda > Insecta > Diptera > Empididae > Empis > Empis stercorea. The sequence continues at coordinate 6,223,075 of OX457087.1, forward strand.
TTGATTTGTTGTTGTATCAATAATTGTTGATGCTGTTGTTGTTGTTGTTGAAGCTGATGATGTTGTTGTTGTTGAATTTATACTATTTGTATTACCAGATTGTATAATTTCACGATGTTCAAGTAACATTGGAGGCTAAAAATTATAAGTAAAAAAAAAATATAAAATTAATTAATGAAAAATAATTGACAAAATTTATTTTTTTAAATTATCGTAAAATATTAAATTTTATTTTATTTTTTGCGAGATAAAAAAAAATACCATTTTATCTTTTCGTGAATTTTTATGTTTTTTCTTTTTTTGATTATCTAAACATTTTGATTTTTTCTTTTCAGCACCACCACCACCACAACCCCCGCTACTATTACTACCACCACTACCACAACTACCAGATGAATTACTTGAATCTGGTGGTCCACCCCCATTATTACAATTACTATTATTATTATTTAATGTTATATTACTGCTGCTACCACCACCACCTCCACCACCAACACCATCTGTACAACCATTATTATTATTATTTGGATAATTATTATTATTTTTCTTATTATTATTTATATTATTATTATTACTATTATTACTACTACTACCATTTATATTATTTAAATTTTGATTTTTTGCTAATTTATTTAAATTACTTTGACAATTATTCATATAATTAGCAGCATAACAAATAACTGTTGCTGTTGCAATTGCTTGCTGTTCTGGACTTATAATATTATTAAATGGTTTTGAAAAATTATCAATTTGATTTAATAATGGATAAATATTATTAGAAATATTTCTTGGATTAAAAAATTTATTGCAATTCATGATTGAAGATTTTCTATATTAAACAAAGAAAAATAATATTATTAATAATATTATTAATATTTTTTTTTTTACAAAAAAAAAAAAAAAAAACGAAACAATAAATTCAAAATTATTTTCGAAATTGTTTTCGAAATGATTTTTTTACCAATTTATATTTAAATATTTATTAAATATTTATAAAAATTAGAAAAAAAATCATTTTCGAATATTTTCGAAATTTCGATATTATTTTCGAAATTTCGAAATATGTACAAAATTGTCAAACAAATACAAAAAAAAAAATTATTTTAAAAAAAGCTATTATTTTTGAAAATATTTACAAAAACAACAAATTTCAAAATAATTTTCGAAATATTTAAAAAAAAAATTTTTACAAATTTTTTGGTAAAGTTTTTTAAAATTAAGCAAATTAATTTTTTTTATATTATATATAATAATCCAAATATTTTTTTTTTTACTTCAATTTCTTCAATTTTCCCAAAATTTCTCTTCATTCAGGAAGGATAAAATGACTGGATTTTTTATGTTAAGACACCAAAAAATATATTTTATATTATTATAATAAAAAGTCTATAGATAAAAAGATAACGTACACAAAATATTAAACATAAAACAAAAAAAAAATAAAAAAAAATATTTTAGATTAAAATTTAATTATCTTTTTTTTAAATAATTAAAAAAAAAATTTATAATAAAATTTTGTTTTGGAAAATTTTTATATTTTTTTATGCGTGTTTTTCCGTGAAAAAAAAATATTTTTAGATCAAATTTTTCTTATATATTTTAATTATTTTATTTATTTTTTTTTTAAATTTAATTTTTTTCTTTTTTTTGGAATTTTTCCTCTTTCTTCGTCCTTTTTTATTTATTATTATTATTTTATGGTGGTGTTTTTTTTTTGTTAGGACCAAAACACAATGGGAGCAGCGACTTTATATACAAGCGCGCATTAACAGCAGCAACACAAAACCAGAATTTTGTTGTAAATTTTTTGTAGTAAAAATTCTGGTATTTTAGTTTTTATTTTGTTCGTCTCTCTCTCTCTCGATTGGATTAGGGTGGGATGGGGATTTTTTCTGATCCTTTCTCTTTGATTTTTTTTTTTATTTGTTTGTTTGTTTGTTGTTTGTTTTGGTTTATTTATCACAGATTATATTATTTATTTTCTTGTTTTATTTTTATTTTATTAAAAATGGTTTTTTGTTATATATTTTTTTTTATTTGCGTTTATTATATTTGAAAAATTAAAAATTTAGCAAAACAAAACGAAACGGCGAAAGAAAAAAAAAAAGGAGAATAAAACAAACGTTAATTAATTAAAAAATTATTAGAAGAAATCAAGAGATTTTTTTTTATTGTTAAGAAATTAAAAATATAAACTTCTACAAAGAGGCCATAAAATACAATTAATTAAAATTAATAATTAAAAATTATTTTTTAAGTATTTCATAATATAATTAAAATTGACAATTAAAACGGAGTTAAATCAAAAAGTAAATTATGATTTTTTTTTTATTTTATAAAAAAAAAAAAAATATCAAAAAAAAATTATTTTTTTTTATTGCCAAAGTAAAAAACAGGAAAATTGATCCGAATAAATAGATTTATGGAGTAGATTTTTTTTATAGATTTTAGTGTAGATATTTAGTTGGTTTTGGGTAAAAAGATTTTAATGACTCTAAAATTGGTGTTTAAAATACTGCAGAGATAGTATAAATGCTTAAGTCTCTTGGTCTCATAAGACTTAGCTGTTTGGCTCTCATCGAACTAAACTCTTCCCATAATCCGTCTAGAGTGTATCATTTTCAATTCCCCCAAAACTAACATTTCAAAGTCTATTGATAATTTTTGTTGTATCTCGTTCAGTCTCACGTTGAAAATGTTAAAATATTGTTGCCCGAGGTTTGATTTTTGCAAATTTAACTTTAGAGCCGAGACTCGATGTTTTGGTACTAATTTTAAGTCATATGTTAAACTTAGGTTAGTCAAGTTCCTTTATAAAACCATTAAACATCAATGTCCTAATTATTTACTTCGTGTTTTCAACTTCTCGTCTAGTAGTAGAATGCGTCATATTGTTATACCTAGAATTTCGTCAACCATTTTGGGTATGTCGTACAAGGTTCGTGTCTCCAGGATTTACAACAATTATGTTCCCACGATTTTAAAGAGGTTTAATTTTTCTACTAGACTATTTAAAAAACGGATGTTATTGTTTTTAAACTCTGTTTAATACATTTAATATATTTCATATTATGCTTTTATTCTTAACTTTGGATATTGTTGTCTGTCTAGTTTCTTTGCGAGTATTGTTTTTCAGTGCTACTCATTTGCTCTTATACATTTTTCTTTTTTCTCGAGAGCCTTTTGGGTGGGGAATGAGGTGATGATGACAAATCAATAAATTATTGTTTTTTAATTCTTAATTGATTATTTAGTTTTTAGATTTATTGATTTGTATATATAATTATAACTAATTACGAATTTCCCTTTTTTTTTTTTTTTTGTTAAAATTTACTTTAATGCTTGTGTAGCTGCTTATTAATAATCTTTTTTTTATGTACTAAGTTAGCATTAACGTAAAGCCTAATATATTTTACAATTGCTGTAACAATCTAAATGGGCTTTTTGCCTGATTGATTAATGATTACATAAATAAATAAATAAATAAATAAATAATTCAGTATTATAGGTCCATTGGTTTCAGCGAGAAAGGATCTTTGAAATTACAAATACAAAATAAATACATATTGCATTTAATTTGGACAGTAATTTACCAAAATGAAATTGAATTGAAATCGTTTTGGGAGACATAATTAAAAACTAATTTACATATAATTTTAATGGAAAAACGTGTTTTTTTTTACGGTCGCATGCATGTCAGTCAACTGAAATTGGAAATATAGTAAAAATTTGATAACAAAAAAAAAAAAAAAAAAAATCTAATAAAAAAAAGCATTTAAAAAAAAACAAACCAAAATGAAATTTTTTAAATATTAAATCTTGTTGTTAAATTATATTAAATTTTACTTACAAAAATTATATTCTTATAATTTATTGATTATATTTTTGAAAATAAATTGTATACGCGCGTGTCCCTTATCTTAAATACTTTTTTTTTTTATACGAGGGCAAAAAAAAAAAAATAAAATAAAATTACGAAAATATTTCGATTATTATTGAAAGAGAAGAAAAAGAAACTCGTTAATGGCTCTGTGCTTGACCAAGTGAAAAAAAAATCCACGAAATGGCAAAAATATCCTTTATTTTTCTATATATATGTATTCCGTTGTTTTTGATTCGATTTTTTACCTTATGGTGAATTCCTTTTAAGGTTGTCCCCGTCCTTAAACGATTTTAGATAAGTTAATTATAATATTTTGTCAACAAGACTTTTTCTTTTCACATAAAAAAATTTTTTTTTTTTAGATAAATTCTTTTTTTTTTTATATTAATTTTTTAATTTTTTTTTTGGTAAAATTTAAATTAAGATAAAAAGGAAAAATAAAAAAAATATTAATGAAAATTTTTATTAAAAAATGTTAAATATTTTTTAGTGGACTTGTTGATTTTTTATTTTTAATAATAAATGATTTAATGAAAATAAAAAGAATATAATAAACTTTAATAAATTTTAATCAACTTTTTTGAAGTATCGTAAATATTTTTTTAATAAATATTTAAAAAAAAAAAAAAAAATTAATTTTTTTTTTGATTGACAAATTTAACAAAAAAAAAAAAATTTTTTTTATATAAATTTATTTTCAAGTTTTGATAAAGTTTTTTTAAAAAGCTAATTTCGGGGAAAGTTTTAAGTTTAAATCGTACTTAACTATACATAGTAAAAATATGTGTCTATTAAATGAAATATGAATTAAGTATTTGACATTTGAAAAATATTCATTTGACAGTTTTCGAAGAATTTATTGACGTTTTGGTTTCAATTTTTTTTTTCTATATTTATCGTTTCTAGTAGCTACCACTACAGAGTAACTGATGCTACTAAATTTATATACTATTAATAGACAACACAATGTCTTAATGACAGCATAATGTCAGCAATAATATGCCTAGACAGCCTAGGACTACTACATATTAAATATAAATGAAGCATTTGACATTTGAAAAGACACATTTGACATTTTTCGAAGCATTATTTGAAGTTTTGGGTTTAATTGGTGGTCAGCACTGAAAATATAGTCTCTAAACTAAATTATGAAATTAAGTAATATTTCTATATGCATCAGAAATAAAATAGTGATAAATGAATTTTTGTAAAACTCATGTATAATAATAAAAACTTTTAATCATATTAATATTAATATCAAGTAAACAATCTAAATAAAATATGATTTATTAATGTAGTAGAAATAAGACCTTTTTTTTCTAAATATACTTAAGCATATTTTGTTTACTTTTTTTTTTTTACTTAAGATAAGATAAAAATTTCTCAAATATATTTGTTATAATTTTCTGATAAAAAATAAATAAATAGAAATAAAATCTAAAAAAAAAAAATTGTTATAAAAAGATAATAAAAAATTGTGGAATTATTTAAATAAATTTCCTTGTTTACAACCCCAAAAACAAAAACCACTACAATCAACCACCAGACAACAACACAACAACAAAAAACTAGAAAAATAAATATTAGTAAAATTATTAAAAAAAAAAAAATATCACACGATAAATAATAAAATGTTTAACGCCCATTTACACCACGAGATTTACATGCGATATATGTTGTACAATATTTGTTGCGTGGATATATCGCTTATAGTATAATACTGAATCTGACTGCATGTAAATTTTATGAAAATTGTGTCGCGAGTAAAATATACATGAAATATATTTTTGACAGCTACTAAAACATGTGAAAAAACATAAATAAAGGAACGAATATTTCAGGCTGGCGCGATATAATACAAAAAAAAATGTAATTACATAATTAAATTTATATATTATTTAATATTTTATTTTAATAAATAATTTCGACTTTGGTAGCCTTACTTTCTTGCCCACAAACTTCTTGTTCTTTTATTCTGGCGTCTCAGCCTTAATTATTGCAATTATATTGGTACACACTCAATGAAATTACTATTGCACCTAAGACCTAACATGCTTTTGTCTTTCACCAAATGGACCAAGAAATAATAACCAAATTTTGAGGTTAAAATATCATAATTTTTTTGATATCTCACGCAACATTTTTGTTGCAATAACAAAAAATCAAAATTTTCCAAAAATTATGGTAGAAATTTTCATATAATATTTTTGACATGTTGTGCAACTAATATATCGCATGTAGATCTCGTGGTGTAAATGGGCTTTTATAAATAAACTAATGTAAAAAATCTTATGTAATTAACAATTAAGAGTGTAAAAAAAAATTAAATTATAAAATAAATAAAAAAAAAAATTCATTATCCGGGATTGAAATTTTTTTAAAAATAAAAAAAAAAACACTTTAAAAGAAGATTATAGAAAAGTCTAGTGTTGTGTTTATTGTAAAAATTTATATATTTACAGTGTATTTAACAACACTTTTTTCTTTTTATTATTTTATTGTACACTAATCATTGACAAGGATGACATGGCTAAGTATGAAAATAATAATAATAAATCAAATATGTAATCAGAAATTAAAAATAATAAATAAAAATATAATATTATTAGATTATAAAACGAAATAAAAAAAAAATTGATATATTAAATTTTGTACATAAAAAAAAAAGGAATTAATAATTTAAATTTCCGGGATAATTATAAACTGTAGTACGTCAATGAATTTAATATTTTATAGCGAAAATATTTATTAAAAATAATTATATATGTAAAATATAAAAGTTCAATGAATGATAATCTCTGGTGGTGAACTTCGTCATGATAGGAATATAGGTGGTAGGGGGTAATATTGATCATTAAAAAATTAGTTATCATTGGTAACAGGGGACAGACACATTTCTATTATTTTGACGAAAACAAAAAATTTGACGAAATTTTTAGTTATATTTTTTTTTTTGGGACAAATTTGGGTCGATCATCATAGTTCAGTGCAGAATATTTGGAAGATATGTAATTAAATATAGTTCATGTGAATATTATGTGCAATTGATCCATATCCATAAGTAAAATTAAATAGTTCAGATAATTTTTTTTTGACTAAATTTTGACCAAAAAATTGTCAAATTTTCCTTTAATTTTTGTTGTTACAAATTTGTAGCAGTTAAGGTCAAATTTTGAATAAATTTTCATTAATTTAGATAGATAGTTTGTATCCCTCTGTTAATTCAATAAGCAGATAATCTACTTTCTACTAAATCCTCATTAAAACTAATTTTTTAATGATCAATAATAGTGAAATTTATTTGTTTTTAGTTGGATTACATAAATTTTGACAATTTCTCTTGTAAATTTGCACAAATTTTGTTCAATTCTGAGGCTTCGGAATAGAATATATTGAAACTATGACTAATTATGAAGAGAAATCAAATACTAAAATTTGTAGAGTTGACTCTTTAAATTATTACAACAGTTTCTGGACTTTAGTGACCAACAAATATTAAGACAATTATTCATCAATTATAAACATAATTTGGTAAAGTTTTGTGGAATCATATATAATTAAGCAGATAATTAAATGCTAATCGATCCATTTAAACTATGAGTGACAATAAATGCCTTTTACTGAATGACCCAAAATCTGTATATTATTTCTGACCCAAATTTTGGACAATTTTGACCATCAAAACTTTTAAACAAAAACTGAAACTAAAAGTTTTGCAATTTTCTCCCAAAAAAAACTTAACAAATTCTTAAAACTTTTAATATCCATGATTAACTTGTCAATCATAATGTTCACTACTCTATCAATGACAAAAATGTAATTTTTTTAACTAAAAAAAAAAAAACTGTTTCTATTTATTAAATTTTAAATATAATTTTCACATGTCAAAGGTGTGGTGGCTCACCGAGACTATAAAAACTCTTTCAAAACTTCACATTTTTAATGATAAAATCAATAAAAAATTCGTCTTATATTTCCATTAAATCAATTAACAAGTAGAAGCTTTTTTTTTTTTTCAAATTTTCTTGATTATCATGTTTTTTTTTTAGTTGAAAATTTTAGGTGTGTAATAGTAAATTTTGAATTTCTAAAGAAACGCAACACTCAAAATTTTGCTACGGAATTTTGATAAAAGTTCATTCTTAGTAAAAAAATAATAATTAATAATTAATAATTCAGATTATTAAATATTTTTATTATTCGTACAATAAAATCAATTTATGATTAAAAATGACAATTTTTCATAATATTTATTTGCAAATTTTGTTTTTTTATTTTTGAGTCATTGTTGGTTTTGTTTAACTTCTTGTATGACATTTTAAATATTTTATTTGTACATTAAAAAAAAAAATTCAATTTCATCAAAAAAAAAAAACATAACAAAACAACAAAAAACAAAAATCTAGAAAAAAGAATTTGAACTTCAAAAAAGTCAAGATCATAAATAAAAAATTTATAAATGACAAAAATAAATATTAAAAAACAAAAAAAAAATATGATTCGTCTTGTTTTTATTTGTAAAAGCCCAAGTTCGAATGAGGTAGTCTCAAAGTCAAGCCTACATGCGAAAAAACTTTTATTATTAAAAATATTTTTTTTTTAGAAATTTTAAGCTCATCATTAAAATTTGAATACGAGAAAAAAAGAATTAAATAATTTATAAAATTTAAAGGTATATTTGACATTTTGTATTGTGTCTGGTTTGTCCCAATCACTTTGACTGTTTTCGAAATATAAATGAAGGTAACGAAAAATCAGTTTTATTTCCAAATTTTTATATAGCAATTTTAGATCAAAATTTAGATCATTTTTCATTTCAACTTGGGTTTTTTTTCCCATTCTTCCAAAATGACCTTTGGAAAAAAAGAACAAATTTAATTTGAAAAAAATGTCTAATTTGATTAAATAAAGTTAAGTCGCTGCTTTAGGGAATAGACAAACTGAAAAGATCAATTATAATTGTAAGAAGACTAATTTTACCTAAAAAAAAATTGAGAATTTTGGTGTACATTTTGCTTGTGGTTCAAATACCGTCAAAAATTTAGAATTTTTCAGACTAATATAGTTAGTTTTCTGATTTACAATGTTTCCTTTCGGTTTTTATGATACTTTCATCAGCAAGACATCAACCAGTTTCCAATAAGAACATTGAACATTGAAGCTAAATTTGTCGATTTGTTACTGTCACGATAGTCAAAATACCAGAAAAGCTAATTACAGTATTTACTGCTGTAATTTGACGTTCATTTATTTGACATTTCTACACGAACGAACGTTACAAAAATTATGCAAATCAGTCGCTTATGTGTTAAACATGCAAAACAAATTACAATTTTCGATGTTCCGATATTTCAAATTTTAGGCAAATGATACAAAAAAAAAAAAACAGAAACCTACTCTCAAATACCATCAAAGGAATTATAAATTTTATTAAATTAATAATTTCAAGTTTATTATTATATTAAATAAATAATATACGGTAAATATTGTGCTTTATTTTTGTTACTGTACCCTTGAAAACTTTGTGTTTTTTTTTTAAAACAATCAAAAAAACACAAATTTATTGTAAATATAAATTAATAATTAAACAATTATTTTTTTTGGGAGATAAAAAAAACTTATTTTTGGATGTTATTGAAGAATGATTCATTTATTTAAAGGTTTTTCAATAGACGAAAATTTTAAATTAAATATTGAATTTTTTTATACATGTGATGATATATACCCCCCCACATAACCTCAAAAATTACTATAATAAGAGAAACAGACAAAATTTAAATTATTAATTTAATTTATTAAAATTAAGAGTTTTTTTCCGTTCAAAAAAAAATTTCCAATGATATTGTTAATTTTTTTTAAGCATATTTTTATGTAAATTTCAAATTTAATTTTGTACATATAAATTCAGCCTCACTTTTTCTCGACCCCCCCCAATTATTTTCATAACAACAAATTCGAGATTTTCACAAAATTCTATGAAAATCATTGTTCTTATATTTGATTTAATAATCCGATGTGAACCTAGGTCTACGACTTCGACTACGTCTTAGAGGATTTCCCGACATTAAATTACAATTTAGGATCAAATTGAAAGAGTAATTAAATTAAGCATTTAAAAATTTTGACTACCTTTTATGCAGTCAGATTTTAAGAATGTTCATAAATTAATTTGGAAATGTGGGTCTCCGTAGCCCCCTTGGATTCTAGTATGTAATAGGTCTCTAAAATTTATAAAATGACCTTTTAATATACGAATAATTGAGATAGAATCATGTAATTTATAAGTTTCGTAGCATAAGTTTGAGGCTTTTGAAATTAACCGACATTTTCATCCTTAATCCCTCCCCCCTGATTGATTTTCCTAGGTGACGTTTGCAGATAAGTTTCTTTCTAATACTATTTTACAGCATAATAATAAATTTTAAATAAAATCATTGGTTGAACACTATTATGGGAACTCTTTTTAACTTGACAGCTACCATATTCCATAACTCAAAAAATTCTGACTGTATTAAATGTTCTTAATGAATTTCCATAATTCTACAAACAGAAAATTCAAATAAACATTTCTATAAGAAGACGCAAAATAATAAAAATTAATATTCTTGAACTATTATTTATATATATATATTTCGAATAAAAATAATCTCCATTTTAAACTGAAGGGTCTCTTAGACAAAGGTTAATAAGCTTTCAAGTGTATAGAAAAATTTAAAAATAATTTACTTAATAAATATACTATTATTTATTTTCTTTTAATGGTGTGACTAAACTTTCCAGGTTATAGCGACGACGACGACAAAATAAAATTTACTCATATTACATTAATTTTTCTTTAGTCAAGTGGGTTGAAAAAAAAAAACTATTATACAAATAAGTATGTAATTTAACATAAGGTCGTAAAAAAAAAGTTTAAATACAAGTCAAACAGTTTTACATTTGAAATATATAAAAAATTAAATTTATAAAATTTATATAATATTAGTTTTTCTGTTCAAGGGTCAAAAAAATAAATTCTGCCCTTTTCAAAATCAAAAGCTGAAAAATAAAAGTATTAAAAAGTCAAAAGCTGAAAAATAAAAGTATTAAATTATATTTGCATTCTGACATGAACCTATTTTTTTTTTAAGTACATACTTTTTAGAGAGTACGACGGCTATGAAAATTAATTAGATAAAAAAAAACTAAAAGTTTTTTAAATTATTCAGTGAAACTGAAAAATTTAAGATGCCAGATAAAAGGTGCTAAAATTTGAGATGTTGAATAATACGGACGGAATTCCGTCGAATTGTCAAATTTCTCTCTATTTGATATTTTGTAAATGGCATTAGATAGACAAAATATAGAACTAATATCTTTGGAAACAGTCAAATATAGTGGGTTTGGAACACACTTGACAACCCGAATTTGAAGGTCCAATGTTATTACACCCTAAATAGTATTTAAATTAGCCGAAGATATAGAAGCCTTACGTTTGTTTCCGTTCCTATTTTAATAAACTTATCATTTAATCCAATTTCAGTCTTCCATCCTTAACAATTTGTATTTAATATTCATTGCCAAACAATTTTCTGTCGACATAATAAATTTTTTAACCCACATAAATTTTATGATTAAAATTCATTATCGCGCTTATGCAAAAAAAAAATCATAAAAAATTTATTTGTTATATTTTTTTTTTTACCACGTTTTTCTTAATTTGTAATTTATCTGACCACAAAAAAATCATTGATATTTTAATTTTAAACCACCACAAATAGATTTTGACTATATTTTTTCTAACCAAAAATTTCACATTACATTTACAAAAAAAAAATTCGATTTTAATCAAAGTTTTATGTAAATTTTTTTTTTTTTATATTCAAAAACAAATTTCAAATCTTCAATAAATTTTTTGGTTTACTTTTATTGTATAATAGAAAAAAAAAATTGTGTTGTGACAAATCGTGTATTCAATGCCTAAATACATGATTTGTCAACACAATTTGTTACTAACTAAACCAAGAAAATTTATTGATGATTTTTTTTTTAAATGTTTTGAATATAAATTTGTTGGTTTTATGCTGCTTAATATATGCTTAAAATTTCAAGCATAGTTAGTAGCAAAAATCTAAATAAAATTCAAAATAATTATTGCGCAACTTTTTTGCAAATTCGACGTGCAGATGGTTAAAATTGAAATTTCCTGTCCTCCATGCACAAGAGGAGTGTGGTGAGAAAATGACAACAAAACACATTAAAATATAAAATAATAATAATATATAATAATGTAAATTGACAAGTAGATAACCATCAGCATTAAATAATCATTAACTATAAACATAAGATTCTTTTCTATATATGTATGTTGAATTTCGGTCGTTTGCTTGCTTGTCCACTGTAGTCCATTGACGACTGTTTTTTTTTTTATCATCATCGTCAACTCAATTACAAAATTTTCCTGCAAAAGTATAAGGCAGATCACAAACATTACACGATTCACGAGCTACAAACAACAACAACAATAAAAATTGTTGCAAAAACAAGTTATTTGACAGATTGTGCCATCATCATCAGAGACAAATCAGCCGCAAAAACACACAAGGCATATAATGCATTTTTGTAATAATTCCTCGGGGTAAAAGAAGAAGGGAAAAAAAAACATTGAAAGTGGACAAGAGAGCGACGAACGACGATGATGTTTAAGAGAAACCATCATTATTATTTTTTAATTATTATGAAGTCTTTTGGTCTGCTGCAAGTTTTATGCTGCTGCTGGTTAATTATTAATGTAATAATTTTTATTTCAAAAGTTTCTTTAAATCAGGTTTAGCGCAGTGAACTGGTCAGAAGTTAAGTAAGAGTTTTTCGAAATAAAATTTACTTATTTTTTTAAATGAGCAGTGTTGTTTTTTTGTTTTATGTAAATATATTTTTTTTCTTTCAATACTTTTGGTTTAGTGGGGTTTTAAAGATGCGGGCGCAATCATCAATAATTGAAAATTTTCATATACATACTTATATATAATTTTCGAAAACAAAAAATTATCAGGGACAAATTTTTGTATAGCAATAAAAATTGGTCAACATTTTTGTTGCGGTTTACAAAAAATAATAAAAATAAATTGCAAATTTAATAAGTTTTTTTTTTTTTAAACTAAAAAAATTTAAATAATTTCACAATTACAAAAAATAAGTGGTTTAACTTTATTTATTTCTGAAGTTTTTATTTATTATCTTGTTGTCCCTGTAATTGTGATGTGCAAAAATTAGCTTTTAAATCTTTTACTTAACTATTTAATGACAAAATTTATTAAAATTTAAATGGTTTATTCTAAGATTAATTAAAAAAAAATTAGTTTTTATCTAATTGCAAGTTAGAAGTTGAGAAAAAATGAATTTTCTGTTAAATTCTGAGTTATTTATCTTATCTGCCCTCGTCCCCGGTTCAATATAAACAATAAAAATCATTTACTTCACATATAGTTAATTTGAATACATAGATAAATTTATGATAGACCTAGTGATGGAGATATTGAATTATTGAGTACCAGATGGAATTAATAGAAATTTAAAATTCTTCCGGTAGACGGCGCTATCCGCATTTTGCCAAAGCATGTTTTTCTAAATAAAATTGTAGTTGCATTAAGTAAATGTCAATGAAAAATGAAGTGTGACTACTCGTCGGATAGGTAATTAATTACGAGTACAAATCGATGCTAGTTAAATTTTTTCAAATTTCTGCCCTAGAAGCGATGAATACCAAATAATCTTAAATATCTTAAATAATATGTAGCAATGAAAAGTAATAAATACTAGACCATGGATATTATGAAATTACTGGGGAGTACTTAGTTCAGCTGTGCCACACAGTTAAATTCGATAAATTTTAATTTGCAAATTAATTAACTGATTAATACGAAAATTATGGTAAGACTTTTATTACCCAAAATTAAAATTATGTCATCTATATATGTCAAAAATTTACAATTTTACAAAAATTTAACCATTTTGTAAATTCTTCAAGATTCACGTAATTTCCCAAAATTTAATAATCCATTTTTGAATATACTTACGAAATTTTCAATATTTTTTTTACTTAAATATAAAAATGTGTAATTAAATGTTTCATCGCATCCTTACCTGAAAATATACAAAAAAAAATATAAAAATTAATAAAAAAAAAATTAAATTTGTATTTTAATTAAAATAAATCAAAGAAAATTGTAATAAAATTTTACGTTTTATTTTTTATAAATATATTTTTTAAAAAATTCTCATAAATCTTTTCGAAAAAAAAAATCATTACATAAAAAAGAAAATTTGAAATGAAAAACTGGTTTCCTATATGATAACAAAAAAAAGTACCTTAAATGGGATATGCACGCACTTCTACGTACAATTTTTTTCTTCTTATATATTTATCTAGCTCCGTCGAGCTGCACCCCCCATGTCGTACAAATAAAAATAAAGATTACCAGAATTAGGTGCTATTTAGGTGCTAATTATCCACCACATTTAAAAATTTGGTGCTACAATATTAATGTCTCTTTTTTTTAAAACAAAAAGCGGGGTGTAGCTCGACATCGAGCTACACCCCGCATTGTAAACCACTTACAATTTTGAAGTTTTTTTTTCGCAGGAATTAGGTGCTATTTAGGTGCTATTTATCCACCACATTTAAAAATTTGGTGCTGCAAAATTAATGCCTCTTTTTTTTAAAAACAAAAATCGGGGTGTGTATAGACCGCACTATATACCACTTACAATTTTGAAGTTTTTATTTCGCAGGAATTAGGTGCTATTTAGGTGCTATTTATCCACCACATTTAAAAATTTGGTGCTGCAAAATTAATGCCTCTTTTTTTTAAAACAAAAAGCGGGGTGCAGCTCGACATCGAGCTACACCCCGCATTGTAAACCACTTACAATTTTGAAGTTTTTTTTTGGCAGGAATTAGGTGCTATTTAGGTGCTAATTATCCACCACATTAAAAAATTTGGTGCTGCAAAATTAATGCCTCTTTTTTTAAAAACAAAAATCGGGGTGTGTATAGACCGCACTATATACCACTTACAATTTTGAAGTTTTTATTTCGCAGGAATTAGGTGCTATTTAGGTGCTATTTATCCACCACATTTAAAAATTTGGTGCTGCAAAATTAATGCCTCTTTTTTTTAAAACAAAAAGCGGGGTGTAGCTCGACATCGAGCTACACCCCGCATTGTAAGCCACTTACAATTTTGAAGTTTTTTTTTCGCAGGAATTAGGTGCTATTTAGGTGCTATTTATCCACCACATTTAAAAATTTGGTGCTGCAAAATTAATGCCTCTTTTTTTAAAACAAAAATCGGGGTGTGTATAGACCGCACTATATACCACTTACAATTTTGAAGTTTTTATTTCGCAGGAATTAGGTGCTATTTAGGTGCTAATTATCCACCACATTTAAAAATTTGGTGCTACAATATTAATGCCTCTTTTTTTTAAAACAAAAAGGGGGGTGTAGCTCGACATCGAGCTACACCCCGCATTGTAAGCCACTTACAATTTTGAAGTTTTTTTTTCGCAGGAATTAGGTGCTATTTAGGTGCTATTTATCCACCACATTTAAAAATTTGGTGCTGCAAAATTAATGCCTCTTTTTTTAAAACAAAAATCGGGGTGTGTATAGACCGCACTATATACCACTTACAATTTTGAAGTTTTTATTTCGCAGGAATTAGGTGCTATTTAGGTGCTATTTATCCACCACATTTAAAAATTTGGTGCTGCAAAATTAATGCCTCTTTTTTTTAAAACAAAAAGCGGGGTGTAGCTCGACATCGAGCTACACCCCGCATTGTAAGCCACTTACAATTTTGAAGTTTTTTTTTCGCAGGAATTAGGTGCTATTTAGGTGCTATTTATCCACCACATTTAAAAATTTGGTGCTGCAAAATTAATGCCTCTTTTTTTTAAAAACAAAAATCGGGGTGTGTATAGACCGCACTATATACCACTTACAATTTTGAAGTTTTTATTTCGCAGGAATTAGGTGCTATTTAGGTGCTATTTATCCACCACATTTAAAAATTTGGTGCTGCAAAATTAATGCCTCTTTTTTTTAAAACAAAAAGCGGGGTGCAGCTCGACATCGAGCTACACCCCGCATTGTAAACCACTTACAATTTTGAAGTTTTTTTTTGGCAGGAATTAGGTGCTATTTAGGTGCTAATTATCCACCACATTAAAAAATTTGGTGCTGCAAAATTAATGCCTCTTTTTTTAAAAACAAAAATCGGGGTGTGTATAGACCGCACTATATACCACTTACAATTTTGAAGTTTTTTTTTCGCAGGAATTAGGTGCTATTTAGGTGCTATTTATCCACCACATTTAAAAATTTGGTGCTGCAAAATTAATGCCTCTTTTTTTTAAAAACAAAAATCGGGGTGTGTATAGACCGCACTATATACCACTTACAATTTTGAAGTTTTTATTTCGCAGGAATTAGGTGCTATTTAGGTGCTATTTATCCACCACATTTAAAAATTTGGTGCTGCAAAATTAATGCCTCTTTTTTTTAAAACAAAAAGCGGGGTGTAGCTCGACATCGAGCTACACCCCGCATTGTAAGCCACTTACAATTTTGAAGTTTTTTTTTCGCAGGAATTAGGTGCTATTTAGGTGCTATTTATCCACCACATTTAAAAATTTGGTGCTGCAAAATTAATGCCTCTTTTTTTAAAACAAAAATCGGGGTGTGTATAGACCGCACTATATACCACTTACAATTTTGAAGTTTTTATTTCGCAGGAATTAGGTGCTATTTAGGTGCTATTTATCCACCACATTTAAAAATTTGGTGCTGCAATATTAATGCCTCTTTTTTTTAAAACAAAAAGGGGGGTGTAGCTCGACATCGAGCTACACCCCGCATTGTAAGCCACTTACAATTTTGAAGTTTTTTTTTCGCAGGAATTAGGTGCTATTTAGGTGCTATTTATCCACCACATTTAAAAATTTGGTGCTGCAAAATTAATGCCTCTTTTTTTAAAACAAAAAGGGGGGTGTAGCTCGACATCGAGCTACACCCCGCATTGTAAGCCACTTACAATTTTGAAGTTTTTTTTTCGCAGGAATTAGGTGCTATTTAGGTGCTATTTATCCACCACATTTAAAAATTTGGTGCTGCAAAATTAATGCCTCTTTTTTTAAAACAAAAATCGGGGTGTATATAGACCGCACTATATACCACTTACAATTTTGAAGTTTTTATTTCGCAGGAATTAGGTGCTATTTAGGTGCTATTTATCCACCACATTTAAAAATTTGGTGCTGCAAAATTAATGCCTCTTTTTTTTAAAACAAAAAGCGGGGTGTAGCTCGACATCGAGCTACACCCCGCATTGTAAGCCACTTACAATTTTGAAGTTTTTTTTTCGCAGGAATTAGGTGCTATTTAGGTGCTATTTATCCACCACATTTAAAAATTTGGTGCTGCAAAATTAATGCCTCTTTTTTTAAAACAAAAATCGGGGTGTGTATAGACCGCACTATATACCACTTACAATTTTGAAGTTTTTATTTCGCAGGAATTAGGTGCTATTTAGGTGCTAATTATCCACCACATTTAAAAATTTGGTGCTGCAAAATTAATGCCTCTTTTTTTAAAACAAAAAGCGGGGTGTAGCTCGACATCGAGCTACACCCCGCATTGTAAGCCACTTACAATTTTGAAGTTTTTTTTTCGCAGGAATTAGGTGCTATTTATCCACCACATTTAAAAATTTGGTGCTGCAAAATTAATGCCTCTTTTTTTTAAAACAAAAAGGGGGTTATGTTATTTATACATAATATACGTAAGTGCACATAATATAAATATTTGTGTTAATGAAAAAATTATATGTAGATGTAAAATAAATTACAATTTTTCACATGATTTAATAAAAATTATGTATTCATAATATGTATGTAACTTTTCGTACACTGTTAAGTTATTCTATTTATGTAATATATATATAACAAAGATGGATCAATAATTTTTTAATGGAAACTTGACTTACTAAATAAAATTGGTCAATTGTCAAAACTATGTAAACTTTTGGACTACATATTTACTATTTTTTTTGTAACTATCATTTAATACTGGCTATGAAAATCTAATATTTTGTTTGTTGTTCGCTTTTTGTTTTTAAAAAAAAGGGGCATTAATTTTGCAGCACCAAATTTTTAAATGTGGTGGATAAATAGCACCTAATTCCTGCGAAAAAAAAAAATTCAAAATTGTACCACTTACTATACACACCCCGATTTTTGTTTTAAAAAAAGAGGCATTAATTTTGCAGCACCAAATTTTTAAATGTGGTGGATAAATAGCACCTAAATAGCACCTAATTCCTGCGAAAAAAAAACTTCATAATTGTAAGTGGTTTACAATGCGGTGTGTAGCTCGATGTCGAGCTACACCCCGCTTTTTGTTTTAAAAAAAAGAGGCATTAATATTGTAGCACCAAATTTTTAAATGTGGTGGATAATTAGCACCTAAATAGCACCTAATTCCTGCGAAATAAAAACTTCAAAATTGTAAGTGGTTTACAATGCGGGGTGTAGCTCGATGTCGAGCTACACCCTGCTTTTTGTTTAAAAAAAAGAGGCATTAATTTTGCAGCGCCAAATTTTTAAATGTGGTGGATAAATAGCACCTAATTCCTGCGAAAAAAAAACTTCATAATTGTAAGTGGTTTACAATGCGGTGTGTAGCTCGATGTCGAGCTACACCCCGCTTTTTGTTTTAAAAAAAAGAGGCATTAATATTGTAGCACCAAATTTTTAAATGTGGTGGATAAATAGCACCTAAATAGCACCTAATTCCTGCGAAAAAAAAACTTCAAAATTGTAAGTGGTTTACAATGCGGGGTGTAGCTCGATGTCGAGCTACACCCCGCTTTTTGTTTTAAAAAAAAGAGGCATTAATTTTGCAGCACCAAATTTTTAAATGTGGTGGATAAATAGCACCTAAATAGCACCTAATTCCTGCGAAAAAAAAACTTCAAAATTGTAAGTGGTTTACAATGCGGGGTGTAGCTCGATGTCGAGCTACACCCCCCTTTTTGTTTTAAAAAAAAGAGGCATTAATATTGTAGCACCAAATTTTTAAATGTGGTGGATAATTAGCACCTAAATAGCACCTAATTCTGGTAATCCTTATTTTTATTTTTACAACATGGGGGGTGCAGCTCGACGGAGCTTATTTATCTCAACCACAAAATTTATAAACCAAGATCGTCGTAATCATCTCAAGAAATGAACTCTTAAGAATATTCTTTCGTGTTCTTTTAGAAAAATCAAGCAAAAAAAATTTCAATCCCCGCAAAATATATATAAAAAAAAAACAGATATTCTAAAGATACAAAGGTCTTAATGGCAAAAAAATGGCATTCAGTTACACTACCACACACCACAAGAATTTCATAAAGCAGTATAAACAGGTAAAAGGTTAAAGAAAGAGGAGGAGGAGGAGGATGAAGTGAAAAAACCTCACCTGGTAAGAAAAAATCAATTTTTTTTATTGTTATTTATATTTAAAAAAAAAAATATATTTATTGGAATGACAACAACACGATTATTATAATAGTAATTTTCATTGTCATTCTATCTATCAAATTTACAAAAAAAAATCGAAATAAGAAATCTTTTTAATGTTTTTATACAACATAAGATTTAAATATAATTCTTCCCTCCTTCAGGGTATAATAAGTCTGCCCACACAATAACAACACAATTTAATTTCATTTTTTTTTTTACTATTTAAACACTTTGGCAGGCAAACACACACAAAACTCGTCATTTATATTTTTTAAAAATTCATGTCAAAAATATTGAAGGCATTAATAACGTTTTTTTTCTTATAAAATTTCTATAGAAAATATATTTAATCGATTTGTTAAAAATATCGATAAATCAATTAAATCGATTTATATATAAAAGATCGATAAATCAATTTAAATTTATAAATGAAGTATTTAAATATTATGGAAATTGGGAATTAAGAAATCGAGAATTTATTATATTTTATTTGGACATGAGATCTCTTGTAAAATGGAAAACTACTAAAGCGCCATCTCTTGTACTTAATGTAGAAGTGACATTATCTTGTTATGAGGAAGTATTATTCTTTTTCGTACTTTATTTTATAGAAAATTCGTTGTTTGATTCAGTCAGTCAGAAATCTACATTTTCCGCCAATAAATCCTCAAATTGTCTCTCAGTTTTATTCGATATTTAAAATTCAAACTACAAATTTAAGTTGATTGTCATCTTTTCGTTTAGTTCTCAAAATATATTTTAGACTATTCGTTTCATATAAACTTAATAGTTTTTGAAATTGACATATTTGCTGTCAAAATGACATAAAATATGTCAATTTTTGAGTCAAACATTTAAGTTCATCATAATTTACAAATATTTTCATTAATTCTGTTATATATAAGATCAAAATTTAGCTAATATTTTCCATAATTTCATAAAGTTAATTAATTATTTAATCTCTTGTAAAATATTGAAAGATTGCATAAATATTTTGACAGCTCCATCTGTTGATTCACTCTTTAAATGTAGTTTAAAACAAATTAACATATTTTCTTAGCTATTTTATTTATTATAATTCTTTGTACTTAATTTTTATCATCTCATTATTATAATTTTTTTTTTGTATTTTAAATTAAATTAAAACCTACTGGAGGCTAATGAAAAAAAAAATTTCATAATCATTTTACTTTAAAAAAAAAACAACATAAAAAATAAGCAACATAAATTATTAATTTGTGTATTACATATTGTTAATATATGCAAGAAAAAAAAAACGAAATTACCAGATGTTTTTCTTATTATTAATAATATTTCTTGAAATATGAAATCATAAAAATAATAATTTTATTACTAAGTAGTTGACGTCTATCTAACACGCCATAAGCTCTAATAGTTTAATAAACTCGTTACCCAAAAAAAAATAATTAATTTTTACTTATATCACATCACATCATACATTAAAAGCTACTCTACGCCCCCTCTAGGCTAAATATTGATATTTTAATTTTTGTTATTGTTGAAATGACGACTTTATGTCTCTTTTTTTTTTTAAACTACTGCGAAAAAAATATTACGAAATTGACAATTTTTCTAGATTGAACTGGGAAATATAACCACACTTTAAATTTTCAGTAAACAAAATTTATTCTTATTTAGTACCTTTAGTTTCTTATATATAATAAATTAAACTCTTTAAATTGATATAAATTTATTATAAATATAATTTTAATTGAAATTTATGCTGCCCCCAAAGGCGAATCTATAAACTATATAATGTCCAACCCGCCGCAATCGTCCACTATGAAATTTAATAATAATAACAACAATTGAAATGACAAGGATAGAAAATAACCACAAAAATGGAAAAAAAAGCTTGTAAATAATAATAATAACAATAAAAGTTTATTGTTTAAAAGTTTCACTTTCGAAACTTCACGGAATAAAAATATAAATAAAACTCGTTATTGTCGGAGGGGAGCAGCAGCAGAGAGCGTGTAATATTATGTATTCGCTGTTTTATAAAAACGCGATCTACTGTGTGTTCATGATTACATTTTGTTTTTGTCTTTCATTTTCTTGTGTAGCCCGAAAACACAGCGGAAACTATTTAAAGCTGAGCCGCAACATGAAAATCTATAGTCTTGATTTTTGTTTTTTGGTTTTTATTTATTTTGCTATATAAGAAAAAAGCCGGTTTTTTTCTGTTATTGCTGCTTACACACGTTCTTATAGAGCGCAGCACTATAGAAACATTTTGTTTTTGTCTATTGGCATTTAATTTGTTGTTGTTATTGGGAATTTTGCACAGAGCTTATGCTCTCAGCTTAAGATCAAATGAACGCCTTCAATACTTTTTTCTAAATATATAATAGAATAGGAAATCTATTTTTGTACATGACAAGGAAAATAATAGAATTTTTTTTTTTAAATGGAGAAAAAAAAAATAGGAAAAATTATTTAAATTATTTTGAGGTTAAGAAATTTTTCTGGTTGTCTGCAAAATAGTTTATGAAAATCTTTAAAATGTCGAAAATTTGATAATGAAAATTTATATTATTTTTTACTAATTATTGCAAAATTTAAATAATTTGCATATATTTGGGTCACAAAGACATAATTTATTAAAATTCAGATAATTGTCATTTTTGGCAGGTCAAAAAATTGACGATCAAGATGTTTGACATAATTTGTCAAAATTGAGGTTAATTTAAAATTCGAAGACAAAAATTTGTCTTTAAAGTTTAAAATAGTAAATTCGAATTTTGTTAGTCAAAAATTGAAAATTGAATTCTGACAGACAGGAAGGAAGACTTTGTCAAGACAAAAGATTGACCCTCTGCAATTAACTTCTAGCTCTAAATTGTCATTTATTGCAAATTTTAGAATAAACAAATTGTCATTTAACTTTTTTTCCCAAATTCAGTTGACTGCATAACAAAATACAGAAAGTTTTGACACTAAATATTAAAATAATTGTCCAATCCCAAATCCCAATTCCAAAAATCTATCACAACTTTCTTACATTTCTTATGAAACACAAAAAACTCTCTCGCACAAAATTAATTTTTTTCTATTAGTTAATCATTTTCGATAAATAGAATAAAATAACAAACAAAATTATTGACAGTAATTTTTATATATAAATTATTAAATATTACATAACATATTTTGAGGAGTTTCCGGTTCGCATCATAATTTAATCATATATATATAATTGTTTAGTCGAAATGTTTTCTTTTTCTCTATTATTTTTTTTTTTTTTTTGTATCTGCCATCAACACAGACCAAGCGATTATATTATACATTTTATTTATCTGTCACATAAAAAAAATCGTGAAAAGTGAAAATTTCACTTTATAAATAAAATAAGAAAAGGAAATTATAAATAAAATATAATAATTTAAAATATAAATATAAAATTTCATAAGAGACTATGACGTGTATTTTAATATATAAATCGCGCCAATATAAATGACTTATGCCATAAGAAAAAAGATGATTTCGTTTCTTTTTCTTGTAACTTTTTTAAATAATAAAAAATATTAAAGAAAAAGTTATGCACAAAAACAGTAACATAACAAAAAAAGCATATAAGTATATATAAAAAAATAATTGTATATATAAACATAAGAAATTTCACTTTCATTCATCACGATTATGAGGAATTTCTGTTGTGTTAATTTAAACAGATTGAAGGTGATTGCATCTTGTAATAATGTTCATATGATTGTGAAGCATAAAGACAAATTCAAAAACGGAAATTTAAAATTTTGAAAATTTTTCATCTTTAAAAAGTAGAAATTTTCCAATATTAAAAAAATTTGTAACCAAAATTTCATTTATTTAGTAAATTTACTTAGTTATGAAAAACCATTCTTCCAGAAAATTTCTTAAAACAATTTTCATTAAGGAAATAACTAAAATATAGTAAAAATTACATTACCTTCCCACGGAGAAAACTATTTTGTGAAAATTGTAAGCAAAAATTACAAAAAAAAAAAAAATTATGTTTCACATTGATCCGGTGATGGTCACAAAAACAACACAAAATTTAAATATAAGTACATACTTATATGTAAGATAGAAAATTACATACCTTAAATAATATTAAATTACAATTTACTTTGTTTTTTTTCTTTATATCTGACTGAATTTTTTGTTTGGGAAATTTTCATTTACTTGTTTACTTATTTTAACTGAAAAATCAGTCAACCAATTTTTTTTTTACACATAAAAAATGTAATCATATTTTTTTTCCCTAACTAACTAATATAGTTTTTTTTTTTGTTATTGTTTCCCGAAAACATCATTTCCACGCTTCAACACAACAAGCAAAAAAAAACATAGTTCTATGATAATTTTACATAAAATTATAATTTACCATATCGACGACGACGACCTTCAAAATAAAAATAAATTATTTATGTTTATTACTCGAATATTTTTTAAATAATTATAATAATAATAAAATTTATTTATTATTTTATTTATTGTGAATTTAATTATAATTTTTTTTTCCATTTTTCTTTGGGTTGGAGTACAAAACTGAGAAGATAAATTTATGTGACATGTCGGTGTGTTTTTTGTAAATAAAAGTAAATTTTAAATATTTAATATTTAAATTTTTAATACAGAAAATAATTTATAACTAATTTTATGATTTTTTTTTTAAATAAGTTTAGTTTTGACGTCAATTTTTATTTAACTTGAAATTTGCGAAATGAAATTGAAATTTTTTTATTAGTAAAATGTGGAGGAGTAATAAAAATTAAAGTTTGAAAATTTTTTACGTCAATATTTTAAAATCCGGTTCAGAATTGACTTGAAATTTTTTACTTTGAATTAAATTTACGTCAAATGTTTTAATCGGGGGTCAAAAATGATTTTAGAATTTAGAAAATTTCTCGCCAAATATTTCCAATCGGGTCGGTCACAAAATGCACCTCAAAGTTCTATTAGTAATTTTGAAAATAGAAATTAATCTTTCTACCAGAAATTTCACATATTCTACCCAAATCAATTCAAGCCATTCTCATTTTGTAATTTTATAGATATCATATTTAATTTTTATGTTTTTTTAAAGTATAACATATATTTTTTTCCCTTGAAATCTTTAAAACACATTTACATTATTTTTCTTTTTATCACCCTTTCCAATTACTTTAAATTATGGTTTCTACCAAAATCCAGAAAAATAAAATGTAGATAGAGAAACATAAAAATAACAACTTGCCCTTCTAAAAATATCGAAACTCTTGATTTATCTACCTGTAAATTTTTAGGCTTAATACTAGTTTCAGGTAAAAGGATTTTTTTTTTTGCTTTCAAGAAGACCTTCTTTTCCCGAAAATAAAAAACACAAAACAACATTTTCAAAACAGACGATAAATCCTTATCTGCGATACCTGCATGATTTCTATTTTTATTTTTTCTTGAATTCTTCTTTCAAAATGAAGGACAACAAGACACATTAACGACTCTCAGCATCTTAAAAAGCATGAACATAAAAATAATAATAAAAATCACTACGCGCAGCAGCATAAAAAAAGGGTCGATAAAAATAATATTATAATAAACAAAAGACTTCAATGCCAGAATTTATATGTAAAGAAAAAATAAGCAGGAAACCTGATTTTTTTTTTCATAAATTTTTCTTTTTTTTTTTTTTGCTATCCAATTTGGGTAAATGGGAAAAAAGGTATTTAAAAGTAAATATATATTTTGTTTTTTGTATCTGGCTATTTTCCTTTTTAGGTTTTTGATGGATGATGGTTTTTTTTTAAGGATCGAAATGTAGAGGAGGATTTTAAAACTGATGAGATGACAATATATTAAAAATTTATAGACTCCCTCTTTCATTTTGGTAATAACGACGAGTATAAAAAGAGAATTATGGATAGGTAAATGATAGAATATAGACTAAAATTATACCTTGCATTATAAATTATGACGCACTTGTATATGTAACAATGAATTGTTCTAGAAATCAAAGAGAATTTTGCAAACATTTCGAATTTTAAGGTAAATTGTTGAGATGTTGACGTTTTAGAGTTACATTATGAATTTTAAGGTTCATAATTGAAAAAATAAATGAAAACAGCCTAAGAATTACAATTTTCTAGTACAGTGCCAGTTAATGGCAATCAGAAACTCGGAACTATAAAAGTTTTATCAAACCAAAATTTAAATTGAAATTATTTGTCATGCTTCTCGTAATTTTTATTTCTATTTAATGACTTAAATTATTAAATATTCTAATATTTAACATATATTTAGTCAAATTACACAAATATAGACAAAACTTAATTATTAATATTAATTTTTTTGGTTAGGTGACAAATTTTATATTTAAAATGTCACCCCACACTTTGGTTGGTTATAAAATTAAAATTTTGATACGAAAAATTTGTTCTTTCTGTATTTTTTTTTTTGCTGTGCTGTTCACATGCTTGGGTTTTTATTTTATATTTTATTTAGTATATTTTTTTAAGGAAAAAAACCATAAATTTTCATGAAATTCAAAACACAAAAAAAAAAAATATATTAAACTTATGTTAGCAAAATAAATATGATACATGTTTTCATTATGATTATTATTATTAAATTTTAATTAAATATTTATATTAAAAAAAAAAAAGAGATCATTTTTCACTTGAAAAAATATATAACAAAAATTTATATAAATAATTTTTGGAATTTAAATTTCAGAAAGAAAAATTCCTTTAAAATGTTTCTTTTTTTTTTTGTTAAATAAAATTTTGCAAATTGAAAAAATTATGCGCAATTCTATAATCGGAGAAAAATTTTTTTGTTATGAATTTATTTAAAATTTTACAAAAATTCTGTGAAAAAAAAAAAAACAAATTATTGCTAGACTTTTTTTTGAAAACTTTTGCAAAAAGATTTAAATTTCAATTTTTATTTTCTTTAATTTTTAATTTTTTTGATTAGATTTTTTTTTTTTTATATTAAATTTCCCACCAGAAATCCGGAATCGGATGCTTGTGTACTAAAAATTTGTTTTTTTTTTAAGGAAATATGAAATTTAAAAATTTTTGATAGCAAAATAATATTTTTTTAAATTTTTTTTTTTTTGTTGTTTTTGATGATTAGACGACGGGAAAAAGTTAATTGAAAATTTGATATTTGTTCTTATAGAAATTATTTTTTTTTGCGTAGTAAGCAAAAGTCCAAACTAGCAGCGCGATAAGTTCTCTGTGTAGACGTAGAGGAAGAGGAAGAGAAAAGAACACACAAAGTCAAAAAAAAAAATTTCTGATAAAGAAACTCGAAAATGTGTTTTTTTTTGTTTTTCGAAAATAATCTTTTTCAAGTGTGTTCTTTTATGTGGCCTAGTGATATACATTTTTTTGGTTATATATTCTCGAAAGTGTATTTTAATGTCTAGTGATCCAAGTTTTTTTTTTTATAAAATTATGAAATTTTTAATTAAACAAAAAAAAAATTGATTAAAAATTTATAATCATAAAAAAAAAGATTTATTATTAATTTCAATGTTATTTATATTTTTTGAAGTATATTTTTGAGGTTATGATAATTTATAAAAAAAAACAGTTTTTTAATAGAGATTATATAAAAATTTTGACGTCAAAACTTTTTTAGCTTTAAAATAGCTTAAATTTATAGTATAATCACATAAGCATATTTTTTTTTTAGTTAATTATTTATATACTTAATTGGCAAAATAAAATTTCATAAATATTTTGACGAAATTTGCAAAATGTCTTGACACTGACTGTGTCTGGTAGATAAATAAGAGCTTTGTTTTGACTATCAATTTTATTTATATACAAAGAATTTTTGCGATATTTTAAGTAATGACAATTTAAAATTTATTTCTATAAAGTAAGTACCTACTTAAGTACTTAAATATTCTTAAACAAAGGATACTTAATTAAATTTAACTTTGAAAATTTCCCCAAAATAATTTTTTAGTAAATATTTTGTATTGTCAATTTTGTAAAAAAAAATTGACAATTTTTTGACAGAAAATTTTTTCAATTTTTAGACAAATTTCTCGTCAATTCTGACAAATTTTGGGGATCACCAATCAATTTGATTAAATATGGATCTTCTTTTCTATGGTTTTTCCCTACAGACCTAGGCAATTGATTTCCTATTTATAATTAGAGACCTGGCCGGGAATCGAACCCAGGATATCTCTTTTTGAGTTGCATCATCAGTCTAAGCCTTAACCCACTAGGCTACTGAGACCCCTAAAATTTGCTTTTTATTGATTTAGAACTTAATTCCCAAAATACAAAATAACTTTTCGTAATCACTGCTTTAAAATGTTAAATTTCTACAGTGAACTGTTAACTTTTTACAGTTGAAATGTAAACTGTATTCCATAATTAATGAAAGGGAAAGGATATAAAATTACACAGAAAATGTCAAAGATTTGCAAAAAAATATATTTCTTGTTTTGAATGTCCAAAAAAAAAATTTAACAGAAATTTAAATTTTCAATCTCGTCTTTTATGGCTTATTTAAAATTATCTTTGCGATGCAAATCACTGAAATTAATTTTTATTACGCATATTACAAGGAAAGCGCACTAAAAACCAATAATCGTGTTATGGACTGTCACACAAATTTAACAGTTTTTTTTACAATTATGACAATTTTATTTAATTTTTGGCTCCTTATCGTCCACACGAGACTGTGCAAAATTTATTGTAAAAGAGTGAAAGTTATTAAAAATTTTATTTATTATATTTTGAAATTATGAATTTATAATTAAAAATTTATAAATTTTCTTATCTCAATTACACATAAAACTGTGTTCAGTTTATTGACATTTCTCTGTAATTTTGTTATGTTTACATCACACATCATTTCACCTCAGCTGTTAAAAAACATTTTTATTTCTTCTAATTTTGAAATTTTTTTATAAATTAAAAAATCAATAAAAATTAATTTTCTTTTCTTTTTTTATAGTTTTTTAAAAATTTATATTTTTGCTCGATCATGTAGTAACTCTAGTTTTGACCGCCGCGATAAAATGCATAAAAAATCGATTAATAAGATTTTGCTTGCTTTTATTTTTTTTTTGCATCGACTTTCGATTTTTTTTTTGTTTTGTAAGCAAAAATTATAAGAAAATGTAAATTTCGCTTTAATTAATGTAAAAAAAAAAAAAGAGAAACACGAAAAGAAAAGTTCAAATTTTTATTTAAGAGAAGAAAAAAAAAATATTATGAAAGTTTTTTTTTTTTTGGTAAAATAAGAAATGAAATATTTCATAATTGAAACTGGTTATGCGATTAATTTGTTTAATGTCGGGGAGATCGATAAATTAAGCATTTTGTTTTTGTTTGGGGAATCGATTATATAAAATTGCGTAACTGAATTTTTTTTTTGTTTATTACAAAAAAAATTAATTGATTTTTAATTTTTGTAAAAGAAAAAGGTTTTTCTTTAAAATTATACATTTAAAATTTAATCAAAAATACAAAAATGCATAAATTTATGAAAGTGAAAGTAAAAAAACACAAAATTTTGTGGTTAATATATTTTAATTGGTGTATAATTTTGACGTATAATTTTTGTTGACACTTTAAGTTAACTGTCAAGAAAATTTATTAAAATATATTTAAACCTTTTCGTGTAATGATCTTAAAAAGTGACCAGAAATTTGGTCAATTAAAAAAAATTATAAGAACCAGAAAGATTTTTAGTTTTTTAAATTCGATAATTTTGCTTTAGACCAGTTTTTATCCAATTGCTTTTAAAAATTTTCTAAAAAAACATATTTCAGATTTTCAAATTCTTTTTGGGGCCGAAATTACTCTTATTAATAGCACCTAATTCCTAAGGAGTGGCTATAGTTGCCCGGACCTGATTTTCAATTAATTTTTTTTTGGTCAAAATTTTTTTTTTAGTTTTTAATTCGAACTTTTTCTAAATTAGTTTTTAAATAAGAATTTAAATTAAATACTTAAATAAATATGAAAAAAAAATTTACATTTTATTATTTTTATAATTTCATTTTTTGACCGGAAAATTGACCTAAAAATTTATTTGTTTAATAAATAAAAACAAAAAAAAACACGATGACTTTTCCACAAATAAAATATGAAATTTTTTTTAGTTCATGGTTTTTTAATCTATAAATATTTATCTTATAATTTTATATTTAATTGTTCATTTTATATGCCCAGAACCTTTACAACTATAATTAAATATTTATACTTACATAAAAAAAAAATTTTTTCATGTATACTTATATAATAATCATCAATATTTCCATTGGATTATTGATTTAATGATAAGTACACAGTTTTTTATATACTTTTTTTTTGTCCACATATTTTAGTGATTCTCCAACAAAGCATAGCATAGCATGTAACAATAATATTTGAGGTACGTGATTAACTGATGAAAAATAATTCTACATTTACGTATACGAGATATATAATTTAAATATTATTATTTTTTTACATGTACTAAGGTCATCAAATTATTATATAAGTTATATAGTATACTGTCTATTATAATTCGAAAAATATTTTATTACAGCATCATAATTGATGAACCAAAGTTGGTACCTAATTGAAATGTAATTTTCAAAAAATTACATTATATAGTAAAAAAAACCCAGATTTTCGTCACGAAAATGTAGGTTAATAAAATTTTCAGGAAATAAAATTATTTATATTGAGAGAGAAAATTTTGTAGATGAAAATTTCGATTGCGCATCATAATAAATGATTAAAATTTAATTTCCGGTCAAAATTGATGTAATATTTTGATATTTTTCTAGAATGTGGTGACATTTTTCGATCTAAATTGTCAGAAATTTTTGTAGTATAAATGGAAATATCAAAGAAAAACAGTTAAATTGGTCAAAAAATTGTTGAAAAATATTCCGAAAATATTTTTTCAATGTCTGGTCAAAAATTTGACGTCAATAATTCTCTAATTTCCGGTAAAAAAAAAATTAGAATTTTTGAATACTTAATGTTTTTTAACTAATATATTTAATATTACATCATAATTTTCAAAAATAATTAAGTATGATATTTAACATATTTTGACGTCAGTTTAAAAAAAATGATTATTATTTTCTTGCAAATTTCGTCAAATTTGAAAAAACGATTTCCTGGAATTATAAATTATAATTTTTTTTTTTGGTTAATGAAAAAATCTAATTTTAATTTGCAAAAAAGTTGTGTTTTTTTAAATAATTTTTTTTGCTATTTATGGAAATATAATTTGCAAAATAAAAATATGATTTTATTTTAGTAAAAAATTTATAGAATATTTTCACAAAATTCTTAGTCATTTTTTTCCTGACAATTTTTAAAAATGAGTTGGCAAAAATTTATCATCAAAAAAATATTGAAATTCATAGTCAAAATATGTGAAATTTTTTAAAGTAAATTTCCAATCTAATTTTTATTCAATCAATATTTTAATTTATATTTAATAACTTAGTTTTAGTGACTAAAAAATTTTTATACGTAACTATTTTTTAATTATATATATTGTATATCATAAATTACTTATTATGAAATTTTTATGATAATTAGTGCTTTGAATCTAATATGGTATAGTAAAGTACACCTGTAAGGCAATATGAGTAATCCATCAACTTGCTTAATTTTAATCAATGAATTTGTTAAAAATATAAAACTTAATTGAGATTACTCAAAAAATTACGTAAACAAAAACTAAATTTAACAGAAATTTTTAAGTTAAAATATAAAATTTCTGTTATCTAATTTTTTTTTGTTTAAATTAATTTAAGTAAAATGAAATATAAATTTTTATATAAATCTTTTTGGATAATTTTAGAATTTGAAGACGATTTACATCATATTTTAATTTTGAAGAGCTTAAGAAGTAAATCTTTTTGTTGGAAATTATGTTAATTTAATTTATTAATTAAGATTTTGATGGAATTAAATGAAGTTCAAAAGTTAAATCAAATTTCAACAGATAATAAATTTTAGAGCGGGAAATCGTTTTATTAATTATATAAAGTTATGAAATTTGTAGAAATTTTTTTTGACTCACATGGAAAATCAAATCAGATTTTCAGTTAATTCTCATTTTCAGTTAGATACAGATTCATCGTATAAGTCACAAAACTGTTTCTTTAGACACAGCCACATATTTCTGATAAGGTTTTTTGATTGATTGAAAAATCTGTATCACATGATAAGGAATTCAAAATCTGCCTTTATTCTCAAGGAAATTTGTTGACTATTTCTGATATATTATTCAAGTTTGATTTGGACTATAGTTGTATAGTTGTACAAAATTCAATTAATATTGACATTTATAATGTCAAATGCCAATACTATCAAAACTTATTAGATCTCAGTAAGAGACATGCGAAAACATTTAAGTGAGCACTAAAAATATTATAGAGAAAATTTCATGAAAGAAAAACTTCCTAAATTCACAATGAAGAAATCAGACTTCGAATTATAGAAGTTTGACTGTATTGTTTATGAAAAATTGACCTGTCAAATTAAAATTGGAATATATTTAATTTTAATGTTATAACTAAAAATAATGATAATCATTATTTTAATTAGGTTTCTCGTTTCCTCATTTTCGAATTAATTTGAGTAAAAATAAATATGACAAATTGGCAGACTTTTAACAAAGTACAAAAAAGGTCAAATTTCACTTTATAACTTTAATAAGAAAACTTAATCATTTAAAATTTTTAATTCTATTATTAATTTTTTTTTAAATTATTTAAATTACAATTTTAAAATATATTTATTAGTCAGTTTAATTTTTTTCATATCAAATTTAACTGGTTTTCAATTACAAAGTTCAATTTTATTATTGACAATCAATATATAAATATTTAAATAAATTAAGTATTATGTACTTATACACATTTTTTATGATGAATCAGAAAGAAACATAAAATTAACATGTTGCTAAGCCTTAAACAAAAAACGAAACAAAAATTCATAATAAATTTACTTAATTTTATAAAATAATGCAAAAAAACATATAATAAATAATTATAATAAAATTTATTACGAGAAATAAAATCATTAAAATTTCGAAAAAAAAAAAATTAGAAAGAAGAAAAAAAAAAAATTTACAAATTATCATAAAATTTCCGGTAAAAAATAAATAAAAATCATAGAAGATTTTATTTTTATATTAAGGAAATCCGTTTCGAAATTTCCTTAAATGTGACTTTACTACAACAACAAAAAAATCATAAACTTTTAACTTAAATATTAATTAGATTCCAATAACATAACAAGAAAAATTGTCTACACAGTGAGAAAAAAAAAAATTAACGACACTTGGTCACCTTGATTTTTTTTTTTTCCACTTTTTAAAAATGACACCAACCAAAAACAAGTTATGTTAATTATTTAAATATTTATTTAAATTAAAAAAATTTTATTTATTTAAAAAAAAATAAAAATAAAAATAATATAAATAAATTTTTTTCAACTTGTCATAAAAATTTTTTTTTTTTTTTTTCAACGATAAGAGAAAAATTAAAATAGAATTTAATAATTAAATAAATAAATAATTTTCACTGTTGGGTAAAAGGAATGACAAAGAGTTTTCCCCCCGTCCTCCTTCAAAACTGAAGTAAGTCAAAAGGCGCAATAAAATTTATATAGAAGTATATAAAAATGTCAGTGAGTATTTAATTAATGATAAAAAAAAAGAATATAATTAAGTATTATAAATTATTATAAATTAATTTTTTTTATAAATAAACAAAAATTATAAATAATTAATTTATGATAAAATAAAATTTTTTTATGGAATTTATTGAAAATAATTAAATTATATATTTTTCAGTTAAAATATGGAAAATTGTAAATAACAAAAACAGATTTTTTCTTTTTTTAAATTAAATTTAAATGATTTATAAAATAATAATAATTTTTAATTAATATAATTAAAGTACTTAGATTTAATTAAAATTAAGTTTTGTATTTAGTAATTTTAATTATATAGAAAATTAAAATATTTATAACAGATTAAAGAAAGATTAACAGATCAACAAATCAGTTCGAAGG
This sequence comes from Empis stercorea, assembly GCA_949752835.1. Classification (NCBI taxonomy): domain Eukaryota; kingdom Metazoa; phylum Arthropoda; class Insecta; order Diptera; family Empididae; genus Empis; species Empis stercorea. Next base: position 6,256,552 of record OX457087.1, read on the forward strand.
TCCAAATGAAAATTGTCAATAAAAATTCATGTTTTTTAAGTTAAAATTGTAAATTTTAGTCTACTATGGTTTGAATTTATTATTTTAAAATCAAATTAGTTTTTTGTAGAATTTAAATTCATCTTTTCTCAAATCATATTCGTCATTTTACAAATCAATTTTAGCTTTTTCTTTTACAAAGGTTCGTCGTTCTTTTGGGAAGTCAATTTGAATTGTCAAAAAAATCAAATTTGACTAAAAATTCTAGAAGAATAAATTTTGGGGTATTTTTTGTCTAATAAAATTGAAAATGTTGGGAAGTAATTTTTCCTACAAAAAAAAGGAGAACAAAGAATTTCCTCAACAAGGAAAATTATATTGTCTTCATTCCAAAAATTCCTAAATCAAATTGAATATTAAATATCAAAAATTTGTTGTAAAAAAAACGAAATTTCCAATTTAATCAAAATCATTTTCCCCCCTCAACAATAAATTGTTTTACTATTAAAAACTTAATGTAAATCTAATTGCGCGCGCGAGAAAAATTAAGGCTAATTGAAACTAACTGCCGGCCTAATTGACATCAGCTCCAAAAGCCTGAAAATTGCTTTGGTTATTTATAACTTTTATCTAAAAATAATCAAGCTTTTACATATTTAAATATGAAAATCTCATCACAAATTTTTACTTTCACTTGAAAAATGTCTGAAATAAAAAATTTAGTTCCACTCCAAATTTTCCCTAAATTAATTTTTTTAGTTGTTTGTTATTATTAAACTTTTCCAGCTAAAAAATAAGAAATTGTCTTTCAAAAACTTTTTTCCAAGTTAATGACTCCTCTATAATTAAATATAACCACCAATTTTTTTCCTCCCACAATCACGACTCTTTTTATATTCTTTTATTTTAATAAATTTTATTAAAAAAAAAAAAAACTTTTTCAAAAAATTAAAAACAAATTTTTCAATTTTTCTGTGCATACAAAAATTTTTTTTTGCTTTCCGCATTCAAGTGTAAAAAATCACTAGACTAAATAAAAAAAAATAGTGAAAACTGCAAAAAATAAATAACAATTTTTTTTATAAATAATAAATTAAATTAGTAAAGCATAAAATATTTATTTATATAAATAAATAATTTCCATAAAAAGTAATTTTACTTGTCGACAAAAAATTTATGAAAAAATTTTTGCGAAAAAATAATTACATTATATACAATTAATTTCTTTGAAGCCTTGTAATATTTGACTGCCTTTCCTTCAAGGCAAAGATAAAAATTAATATATGATAATTTTATGAAAATTGGCGCCTACATTTTTCCTTTCATTAAAAATTGTAGTAAAACTCATCTTAATTTTTTATGTATGCACACAAAATTTGATACACAAAAATATTATTTGTCTTTATTATGTTCTTAAATACTACAACATAAATTACATAAATTTAGTATGTTATGAAATAGTAGAAAAAATGAGTAAGTAAACAGTAAATAGTAAAAAATTTGAATTTGGTGAAAGATCACTTTTTAATGAAAACAACATTTTAAAATTTCGAACACAGGAACTTTACTGAATATCAAAGTCTATAAATTTGGATTTAGACATATTCATCCTTAGTATTGAACATAGACCTCTCTTTGACTCATGTTTTGACCAGTTGGTTATAAACCAGTTGGTTATAAATCTTCATGAGCATTTTTTCAAGCCTATTTTGTAATTTTGACAGTAAAAGTCATGAACAAGTTAGTGTCAAAATTACTAAAGAGGCTTGCAGAAAGGCTCGTGAAAAAAAGGAATCAAGGTGGTAATGGTAATCTGTTAATATTTCAATAACAGTCCGAGATGTGTGCAAATCATATATCTCACTTAGAGGTTTTCCCGACACTTTTATTGTTAGTATATAATTAAGTAACTAACTGTAAGTAATTACTTCAAAAAATGAAACCTAATTAAACGAAATTTCAAAATTATATAAATGTAAAATTTGAATTTGTTCCCTTCTACAATAGAAATCGAGATTTTCAACTTTTTTTTTGTATATGTTCTCAAAAATGACAATTTAATTTCTCTAATTATTATATTATTTTTTTTCAGTGTAAAACGTATATTAGGATTGATTGCTTAATACTAGTAGCCAACAAAAATTAAGCATAATTATTTTCATATATCGCTAGCTAGCTAAGCTATGTAAGTAATATAAAAAATTAAATATTTTAAGCATGCAATTTTTTTTCTATTGCATTTTGCAATTATGACGTAGCTGCGGAAATTTAAACATAAGAAAATGTTAAATAAAATATTATATGTTTTTATTTTATGCAATCGAAACATGATGAGAAAAAAAAAATAATAATAGATAAAAATAACATATACTTGGGTATACAAAAAAAATTATTACATTATTAAAATTAATGTTTGGTGGAAGCATAAAGGAAACTGAAAAGGTCAACAACGTAAAAATTCAATTTTTTTTTTTAACAATAATAATTTAATTATATAATTAATAATAGTATAGTAATTTTCTATTTCCATAAAAATATTTTAATGAAAAATTAAATTAAATTTAATTTAAATAATTTTCGAACAATTTTATTTAAAGAAGGAAATTTTGCAGATTTTCTCTTTAATGGAAAATACATAATACAAAAACTAAAAAAGTGAAAATTTTGAATAGAAATTGGAAACTTAGTAAATTTTTTAATTTGGAAAAGAAACTTAGTAAATTGTTAAATTTCCAAAAAAAGAAATTAATTAAAATTTAGAAAATTTTTTAAATATTTTTCCCTAAAATTAAATTTTTTATATTTTATTCTAAGATTTTCATTATTTCTTTGCTTGGTGGTAAAAAATTAAAAATTATTTTATAAAATAATTAAGTATACGTACTAATAAAATTAAGTAAATAAAAATTTGTCCAAATAAAATCAGAAATAATTAAAATTAAGATCAAATTGCGTGAAAATGATTACATTTTTTTTTCGATACAAATTAAAATATGTGACATAAAAAAAAAACGATATTTTTATGGTTAATTCAATTACGCTTAACGCGTTACCATAAATTGAAAAATTAAATTCCTTATGAAAAATGGAAGTCCAAAAAAGTGTCTTGTAATAGAGGAGAAAACTAACAAATTATAAAACGATTTTGTCAATAATTTGTTTGCTACAAAGAAGGGAGTTTTAAAAAATATTTAAAGACTAAAGTAGATAGATTTCATTTAATATTTTTTAGTATAATTTGACCAAATTTCATTTAAAGTAATAAACAAGTTTTTTGTTCAAATTGAAACTAAAAGTGTTTTTAAAGTATTAAAGTAAAAATGATTAGAATTTTTTTGTAATGTTACTGGTTTTTCTCACTCATTTGGGGGTCTTAAAAGATTTTCCAGTATAAATTTCAAACATGATAAAAATGACAGAAATTCAAGTTTTTCATAGTTTGAAACAAGGAGGAAAATATTTAACCAAAAAATATATGTTAATTTTTCTAATTTTACATAGTTTTTAAATGTTCAATTTCATAAAAAACAACAGAAATTTCAGTTAAATTGAAAAATTTCAAAATTGGTTAAGCAATTTTTTTTTTAAACAAACGAAAAAAATTACAAAAATTCATTACAAATTTATTATTTTTTAGACATTTAACAGCTGGACGACATTTTGTTAAAATTGAAAATTAACAGAAAAAGAAATTAATTTACACAAAATAAAAAAAAAAAACAAAACAATTTTATAACCTTGACCTGTTTTACCATCTGGTCAACATAAATAAAAAAAAACTAAAGTGAATTTTGATTGTGAACTTAAAACAAAAAAAATGCAAATAATTGCAAAAAAAAAATATATGTAAAGAGCAAATTTTAAAATTTTATTGAATTTCTATTTAAAATTAATTATTAGCTTAGTTTTAAATTTTTTTTTGTAATGCTTTCTTAATTTGAATGACATTTGACGTAAATAATTTATGCCATATTTTAAGGGAAATTTAATTTTTGACGTTTGATATTACACAAAATATTTAAATATTTCGATTTTTTTTTATAGAAAAATGTCAAATTTTGAAAATTCACATTTAAAATTTTTGTTCAAAAAATTAACAGCATTTCAAATACATTTTCATTAACGATTTTGACAGCTGTAATTACTACGTAATAATTTGACAGCTGTAATTCTATAAGTACGTAAAATTGTTGACAGATGTAATAACTGCGTAATTTCTTTTTCTTAATCCTACAGAGGAGATTGGAAGTAGAGGGTTTTTTTTTTCTTTAGACAAGAATCAACCCCTCGGGTTAAGATTTTTTACAACCCTTCCCTTATTTTTCATAACAAAATTGAAATAAGAAATCTGAACATTTTTTTAAAATCCAAATAAAATACAGCTATATTTAAAATTCCTATACATTTTTTGCAAATTCACTAAAAAAAATATTTCTCCCTTGAAACAAATTTTCTGTGAACAGTGGTTTTTATCATTTCTTATGTCACCCTTCTATTTTTTCCCTTTTTTTTATTCAAATTTCACAAAACAATGAATCAACAGTTGTTTCCTTGTTATTAAGAATCCCCCTCCCTGCCTCTTCTCTTTCCAAGGGAAACAAAAAACAACAACAAAAATGTCTGAAAATTCCAGTCAATCTTCTTTCAATTAAAAATTTGTTTTTTGCAAAGAAAATATAAAAATCGGGTGACATTGGAAGAAATTTTTGTGTTTTTGATGCCAAAAGAGAAGCACGAATAAAAAAAACTGTAATTTTTCGATTATTATTCAATAAATTTGCAAATTTTATAATTAAAATAAGAATTTCAATAAATTTGAATTTCTATTCGAAAATAGCTAAAAAATTTGATTAAATTTTCTGTTTCTGTTCTGTTAAATTTTTTTTTTTTTGGTTTTTGTGTTGTTAACGTTGCTAAGCAATCGTGACATTTTTTTTTCTATATTTAATTTCTCAAAAAATTGATTTTATTTTCTGATAATAGAAAGTGAGATTAGAAAATTATATTAAAACAACAAAGAATATTGATAACAAACAGCACAGCACAGAAAAAAAAAATTCCATTATTAATTTTGTGAACAAAAGGAGGAGAGAAAAATGAAATAATTTATTTTTACAGTATTTTTTTTTTTTTTTGGTCAGAAAAATGTGTTCACAATTAGGAGAAATTCTTGAAAAAAATTTAAATTTTAATTATTTATTCATTTTTATCAGAAATGACAATTTTTAGTGTAATTAAGTTTTTTTTTCATAGAAAAAATTTCACTTCTTTTTTATTATTATGGAAATATGAAAAATTATTTTTTCGAGGTTAAAAGTTTACTTGAAATTCTTAAAAAGTAGTGTAAATAAAAGTAATTAAGTTTATTTTTTAATTTAAAAATTTTCAAAAAATTTTATTAAAATTTATAATAAATTTTTCGAAAATGTTGAATATTTTTCAGGTTAAATTGAAATTTTAGTTTAGAAAATACTGAAATTTTCATTTTTCCGATATTATAAAATGAAAAATTTACTTTTGAAATCTTGAAAAAGTAGTGAAAAAAAGTAATTAAAAGTTTATTTTAATTTAGAAATTTATTAAATTTTAACCAGAAATTTATTAAATTTTAACCAGAAATTTCCGAAAATTTTGAATATTTTTCAGGTTATAAATTTGAAATTTCTCTTTAGAACATTTGATGAAATTTTCAATATTTCGTTATTGTTCTGTTATTTTTTTTTAATTAAATTATTAACTGCATATTTGATTTACAGTTTGAATAATTTAAAAATTTATATTTTATATTTTTAAGGTTAGTTTCCCATTGAATTTCGACTTTTTTTTATAGCAATCATGAAAATATCTAAGACACAAACCCACAAAAACCTTACAAATCGAACTGTCACAAGAATTTTACTCTAAAAAAATTAACGAAATAATTTCAAATATAAATTAATTTCGAGTTTAATTAATTAAGTTTATGAGAATTAATTTAAAATTTTAAAATCTAAGAAATATATATAAAAAAATTATTTAATTTCCTCCACTTACCTTCATATTCATCATTAAATTCATATCACTCAAACCATAGAGCGAAGTTGTTGTATGCATTATTGCAGCAGACATTCTATATTTTTACTAACAGTGTACGAAAAGGAATTTTATGTAAAAAAAAAACACACACACGGTACAGAAAATTTTTTTACTTTTTTCTTTCAACTTTTTTTGATTGAATTCTTTTTTTTTTTTTTATGAAATGATGAAAATCACACACAAAAAAAAAAATAATGTAAGCACAATTTGTGAAAATCAAAAGGATATTTTTTTTTTTATTTAATTATACAAATTCTTTTTTCTACTTTGTAATGGCAAAAAAAAAAATTGATCCTTGTTCTATAATTTATTTTTTTTCGATAGTTTTTTTAAATTTTTATAAATATTAAAAATAATATTTAAATCGTTAAATTATTAAATAAAAAAAATATATTATAATAATAATAATAATAAATAAATTATAATGTAAAAAAAAAAATTATATTTTTAATAAAAAATTTACAATTAATTCTTTTTCTCGCTGTTTTGAAAAATTTGCGCGCAAAAATTAATTTTTCGTCACTTCCTTTTTTTAAATTAAAATTTTTCTTTTTCTAATATTTGTGCACTTTTTCTCCTTTAATTTTTTTTTTTTTCTTCTGGAAAATTTAGTTTCCTTTGCGCTTTTAAAAATGTGAGATCAAAATTTTCAGTTTCACTTTGAAATTTTAACAGAAAAAAAAAATATTTTTTTTATTGGCAGTTTATAATTTTTTTTTAAAAAAATTTCTTTTATGTGTTAAAAACGTTAAAATTTCCGTTTTTGATTTATTTTTTGTCTGCCTTCTTCGTTTTTATTGTATTTTGAAAACAAAAAAAAAATTGCAGTTTTCACTTTCAATTTCTTTAATTCTTATTTTTTTGGTCAGAATAAAACTAATTTTTTTTTTTTTTAATTTTGTTATCCTTTTATTCTGATTAAAATTATTTAAAAATGCACCATAAAAAAAATTTAGGTTAAGCCCGATCGGTAAAAAAAAATTGCAATTTGAATAAAAAAAATTTGTGAATATTTTTCTTCAATAAAATTTTTGTGTTGTGAAATTTTTTTAAAATAATTTTTTCTATTTCAATTTTTCTTTTTTGTAAATTTATTTTTAAATCAAGAGGAACGCGGGCTACCACAACGCCGCTCGATTTCAAACTGAAATTGAAGGAAAATTTTTGTAATATATTAAAAAATTACTGTGAAATTTTTTTTTTACTCACTCACTTTGCTTCAAGTTTTTTGTCTCTTTTTCGCTTTTGTCGAGAAGGTGAAGCGGTTTTTGTTTTGTTTAATTTTAATAAAAACAAAATTGATGATATTTTTTTTGTTTTGCTTTTTGTTTTTTTTTTTGTTTTTTAAAAGTTGGTAAAGCTTGATAAATGTTTAATTTTTTTTTTGAATTAACCGAGCAAGCAAATTTAGACAGTAAAAAAGCCTTTTTTTTCTAGTTTTGTTTATGAATTACATCAAGAGTGGGGGATTTATGAGGAGATATTTCACTCAATCCAATGATCTTTGGCTTCTTTTTCTCGGTCGGCTCGGGTTGATTGGTAATTTTGTTTTTGTATAGATGGAATGAAATGGCATAAGAATTGAGAACAGAACAAAAAAGGCACAAAAATGAAAACAAAAAAAGAATATTATTTAAAATGAAGGAAGGAAAATATATGAAAATGCGTTTGCGTCTCATGCTTTACACACGAAGGGGAATTGTTTACTATAGGATTTTATATTTTGTTTTCGTTTTGTTTGTTTGTTATTTTGTTGTTGTTTGTTGTTTGCTTTGCCTTCTCAAAACTCAAACATTATGCTCTGTTCTCCTCTCCGGCATTTTTCCAATTTTATTTTATTTCTTTTGTTAGGTTTTGTAATTTTATTGGAGTGTTTTTTGAATGGAATAGGGGAAATTTGATTACATAAAAAGCTATTAGAGTGATTTTACTTCTTAAGTGAGAACTACTCACTCAATGAAGCGTGAATTGAGTTCATTTTTACGGCAGACGTCACGTCAAATAACACGTCACAGCTCACAGGCACAATGAATGAACTACGTCAGTGTGACAATGACAATGATGTGCCATGCGACAAGCGATGCTATTTTAAGTTGCTTGCTGAAATTAGGAAAAATTTTGTATATTAATTTAATTTTCCATTAATATCAACTGACAAGAATTAAGTGCCTATTATAGCAAATTTAATTTTTAATGATTAGATGAGACATGAGAGTGCGTTCTGCGTTGGGTTGTTGGGGAGTGGGTGTGGGAGCCTCAGCGAATCTACCATAAGTACCTCTCTTCAACTACAAAATAGGCCAATCTTGTCTAAACATCGAGATAATTGATTACTGACTGTAGAAGTTTAATTGACCAGCAATTTACATTTTACATATCAAATTCAATTTTGTGAATTTTAGTGTTTAAATTGGTAAAATTATCTTATCATACAATTCAGCTAAACACAGAAAAGCATCACGAAAAATTAAAAATAATCTATACCTAGTATTCCATCTTGATTTTTTATACTTTCACTTTAACTTCAATTATTCCTCCAAAAATTGAAAAGTAAATTTAATTCATCCGTTAATTATTATTCTAGTTGCAATGAAAACTGACTGATGTGAAGTAAGGATTATCATAACAGGAAATATAAAAAACAATACAAACATTTGTCTAAATCTAAAAAATTCATACTTAAAATTTTGAAAAACTTTTATCTGATACGACGGAATGGAATCGATGGAATAATTACAAGAATTCCACTGTTAAAACTGTCCAGAAATGATTAAAAGTCTTCACCACAAAAATAGTCTTCGTTGTGTTGATAGTACATGATGGCAAAATTCAACCAAAATTTTGTACTCCTTTCCTCATTTCTGAACTTCACATATTCCTTTTGATAGTACGATTATTTTCACTACAATATCAAAAAATATGGTTATATAGAGACTGACTGTAAAAAATATGGCAAATTTTGGAAATTTTTCAAATTATTATTTATTTATAATTTCAAAAAGCACATGTTCTCAATACAGAATATAGATAAAGTAACAAAATAGCACAGACAGTGTCGATAATAGTGTATTATGTAGGTACTTAATAATAGAGGAAATATTCTAAATTTTTGTTATAATTTACTTTTAAAGTGATCTTATTGCCTACTTTTGTCTAAATAAAATACAGTCTAGCTTGATAAATTAAAGTAAATATAGGCCTAATTAAAATTTAACAAAAATTGCACTTGATCAAATATAAAACATATAAATTTCTGTATAATAATAATTTTTAGTCTAGTGAGTAAAGTAAATTACCAAAATTGATTGAAAGACTTATTGACAAATTTGTCTCATAGAATGATCAAAATCTTGTATTCAAATCATTAAAGACTAAAATTTCAATTCTCATTTTTTGTTACTATATGAACGAAAATGTACTGCTAAAAATAATATTTATACAATTGGTGTTTTTTTTTTTGCGTTAATTTCGAATTTATAAAAAATATATTAAATATTATTTTAAAAACACGTGAATTTAATTTTTTTTTTCTAGAATATTTTAATGAGGATTAAAAAAAAATTAAATTTTGTAGAAAATTTAATTAAATTTAATGAATTTTATTAGTAAAAATAATTCTAAAAATTTTATCAAAGAATATTATTAGAAAAACAGACAAATATTTAAGGTTAAATAAATAAAAACAAATTTATTAAATATAACAAGGAAAATAAATGAAAATCAAATAAACAATCAATTTATATTTTAAGAATTTTTAAAAATATTAAATTTAATTTTATTGAAGTTTTCTAATTTATTGATTTTTCCAGCAAAATATAATAAAAAATTATTATTTACTATTAAAAATTAGTTGATCCTCTATAAAAATTTATCCTTTTAGGTAATAAAATAATTTTATGAATAATACCTGCTATGACAAAAGGACAATTTAATCAAATAATAATAAAAAGTAAAGGATAAGTACTTTAATCTAAAATCTTTTCGATAGAATAGTAAATTGACTAATTTTAATGATTATTTAGAAAAATCTTTGGAAATATTTAAGTAAATATTTTCAATAAATGCAATCATAAGGAATTAAAAATAATCTTATAAAATTCAATATAACAATTTCTTGATCTTTAGCCAAAGTTAAATAAAATTTTATAGAGTAGTCTACAATACAAATTTTCGTTCAACAATTTCAACAATTTTCAAATATTCAAATACAATTTTAAAATCAATTTTGTCATTTCTCCCTAGAAATGTCTACAAAAAAAAAAATTGATCAAAAAGACTGATAAAAATTCAAATATCAAGGATTAATGATATCTTTTCGAATGAACTGAAATGAAAAATTAATTAAATACAAAGTGAAATTTCAATAAATTTTCAATTTCAAAATTAGCATAATAAATTTTAAACCATATAAAAATTCACTTCACCTTTTATAATATTAAAAATATAATCTCCTTTTTTTTTTGAATATATTTATTATCACCTTTTGCTTATAAAGGTCATCATCATAGATTTATTCCCAAATGAAATTCCACGAATTAATATTATATAGAAAATTATCTTAAAAGACCTTCAATAATAATCATGAAAATCTTTTTTTCGAAATAATAGGATTTATATATTTATTAATATTGTTTTTCAATTAACGAAATATTCCCTTGACCGGGGACGACTCTAAATTTAATATAATTATTACCTGGATATTAAAAGTGTTTCAGCCTCTTAAAATTTTTATATGTACATATATAATTTTCAGTCCATATGCTTGAAAAAAATATACCTACTACATACTATGTCGATAATTTTATAGTCCGAATATTTCAAAAAAAAAAAAAAACAATTTAATCCTTTTTCATATCTTACAACAACATCATACATAAAAAACCGATTACATAGAATTATATAATCTATTTAACTATGAAAAGAAGGGTTCTCCCATATATAAACCGACAGCGAAAATTGTGTATTATAAGTCACTATTGTGCTAACGTGTCTGGAAAATTGAACGTAGAAAATTAATCGCTGTAAAATTCATCTCAAGATAATTTATGGCAGTAAAATGTAAAATGCATCAGAAGAGAATTCATTTCAAGAGAGTTAAAGATGATTTTTAGTTCGTTCTCATGAGATACAGCTGCATCACATAAAGTCACAGATATGTGACTACAATAACAACAAAATCTGAGTCACATGAGCTAGATATCATGAGAAGGAACTGAATCTGCCTTTATCACTTTTGAACCATTTACGGAAGTCTTAAAACTTGTAAACACCAAGTTTTCACTCTTGAAAACGTAATAACACCCACGTAGCAGCAGAATGTCGGGAACAAGTTCTCTAGCAGTCAAGTCTGGGAACCACATGGCCAGGCCACATCACATCAGGCTGTAGAAGCGAAAATGTAAAAATGAATAGAAATTAGTAGAAGAGAATAATGTAAAAGTGAATTTGTTCTCCGATGAATTATTTTGTGATGAATGTTCCACAAACCTTGTGTCTAATGATATAGAGAGGGCTTCAAGAAAAGATAATGATATAGGTCAAATTATTGTTTATTAGATATACTAGGCAATAAATAATAATATAGCCGAAAAGAACAAAATTCTAGTCAACCAGAAACCAAACGATACACAAAACCGACAAGAAATATTTTTCAAGGGATAAAATTACTACATAAAAAAAAATTAAATTTCTTGGAAATATATTTTATAATTCAGTCCTTTTTTATCTCTGTAGCACGCAAATATTAAATTAGAGATTCATTTTAATATTTTTTGAAATCGACAGTTTTTTTTTTTTTTTTTTGGATTTCGAAATTAGATATTTTCATAAGCGATTTTTTTTTTGTTATAAGTTATTAGAAATGCCCATAAGCATAATTTGTTTTGAAATGGTAAACTTCTAATCTTATCGGAATTTAGATTATTATTTTTATTGTAGATTATAATTTTTTGTTTTGCTAGTTAATTCATTTTTTTTTTGTTTTGGCTAATTTAAATTTTAAAAATTAAAAATATTCTAGAATTTATAATAAACTTGAAAATGTAATTTTTTTTTTTTGGATATTTGAAAATTTATTTAAATCAATTTTTGTCATGGATAATTTATACACTAGTATTTATTATACAATATTATACATATTTTTGGTATAGAAAACTGGCTGTGTGGTAATTTTATTAGCATATTTCTTCGTTTTGGTTCTTATGACGACATTGTCGGCGACATTGTCGGAACCGTAATTATTTTGGTTGGCGTTGTATAAATTTTGGTTTTATTGTTGAAAATATTTTCCAGTATAATTGAAATTCATATTTGTCTCTTTTAGGAACATCTTTGGTGCTTGTGACAGACGGCTCTACAATTGTCAATCGTTTTTCTTAAGGTCTTTGGAACAAGTCATTTTCCTTCTTGGATCTCAATTTTCAAGAACCATATATAATTTTTTCACGAATTTGAAAAGAAACAGAACCGAAATATTCTGAAAACATAAATATTTTCAAGCAACTATATATTCTTTGGATAAGGGTAGGTGGTTTACATAATATTGTACACAAGAAACATCCTTTTGATTCTAGAAAAGCATTTCTCATTGAAGGTCTGCAGAGAAAGAGAAATCGAAAATGTATTTTATCTTTGGTATATTTTCTAACTACAATTCACGAGAAGTACAGATGGTTTATTCAAGAACAAATATGGAAGATCTTACACTCTTGAATGCACGGAGATTACAAGAACTTTCACACTCCTCGGTAAATATCCAAAATGTGTAATGTATTTCAAAGAAATAGATATCAACGAAATGTAACCACATCTATAATTTAATACAGAGACATAAAGCAATTACGAAAATTATCAATACTCTTTTCTCAATTTTTCCAACAATTCTCTTCAATTATATTTCGAAATCATAATTTCAATTTTATCTCTATATACTCAAACCCATTGATTTCATCATAATGAAAATTATTTATCGTTAACATAACAACAAACAAATAACCAAAAAAAAAAGAAACCTAATAATAACTTAGCATAGTTTGTAGTTTCGCAAAAAAACAAATATATTATTAGCATGTTTTCAATGTCTTTTTTTATTTTTTTAAACCCATAACAGTTCAATGGACTGGACATTTTTAAGAAGCAAGATCGCAACAAGAAAAAAAAAACAGTATTTTTATGAGATCATAAAGTTAATACCGCCATAGCCACTGGAAAAAGTTTTAGGTTTGGTCACCAAAAAAACAAAAAAAAAAGGTTTAAATTCTTGTGGTGACACACGACCATAAGGAAGTTAAACCTCAAATTATTGGGTAACTAACAATAAATTATTTATTATTAGTTTATTGAAAATTCTGCATAAATTTTATAGTTTCAAATAATTTATCAATTTATTTAGGAAAAAAAAAACTTGAATTGAAAGTAAAACTTGAAAAATTGCAATTGCAGCTGGTCAAAATTTTTTGATCAACTTAAATTCCCCAAAAAAAAAAAAAAAAATTACATGGTGCCAAACTAGTCTTTAAACAAAGACAAATAAAAATGGCCTAAATTTTCATGTTTAAATAAAAAATTTATTAAATTATTTAAAATTTTGTTTAATTTTTTCTATTAATCATTAATTAATTAAGTTGGTTCGTTTTTTTTTTGTCTTTAGAACCTGATTTTTGTTTTTAATTCATTTTGGCAAGAATGATTTGAAGATTTTGTTGTCAAGCCTGAATTCTATTTTATTAATCATAAAAAGCTTTATTAGATTTTTTTTTTTTTGTAGGTTATTAAAACCATTAAATAATTCACAATCAAATAATTAAATGAATTATGGCCAAAGGGCAAGCAAAGTTTCTGAAAATTGGAAGGGATTAAAATTAAAGTATGACTAATTTTTAGACAAAAATTATTTTAATCATTCTTTGTTCTTAAAATAAATTATCTTTTGGACTATGATCAAATGGTAAATGGTATGATCTCTATCAACTATAGTCAATTATCACATAGGAAAATTGGTATCTAAAGAATAATATAATAGAATCAATATTTCTCCTGGTCATAGTAAAATTAAAAGAATTGCAAAAATTTTGAGTTAAACTAATCTGTAATTGATGCTGATTTGTTCCTCATTAATTATCAAATAATCCTTATCCTCCAAAAAAATCCACGCTGGAGTGTCTATTAACGACAAAATGTACAGTAGGTAAACTACTTTAGAAAGTTCTTTCGTAGATAGCAGAAGCTCAAGTTGATCTTACCAGAGGAGTCAAACATTTTCTAGATTGGCTTGTATACAAGAAATGAGGAATGTGTAATAGTTATATACTATTCATCGTGTTGAGCGCATCGTTTCAAAACTCTTCTCTCCTAAACCTGGGCCGTTCTAGCCTAGGAAAATTAGACAATGCGAGAGAATCCGTTGATGCACTTGACGTTGGAATGGGCCTATGTTGGTGTGATTGCGTGGATCCCTTAAGTATCGCTCTGTTTCTATGGGAAATATAAGTACCTCCGTTCAAACTTAATATCTGACTTACGATATGCGGTTGAAAAATTACTTTTCCACCTATATTTTATCTAGCATCATTTTGAAATACCTTTTTACGCATTTTAATGCATCCATTAACAATTTCTTTAATAACAATTTTCCATCATTTTTTTTTATATTTCTTTTAAATTTTTCTTATATAACAAAAGAATAAAAAATTACTTGTCAAGCATCGCCGACATTACAATCTACTGATCAAATTTACAGAAACAATCAAAAAAAAAAAAAAACAACCTCATTTTATTGATCATTTTTTAAAAACACTGAATCGCGCATCAATAACCAAGCACTTTATAATCGTCTTAAAGCGTTTTCATCTCCACCTAATTAACGAAACAGATAAAAAAAAAAGATTTTAAAAATATATTGTTTTTTTTTTAATAATTTAAAATTGATTCGATTATAAAATTTCATTTAGTTTTTTTGGTTTTGTAAAATGGTGTAGTATCTTCCACCTGTGTAAAGGTGCATATACACATAAACATAAAATTAACGAAATTATTATAAATTGTTGAGTTTACGTCTTTTAACTTACGTAAGACAAAAAAAAAACTTGGCCACGATTCGATTAATAATTTTTTTTTGGTTTTGGTTTTTTTTGCAGCCCAGTGGTTAATTTTTTTTTATATAAAAAATCGTTAAAAAAAAGTATTAAAAAAATTTTGGTGATTTTTTTCGAAATTTAAATAAATTGACGGCTTGAGCTGACGACAAACATTTAGTAGATTTTTATAATTTAAAATTAGTTGATTATAGAGTGTCTCAGTATAAGTGTAATAATTTGAATTTCGTTTGATGTGAAGCAAAATTTGTTGGTTTGGAATTATTGATACTGTAACTGTTTTAAAGAAAATTACATTTTTCAGGCTAAATTTCGAAGGATTAGGATATTACAAATTGATTTTAAAGCATAAAAATGTGTAAATTTGGATTTCAATAATTTAATCATAATTGCATCTTTGTGTAGCGTGTGTCATATTTTCTGACAAATGTTGCCCAAATTGGGACATTTTCGACTAAGGATACTTTTCTGAGTTATGATATTAAGTTACTCAGAAATTCAACTGGAACTCATATTTGAATGTTAGAACTATAGAACTTCAACGAAAATGGAGCAGAAAGGCAAATACTAATATTAACACTGCATATTGTACATACTTTGATATAGACAGGCAATGGGTTAATGTGTTGTGTACTTCGCAGTTGTTCACGAGGTTCCATTAACTATCAGTAGAAATTATAATTTTAAGTAAGGGAAAAATGTCATAAGTTGAATCCAATTACTGACAAAATTATCTCACTATACTAAATAGCAGCTATTAGGTTATTGCAATTAATAGCTCCAACTCCAATATAAATATGTTTCGGATTACTTGTTCCGATTCCTAAATGTTATTTACCTCTTGATTCAACCACTTCCAGAGCCCAAAGTGAGTCTAGAGACTCGACCTCTTAGAGAGGATTCCTCTACATGTTCTTGCAACCGACAAGATATCGACGATCGACTCTAAGTCTAAGAGATTGTGTCTAGGGCTCATGCGGGCAGTTCAATCAAGAGAAGAAGAATAAATGACATTTAGGAATCTGTTTTTGGCAGTTTTAATATACATGAAAATATGAAGACATTGTGATCTAATAGTATTCCTAGACTTAAATTCCCTATTTACTGATGGAAATTAATTCGATTTCAAAGTGAGGCCTAATTTAATTCAACACAGCAATTATTCTACATTATTTATAAAAATCTATGAGAAGTCTCGAAAGTCGAAAGTCAAATTGTAATTCCATTACTGACTAATAATCAGTAATTTGAGTTTTTTATGTAATTTTAAATTTCCCAGTAACCAAAAACTTAAAAAAAATTTCCATAAATTTTTTTATTTCTAACTTATTTACTTTAAAACTTGTAAAAATTTTATAAAAAAAAAATTTTTATGTAAATTCAGGAAATAATATTCCATTTTATGTAATGCGATATAAAAAAAAAATTCCGATTTTGCAAAATCAAAAATTCTCTTATGAATCGGAAGCTATAAAAAAAAAATATTAAATATTTATAAAATCTACTCATTAAACTTTTCTGTTGACTAAACAAATTTAAATCGTAAATAATTTTTATATTATTATTATTATTATTTTTTGATTTATTTTTGGTTTTTCAGAGAATTTAAATTCAATTTTAACATTTTTTTTATATTCAAAAATGATAATTTAAATATTATTATATTTTTTTTCAGTTCATGTTTTACAACTTAATTTTTTTTTTTTATTATCAGTCGAAATATTTTTTTAATTTTGGCAATTTAGTATTTTTGAATCATAAAATTGAATTTTAACATAACAAGTCCAAATTTTATTTTAAATAAAAATAATTATATTTCCGAAGATAACACCAATTAATTAAAAAAAAAAAAATATAAATAAATAAATTTCAAGTTTTTCGTTTTATCGTCAAAACAAGAAAATCACCTACAATACAAAAAAAAATTGCACTAAAAACTTTCAATTTTAAAGTTTTTTTTTTTGTATTTATCTTTGAAAGCTGAAAATCATCAATAAATTCACGGATTTAGGCAAATTTTGTGATTTTTTTTTTTAAGTCAATTAAAATGATTAAAATTTATTTATAACGAATTTTTGTTGGTTGGGAAAAATTAATATTATTATGTAAAAAAAAAAATACGTATACAATCTATTAAAAAATGAACTTGTTTGACCAGAAATTCTGGTTTACAGTCAAAATTGAAAAAAAAAAAAAAAAAATCAATAAAAAAAATAATCTTCCAAAAAGCGCCAATTGCCAATTTTTGAAAAAAAAATATATATATGTAAATATTAAAAAGTTAATTTAATTTTTTTTTTTGGAAATGAAGGTTATTGGTCTAAAAAATATTTCACAAATTTTCAAAAAGCAACAAAAAAAAACTATATTTTGTAGGAATAAATTAAGAAGAGTTTAAATTGTCACGTTTTATTAAGTGTAAATCAGAAAAATATTAACGATGAGTCTAAAAAATTATTAAATAGAATCTTTTAAAGCCGTGTCCACATCCACACTCCACATATGCATATCGCGAACGAACGAAAGAACGAACGAACGAACCTCCGATCAAGATTCGGTGAATGTGGTGTGGATGTGGAGTCTGGAGTGGACGCCGAACGAACCAACCTTCGATTAAGATTCGTTATATGGGGACGCGGAGTGGAGTGGACGCCGAATTTCTGGATCGCCAGCGAACGAAAGTCGATTAGTAGATTAGCTGTATATTTGTACACATTACACATTTGTACACAAACATTACAAATGTGTACAAACCAAAAATTCGTAAGAACCACGAACGGAACGATAAAAGAACGAACGTTGGCTTGCCATTTGCTTACAATTTGAATTCTCACATAATGAACGAACCTTCGTTCTTTCGGTTATATGTGTACGCGGCTTAAAAAGAAGCATTAGAAAAAAATTTTACACTGTCATAATTTATTATAAAAAACAAAATTTCAAATTTAGATTGTAAAAACTCGACGACAATCAATAATTTTTTTCCAAGGTTAATTTCTGAACATTTTTTTTTATCTGAAATTAAATAAAGTGCTAATAAAATTTAAAATAATATTATAATAATTTTTGTTTTAATTTTTATTAATTAATTTAATTATTAAATTTTATTTATAAACTTTTTTTAAATATTATAAATATTGTTTTGTTTGTTTTGATGGATCCGGATTTATTATTTAATAATTTCGAAATTAGACACAAAAAAAACGTACAACAAATTCCAATAATTACTAAAGAGCCAAACAGAATATGTAGTTGTCGCTGTCGCCTGTCGTCGTGAAATGTCAAAAGAAAAATCAAAAGTACGTATATCGCATTATTGAACCACAATGATATCGTCTGGCGTTGTCGTTGTCGCTGTATTTCAATTGATATTTGATATTTTTTTGATAAGTTGATCAAATTGATCATTTTACAAGATATTTTGCTCAATTAAATTTTATTTTTCCCCAAAATAAAATTTGTTCATCTCTAAATCAATTAATCCCTTTCCAAAAAAATCATCTTTATTTGACCTACAAAATTTGGTTAGATAAATTATTTATTATTTTATAATCCATCCAAAATTTTGCTATAATAAAGTTGGATAAAATAAATCGATTTTAACTATATAATCGATACAAATCAATAATTGACTTTTAAAATTTAGTCGTTTAAATTCCACTAACTTTGCAATTAGAATCTTTAAATAAATTTTAATTCTTTAAAATTACTGTGATTGATGGGGAGAAACATTAATCAAAATATATTTACTATACCATTTTATAATATTTTTAGAGGTCTTTTGGATGAGAATAGAACCTATCTTATCAATCATAGTAAATAGAGGTCATACATCTAACATCTACATAAACGACCTCATTATAATCTAATCTAATCATAAAAACCGGTAGTTTTTAATTCAATTATATAAAATGATCTCACATATAAATAATTAATGACAAGAGAAAAAGCACAAACATTAAAATTATTAAATAATATATGATAAAATTAATTTTTAAACTATTCAGCGAATCAGTAAATCACATCCGTTTTCAATCTGTAATATTTTATTTTCTATTTCTATTATTTTAATCGGAAATAATGAATATTTTTTTTATTATTATTATTTCTCATTCAAAAATTATAATTATAAAACTTTACTGACGTAAAAAAAAATATATCGAAAGTTAATAATATTGTTAACAAACTGCAAGCTTAAAATTCCATCCTCTCTGTCTCTCAAACCCCCAGCCTTCTCCTAAAACAACAAAAACAAAATGAAGAAGAAAGAAAATTATTAAATAAGTTTTAATTTTGTTGCTGTTGTAAAAAAAATATTACGCAAAAAAAAAAAGCGAAAGTTTTTCCTATTTGACCTTTTAATAATATTAAAATAAGCACAAAACAGACCGGACCCCACGACACAATGTTGCAATTGAAATGTGTTGATGACTTAACAATTTTATTTTTTATGATTTTACAGTGGAAAATAACACTTGTTTTGTGATTTAATAGCTTTTTGCAGATATAACTAAGGAAAATTCAGTTGTTGTTGTTTTTTTTTACATTTTTTTGAAATTGCTGCTGGAAAAATAATTTAAATTGTGGTTCATTAAATTTTATAATAATTACAGAGAGAAAAAGAAGAATGAATTATATAAAATAAAATATGTTTAATATAGTTACTTGGGCTTGTTAAACTTGTTATGGCCAGTTCATTCACAACTTTTCCTCTATTTTTCCAATCATTGGTTCAATAAGCAAAACGAGAAAAACAAAATTATTAAGTGTTCAAAAAAAACAACAACAAGAGTTCCACGTACTGGACCGCATTATTCAATAAATCATTTGAAGTAAGTATGGAAAATTTATTAGGGTACCTGGAGATATTTTTGGGTTTCAGTTTTAAAAAAAGATTGTGTAAAATCTAAATAAAAGATTTGGACTATTGAATTATGAGGCATAACGATTTGATTTCATTGTACATCATTTTTTTGGTTCAGTTCCTTGTAATCCGATAATATTATAATAATAATCCGATTATTCATTATTATTATAATATTATTATTGGCTCAACGCTCAAGACAGTAAACACAAGACACCTTGACGTTTGTAGAGAAATAACTGAAACGCTAAGTGATGGGAAATGTTTCAGATAACCAGCAGAATTGAAAATTTCAAATTAGATAAATCGGCCTTGCAGCCAGAAGAACTAAAAGGGATATCTTCAGAATCAAATTTGGATAGTATGGAAAACAGTTCCTACCAGCGTAGCATCAGATATACGATTTAAAGAAATTGTTTCTAGAAGAGACTAAGACAGGAATTAGACAAATGCAAAATTTATGTTATTGCTCCCAATCGCACAACAGTAAGTAAATAGGTAATTACAGAAACGACTTATAATAATGCTTTTCTAAATTAAATTATCCTTTAACTGATATAGATCCTATTCGAAATCTTCTATTTCCATTATTTACCTTAATTTTATCCAAAAAAAAAAACAATTATAAAGACAAATTTTCGGTTCATAATTTTTAATAACAAAAAAAAACTTGTATAATTCATATTTTAATCGGAAATTATTATCCAATATGTAATCATAATTTAAACGCATAACGCGTAATAATATTTAATTTTTTTAGCACATTATTTTTTTTATATATGTAACAATAATCAGAATAAGTGGATAAGTCAATTTGATTTTGTAAATATATAGTTGGATAATTAAGTTGAGAAGTTAAATTGATACACGATTTTGTAATTTATTTTTACAACATTTTAATTATAGATGGTTTTTTTGATGAATAATTAAAGATTAATTACAGAGTGATTTGAATCTAAATGCAATTTCTATTTACATTACAACATTGAAAATGATTGAAATGAAAATGAATTAATATTGTAATTTTATACAAAATTGATGAAATATTATACAAATATTTCCAGCAAATTGAATCATACAAAATTGATGAAATATTTAAGGAATATTAATTTCTAAAGTCTATCATATTTTTATAATATTCCATGAATGGTAGATGAATTAAGTCGTCTATCAGAAATACTAAAATTACAATTGTAAGCACTTTTTTCAAAGGTGAGCATCGTAAATATGGTTACTTCATCCATCTTAAAAGCAACATCTACGAAGAAATTATGTCAATTTCAAGTGTAGTACTAGCTAGCTTTCCAAATTTTGTTTACAATTTTTCGCTATTCGATAAGAAATCAATTGGAAGTGATTTTCCTTGCCTTTCTGGTTAGTATGTTATCGTTTTAAAGACTCCTTTTGTTGACTAGGTAATAGCTCACAATTCCATTATAATTTTACCTAATCTTAGTCATCCAGCCTCAAATTTACAATAATATCCCAAATAATCTATTTTAGGCCTATAACATCTATTTTTCTCTCTATTTTCATAGAATATCCCAACAAAATAATCTGAAAAACGTATATATATTTTCAATCCTCATTATAAAACATCAACAACACTTTATCAATTTTTCTAATTAGTCAGTGCAACCAATTGACGTTTATACCTTGCCCTCAACTACTACAAGTTACATAAAACTTTATAATTTATTCATAAATTTATTTCAAATTAATTTCATTTAAAATATAATATATTTAAAAAAAAAAACAAACTCCGGTAGACAATTATTAATAATAAATAACAAACCTCTCAACACAACAACAACAACAAAAACTCTTCAACTACAAAAAAAAAACAATAACAACTTGAACGAGCAAAGAGAAGCCCCCAAACAGAAAACTAGTAATTCACGATTTTAATATTTTCCGATTATTATAATTTTTAATAAAAAAAAAAATGGGCATTTTATCAGTTTAACAAAACCGAAATAATTTAAACACGGATCTAAAACATTTTTCTGACGTATATCATAATTTTTTTGATTGTTTCTTTTTTTTTTTGTTGGTATTGTGGTTCTGGTGGTTTTGACCCTCTCCATTTATAGCCGCGTCAACGTGTGCCCATAATTTTTGTTGTTATTTGTTTGTTACCCAAAAAAAATTTGTTAATCAAGTTTTTTTTTTTTTTTTTGGTTGAGTGTTTCATTATTATTTATCTAAATAATTATTATTTAACAATTTTTTTAAAAATTTAATAGTTACGTTTATTTTTTCTCGTATTTACGTTTTTAATTATGTAAACAAGTGTTAAAGGAATACACAAAAAAAAACAAAAAATTAGATACCAATGTTTACCAATGTAAAAAAATAATAATAAAAGTTTTTTTTTTTTAGTAGCCAGGAAGATTTTATTTCTTAAAAATATGTTTAAAAAAAAATATGGGAGACAATAAATTTATCACGATTTTTATTATAACAAAAAAATAAATAAATAAATAAATAAAATAATATTTCTTATATTTATACTTAGGGCCTGTCTAATTTGGTTAAAAAGTTAAAAAAAGGTGAAATAATTTTTACCGAGGTGACAGCCATTTAATCGTGGTAAATATTTTTTACACTGTCTAAATTTTAACAATTGAAATTATATATTAAATTCAAGATGAGTACAATCGTAAAAAATGCAGATTTAGATATTTCCGTATTCCCTTTAATATAAAATTTATATTAATTGAAGAATTGTCATTACAATAGAATTTTTACACGGGTATTAAAATATTTTTTAGGTTAGAATGAAATTTAAATCTTTCGTCAAAATTTATAGCTGCACAGACCGTCATGAAATTTTGACATAATAGTTAAATTTTCGGCGCCTGGAAAAGGTGAAATTGAATGTCAAAATTTCGAATTTGATTGTCAAAATTTGGAATTTTAACCAATTTTTAACCAATTTAGACAGGTCCTTAGTTGAAAATTAACAATCGTCACTGTCGAATTTTATGTTGCTATAATGGTAAAAAAAAGTAAAGTTAATTTGATTTGATTTGTGTGATTATTTATTTATTTTTTTTGTTTTTAATTTTGTTGGATCATTGACTTTAAAATTGATGATGACGAGATCTCTTTAAAAGTTTTGATGAATGATATAAATATATTGGCAAAAATTATGTTATGTTCGTTTTATATTTATTATTTAATGAGAAAATTCTAAGTTAATGTTAAAATAAAATTATAAAAAAATGTTGATACATTTCAGATAATGTCTTAATATGCAGAATTTGGGTTATATAATTTTTAATTTAGAGACCATTTAACAACAGTGTGATTTAACTATTAATGTAAACAATCTGTTCTTTTAAATTTTGAAAATGTTCTCAAATGTTCAAAATTAAAAACTATTCTTCAGAAGATTCTTTTCTTATTTATTTATATAGTGATGAACCTCCAAATTGCCATAGATAATTATTGTCTACAAAATAGGTTGCAGTATATTTCGAGCTGAGGTAAGACTAATCCGAGGTAAAGGCTAAGCTTATTCAACAAATACATATATAGGTATGTACTGGAAAATGTGATAAATAAATTTGCAATAAAATTATTACAATCCAAAATACTAAGAATTCTATAGTGTTAAATTAATTGTATCCAATTCAATAATTATCGATTATAATATATTAATATTCTTCTTCTTCTTCTTTTGGCACAACAGCCCAATGTGGGCCTAGGCCTAGGTTTTCCCGACATATATTAGAATTTAGGACCTAGTAATTTTATATGGATTCCAAATCATATATTCCTTCTGTAGCGGAGAAACTATTTATTGCATAACAAGCTAATGGCTTTGTAGTGAGTAAATTGTTGTCAGCAATTCGACTTGACCGCTAGCTTTTTTCCCAGTCTTAAAATATAAATTGCTGTATATTTCATTACCGGTGAAATATTAAGAATAATAAGTACTAAGAATCAATGACCAATTATACTCATTTAAAGCTGAGTCAACTTAGAATGACGTCGATGGCTCGGCCGGGATATTAATATATATCGTTGTTAAATGACTTAATCTAGATCCCTTGAAAACAGACTGCAATTTAGTACTCATTGGCCTGCCTCTACTCATTATAAACGTTCTGAATTCTTCTTTCTCGCATTCATTTATCGCATTCTAATATTTTCTAGACTAGAACGTGTTAGTTAGTTAGAGCATGGCTTTATACTATTTCCTTTTAGCATTAATACATCATATAAGCTTTTAAATTTGACAAATATAATTTTATGGAAATAGGATTTTAACAGATGTACAACAGAAACTCTTGACATATAAAATTTATATTCTTTTGCACTATTTGGAATTTTACAATTCTATTCTAATCTGTACTTCACTTCGCTACTTTACTGTTTACTAAAATTCTTTAGGCATTTAACAAAACTTTTAGAATTCAACCTAAAATCAAATTGAAAAGATCTTCTTAAAAATTCATATTAAACTTTGTCAATTATCACTAAAACATCGCACCTTCTAGCTACTCGTTTTTTAATGACCTTCTCTCCTCTACCCAAAACGAATCAATTATATTGTAATAATAATTTTATATTTCTTTTCGTTATATTATTTTAATGATTAAATTAAAACCAAAAATTAAAATTATGAAAAAAACCAAAAACTTATCTAAAAAAATTTGTTCAAAGAAAAAACTATGGGGACTTAATGAATCTTTTTTTTTGTGATCATGTGTAGTTATAGGATTGATCTTTGATGGAGATCGTGCTTAATTAGTTTTATAGTTCCAAGTATAATACAAAAAAAAAGAACATTAATGCATTTAAATCATAAAAAAAAACAAAATACATTAAAAATATATTTTTTTTAAAAAAAATATTACAACTTATAATTATTTTGTTGTTTGTGATTTGCCAGAAGCGCAATAGTCAGTTAACAACCAATTATGCATATAAAAAAACTCTTAAAGGAGATTGATGCCTGACAAATTACACTTTGTTTTTTTTATCGAAAACGTCAAAGGGGCGCATTCAAGCCTAAAAACATTAATCAAATGTTTTATAATAATAATATATTTAAATAACACAAGAAAAAGCTAAATTTAAAAAATCTGGTCAGAATGTCACCTACTTTTAATTGCACGACAGAAATGTAAATTATTCGTGATTTGTTTTTTGCTTTTAGCAATTTACAATTTTTCTTTATTGTTATTGATTTTATTTTGGTATATAAAAAATGTTCAGACGACTGTCTACTAATTGTTGAAATATATTTAAAAATATTAAAATTATATACTAAAAAATTTGAAAAATAAATAAATAATTAAAAATTTATGTAAATAAAATAATATTAGTAGCTACAAAGTATATAATTTTTTGATATGACTAAGCAGCAAAAATAAAATTATATATTTGAAATTTGAAATTGCGAATAGAACGAGAGACCCGGAAGTGCTTCTGGGCTTTGTTTTTGCCTGTTTAATGAGTATATTTATATTTTAATTGTCGGAGGTTAAAGGCTCATACAAAATAACCCGGAATTGTGTTTTATTTGAATAGTTTAAAGTATCTTCAATTTTATGGTCGTTTAGAGTTGTTGATAACAGGGTCATTAAAAATAAATATATTCAAATTAAAATAGAATTTTTTTTTTTCAATATTGTATAATTTGGAAATTGTTTGTAGTTTTTATAAAATAAGGCGAGTAATTACTGTCTAATTATATAATCGATTTCAGGTATTTCAGGTATGAAGTAGAAGTAAAGAAATCATATAATTAGTAAACCTTGAATGAAAGTGCAAAAACAAAAATTGAATTAGAAGCATATAATCAAAATGTTTTTTTAGACACTATCAATTTTTGTAGAATTCTTCAAAGAGCATGGAAAAATGATCCTTGAAAAAATGGGAAGAAAGCTTAAGCTAAAAAAATGGAATCTATAAAATGTATGAGCATATACACACTTGGGTATGAACGGAAGGCACTCAATTTATAGCAAATGATTGGTACGGTGATACCATATCGTTCCTCACACTCTCCTTCAAAAGGTATATGGATAAGTATTAAGACCTTCAACTGAATTGAAGATCAAATTGAGTAGATTTTTTGAATAGTAATATGAATCTGTAGGAATTTATAATATAAATGAATTAATCGTATTATACCCAAGTCTGCCTTCACTATTAGGAAATGAAGGTTACAGTGAAGAAAAGGGGCCTAAATTGGTTTTAGTGCATGAATATTCATCCATTGATTCATTTTTAAATGAAACTTTTCGCGAAATCGTTATAAGTTTTACAGTATTATGCGCTAATCAATGATTAACAGTCTCGGCTAATCAGTGATTTACAACTGGTTTGAATAAAAATTAGCCTTAATACTCCCGGTAGTTGAGATTCCTACTAACTTTTTCGTTATTGTCAAAACTTACGTAAAATTACATTCGGTACTTAAAAACTATTTATATAATTTTTCTTATAATAATTTAATCACTTTACAATTTTTATTGTTTTTCTTGAATTTCCAATTGTCCATTTATTTCAAATACAAAATATAATTTTTTATCATCTTTTTTTCTGCGACCTTTTTTTAACCTTAACCTTCTGTCTGGCCATTTTCGTATATACTCGTATATATCTTCTAGGTATACATATATGTATATACATAATTATATAAATATTTGGTTATATCTTTTTTTTTGTTGTTGATGCTGTTTGTGTTCCAAGTTTACTTTTAAAATTTCCAAAGATATGACAGAATGAATCCAAGTGGTTTTTGAAAAAAAAAAAAAAAAAAAATGGACTCTTGAATATTGAAAGCAAAGAAGAAAAAAAAAATGATCTGAAAAGACTGAAAAGTAAAGATTCGTGTATAGAAAATTCAACACTGATTATATGAACATACAAAAACAAAAATTAAAATATAAAACGATCTGAAACTCCTTTTTGGCTTTTCAATATTTTGAAGACAAATATATAGAAAAAAAAAGTATATATAATTTAACAACTGAAAATGAAAAAGAATAAATAAATAATACAGAGAATTTGTACATAAAAAAGGAATATGCAATCCAATCAGAGAATTTTTTTTTTTTTTTAATTTTGAAAATCGTCATTGTCGTGATGTTCTTCTAAAGCGGCTTAAAGGGGGGCCTAAAAAAATAGTTTGGTTTTTTCACAAAAAAATAACCAAAACTCCAAAATAGAAGCAAAGAATTTTTTTTTTTGTGTACAAAGTAAATAATTGAGTAAATAAAAACGAAGATTTCTTTCGAAAGGAAGGAAAAATACTATGGTCCAATGGTGATTTTTTTTTTTATTTGTATATTGCAGTGAAATTATGTTTAGTTTACCTAGAAATTGGGAGAATATGAATGACCGATAGAGTGAATCAATATATCATTATTTTTTTTTGTGAGAGAGCACTGTCACCTTTTCGATCTATTGTGCATTTACTACCCCTTGTTCCTACCACATATTTAAAGATTTGAAAAATCTGAGAATGTTTGAGGGGCCATTTTTGACAGTTCTTCGTTTGTAAAGAGGCCCGCTTTCTTACAAGATTTAGTCTTCTTCTTGCAACTGCCTTACAGTGGCAGAGAATGCGTTCTGTCGTTTCTATGTCATACATTTTTCAGATGGTATATTGCAGGAATTTGGCTTGTAACAAGACCTGTAATGTGCTTTTGTTGATGTGCTTTTTGATGATTTTTAAATCCACTTTTAATTTCTTGCTTTCGAAAGAAATCTTTGTGAAAGGAAATTCAAAGTTATATTTCGACGGCATTTAGTGCCGAGACAATTGCATCTACATATATGGGCGTTGTTGAGAATTTTGAGGTGTTTGTTGCCTCCTTTTTTATGTGGAGGTGTAGCGGTGAGAGGTGCAGAATCATTTCCATTGCATCAGTTGGACAGGTCTACTATATTCGTTTATTCTCGTATTTTTCTCACGTTGACTAGAAGAAGAGATCATTTAAATACTAGGAAATACATGTCAGGCATGTAAATTGTGTTTGCTAGAAATAATACTGTGCATTGTGCGGAATTATATGTGCAGGCCAAGAGTATTTTATTAACTATGTTTCACATTTCTAAGGATTTAATTCTAATTACGTTTTTCATGGGTAATCTTTTTCTTAATATGTTCGAATCCGCATTAAGTCTGGAATATTTAGCTTTTTTTCATAAATGAACATAATTAATCTATTATCAGGAGCTCATGATTCATGTTATCTTTCGTATTATTCTTTAAAAAATTACACTCGTTATATGTATGT
The DNA here is from genome assembly GCA_949752835.1 of Empis stercorea. Lineage (NCBI taxonomy): Eukaryota > Metazoa > Arthropoda > Insecta > Diptera > Empididae > Empis > Empis stercorea. Next base: position 6,284,826 of record OX457087.1, read on the forward strand.
TATTTTCGGTAGATTGGAAAAACAAACAAAGATTCGTTCTTTTAAAAAAAGTATACTGAATACAAAAAAATTTAACTACTAGTAAAAAATTGCATATAAGTGGCCCTTCTGTAACGCTTAATCGCGGCTACATTTACTATATATAAAAAGTATTATTGTATACATACTGGACAATGTCCAATCTATTGACGTAATTTAACAATATGTTTATGTATATTACATACAATGCGTTGTTATCTACGTTAATTTATAACAACGATTTTCATTATAGTTTTTTTTTGTTTTGTTAATTTTTTCTGTATATTATATACTCGTATTTCTCCAATGATCTTCGGCATTAGGTCTGATGGTTAAAAGATTGCTAACTCTACTCTTAGCAAACTAACTTCATTGAATAAATAATGTTGTTATTTTAAAGTTCCTTTATAAATGACAATTTCTAAAAAAAAAAATCAAGTAGCTTCTACACAATTTCAAGAGTGTATATGAACAAAGTCATTATTTGCACATTAAATGCATCTATCATTTCGGTAAGAAAAAGGTAACTGAATAGTTAAACCAATTAGTAATTTTCTTGTCATTATTTTTTTCGTTGTCTGTAGTAAGAATATAGTTCGTTGTTACATGAGGTAACCGTGTGTAATTAAATATGTTAATAATAGTTGTCATTCTGCTTACATGAATAAGAATAATTTAGCTGCGATGTATCATCTAAAATTCAGCCTGATTTCATCCCAATTTGCTAAAAATTTCATGTTTCTTTAGAATTTTATTGTAAATAATTTTTTTTTTTAAATTTCTTTAGGGCAATTTAGATTTTTTTTCAAAATCAAAATTTTTTTTTTTTATGGTTGAAACATTAGTAAATGTTTTTTTCTTCTTGTTATGGCGACCATAAGATCAAAAAGCTATCAATTTTATTTTTCATCCTAAATATATATAAATTCTAAATTTAGTGTTTTAAGATGAAAACCAGGTCGAAACTGATAAGAAAATTCTAAAACCGATTAAAAAAAAAAAAAAATTAAATGTCTGAAAAAACTCTTTGAATTTCTTGATTATAAAACAGACAAAATTCTCCTTCAAACTTAAAAAAAAAACAACAATTCTAAACATTTTAAAACATTAAAATACAACAACAAGAAAGCATCATAAACATATAACATAGATCTATACATATTTAATGTTTTATTTTTTTGAAACAGCATAAAATAAAAGATTGTTGTGTTTTTTTCTTTCTGTGTTGTTGAAAATCTCTAGAGGGTTTCAATTTTCATCGGTTTTTAAAAGATAATAATGATTATTTTATATGTAGGTCTTTAGAGAACCTTTTGGGAATAATCCAAGGTCTTGACATAAAAAATAAATTTCAAAAAAAAAAAAAAAAAAATTAAAATAGTTATAGTCGTATACGTATTGAGTAGAGAGGAATAGAGAAAAGTAAAGGAATAGGAGAGCAGGCTTCGTGAATCAGTTGAATTAAGTTGTATAGTGATTGGCGCCTCGTAAAATGATGTTCGAAGCGTTGCTATACCATTTAGTATGATGACTAATTACTAAGGAGTTATTACAAGGGTCTACAAGAGAATTAGTGTTGTAAAGTCTTCAATAAATACTCTACTTTTAGGATGATTATTGAGTAGTGGATAAGAAGATGCTCTATTGCGCAATGACAGTCCCAAAATGTTTCGATTTCTTAAGACCACTTCAGAGGAAGAATATAAATGATTTCCAAAATATCGTGAACTTGATTAAACAAGAGTATTTGGTGGAGGCTTTATCTAATTATTCGTTTTCTTACTTAGTGGCTATCTTGATATCTTTTGGAACAGTTCATTGCCATTTGATTAAGACTATTCCTGTCGGGCTTTTCATTGTAAGCCCCCAAAGTACTGACCTGGATAATTTATATGAATATATATGAAGGTTAAAAGGTTATCCCAGATTTCAGATATGAACACATATAGAAAGGGAAATAATTTATTCAAGCCTTAAGTGCCTAACAAAAAAAAATACGATTTTTAAGTTTCTTTTCTGAAATTATCATAAAAAGCTATTAAAGCAGCCATTTAATATTTTTTTTTTGGTTTATAATAAAATTTGAATTATAAAAAAAAGGATTTAATTTATTAATTTTTTTTTCCTTTTTGTTGTTGTTTATTGAATTTATTGGGAGGTTTAAGTTTTAGGGTTTTGTTTATTGGGAATTAGAAATTTTGATTTTTAATTAGTATTAGATAAAATTTTAGATAAAGTAAAATATTAAAAAGATTATTATAATTTTTTTGTTTGGGAAGACTTGGATTGGAGATAAGTCAATTTTAGGGGCGTCAGTTTAGTTAAAATTTGATAATGAAATAGGATTGAAGATAACAAAGGTTTTAAACGCTTTTTTTTTGTTAATATGTTTTTGACAGTTTCAGTAAGTAAAATGATGCAGAAAGGTTAGAAATATTTAAATGCTCAGAGATCATATTTCGCCTAAAAAATTTGCTATCTAAAAATATGAAATTTAATTATTTTTAATGAGTTCTGAGAATTTATAAAGGTCAAATTAATATTTTTATAATTTAAATTGGTCCTTTTCAAAATTACTTTAGTCGTTTTTCAAAAACTGGCCATTCGAGTTTGGGGGTAAAACAATTTAAAGTGAAAAAATGCATATAGTTAATGGCATTTTTTTCAAAATGACCAAATTGAATAGTAAGAAGATAAATTTGGCCAGAAATATGAAATTTCATCCAAAACTAAAACCAATTTCATAACATACCAATTTCAAACTTAATTCATTATTCTTACACAATTTTCATGAAAATTTTCTACAGTCCTTTAACCTTTCTTTGCACCAACAACAACAAAAAAAACAACAACCATAAAATAATAATTTCGGAATTTTTTGCATCACTTACAAACAAACAAAAAAAAAACAATCTTCTTTGCGGTCTTCTTGTTTTACCCAAAAAAAAAAAAACGTTTTATTGCGTCTGCAATTTTATCCGAACTTCCGAAAGTAATTTTTTTATATCCCCTAAAAAATATATACATTTATATTGATAACTTCTCACGTCCAATCTGGAGCATCTCATATCCCTTAACAAAAAAAAAGTTTCAGATTGTATTAAAGTGTTCATTTTTTTGGGGGGCTTGTTTTGATGATCATCAAAAAACAAAAAAAAAAAAACTTCAACATCATAAAAATTATACAATCATAATTTTATTTTATATTTTTGAATACATATATGGTGAATTTTTACAACATAATTATTTTATGATATCATTCTCCCCAAAATAATTTCAGTATTTTTTTTCTTCATTTCGCGTTATTGTAAGAATTTAGCTAATGGATATTAACAGAAAAAAAAAGTCATGGTGCGGTTTCATATTTTGTATATGCAACTCTTAACATTGCTGGAAATTTTGAAGAAAAAAAAAAACGTATACCATATTTTTTTATGAGAAATATTTATGCTTGGATATTATCAACAGCCTCAACCAACAGAAAAAATATGTTGTCTTACTTGAAACCATTTATATGTATATAATGTAATATATCATTTTTCATCCTTTTTGTAGTATTTGCTTGATGAAGCAACCCAAAAAAAAATACATATATATAAATTTCAGACTATCCCAAATTAATGACAAAGAAAAACCAAACCATTAACTTATTTAAGTTCATTTCGTAATTCTGTTTTTTTTTTACATATAGAAGAAAAACTACCCAAAAGAAAATATATTGCAAACATGATTTTTTAATATAAAACAATTTCCTTTAATGTTGCCAAAAATATTTTTGGTTCTCTTGGTTTTTTTTTTTTGGTGGTTGCAACAAAAATTCTTTCTTCTTTTTTTTTATAAAAATTATTAAACATTGATGGAATTTATAACTTTTTTAATAATTTTTATTTATTAAATTATTTATAATAATTTTTAATAATAATTTTGTTTTTGTTTTTTTTTGTTATGTAGTTTTCTGTTAAGATGATTTTTTTTGTTGGTTTTTGTGGTTATGATGATGTTTTGTTGTATAGGCAAACTATATAGAAATTTTTTGATAGGCTTTTAAAGAAAATATTGCAAAAAAATTATTAAAGACAAAAATCCTTGAATGCCTTTCGTTTTATAAAATAAAATACATTGTGGTTTTTGTTGGTTTGGAAAGATTGCGAAATTGTTATAAAAGAATTTTCATAAGATGAAATTTTTGCTGTTTGATATGGTGAAAAGTTTGATAAAGTTATTTGAGGAGTTTGTTCGTCAAATTAAGATAGAAATTTTTCTAAATAAGTATTAAATTTTACAAGGAGTATAATAATGAGATTTTGCGATTGCGAACCTATTGCCTAGAAAAGGCTGAATTATCTGGGTAAGGGTTTTATAATCCCTCAAGAGAAAGTTCTGCCTGTCCGGAAAATATTGGGGTTTTTCAATAGCCTTAATATCAACTGACCCAACTAATAGCGAATGCACAATAGATCTTTTAGGTCGCGAGGCAAGGAGGAAAGAGTATAGCCTTATCGTCCCACTTACTAAACTAAACTAACTAAATGAGATTAATTAAACAATTAGAATCATTATAGTCTCGAATGGTTTTTGGACGTTACAATGTTACAAAGAAATTATAAGGATTTAAAGATATTTATCATAATGCAGATGGATCACTGTTGGCTCACCATCCTATTTTAAATAAACTATAGAATGTTAAATACAGACTTGTCAATTACAATTTTTAAGATCTGTAGTACATTTTTACCAAAATTGTTTCAAACACTTTTCCCTGTGTCAGCTGCAAATTATTATATACTCTACTCTACAGTGATTCTTAGTAATGTTTCAAAGTGATATTGCAGAAATAAATCGGCGTATATTAACCCTAGGACACACATTTTCCAAACCGACAAAATATGTACTCAGCACGTCATCAATATTTCTCCTTATCAATTTTATGAAAACTTCACTCTGTACGCATTTTCAGTTCAAACATCATTTCTGTTGTAAAAACAATATAAATTTGTTGAGAAGTCTTTTGCCTTTCTTAGTACACATGTTGCCATACTGTGAAGTTGGTCTTCATTTATAATGCTGACTACAAAATCTTCTGTTTCATAACTTTTCTTATTCATCTATTAAATGCAAAATGGTATGTATTCAAGCATTTTCGTTTCCCGAAGTAAATTAGACTAAGTTTCTTTATGAATTCAATCCGTACAAAGTTTTAGCTGGACCTGATATCCGATATAAGTTCGATAAAAAATTAATTAGCCCATAATTCCTAATAATTCCATTATGTGTTTCAGCCGGTTCTATGTCAAACTTTTTCTTTTAGCACTATATACATAGAGCTCATCAATTAATTATAAAACTATCCCAATTATATTGAGATCTTTTTTGAACAAATTCCAGTTTCAGCATTAATAAGGCTCCTGAAATTTTCCTAAAAAAATAATTTCTAAATTCTATTTATAAAATTCCTCGAATAGCTTCTTCTATAAAAGGACTGAGCTATTCAATAATAAAAAAATAATAACATACCGAAACATTTTTCGCCAACAAAAATATTAGAATTTCCAAAGAATTGAATTGAACAAAAACTTTTTATAATTTTACATCAAAAAGGAATACTAAAAAAAAAATCTATTGTTTCTACTACACTACCAGACTTTCAATGATTACAGAGCAGATTTTTCTCTAAAAAAAAAAAAAAAATAAAGTTTCTTTTGAAATCCTTCAAATCTTAAAAAATTCACCTTCAAAATGATAAACGCTTTTGATTATGTTAAAAACAAAAAAAAAAGATCTGCGAAAACCAATTTTCAATTTTACTGGCGTGACATGATCATTTTTGATTCACGTTGCGTTTGCTTGCTTTTTATTGTATCTTCGTTGTTGTTTTGTTGGTTCAAAAATTTCTGCATTACAGAGACAGATGATGGGTGGTGGTGGTTATATATATTTAACTTTTTTGGTAAAACTTAATGGTTTAAATTTTTTTTTTTATTATCTTCTTTTTTTGCCCACAAGCCAAACACGAAAATTATTACTTTGCTCCAATATAAAATGGATTTTGTTATCCGTCCTGCTCCCTTTCAAAATTTTAGTTTATATAAAACCAAAATTGATCTGTGGTTTTTTAAAACTTTGAATTGAACTTTTCGGTTAGAATTTTCGTTTTTCTTTTAAGAGTATCTTAAAAATGACAGAGGAGATTGTTTCTTATTTTACGTATACCAGACAAGAATCAAGAAAATTGAATTTGAAAAAAAGAGTATATCGAATGGAAAATTACCAATTTTTAGAACTTGTTTTTCTTGTATGTATATTATACAATAAAAAAAATTAAATTATGGTTAGAAATTTGTGTTTTGGTTTGAAAGGGGCAGAGAACATTGTGAAATAATTAATGGTACACTCAATATCCTTTTATCCCGATGATAAAATTTTTTTTTTACAGATTGGATATTAATTGATTTGGGAAGATTGGGCGCATTTATATTGCGGCGAGTATAAATTTCAGTTAAAGAAAAATTACCTTCGTATAGTAGAAAAAATGTAATTTATATTATAATGTGATGGTAATTTTATTTTAATGAATTTTTTTTTCATTTTGTTGATTAGAATAGAAATTATGAACTGAATACTAAATGAGTATTTTAGAAACAATAAAAAAAATGTCAATGACAGAGCGATAGTTAAATCTACTATTAGTAAAGAATCGAAAATTTATATAATAAAATTAAATTTTATTACTTTTAATTTTGGAAATATTTTCCTCTCACTTTTTTCTGAATTCGATTTTTATGAAAGTTCATCGTCTTTGAATATTATTGTATGGAGAGTGTAAAGTTTCGAGGTGACTTTAGTCTGTATATAATATGGTTTTAGTAAGTTATGGTATTAAGTATTAAATGACATAATTTGAATAAATTATTTGTGAATAATTTAAATTAATATTTTATATTAAGACAAATTCAATTTTAAATTATGATAATTTGAATATTTACATTCTTTTGAACAATATGTTGGTGTAACAAAATTTTGGAGTTGTGTAAAGTATAAAAATAATGATAGGATTTTTGTCTATAATAATTCCATACTACGGACTAAGTCGAAAAGTAATAAATTAAGATTTTTCTGGACTATCATCATTAGTTCATTACAGTCCATTAAAAGGTTTCGTCTATCTGTTAATAGTCTTTTCCACTATGGTGAGAATTTGTTATTAGTTTCTCTCCAGTTTGATGGGAGTTTTGTTCCGATAGGTTGTTTCTTCAATACACCGCATTATCATTTCTAGGTCTATTTCCGGGTAACTGTCACATTTACAAAGTATATTGCCTGTTCGCGGTGCTATCTAAGTAGGAGCTCTAATAACCAACAAAACTTTTATGGTTGCAGGGAGATATTATCTATAAGACCTAATTAAGTTGCAAATTAGTTTCTTATCGATCTTCTTCATATTTTTTTTGTAAAATTCATATTTAACATTTGGATTTTTTACTATTCTTCGTCCCATATTCAAATCCTTCCTAAATTTGTTTTTTGTTTTTACAATAATAATGAAAAATTATGGTGCCCGAAATATGATATACAAAAAAACCTCTTACAAACAATATTTATCCAATTAACTAAAAACCACTTCAGTCCGACAAGAAATTTTCACTTATTCTAAGAAATCATTACAAGGAAATTTCAAATTTTTTTTACTCTATAGACAATCCTTAAGACCATACAAAAATACGGAGCCACTATGATTTTGTTTTGTTGTTATCCTGGGTAAATAAACAAAAAATACCAACAAAAAAAAATCCTTTGCAGACATTTTTTAAATACCCCCTGGATTTGAAATAAAATATGTCTCTGCTTAAAAAACAAAAAAAAAAAAAACAAATTAGATTTGTCCTTTTTTTGATCCTGACAGTGCGGAACCAATGAAAAAAAAGAATAATATTGTATAAAAAAAAAAATTTAAGCACTTGCGCAATAAATGAAAAAAACAAATATTAAGGTTTAGGTTAACCTGTTGTTTATTATCCTTTTTTTTTTTTTGTAAATTGTAATTCAAACTTCGTCCTTACTCCATTTTTATTACTCTATAATTTCCATTTTTTTTTTTGTGTGTCAAAATTTCTTTACAAAGAATTTTGTTTTTTATGCAACAGGAAAATCCTTTTTTTTTTTCTTATGCATAACTCTTATTCGTCTTCTTCAATCCCGATTCATTATAAAATGTTTAGTCCTTTTATCTGATTAATTTTCATTCATTTTGCCCATATCATTTTTCACTTGTTGTTTATTTCTTCCCCCAAAAAAAATAAAATTAAGAATTATGTTGCGCAGGGTTGTAAAATTGTTTAACCTTTCATAATTTACCAAAAAGGGTTGTATACATAGTATAGAAATTCATCCCTTTTCTTCCCAAAAATTATGTTAAAATAAAAATGTCGTAAATCTCTGTGTGTATTTAAAAAAAAAAATGCTGGTTCTTTGGTTACGCTTAATTTGTTATGAAAGGAAAAAATATGGAGGCATAATATTAAAATCCAACAAGTAAATTTTTTTGTTCTTTGGTTTCAACAAAAAGTGATTTTCGTTTAATGAATAACAAGTGGTTTGTTAGGTTGTTGAGCTTGTTATTATTATATGATTATTTTTTGTTTTTTTTTTTTGCTTTCACTGCTGTACAGAAATTTAAGTTAAAAAAAAAATCTGAAATATTAAAATCTTTTTTTTTTTAAAAAAAGGGGGAGAAGTGTGGGAAAATACGTTAAAAACATATAAGAATAAAAATATTCTTATTAAACATTAACACATGTGTTTTTTGAGAAAGAAGTTCTATCTGGAGACCCCAGAATATATTTATGTCACAATTACATGACTAATACATTATAATGATCAACACTGACTACATAAATATCGAAACAAACAAAATTACAGATCTCCTGGAGCTTGTTTTGATGTAACGAATTTAATATCGAATTATTATATTTTCATGTATACATAAGAACTCTTCTCAATTTTCTGTCTGTCTGACAATCAATGAAATTACAATTTTATAATTTGAAATATGTAATGAAAGAGAGACGACTTTTTATTTTCAATTTTATATAGAAAATTGGGTTGGAAAAAAAATGGGGGAAATTTGAAGAAAAGTAATAAAGTAGATATTTAATTTTTGTCGATTAAAATTTTATGAATCATTTTTCTTCATTTTCAATTTTTTTCTGAACACCTGCATCACCATATCAGAGAACTTTTATTAAGTATCCGTGTACGTGATCCTTTTTTATAATGATTTAAAAATTGGAAATTGGTTTTTTTTTCTTTTCACATGCAGGTAGAATTTATTTGAGTAAAAGATGGTTTTTTTTTTGTGTTTTCATCAATTAATATCAATTGATGATAGTTATATCGGTTCTCTCATAAATTGTTCGAACTAAGCTATTGGATAGTATGTGTAACTTTGACCCTGTAATTAAGATTGATTATGGGTTTAGTTTAGATCAATATTTGATATTAATAGTAAGAAATGAGTTACATAAAAAAAGCAATCTGGGAATTGGTGTAATTTAAGAAGATATGGGGAGATGATTGAAAATCAAAGTTAACTGTTCAAATTAAGATTATACTTAGTAGGGGTAAGGATTATAATATTTACTAATAGTTCCTGCAAATCTAGTTTGGAAAAACATGAGTAGAAAAACTTATGTACCAATATTGAGGTTTGCTATTAATTATATACATATAGTTTATTCTCAATAGTTCTGCGGCCCCAAAGCTGGTTCAGTTATATCAGATATTATGTAGTCTTCAGATTGAAGGTTAATTTAATAAATTAATTGTAAATGATAGCATTTTATTCAATAGCAAGAAAATTAGTGAAGATGAAAATTTGTGTAGCAGTCTCCATCTCCAAGATGTACAACATCAAAAATTATCAATGAATATAGTTGACTCTCAATTCATCATTTCAGACACGAACATTAGTTTAAAATTACTTCAATTTTACCAGTTTCTTCAAATTTCGTAGAGGATATTAATTAGTCTAATTTCAATGTACAGTTTTTTGGAAAAAATTGTATTAAATTTATCTTCAAAAGAATACAATTTCTATGTCAACAGAGAAACCCATTTTTTGTACAACAAACTATATCAAAATATGCCAAGGATCTGTACTACATTCAGGTAAATATCCTAATTCTCACAATTATGATTTACATTAAAACTAAGAAAATTAATTCACCAATCTTCAATCATAAAAATCATTTGATTTTGATGATAAACAATCTATAAATTAAATTTCCTGTCCACTATAAAGTTAATTGGTAAATTTAATTTTTAATATCTTAAAATATATAAACTTTAATTTTTAGTTTTTAATTATTTAAATGCCCTTCCCTAACATTGATACACCTCAATATTTACATATATTAACTACTTACTATTCATGGGTCATTAATTAAAAAAAAATACTTCTTCTTCTGTTTTTTTTTTTCTCAATTTTTCTGATTAAATCTTCACATTTTAATATCATAATAAAAAAATTTTTTTTTTGTATAAACCAAAAGAATCTCCTCTTAACAAATAACAACAAAAACAACGCAAGACTATATTAAAAAATTCGTCTTTCGATCGATTTATTAACCCCCTTAAAAAAAAGACAATTAAGGTAAGAACTTTCTCAGTTTGGTTCCTTCATTAAAACACTTACTAAATCTTTCACGTTTTCTTGTTGCTTTTTTTTTCGTTAGTTATTTATTTGCTTATCATCAACAATTTTTTGTACATAAAAATATCTCTACTAACTAATAAATGACGATCCAAAAATGAATTTAATTAAAAAACAATAAAAAAAAAAAAAAATAAAGAACTTTTGGATAACCAAAAAAAAAAAAAAAAATTTTTTTTTATATTCCCCGAAAATTTTCAAATCACGATCTTTTTTTCGCTGTTGGGATTCAACAACCAAAAAACAACCAATAACAAAAATAAATAAAATAAAATAAAATAAAAGAAATAACGAAGTAAACAGAAAAAATAAAAATAAATAAATTTAATAACAAGAAGAGAAAAAAAAATTATATACTTTCAAAAAAAAAAAACGACTCGGATCATTTGAGATTCTGAATATTTAGAATCATTTATGTTCTGTTTTTTTTTTTTTGAAGAATCAGCAGGTAAACATATATGTATGAACAGGTATAATAATATTTACCAAAAAAAAAAAAGAAACTCTAATAAAAATAACAATTTGAAAGTTTATTTTAAAACAGTGTCGGTAACAGGTAAGTAATTCGTAATTGTTTCTTCTTGTGTTCTCTATTTATCTGCCCCTCAATTGAAGTAAAGATTATTGTTTTGCACTCAACTTTGTTCTTCTTTAATGTGGTTATTGATTTATCTTAGTTGAAAATCTCCCACAAATTGTAAATGCAAATGCAAGCTTCTCCTGTCAAATAGATCGTTCTGAGATTATGTGGCAATCTGTTTCAATTTCGAAGTCCTTTGCTTCAATGATATTCGTACCAAGCTCCTTTACATCTATTTCAATCGGAACAGGAGAGCCAAAGGAAGTAAGACATTTCTTCCACTCGTAAATATCGATTTCTGTCAAGGATTTTATCATGCATTTCTAAAACCGAAATATAGTTATATATCCTTTTCTGATTCTTTAAGAAATTTCAATCGATTCTGATTCTCCCATGCGTTAACCCTTGGTATATTTAAGATCAATAGTTTACTTAGATGATTCATGCCTATAGAGCCAACCGTATAGGTAACTAAAGTCCCACCCTGTTTCATTTTACATCCACAAAAATTTGTGATAAACCAAAAAATAAAAATAAAATGATCTCAAACCGGTTCCATAATAACAAAACTCGTTGATTTGTTTTCAAAATTGTTTTTATTTATATTCTATCCAAAAAAAAGACAGCCTTAATGGCCCGTCCAGCATCCAAAATTATTATTTTTTTAAATCTTCCTTTTGGACCAAACAAAAATATCCAAACAATGTTTACAATTTTCATCATTCTCTCTGGCAATTTTCAGAACTTTTTTGCGCAAGAAATTAGTAAATTTTCAGAATAATTACGTTTATGTATTGATCTGAAATTTCCAAATGATTCTTCTCAATCATTATTTTCAATCATCCTTTATCGAATCAACCGTAAAGAGGATATCAATTTAATTTCAAATATATATGTTATAGCATTCTTTTTACAAAGACAATTATTTTCTTCTGTTAAAGAATAATAAAAGCAGAAATTAGCTAAGAACAGAAAAATAAAGCTCGAAGCTACTCCAAAATTATTTTTTTTGGAAAACCGTCTGACAGTTTTTAAAGGATTTCGTTGAATATATATGCTTCTTGAATATAAAAAGTCTTTTGAATTTTTATATTGTTTTGAAATCAAAATTACCTAAAAATAATAATAGCATAACTGACATTGCAAAAAAAGAAATAAAGATAAGATTCGATTCACAAAAGGAGGAATTGTTCTTTTTTTAGTTTTGGTAATATAGTCTCAGACTCAGACAGTTTCTTTCACTGATTATATATTTTTGAATAATATTCTTTCCCGTCTTGTTTTGGCAATATCTTAACAACTATTATCATCATCATCCTGTCCACCATATTTGGAATAATATACCAAGAAATATGAAAAGAGAATGGTCAAAATGTCGCGTCGTCCGTTCTTATTCTTCATATACGATTATATAAATATAGTGGATGATTTTTGTGTCTGGATCAGAGCGTATTCCCTTGTTATTATTTATTTCCAAACAAAAGAATAATCTCAGTTTAAAAAAAAGGGAAAGATTTTCTATATTTTTTTTTTACCTTAATATTTTTTTTTTCTAAATCTTTTTCGTGCTGTGCTTAAGGTTAGTTTTTTGTCTGTTTTTTTTTTTTTTTTTAAATAGTTCTTCTGAAGCACCTGCATTTCAGGTGGATTAATGGACGAAATAAAGGTATAAAATCATGCATGAACCAAAAAAAAAAAATTATGGGTCTTTAAAAATATATTTTTTTGGGTAATATTTTTTTTCGTAGTTTTAATATAGTGTGATGTTTAACTGGCACCGTATGGTGTCCTCGATTTAAACAACAACAAAAAAAAACACAATAACGAAAAGTGGTAATTGGGTTTATGGTGTTGTTTGAGGAGGAAAATCTAAAAATTGTAATTTGAGATGACTATTGAAAAATAATCTTTTCATTTTTTTGGGGGAAGATATAAAAAAGTATGATTACAACGTTAACGATAATATTTTTTTTTTGGGGAGATTTGTGATTATGATGGTAACAAAATATAAGAATAATGGAAAAGGTTACATTTTTAGAGAATGATCTCAGTTAGAGAATTATAATTTCAAAATGTAGGAAATAATTTTAAGAACTAAACAAGCAGCAAAGATATTGATCACAATTTTAAATGTAAATATTAAATAATTATGCGGTTTAATAAATGATTGAATTGAAGATTTTGTGTAGGTATACACAGTAGGCATGAGGTGGAAATATTTAATTTTTAGAATAATAAATGAACAGTAGTCACATTGAAGCATGATAGAATTATACTTGTATAATTGTGTCATGATGTTGAAGTATACGTAATACTAAATGATTTTTTTAGTAATGATAGTTTTGATATATGTTTTAAAGATTTTCAAGGTACATGAGAGCTGATATTTTGGGTGTAGATTTTAGCATTGACAATTTTAAGGTAGAAAAGAGCAGTAGGAGTGCCAGTAGCCTCGACGATTGGCGCACTAAGCTTATTAGTCAAGGATACCGCGTTCAATTTCCAGTCAGACAAACTAAAATTAAGAATAACATCAATGGTATGGGAAAAACTGCTATTTTTGGCTTAGGGCGCTTATGAGGCTTCGTTAATTTATTTAAAAAAAGTTAGAAAGAGTCGTTTTAAGCCCAAAAAGTCCTCTACTCGGCATTTATATAAAAGTTCTAGAAAGTGTAATAGTAAACTCTACAAGTCTACAATATCAAGAATTTATATTTAGTTATATGTTCCAGACATTTATTTTAAATTCGTTTCCTAAAAACTTGAAATTCTCTAAATTGGAATTTAATTAATTAGAAATTCAATTTAAAATTCAGTAAATAAAAGAAAAAACGTCGCCATCTAATTATCAATTCTCCAAAAAAAAAAATAAAAAATATAAATTAACAACCAAGGCAAAAAAAAACAAAACATATTTTTTTTTTCTATTTTGAATTTAGTTTATAAATAATTTATATATCACAAATTAATAAATTCTATAATTAATTAGCGCCATTACTAAGAAAAATTAAAAAATATTGTGAACCAAACTAATGCCAAAAAAAAACAAAATAACAAAATTTATTTATCATTTTATAAATTATCTTCCTGTAAAACCACAACACAAAATCATAAAAATTACGAAACTTCTTTATTTTTATAATTTTTTATTAATTTAGCTAAAATAAAATTCTTAAATCTTCTCCCCCACCCCCTCCACAAAATATAAAGAACAAAATTCTTAATATAAAATTATATTTAAAAATATGAAAAACAACAAATTTCAGTTTATTTATTTTAATTTTTTTGATTTCCTTATGTAAAAATTATCAAAAAAAAAAATATTCATAAAGTAAATTTTATTACAAATTTATTATTTACCCAATTGGCCAGTCAATAAAGATTAATTGATTTTGATTATTAAAATAGTTTATAGATTGTTTGATATACATAAGTAATTCGTTTTGGAGACATCTTATCTAAATTTCAACCCTCCATTTTTTTGTAAATATTATTACATAAATTTTGAAAAATGAAAGAAATAATTTATTGAAATTAAAAATATATTATAGAACTTTAAATGTAAATATTAATTTTTTTTTATTAAAATCTTTTTTTTTATTTACATTTCAAGTTTTTGTAATCAAGCTTTTTCTTTCTTGAAAAAAAAAAAAATATATTGAATTTTATGATTAAAGAATTTGTTTTTAGTTGATTGAAGCCAAGCTCAAAAGTTCATCAAATCAAATAAAAATTATTGTATGTACAACGAGTATTTAAAATATTAATATAAATAAATATTAAAAATTGTGAAGGTTTTTAAAGGCATGGTTTTTTTTTGGTATCAATCATTATCATTCAAAAAACAATTTTTAGTTGAAGTTTACTTACTCCACTGAACTTATAAAGAAATTTTTCAAAATGTCAACAAAAAAAAAAACTTCTAATAAATAAGAATGAGTTTTTTTTTAGATTCCAATTTTTATGCGAATAAATTATAAGTTAATCTTTTGGCGAATTAATTTTTCAAAATTTTCAGGTTAAGTCAATCCTAAATTGGGTTTTCAGCTGTAAATGTTGACTTAAATCTAGAATAAATAAATTTCGAACATTCGAAATTATTATGACAATTGAAAAAACTCGCATTTTAGTTAATTGTCATTTGATTGATATAGTAATTATTGAATCAGTTTCCAAGTCACATCATCAGTTTTGGGCATGATTTATGACGAACAACAAGTCTCAACGTCGTGGAAGACATACACAGCAAGT
The DNA here is from genome assembly GCA_949752835.1 of Empis stercorea. Classification (NCBI taxonomy): domain Eukaryota; kingdom Metazoa; phylum Arthropoda; class Insecta; order Diptera; family Empididae; genus Empis; species Empis stercorea. The sequence continues at coordinate 6,300,383 of OX457087.1, forward strand.
GTACAGGATCTGTCATGAAACTTATTATTGTAAATTTTAAAATAATTATAAACCCCTTCATCCTTTTCCTCCTAAGACTAAACAGTGCTTCAACAAGTGCTTTTTTGGTTTTCTTTAAAAAAATCTAGTTTAATTGACTCTTACCTAACCGTTTACTATCTGTTATCAATAATCAATCTATCTGTTATCAATAAATCTGTTTATTATCTGTTATCAATTATCAAACTGTTAACCAATTGTTAGTTTACTCGACTGTTGACTAACTTTTTGTACAATATTTAAAGATACCGACAGTCTAATTGTATACGTAATATTCCTACAAACAATTCACTGGACCAAATATATGGTTATTTAGATTTTGCTTGTATCCCTGTTATTGGATACCATAAACAATTCGTCCTTTCATTTCTGTTACTAATAAATTTACATCATTTTATTGCTTAAAGCAAAATAATGTTTTTTTTAACCATATATTTCAGACAAGAGTCCAGCCCCTCATCAATAATAATTTTTTTTTTTTTACAAATTGTCTGTGGCTATTTCATGATTCCCTTCCCCAAAATTACATTTACTATAGTTAGTACATTATATTTACGTCATGATCATATTTTTTTTTGTTCACTGTTCATAAAGGAATGAATAAATTTTAAGGAAAGAAAAATAATAAACCAAAATAAAAATTTACAATAATTCCATATTGGAACACCGGAAGCCCTCCAGTCTTTCATTGAACCAAAGAATCATTCTCCCCAAATAACAGAGAGTCAATAATTTTTTCATTTATACAAATACAAAATAAAGGAATATCGAATGAACAACCGCATTGCTTCATCATTTATAGTCAAAGAAAATAATTTTTGCGCATTCGTTGCGTTTTAACAAACGTTGTCTTTGTTATTCAGAAAACAACGTTCTGCGATTTTTTATATAGTCGCTTCTTTATTATACTAAAAGTTGATTTAATTTTTCACGTAAAATTATTTTTAATACAATATTAAATATATATAAATATTTATCATTGTTGATTTTAATTTATTTGTATTTAAATTTATTTTATTTTTGTACGATTTCTGAAGGTTACACATTCGTTACTCGCTAGATTTTTTTGAAACGGGCACGTAAAGAAAGGATAGGAGCTAAACAAAAACTCATAATGTACATATATCACCCACAATTTTTAATTGGGTGAAAAAATGAAAATATAAATTTTTTTCACAAAGAAATTATATAATTATAAATTAATTTTTCAGATTGTTGTGTGCTTTTCGATTGAATGAATTCTCTTATGGAGAAAATTAATGGGGGCTGATAATATTTTTATATAATGTAAATAGTAGCAAAATTCTAATTTAACTTGAACTTGGATGAATAGCAAATTTCTAATATAGAAAAATAAGGAAATATATGTATTTTTTTTACTAGCTATATACTAAGTAGATTACGCGTGTGTTTTTGTTTTTTTTTTAAATTATTTTAATTATATTATTTAAATTATATTTTTAGTTTTTTTGTTTTGTTAAATTTTAATGTTTTCCGGTATTGATACAAGTGATCGTGAAATTTTATTTTTCGTACTTGAAGAAAGACATCAAAAATTCAAATTTTTTAAAACGCAATTTTCAAAAGAAGAATGACTAATAAATATAATAAATGTCATTTAATTTATATAATCGCGTATAAAGTTTTACTATAAAAAATATCTTATGTTTATGCTGTATACTAAATAAATTATGTACAGAAATTTTCCAATACCGGAAATTTATCAAAATGATCACTTCAATTTACTATACAGTAGTAGTTTATCAATTAAAATTATTTTATAATCTATATATATTTGTAATAGTTGCTAACCTCGAGGAGTTTTTTGACATTTAATTTTAGTAGAGTATATTTTTTTTTCTGCTAGTATAATTTAAAACTTATAAATCATAAAGTACAGTAGTTTTTATTTAAGAAAATAACATTGAATTACTGGCGTCACTTGATTTATAGATTAGATTAGAACTATGGGTTCGGTTAAAATGAAGATTGTATTAGAATTTTGTATGATTTAGTTTAGTAAATATAATAATGATCCTATTGTCGGACTATTTCATGCTTGTTTTACTTTTCCTATAGAGTGGGTTGCTTGTTTTTTTTTGGTTAAAGTTAATCAAAGTTCCTTGATACAAATCTAAAAAAACAAGTAATATGTCTCTAAGATTAAGATTAATACTAAATATAAATTGTAATTAAATGGTTTTGGGACTCCGCCATTAATCATAAATGTATTAAATTTGACAAATCAATTTAATTATTTCTAGTATGTTGCATATGTGAATTCTATGCTGTGATGTGTCTGGTCCTGACCTGGGCTAGAGTCACTCGCTTCAGTTAGTCATAGACGCCATTTTCAACTTCAAATGAGTAATTTTAAGATTCAGAGAAAATGCTAATGTTGGATGCTGGCAACAATTGACGCACTATTAAGTCATTTGGTTGTTGCAATTAATAGTTTCTGCATGGTGGAAGTTATTTTTCGGAAGATATGTAAAATTTGTCGATCCTAATTGCAACAGAATATCAAGACAACATGTTTATAAAGTTGGTCTAAGCCAACATCGCTTTATTGAGCCAATAGATAAGAAAAATTCCATAAGAGAATTATGGCTATATACATTTGAAAATTGATATAAGATTTGCCTTTACTGATCAGAGTAAAGAATATTTTAAATCCCTTTATAATTCCCTAAGATTATCTCAATAATTGTTATGCCATATATTAACTAAACCCAAAAATTGGTTATTTTTGGACCATATTTTAGAAATCTTTGCTACAAAAATTAAATTCATTGAAATTTTAAACTTTCTCCTAACATATTTACTCGTCATTGTTTTAAACAATCCTCAAATACTTATATAAATTTATGTTAAACATATTACATTACTTTTAATAATATCACAAAAAAAAAACATCATAATTTTTATTTATTTCATATTTATTATCCTTTAATGTTATTGTTCTTTTATAAACAAAAGTTGAAAAATTAAAAATTACATTACAAAAATTGCATATTTTTCCATATGAAATTCATAAAAAAAAAAACGAAACCCCGGAATGATCTCGCATTTATACAAACAGAGAGAAAATGGGCAATAAACCAAAAAAAAAATAAGTCAGAAACAAAAACATATTGTAATAAACCTTAAAGAAACATCAATTTAAAGAAAACATATGTGACCAACATGACACCCGGAGACACGCAATCCACTGCGCACATTCGAAATCTGTTTTTTTTTTATGATTTTTTTGCAAATGTTCTCCTTTATCCGCATGATTTTGGCTGCAGGAGATCTTATGTACTTTAGTTTTGTTAAACCAGAAGCCAGAAGGCAGCGAATCAATTGTTGCAATAATGCAAATGAGAAGATTGCATGCATCAAACTAAAAAATTATTTTCTTCAAAATAAAATTCGTTAATTACGCCATATTGACTTTGAAATTATGTTGGGTTTTTATTTTAACTGTTGGCTGAAAAAGAATTGCTCGGCAATATAGAAGTAAGTTTATAGAGTGAAAAATATCTACGGAATGAAAGGAAAAGTATAGGAAGTAAGAAAATTGAAAACAACGTAATGCCGACAAATAATACTAAATTATATTATTTCAGCATTTAATAGAATTAAAAGTAAAGAATAAATCGACAGATTAATCGTAAATAGAAATGTGATCACATTTTCAGTGAAAATTATAAGAAATCCTTAATATAATTCAGAAAATTTTAGTTGGATGCGGAAAGGCGAAATAATGATATTTAAAAATGGGCAGAAACGATTCGTTTTTCACTAGTTTTGAAAAACAAGACAAAAAGACCAGCAACATTGACTTTATTCTGAAGCTTATTTGATGTTTATTTTAGATTTTAATGATATTGGAGTATTGACTATTCCGATTTTTCTTGTAAAAATGATTTCTACTACACTGAATCGCTTCTTCTATGAATTGCAGCATATTTCTTGTTCTTTAAGGTTTTATTGACCACTCAAGCTCAAAGAATTGATTGTGGAGGAAGTCAGTATATCAAAATGAATATGGATTGGTCATACTTTAAGTAAACCTGCAAGGCGACAGAAAATGAAGAGACTACATAATAAAGAAGCCTTGAAAATTCGAAGACTATATGGAAAGACATGGTAATGTTATTAACGAGATAATGTTATTAACCGAAAATTGCGTTAGATATAGTAGTCTTAAAGAGTACATATATGCTCCTAGAGATAAGAAGTAGAAAGGGCAAGTGTCAGGAATACTGGAATCTTGTTAAAACGATAGATTACAAAAATATTTAATAATTTTGAAGATTTGCTATTTTTTAATTTTGGTTATCATTATATTTCGCTTCCAGATTACATAATATTCGATGCCACAACTAATTAGTCATCGAATCATGTAATAGCAAAATTAAATGATTATATAATAAAAATGACTTTTTCGTAGCAAAATTTTTGTAATATTTGATTAAAATTCAAATATGATTAAAAATATTTAATTCCTCATATATGAAATTTGTTAATGGAGCTGTGGAAGCATGCCGAAGCTTAATGCATATTTAATTTTTTTATATATAATATAAAAATTATTTCAATATTTTTTTTTTTTTTTGCTTTTTTGTATGTTATTCATTTTCTTTTTATTATTTTTAACACGAAATATGAAAAAAACACACGCAAGAAAATTTTTTTTTTTTTTTTGTAATGTGAATGCATCAAAAAACCAAAAAGTTTTTTTTCTTCTTTTTAATAAAAATCCACCTTCCATCCAAACAAATAATCGTTATCATCATCAGCTTCAGGAATTATTAATGATCATTTTCTGTGGCGCAGAGTGTGGTTTTGTTGGTTCAACCAACAAGAAGAAAAAAAATGTAATTTCGTTGCGCGTCTGACATTTTTTTTTTCTTCTTCTTCAAATAATATTAGTGGACACCGCAGGGTGATCCCGGATGATTATATTTTGTGTTTGGTTCACGGCCATACTAAAATCAGGCAATTAACAAAAAAAAAAAAAAATGCTAATATATTTCTTTTTTCGTTCATCTCTTTTGGTCAACATAAAAGGATGAAAAATACTATGAATCTGAAAACATGCTAAACAATTTTTTTACTTAAAAATCACAGTCTTAACATAAATTAATGTATATATAATTTTTTTTTTATTAAAATAAGAATCTTTGCATACCTGACTGTAAATTATGTTTTGCTATTCATCAGAAAGTTGAGAAATCGTGAAATCCTTCTTAGAGTCCTTTTACACGATAAATAAATATTTAGTTATAAAAAATATTTTATGAAAGGTTAATTTTATTTTATTTTATTTTTTTACCTTTTTTTCCATTTCTAGAATTCATACTTCAAAAATGAAATTATGTAAAAAAAAAAAAATCTTTTCATATTTTTATGCTTTTGAACTATCTTTTATGTATTTAATAATGTTGTTATATAGACATTTCAAGAATAAATATTAAGAAAAAAATTTTATTCATAAAATGTAAATATACATAAAATATTTTTTCTTCTTCAAGATTTTCTGTTGTTAGTTTTATGTTTTATGTTTAATGTTCAAGTCGGGTCCTTAAATAAGCAAAAAATATATAGAAAATCTTTGTGTATTTTATGGGATTTATTTATGCATTTTATTTGCCTATTTCTGATATTTCTTTTTTTGGTAAAAAGATATTTTATATAAATGCTATTTTTTAACAAAAATACACTACTAAAATTTTGCCCAAAAAAATTCTAATATTTTATTAGAAAAATATTTGAAGAAAAAAGGGATTTAATATTATTTTTATGTAAATATTGCACTAACATACTAAACATAATTTTGTATATGTGATATCCTAAAATAACATTCAAGATTGTTTTTTTTATGATTGCATGAATTTTTTTTGAAAAAAAAAGGATAACGAATTTTATGATTAACAAATGGAAAATGTTATATAAGTTAAGTAGAGGGTATATACTATCATTGAGAATTTCATGTTCATTATGAATATCATTTAAATTGATATTGTGTATATATGAAAATGATGAAGTTCGTTAAAAAATTGTGACGTTGTTAATATAAATTGTTGGTCGGTTGTCAATTTTGCTCGTACTAAAAGTAAAGTTGAAATTGTCAGTTGTAAAATTATATCTATTTACAGTCCATCAGTGATTTTTGTCTAACAAAATTATTATTAAAAGTAGTTTGAATATATCATAAAATCATTTCTACTCATAGCGTCATAGTATAATTTCAAACTGGGCTTAAGGGTCTCCAGAAAATTTGTAAGCAAAAAATACTAATAGTGTGAAAATTCAAATCATTCGGCAACTTCAATTTTCATTACGATAGTATACCTTTCACTTAAATGTCAATTTGTCGAATTTCTATACTTCGGTAGGGCCAGGCCAGGCTCATTCCATTTGGGTGCCACGGCATTGGTAGAAGAATTTGTTCAAAAATATTCAAATTTGGAAATAATTTTAAAAGAGTAATCAATTAATTAGAATTCCATGATTTATTGATTTGATTTGATTTCCATTTGATTACTAAATTTACTATACTAATCTTAGAGAAATTTGTTTATGACGTACGACGTTATGACAGTTTTAGTTGCTAATATCGGTGACTTTCAGTAAAATTGAAAAATTAATTATAATTAATAATTTAAAATTAGTAAAACTTAAATAATAATTGATTCAATTTAAACTAAAATTTCCGTACAACAACACAAAAAAAAACCTTTTCAGTTAATTGAACCTTTCCCAAAAAGAATTTCCAATTTTACGGAAATTTTCCACTTATAAATATAACAAAACAATTAGAGTAATAATAAAAAATATATTAAAATTCCGAAGAAAAAAAAAATTAAAATCAATTAAATTTTTAAAAATTGTAATAAACCAACAATAATATAAAAACTCTTACTTTTTATGAAATTTTGTTTACAATCTCCCAAAAAACAAAAATATAAACTAAAAATTATAAAAATAAAAACAGGTAATTAAAATGAAAAACCTTCTCCAATGAGGAAGCAAATATAATGTATAAAAAAAAAAAAAACTTTTACTTTAAGTTCCGATAGTGAAGGTAAATATCATTTTTACCTGAATATCGTGTAACATTTTTATTTTTCATATATATATACATACTTATAAGCTCTACAATAAAATTATTTTATTTAAATTACGCTATAGGAATTAAACTTAACTACCTTCAATGTAAAATAAAAATAAAAAAAAAACTTCCGCAAAATATAATTTCAATCGTTTTTTTTTTTTTTTTAATTTAAAATTTCATTTAATTTATAATTTTATTATAAATTTTTTTTTTGGTGACGATATTATGGTCAAATTGGTAACGAAACTGTTAAAAAGCATAAAATATAATTTTATAATTTATATTGGCAGCTAATTTAAATTACTTAATAAAAATTCAATTAAATAATAAATCAAAATCCCACATTGCAAAAAAAAAATAAAATAATAAATGTACAAGCCCAAAAGCAAGGAACATAAAAAGAAATAAATTTTTTTTTTTTAGCTTTAGTAAAAATAATTTAAATAATTCATTTGGAATTCAAAAATTTTGGGGGTATGCAAGGAAACATATATCAATTTATATTACATTAATGCAATTTAAGGATAATTTGTGATTGAAAATTTAATCACAATTAAATTTTTATCGGAAAAAATTGATTAGAAAATTAAGTTTTAATTACAAATTTAACTATAGTGCTAATTGACAGAATTTTTGACATTTAAACTGTCAGTTCTGAATAATTTAAGTTATATTTCTTGAAAAATCTCAATTTTATAGAAAATTAAAGCCATGCATCATGTGTATGTACGGTGGGGTGTCATAAGGCCATATGACATAAGGCCATAATGGCTTTAAGACTCATTTGAGTGAGTCTTAAAGTCATATGCGCGAATTTTTCTCGCATGGCTTTAAGACTCACTCGAATGGGTCATAAGGCCATTATGGCTTTATGACATATGGTCTTATGACACCCCACCGTATGTACTTATAAATATTAATTGACAATTGTCAAAAAAACTCAACTTCCTCATCCAGAAAATCCTTACTGTACGATTATTTCTCAATGGCGCGACAGATTGTAAAACTACACCTAACTCATAAAAGATTTTCCTGAAATGTTATTACAATTTGGGATTTACTAACTTCAGTAGACAGTGAACACTTTCTACAGAAACAAGTTTAATTCCAATTAGTATCAAAACATTTTCTCCTATTTACATTTTAGGAGATGAGTAATTGCTTAGTACTCTAAATTTCAAAGTCATTTACTTTTGAGACTCCAAATCGTCGAAAGATCAGATTATAAAGATAAAAAAAGATCAGATTATTACAAATCATTCAAATTTTGCAGCTAATTCACTTATATGAAAAAATGATTTTTTTTTTGGAAAATTTGTCGTTTTCATTACTGAACAAAACCCAGGATTTACTATGAAAATTATTTCGATTTGTAGGAAAATTTTAACCAAACAATCTGACAAATCAAAATTTAATATCCCATTTTATATTTTATAAACGAATTATTTCATTTACACAAAAAAAAAATATTGATATATTTTTATGGTAAATTATCGATTTATGTGCACCAGATTCTTCAGCAATTTATATGCTTACAGGTATTTTATTGCATATTGAAAAAGTTCAAACCAAAAAAACCAACTTTAATATAAAGACATATACGTACAAAAAATAATTGAATAGATTTGTGGTGGTTTGGTTCGAGATTCGAGGTTTGAGGTATTTTTTTCTTTCTTCAATATTCCAGAATCCTCTTTTTCATTTAAACTTTTACAAGGGCAAAAATCAAAATCAAATCAATCGTTCAAAATGTTTCTAGCCTGTTCACAGAAGTAAAGTGCCAGTGGCTGATCCAGCAAACACTCGTTGATCGAATCAGCAAAACCTTCTAGATCGGACCCTAAAGACAAATTTCCCCTATCCCAATTCATCTTTAACATAAAAACTTTCCGAAGACCTGCAAGGAGTCCTTCTTCTTGTGAGTTCCCCAGAATGGCCATCATGACACTTTCCACCGCTCTCTCCATCAACCAATCTGACCAAAAAGTTGTCATTTCCACCGCCCTAATGAAAGGACTCACATTCTTAGGAATCAAATTATTGTTCACTGTCAATTCCCCTATCATGTTAGCAGGCAAAAACATGCAATTGGTTATAAAAGCAAGATAAGAAGGGTCCTGTTTTAGAAGCGACTTTACTCTAACAGCTCACAATCTCCTATGGTGATCGAAAACAAAATTTGCCTTTTTTATGAAAACATGATATTTTGCATATTCCTTTTTCCCACTTAACAACTCAAAACTTATGAAAGGAATTCTGTCAGTTGGCTTTTTAGTATGTTGAGGGCCTCTGATTATGAAACCTGTTACTTTTCTTATTGATAGATCATCTGATCTTCCTGAAGCATAGAGAGGGAAAACGATTATTTCTGGTCTTTTTCCTGCAAAACCTCTTTTCAAATAAGCACATCCCAATCTAGAGTAAAAGTTTTTTATCTTGCTACAAAAAGCTGCAAGTTTTGTGGTAGAAAAATGTCCTGTAAAGTTGTTGATTATGTTGTTGCTAAGTTTTGCAGTTGGGTGGTCAGTAGGCATCTCTTCCTTGTCTAAATCAGCAAAATAAGTGAGATTAGTATCATCCTTAGTGGAAAGATCTTTCATTAGATTTGACATCCATGCTGAATAAAACCTTCTGCTTCAGCTCTTTGTGGTTGTCAAATCCAACAGTTCCCTTCATTCCAATTCCAAGCATTTATTTCACAATTGAAGGCATTATTCATCTCTGATCGTAACACAAAAGCAAAGGTATTCTTATCATACCGTTCTCCCATTTGTCAAGCACCCATGCAAAAACCCTCCCAAGTATTTTTCCATCTTCAAATTCTTCCGTTGTCACGCTATCTAAAAAGTATCTGGTAACAATTTTCCTTTATACTGCATGAAAGGGGATTTTCTAAGTTTTGTATCTTCTATCAACTTTTTTAGTTTCCCTTCATTCAATGGTCCAATTCCTTTTTCGGGATTTTCAGGGATTTCTTCAATTTTGAAGGGAAGATCCTTCAACGACTAAAATGATTCTTCCCATTGAGACACTAGATCATTGAACAATTAGTTCCTCTGATTTATTTAAATTTATTGTTTCAAGATTACATAGAAGCATGCAGACCATATCATGTCTTAAACTTGCTTCCCTTTGGATCCAGTTACTAGTTCTCCAGTGGACACTATTTGTTCCAAAAACTTCAATAAAAATGGTTGAGTAAAGTTCCGACGATAAGCAAAATTCTTCAATCTTGTTTGAGCTACTCATTGTGAATAAAAAACGAGAATGTTTATACTAATAAATTTGCGAAGAATTGTTTCGTTTTCGATACATATCAAAGCAATCATTACAATACAATTTAACGCAAAATCATTGAAAATTTTCAGTTTTTTTTCCATTTTCGTTGATGCTATATTTATTACGTACGTTATCAGATCCATTTTTTGTTTAACAGAAATTATAACTATATAAACTGATGAACAGGAAAAAAATGTATTTATTAATTTTTATGCATTTCAATCAAATTGATTAAAAAACTGTTGGCAAAAACGTTAAATTTGAAGTTTATATTTAGTAAAATCAATTATTTCTGGTCATCAATTGAATTGGGTTAGTCATTAATGCTAAGACTAATTTTATGATTTTGATTTTAACAGTTCTTAAGAACTTATGATTTGTTTCCGGTAATTTCGTATAATGCGAAACTCAAAAGCCAAATCAGGGTAGTAATTATTTTTCTGTAGTCCTTAGCTCAATTTGTGTGCCTATAAAAATGTCAATCAAAACTCTTATGATAAATTTGGAAAACTATTTTTCTGCAGTCTTCACTGGTTTTTTGTGATCTACAATAATAACAAACTCTAAGTTTTTGGAAAATCTTAACAGTGACTGATCTTCTATACTTCTCACTAACATTTGATTGCCTCGAAAGGGAAGGGAAATTACGTAAAAATCATATAGGTATGAAAATAATTAAATTTAACTAATCTTTTTTCTTCAAATTATTAGTTAAATTTCGATAATTCCATTAAGTAAAATTATCTACGATTTTAATTCTCAATTGAGTTCAAACAAACTTAAGAAATTGGTAATTAACAAAAAATATGTAACTCATATAATATAATAATTCATTATAAATTCGTAATGGTATATAAAACTAAAATTACATCTTTTTCTTTTATATGTAATTAGCGAATTGAAACGCAGATTTCAATTAATTATAGTTAATTCTTTATGAATTATATTTTTTTAATAATAAAATATAAATTTTAAATTTTCACTTATAATTGTAACGCATATTAGTAATGCATAAAATGTTTTAATGAATTAAATAACGTAACTATATTTTTTTTTTTTTTTTAAATTTTTTAATTGCACTTTAAAAATATAAAATACATTTTTAAATAAGTATATATTATATATATTGAAAATTCCTATTATATTTTTGCGGTTGTTGACCACAAACATGAAAATTGTTGTTTAAATTGTATCGTCTAGGAATGTTCTAATGAAATTAACAAGTTTACCCCACTAAATAGTTTTATACAGTATATTATTATTTGTATGGAAAAACAACATGGGTAAAAATTCTATAGTTATCGGTTTTCCTTTCAAATTATCACTAAACCAGATGAAATTTTTAATATAATTTGAAAGTATGTATGTATATTATATATATTTTAGTTATCAATGTAAAAGAGAAACAGTAGGCCTATAATTTTTCTTTCGTGGTGCTAGAATTTTCATTTCTACATCTTGAAAATGATTGGGAAAAATTTAATATGTATTGAAATGTGGTCAATAATTTCTGCATTTTCTGCGAGTTATTCCGGGCACATCTGGTCTGATTTTCTTGGTATATAAATGTCATATATAAATGTCAAATTTTCTCAAATTGAAAATTCCTTAATTGTTGTGTTCATTTTATTATCATGGACTGAAAATGTTGAAAAATTTCTTTTCATGGAATGCAATTTATGGACCCCATTTACACCATAAACTTTCATATTACAATGAAAACGACTTCTATTTTTTTTTTTTTTTTTGTGATTTAGTTAAAGTGCAAAAGATAAATTAAATATTTTCAGGGGAAAAAAATATTATTATAAATGTTGTAATGTGCTAAAGATAAAAATGGTGTGAAATGATTAGCACTTATAAGCGAAAACGATGTGAAAAATGTAGTCTATTTTCAATATATTTCGGAATTTAAAAAAAAAAAAAAAATAGTTTCTTGTATAAATTTATGAATTTTCTTAGAATTTATTATTTATTTCCATATTTTGCTCGAAGATTTGTTTTTTTTAAATGTTTTGTATCAAATATCGTAAATTTTTTATTAAAATTTTGTAAATTACGAATTTTATGATTTATTTAATATTTTTTCACTTATTAATAAAAAAAATATAAGTCGGTGCGCAATTATTGATTTAAGTTAACAAACAAAATATATATAAACAAAAATAATTAATTTAATTAGTTTTTCTATAATAATTTAAATATAAAAATTGATTAAATAACAAAAAATTTTCCGGGGTTAAATTAATGGTCATGCTACAATTACAATATTAAATAATTTTTTTTTATATGAAAAGCACGCAAGCACGAAAAGTTTACATTAATGAAAAAGTTATTTTTTTTTTTTGAATATATAATGTAAATTTTTACATAGTTGCAAGATGATTTAGACTCTTAGAGAAAATAATTACTTCCGTATTTTTCGTAGATTTACTTTGATAATGAATTTTACAGCGCCAACAAATTCAGAGCAATTAGAAAATTAATATAGCAGCGACACTTAACAATATTTTTTTTTTCAATTTACGATCGTTTTAAATAGTGCATGGTAATTGAGATTGACATTTAAAAATTTAGGATGCAATTGTTTTTGAAAGGTTAATTTCAGTTATAATTGGAAAAGCTCATAGTTCATTATAATTATTAAAAGATTTCAAAATTTTAGAACAAAATTGGTTAAAAAGCTGATTATTAATATTAAATTGTTCAAACTTAATTAGTAAGAAAGGAGTTTCGTCCCCTTTAAAGGAGTAAGGCTATTAGACTATAGCTCGTCTCGGTACTTAAGCATATGCCCATATTTACTTTCATTATTTTTGCTATTGTATATCAGCTCTACGGAAATTCGTTGTAGGAAAACCTATAATCCTTTTGCTAATTTCCAAAAAATAGACTGAGCTTCATTGACATTGGCACTCAAGAATGCAAATCATTGACATTGGCACTCAATTACTAATTAGTATCATTTGTTATTATTAGTTCTTGATATTTTTTAATGTCAAATCAATTAGGTTAGGTTAAGAAGGGGGTGTGTGTCGAATTTTAGTCAACATACGTCACGAGAGATCTCGGTCCAATCCACTGTGGTCCCCTCGGCGTGGTCCAAAACTAAGGTCAAATCACTTAAGGAAGATCTAATTATAATTAAAAAATGAAAATAATGCAATTTTCATAGGAAAATTTTAACACTAATTTGCGTTCAAAACTAAAATTTACTAAATCTCTGAGCTAGCTCGCTAACGAAAACGCTCTTATACACTATATTTTTTTCTGAATCATTCCCTGTATTCTGTTTTATGCCTTCATTGCAGTCAATCTTTTACGTATTAATGATTAAAGCCAAAACTATATCGGAAATCTTAACTTTTTATGGGTTTCGCGAACTATAATTATAACAAAGATACTAATAACGATATTCATAAATTGATTTTCTACTAAATTAAATTGGCATTCACATAATATAATATCTATTTAATCATTTGCCCTTCTGCAAACCCTCAATGCTAGACTTTTTTTAACAAAATTAAATTCAATTCAATTCTCAATATTTATACAAAAAAAAAATTTATAAATAATTGATGCTAATTTAAGAGAAAGTTTATATATGTTTCATTATTATTTATATCCACTCATATTCAAAAAGTTGCCTTGTAAAAAATTCCATCAGCTTCCAACGTAAATGTAACAAAGTCTCTCGCCTATGTAATGTAAACAAATTCAAAACGTTAACAAAAAAAATATTTAAATAAACATGCAATATTTATAAATATTTTAATATTGTATTTAAGTGTGCAAAAAAAAAAAAAATTTATTTCCATTTTCAATTATTTTATCGACAAAATACAAAAAAAAAATATGTAAAATAAAGGTGCGTAAATTTTCCTTCAATTTATTTTCCATGTTGTATTTATCTCCTTGTATGCGTGTTAACAATTTGACATATACGTCAACAAAAATGTATATTTTAGGTTGTTTTGTAATAGCAGCGCGACACATTTACAAAGTCTCTTCTTTTGCTTATTTTTAAAACGTTGAAGCAATTAGCTATAATATTATTTTGTATTTTTCTTGAGACAATATTATTGAGCCAAGCCTGTTTTCATTTTGTACGTAATGCGAGACGTCGACGCAATAAAAGAGTGTTTTGGGAATTCCGATATGCTGTAACCATACGTTTTTTGTTTTGTTTTTATGCATTTAATGATTGTTGCATAATTTATAGAAATATTAAAATTTACTTGATATTAGAGTAAAAAAACAGTATGTAAAGTAAAAAAAAATTTTGCTTTAAAAGAATGGGGCGTTTTCGGCTATTACAGACTTGAAGGCAGCTCAGACCTCAGACACTACAAAAAAATAATAATAATAATAATTTTCTATTAAAGATATGAATACTATGTTGTATAGTAATGATAATAATATGCTAATGATTTTTCAACTAAAAAAAATATTAAAAAGTTATGAGATTTTACTCAAATTTGTTTTTTTTTGTAGGTAAGAAAAATTATGTAAAAAAAATTTGTAAATTATAGGAAAAATATAAGAAATTAATATTTGCTGTAATAGATTCAGTGATAAACAGAATGAATGTACACAAACTTTTTTTATTGTATAATTATAATTTTCTATAAAAAACATATAAAAATTGGAAAAATAATTATTATTAAAAATTTTTTTTGATTGAAAATTGATAAGAAATTTGTCTGATGAAACGTGATTTTCTATAATTTTATAATTTTATATTATTATTAAAATTTTATCAAATATATTTTTGGTATGTAATTTTTCATGTTGTTTAGATTTATTATGTTTATAGTTATAGTAAATAAAATATCACTGTAATTAATTTAAACGTGCTGTATTGCAAAAATATTTGATTTTTTTGTTTATTAAATTATAATTTAATTATTATATTCGAATTAATCATAATAAAATATTTAAGTTGATTTTGTTGATCAAGGGAAAATTATTCAATATTTTCATTTTGTATATGCAATTTTTTGATCAACATAATATATATTTCCTATTAGCAATAAATATTTGTTAAAGTCCAAAGTTGGATTAATTTATTTCACATATAGATATAGTTTTAGCATGAAATCATTAGTTTACAAAGTTTTATGGCAAAAGGTTCGTTTGAAAGCCGTACATGATGACAATCCTCTTTTTTTTTTTTTAAATATTACGTGAGTTCCCTAAGAATTATAGGTTATCGCGTTGATTTTCCGTCTAAAAGATTTCTGTGTGTCCATAGTGTAAATTTCAGTAAAAGTGTAGAATTAGCTTATGGCTCTATATAAAGGTTCTTGCAGTGGTATGCGGAAAGTGTTTAAAAATGTTAAAATTTAATTGAAATATTTGAAGGTGATAAAATTTCTACAAATTTCTCAATAATTTTAAAAACAATTAACAAGAATATTTCAAATATCTTAAATCCTATATTTTCTTAATTTAATATTTATTTTATTAATCATAAAATTTTGTTTAAACAAAATTACATAACAACAATCAGATTTAATTATATTATTTATTATGTAATAAATAATTTTTTTTTTAAATAAAATTATGCATATAATAATTTTTGGGTCTATGGCAATTGTTCCAGCACAATTCATTTTCCCAGCAGAATATTATTCAAATCTTTAAAATAGTCTTAATTAAATATACAAATCAAAATAAATGTTTTATATGATGGGCAAAGTAATTGTAAATGGTCAGTAGAAGGAAGTTCTATGCTTTTCCAAGGTACTATCATAATTTTGAGTAATATCACAAACTAATAAACTGTATACAGACGATTATATTAGAATACTATTTTTGTCTACAATTTTCTGGCTTCATAAAGAGAAAAATGATATATTCTGGAAAAATGTAGAATGAAAAGTAGAGAAATTCGTCGCTCTCTTTACTTTTTGTTCTACATTTTCTACATTTTTACAGAATATATCATTTTTCTCTCTTTGTGGAGCCAGAAAATTGTAGACAAAAATGGTATTCTATTCTAATATAATCGTCTGTTTACAGTTTATTAGTTTGTGGTAATATTTAGAAATACACCAATGATACTGATTATGCAAGCAACCGCTATTTCTGTTCCAAATGAAAATTTGTTTACAAAAATTGAATTTTCAGTTGTTTTCGTACGAAGAAATGGTAGCAAAGAAATTTAAAAGAGAGATATTGAATAATGAATTGTGCGGCCCCCACAATTCACCTTTTACAATTTTTATTTTTGTTTAGTATATAAACAAACTTAAATACTTAATTATTCGTTCTTTTCTCAATTTATGTTTACGCATAAATTTTTACGTTAATTATTTGCCATATATCTTATATCGTTATTAACCATTAAAAATCATAAACTCATTTCATCTCACACAAGAACAAAAAAAAAAGCATCTTCAATAAAACAGGTAAATATACTTATTAAAAAATTTTTTTTTTCTTATTTTCAATTTTTCACGTTTCCCAGAAATTTCAAAAACCTAGAAAAAACCTTGAAAATATACAAAAACAAACATACATAAAAAAAAATTAAAAACAATTGAAAAATATTAAAAAAAAAAAAATAAACCTTTTAAAAAATTATGATTTTTTTTTACTACCCTGAAATTTAATTAAAAAAAATAATATAAATATTAATTTTACCCACAAAAAATAAAGATAATTTTCACTTCGTGGTAAGCTCATAAAAAAATTTTTATTTTTTTGTTGTAAATAAATTAATTATTATGTAACCACATAAAAAATAGTTCAACATTACAACAACAACAACAAAATCTACGCATTAATTTTACATATAATTTAAAATATTTTTTTACAAGTTTTGAATTTTTAATTTTTTTGGCGCGACTTTTTTAATAGTAACAAAAAACAAAAAAAATTAAAAAGGGAAAATAAAGCTTTTATTTTTAATTGTTTATTTCTCAATTTATGTTACAACAACAATAAAGCATAACCTATCAGTAAAAACAATTTAGCCTAATTTTCAACTAAATAAAAATAGTTTCAATTTTCCATTGTTTTTAAGAATTTTATTTTAATACATTTTTCATTTTGTCACAATTCAAATTTTTTATGTTATTTTTTGTTGTGTGACTTTGTGTGTGATTTATGCGAAACATAAAAGTAAAGGTTTTTCCGGGATTTTGTGGAAAATATTTTATTATTTTGCATGTTTTAATGTCGCGAAGTAGGAAATTTAGTATATAAATTTTTAACCTCCATAATTTTGTGTATATAATAATTCAATTTATATATTTACTATGCGGTGTGCAGTTTTTTAAGAATTTATATTAAAGATTTGTGTATATACAAAAAAATATTATAGACTTTAAATAAATATTTTTGTTTCAGTGAATTAATAACGTGACAATACGAAAATTGTGATCTGATTTAATAATTGGGATATTTATGAAACTCAATGCAAATTTCAATTCGACTCTATTACAGATTAATACACAATAATGAAGTTTGAAGTTTTTTTTTTGGCAATAAATGAAATATATAATTTAATCCTGGATCTGTGGTGGTAATGAAAGTTAATAATTTTAATAAAAATTTTGCAATCTAGAAAAACAAAATGGTTATAGTATTGACAAAATTGAAAAATTTGAAAAAATTATGGTTTATTTGCCGTAACTAATTTTTGAGACATCTTTACAACTCAAATAAGTGTAAGATTTACGGTGCCAGATTGTTAACAATTTATGTTTCCATCTACGTTATCATTCCATCTACGTTATACATTCGAAAATCCTTCCTCAATGCTGAGATTATACTTAAATGTTGGTGCACATCCATAATCCCAAATCCATTATTAATCCAAATTTAGATCAAAAGGTATATTCTTTAGTTCTGAAAATTTTATTTTATTTCGTCTATGTAGTCCACACTGTGCGTCCTCTAGTTCTATTCTATAGCTAAAGTGTTTTTTGTAGGTACTTTGGATTTGGCATATACATGATTGGAGAATTTTGGCAACACTTTCTTTTCCTGTAAATATATTTATTTAATTTGGATAATTTGCGTTGTCAATTCGCCTGCATAATCTTACTTCTCCTATAATGCAATTTAATATCTCACAACAAAAAATTGAAATGAAAAAAATTTATGGTTTAAAGTTATTAGATATCTGTTAGGTAGGACCACGAAATTGTAAATTTATTTAATCAGTATTAAATACAGGTTTTTAAATCTTTGACAAATTCCAAACTGTTAAACTTTTTAAATTTGAAATTACTAAAATATATGAAAGTGAGAAGAAGACATTTCTTTTAATAAATTATAAATATAATCATTTATGTACAATTAATTTATAATAAATGTCATTTATTTAAATAGAATATTAAATTTTCCCAAGATGGCTGGAAGCCACTGGGGTATGGTAATGAAAATACCTACATTTTGGTATAGTATACGAATAGATTGTAAAAAGTATTGCCATACTCAAATCATACTTACTTTCATCATTAATAGAAAAATACTATATTTATATTAATGTTATTCATTGGGTATGTATACTCCGAGTGTCGCATATACACGTATACTCGCTTGAATTAAAGGTTATTAAAATACCTACATTTTGGTATAGTATATATATATATAGTATACAGCAAATCATAACTTTTCTGTTGATATTATTATTATTAACCCTTTGAGTCGGCGCGTACACAATTGTGTACATTACTTTGTATGGCGCATTGGTAATTTTGTATTGGTAATTTGTTCTTTGGAGTATATGTGGATAAGACCTCATAGAGAACAGTCCAAAGAACAAAATTACCAATTTGAATGAGTCCAACATGAACAACATGAATGCGCCATACAAAGTGATGTACACTATTGTGTACCAACTCAAAGGGTTAATATTACTAAGATTATACCATAATTTTCCACATTTAGATATTTAACTCTATATATTAAATTTATAGAATACGTCATAGTCCATTAATTAAAATTTTGCAAATATGTAATCGGGAGAAAATCAATCAATTTGTATTTACCAATCCTAAAAACTATTAATAATATTTATTTAATTGTGTAATAAATCCATAAATTTATATATTAAATAAATAAATAAATATTATTAACAGAAAAATCTATAAACAATAATTTAGAAAGCCTATAACAATATACCAATTAATAAAATTATTACTTGCAAAATTATTAATCCAAATTTAGAAATTAAACAAACAAGCCATAAAATATTACAATTTTATATATAAAGAATTATATTATATAGAAACTTTCATTTTCTTTTGGACATTGGCATAACCAACAAATTTGTTTTTTTTTTTTTTTGTTAAATCCTCCTAAAAAATCATTTTTGGATAACTAAAATTTATGGTTATGACCAGAGCACATCCACCTGGGTGTGAATATGGTAATTTGTAATTACTTATTTGGATAATAATGAGAGGGAGTATATATAGGAGGAGGATATATTTTTGTATGGTTTAATCAAATTGTTACCATTTTAATAATGAGGAGAAGTGCCAAAAAATTTGTTTTTCCTTTTTATCTTTGATTTCCTATAATGTGAATTATAAAAAATAGAGATTAATCTACAAATGGTTGTATCGCAGTTGGATCGAAAATAATTTATATGTTAAATAATTTTAGTTATGTATTTTGGAAAGTGTGATTTGAATTTAATATAAATTTTCATAATTATGTATATAGGAAATATATATAAAGCAGGTCAATATTTTATTCGCAACATGAATAAATGATTTTTTTCCGAGTTAATAAAATTTGAATGTTAATTTTTTACGAAATAAAAATTTAGGTTTTTTGTTTGTTATGCGGAATAATTTATGATTTAACATAAATGGAAAAAAAATTATATTATATTATAATATAATATGTTAAAATTATTATTAATTATTATTTTTTTTTTGTGTTTGGGATGATTATGATAGATGACACGCTTTTAACAAAAGCTATAAATGAAAAAGTGTTTAATTTTGTAAGATTATTTATAATATATAGACAATTTGTGAGAGGCGTACTGTTGGGAGTTCCTGTAGAGTTAAATTATATTAATAATCATAGCATTTGAGACTATAATCTAAGCAAAGATCTATGTTTAGAATTTTAGCTCATTGAACTGCAATTTCTGGAATATTAGACTTAACAGCTGAGTCTGAACTATATTGTAGACTAAATAGAGATTTGTATCAGAACTGGAGTTGAGATCATAATTAGCAGATAAATGAATTTAATCCCATACAATATAGACTTACATAACTGATTTGTGCTGCAGAGTAACTTAATAAATTTGAAAGCTGTCTGAAAACTGCCTAAATATTGTAAATTTAAGACTATGCGCAGAAATATTGGGAAAAATATTTAACAATATTTCAAATATTACCCAATATTGTCCATAATTTATCACCATCAAAATTATTGCAGAGCTATTAAACTAGAGACGAGAATTGAGCTCTACTATACCTGATTGTTAGATGAAACTGAAATGATTAATTGAGATTATACAGTTCTAGAACATAAGACCTTTAAAGGAATATTCGGCAGATAAAATAGGTCTAAGCTCTAGCGTGTTTATTGGTAAATTATAAGTCAGAGATAGTCTAATACTGTAGTGCTTCATACAACAAGAAGATATTTCGTAACCAATAAGTTAGTCATGAGTTTTTTCAAAGATTTCGAAGAACTATGATATAAAATTGCTAGTATCTTAGATTGACAGTAAATCAAACCAATAATTAAATTAAAAATTTTTTCCTTACTTTATTATTTATTTAAAGAACTTACCACTTTAAAGTCTTTGAACATTTCAAATTTTTCGGCAAAATAATGACAGTCATTTTGGAAAAACAAAAATTTGACAATATTGACCTGAAAATCGTAAATAAATCAATAATAAATGCATAGAAATATATTTAATTTGTAAATATTTCGTATAATTAAAATAAGATTTATTAATTATGTTGAAATTATTATTTTTTTTTTTTTTTAAATGAACCAAAATAAAATTTACAAATTCGCCCTTGTAATGTATTTTATGCAAAATATGAATATTAATCATAATATTTTTTTTTTTAATAAAAATACAATTCCGCCTTTTTTTTTTATATAAGTAATTGAAAAATAAAAATAACTTAATTACTTTTAATAGAAAAAAAAAAGCAAAATAAAAAATTTAATAAAATATCTAATCAAAAGTTGAAATGAAAACAAAAAAAAATATTACCAATAATCAAAAATATTTAAAAAAAAAAAATATTGAGTTTGATCAATAAAATGATGTTCAAATCTATTTTGATTACAAACAAAAATTATTATTCATATTTTATAGATGGTATAAGAAGAAGACAACTAGGTCACATAACAATAAACTCCAATCAGTTTTAATCAAAACCAATAAAAAACATATATGTATGTATATATTTATCTGAACTTGTCTATAAAAATTTTTCTTCGTATATCTCTTCAATGATATGTGTCTTCACTGTGCATATAGTAAATATACAATTTTTCGTTTTTGGTTATGGCAAGTTGGACAAAAATATAAAATATATAAATTCAAAATGGAAATTTATTATCCCCAATCATCGAAATTTATATAAAATAAAATTTATATCAATAAAATAAAATATTTCATCCGCGCAACAAGAGCAATGATAATAAATCAATAAAATTGAGTTTAAATTTATTATGAAATAAATAAAAATTTTATGGGGAGACATTTTTAATATTTTATACTAATAAAAATTATTATTATAGTAGATAATTTTTTAGTTCTTTGATGAATTATTATGGAAAGATATTTTTCATTTATTTAAAATTATTCTTTATATAGTTAAATTTTTGACAATCTTATAGAATTATGCTGTAGTCTTAGAAATTTCAACTATTGATAATTTTTAGTATACAAAGAATCAATGAAATTTTGAATTTAATATTGAAAAAAAAAGTTTAATTAAATTTATTACAAATTGTAATTTAACATTTTAAAATATTTGATAATTTTAATTTATAAGCTAATTGACCTTATTTCATAATTTTTATTGTTCAAATGTTAAATGTTAAATTACAACTTTTTTTATATGTAGGATTTAATTTAACTATAATATAGTTTAGTAATATAGTTTCAAAATTGTATATTAAAATTAATTTAGAATAAAAGAAATTAAATTTAATGATTTTATTATGAATCGAATTTGAATTTTTTTATATAATATTTAATTTCATATAATAATTGTACATAAAATTTAAATTTAAATTAATGAAAATTAGTTTTACATGATCCAAATATAAAAATTAGAAATTGTATATAAAAGCTTTTTTAACGTTTGGTCTTTTTATAAATTCAAAATTGTCTTTTCTCCAAATTAATTTTGACCACTTTTCGTCAAATCAAATTCTTAATTTTCCGATCATTTTGGAAAAAACGAATTTTGAATTGTAAAAAGAAAAATTTGAATTTTAAAATGACAAATTTGACCTGAAAGCTGGAATATAGTTTAATAATTAAAATAATTTGATTGGTGATATATGGTTATGTAATTCAAAGTTAAATGAGATCAAGAAATTTTTTTTAAATAAATTGTTTATAACTTTCTGTGATATTTCTTGATTTCGTATAACAAAACCTATAAAAAAATTTTTGTATAAAATTAATTATTATTAGCTTGACAAAATTGTAAATTTTTACAAATTTATTGAATATTTTATTGTATTTTTAATAGATTTAAAAAAAAAATTAAATTAAAAAAATTAGATCGAAAAATGATAGACAATTTGTCTCCACCCTAGAGTTGAATTAATAATTATCCAGTAATTAAATTTAACTAATTAATTTGTTTGTAAAATGAACAAAAGCCATCGTTGCTTTTGAGGTTTTTCTATACCTATACATACTTTGAAACCAATCATAGATATGCTATACTCATTTCAAGTTATCTACATATATTTATTTGAAATATTATATGAAATTTTAAATAAAAATTACATCAAAATCTGAATAAAAAATAGGACCGTAATTTGTATCTCATTTATGATTTCAAATTTCAAAAAAATTGTGCATTAAATTTGAATATTTTTCTCTAAACTTTTCATTATATAAATACAATTTTCCTCAACTAAAATCTTTCTTCTATTCAATTTTCATATACAGTATATGTACATATATATATGTACATACATTTATATCAATAACAAAAATAATATAATAATAAATAAAATTAAATTTGTCATCAATTTGGCGCTAAATTTTTTTTTTCTCGTTTTATTACTTTCAATTGCGTACATAAATATAATTTATACTATATACATAACAAAACCTGATCTATAAAAACAACATAATTTTTTTTTTTATTCACAAAGATATTATAAACATAATAATGTATCTTAACATTTATATGGCATCATTTAAACTAGTCTATTGACATCGCAACATATCAAAAAATAAAAACTATCTATGCGATCTTTTTAAATTCTCTTTAAACATAATAAAAAAATATAATAATAATAATAATTTCTAAATTGACTCTTTACTATACATATATCATTTATTCTATTATAGAGTATATTATAAACGAGGTTTTAAGCTTCGTTCAAAGTCAAATCATCTTTGTTATAATTTCTTATTACAGAAAAAAAAAAAAATAAAAATGAAAAAAAAATATTTTTCGTTTCACTGGACTCCGCGATCTTATATTTGTATAGATACATTTAAAAGATCTTTTATGATATTTTTTGTTCATATCTTTAAGATAATTTTCAGAACATAGAGACAACTTTCAATATTTTTGTGTGAATCCATTGTAGTTTACAATTTTTGCGATTTTGTATGTGTAAATGCGAAAAAAATTGTTATTATTTAACTTTTTTAATAGACTCTTTTATAATTTTATGTATACATTTTATGCTTTTTTATATAATTTAAGATAATACATATATGTTTTATGTATTATATTATTGGACAAAATTAAAGTCAATTTATTTGAGCTAATATAATATAGAAAGAATATTGTAGTGTAGAATATAAATAAGAATCTGTAAAGAAATTTTCTGAAAATTATGTATGCCAAAAAAAAATTGTATATAAAGGCAGCCACACACGTTCCGGTGGATCTCATCAGTGGTATGCATGTACACCAGATCAATTTTCTATATACTGCTCCATGTAAACATTAACATGTACAGTACAGGCATAACAAATTAATTTTTCTATACACTTCTCCGGTCGTTTGTATAGGTCCTTAAACTGTGCAACTGTATTCATATACATTCCGGCCCACCTGTACTATTTTTCCTGCAGGTCTACCGGATCGTGTATGGATGCCTTAAGATACTTTTAGCATAGCAATTTGATATAAGATTTACAATTTAAAATATAGTTACATTATTTGGCCAAAAATTAATGTTAATATAATTCAATTTGAAATGAGATTTATTTCAATTTCATTATAATAAAAAATTATTTGTGTATTTTTAATAAATTGGATATGGAAAAATACGGGTATGAATTTTTTTTTTAATGTTAATACATGTCTATTATATAATTTGATTTGCTGATGCTGATGTGAGATTTGATTAAATCGGAATTGTTGATGCAGGTTTGGATAATTCTATGTAATAAGTAAGACTATTTTTAGTATTAATTTATTGCACTACAGGGAATTAAAAAATATTTGAATTTTAGTGTGATTATTACCAAATTGGTTAATTAGTTGAATGTCGGGAAAAATCAATTGAATTTTTCAGAAGATTTTTAATATAATTTATTTGGGTTAAGAAAGGTAGGAAAATACCATTTTTTTCAATTAGTTAATTAGAGTCTGTCGTGGATAAAATCAAACAAATAAACTTTTAAGCTAATTTTAATTATTATTTAGGTTAAAACATAGGAAAATATCCTTTTATTACTGGCGAATTGAAATTTTAATAGTTTTGTGGGTACAAAAAGAACCATGTGATTTAATTATAGCTAAAATAAAAGGATTAAATGATCAGTGCACTAGAATTGCTATAGTTGTCTACCAAAGACTTATGTAAGAGTAAGAGTATACAGGGATAAATTTGAATAAGAAATTTTGAAGCGAACATATTGCCACGAATTATCCAAGCTATTCAAGTAATATACAACTTAACAGAATTTGAATTATCTTTATTTAATTCTAGCTTGGCCATAAAACACCGATAGTTTAGCAAAGTTTATTATTTAAATCTGATTAGAGACGACATTTTAGTTTAACCAATTTTCGGCACAAAATCGTCTTTTTAAATTTCAAATTCGACTTTTAAATTCTAAAAATTTAATTTTTAAACCAAATTAAACTTTTTGGCAAATATATAATTATATCAAATTGGGACAATACTCAAACACAAACTCCTATTAATATAATCAAAAGTTAATGTTAAAAGCGAAATTTTTATGTAATTTTAACTATACATAATAATTTAATATTTTTAAATTCAATTTATTTTTTAAATGACTTGATGTCATTCATCATAAAATTAACATTTTAATAAAGCCGCAAGTCTAAGTGCGACCAACTGGATTTGAAAATTTCCTATACCAAAAATTTTATATTATTTTTAGTCCCCTTATTATTTTCCCTTTAACATAAACGATGCTTAATAATATTATTACATACTATTGGTTAAAAACATTTCATATTTTTATATAATCATCCAAAATATAAAAAAAAACCATATGTGAGTAAAAGAAAATATGAATTTGGACAAATTAGCTTCGAGGCAACATACGAAAATTAATAATTCTGAAAATTCAATCGTTGTATAATTAAATATTTTTGTTAAAGGGGATAATTTTTTTTGGGAGCAAAACATATTTTTGATGATCTTTAAACTATATATATTATTGAAGTTACCTCCAGGGTGGGTAATTTAATTGTATACATAATATTTAGGTGTACTTCAGTAACAACAACAGAAATTGTGTAGTGGTTTTTTTATTGTAAATTTTCAAAAGCATTTTCGAATTTATAGCATTTTCAGCTCAAATTGGTCTTTCTACAATTCGAATTGATTTTAAATTTTCAGTAGGTTCTTTTTTACTTCAAAATTGTCTTTTTCCAAGTGAAATTTGTTCAATTTCAGATTTCTATATATCAAATCCTTCATTTTCTAAACTTTCGTTCTTATTTTGGGAAAATCGACCAATTTGAATCATTAAAAGACCAATTTTAACTGAAAATTTATTATATTAAAACTAAAATATTGAAATTAATTAATGGTTATTGATTAATTTATATTTATTAAAATAATTATTATATAATTTTATTAAATTACATAAAAATTACAAGATAAAAGTAAAATTAGTAATTCTGAACATTAATTGTTGAACGTATGCGAGAGAAGTTAATGAACTTTCATTGTGTCACTTTTCGGATATAATTAGACAAAATGTAATTTAAAAAAAAAAAAAAAAATTATTGATTTTTTAAAGATAAAAAGAATTTACATATTTCGAGTTCAATGCCAGTCATTAAAAAACCCCAAAAAAAATGAAATTTCACAATCATCATAAAAATATTAACTTTTTTTTCTTATGTTTACTTAAAAAATAACCAAAAAAAAAAAAATGTCTTAAAATTTAAAATATCCACTAAATAATTATTTAATGAATAAATACTTTTTTTTTTGTATTTGTAAAGCAAAGCATAAATTTAAAATTGTAAAATGAAACGCCAGCACAATTTTTATTTTGGTTATTTATGTAAAATCAACAAATGCGCGAATTGGAAATTGATTTTTTTTTTGGTTGGTTGTGTTATGTAAACATTAAACATAAACAAAAAAATTTATAATCATAAATAAAAAAAAAAGAATTGTTTAAGTTTATTTTGAATTGTAAATTTGTCTCAAAAATATTTTTGTTTTTTTTTTGTTCATTTGTGAAGTGAAAAATAATATTGATCCTGATTTAAAATTTATTGATCCTGTTTCTCTATAACGCCAAAAGTTGTCATATGGGTGGTAAAATTGTGTTTAAAACATTTTTATATATTTATTATT
Organism: Empis stercorea; assembly: GCA_949752835.1. Classification (NCBI taxonomy): domain Eukaryota; kingdom Metazoa; phylum Arthropoda; class Insecta; order Diptera; family Empididae; genus Empis; species Empis stercorea. The sequence goes on from OX457087.1 coordinate 6,327,816, forward strand.
TTGTAATTTAATATTTTTGGAAATTATTAGGTCAGCAAAATGTAAGATATTGTATGACAATAGCAATTTTTTTGGGACAATTGGTTCGATAGTATACTATACCGTATATTACATATATGTTGAAGCTATGAAATTGACATGAAATTAGTAAAAAATTACAATTAATTAATGGAGTAAATAATGTAGGGAAAATTCAGAGTCAATTCTGATTATTAAATGGTTGACTGACTGCTAGGAAAATTATTAGTTGAGCTGCCAAAGATTAAACTCATTTCCTATGGAGCAAAAAGTAGAGATGTCAAATTGAAAATTCTGGTTTGAAACTATCTGAGTTTCGTCGTATAAAGGCAGTATTAGTGTAGCTACCTTTGTGGAGTAAAATACTCTTCAAAAAGGTAATATATACTTCATTCTTAAACAAAATGAATTAGACGATATTTTGGGCTAAACGCAGGTACCACAATGGGAAATATATGATTCTCACGCATTGTGTAGCAATTACAAAGCTCATCTCAATTTAACCAATTAAATAATATTAAAAAATTGTTTGAAAATGCGAAAATAATGTTTAAACCACTTTCGATTTTTGCATAGAGTTCCTTTCCGAATCGTTTTTGATTGACATAGTTTCATCAAAATGATAATTTCTAAACAATTTCGATTATTACATTAAAGCCAGTTGGAAATGTGTTAGAATTGTAGCAGTTGCATTGATTTATTTAGAATCTTAGACTCACTAAGCCAGTAATTAGAAGCATTTATAAATATTTCCCCTTCAATCTAAATCAAATCAAATAATTTCTCAATGATTCGGAAGTAGATTTTCCATGGTTGCAAAATAAATTTTTTTTTCGAAAAATTACTAAAAATTGAAATTTCCACAGAAATAATTACAAATAAAAATTATTGTTTGATTCATTTTTATATAAATATAAATTCGAAGAAAACTTATATTGGGAAATTTTGTTTTTATTATTATTATTTTTAATTTTAATAATAATATGAAAATAAATTAAATGGAAAATCTAAAAATACTTTCTACATACAATTTAATTACATTTTCAGTTCATGCAGATGTAAATACGCAAAAATTCTAAATTTATTTTCAAGTATTTTTAAATTTATATAAATATTTTTTAATGTTATGTATACAACATAAAATTCTATTTAAAATAATCAACTTGACCTGTGATTTTTTTTCTTCTTATTATTTTTTATTCAAGAAAATTTTTCACTTTTTTTTTCATTTACACAAATAAATAAATTTTCGAAAATTCCACCTCCATTTACGAAACTGATTCGCACACCACAATTCACAGCAAGCAGATGTTTTACGAGCTAAAATAATAATAATATTTAATTGTTAAAGAAAAAGAGGAAATTTTCTTATTAAGAAAAAAATTTATATACAAAAATATATACGCGAAAATTCATCATCAGTTTTTAAAATTCGCTTTAAAATAAAAACAAAACAACAATTTTTTATGTATTTATGCTTAATTAAAAATATTTATTTAAGAATAATTTATTTTTTGTTGTTTTTTTTTTTTCTTGCTAATTTTTTTATATTTTAAACAAATGAATAATGAGTTTATATTCCGTAAATAGCTTTAATTATGTACTTCTCTTGCAGAGCAGAGCACACACACAATATCATCATTACACGCAACCTCGAAATTAGAGTAATGTAAATAAATATTTATTATATTATTTTTTTTATAGGCCTAAAAATTGAAAGATGCATGGAAAAATTAAAAAAGAAATAGTACCAGCTTTGAAAATGAAACAGAACATTTACAGTGAACAGTCGATTTAATTAAATTACACAAATGTTGTTGTTGTTTGAAATTGGGATGGTTTTGTAGACCCCACACCGAAAATAATGATTTCGTGTTTTTCAGGGTGTATATTAGCAGAAAGAGTTTTAGTAATTATTTCCTAAATTTGTGTTAAAGTGTAAAGAATCACTGATTCGGTATTTGTGAACAGTGGAATGCGGCAATTTGTCTGTTTGTGATTAATCTTTCAGGCTATTATTCTCTTAACAATTTCTGTATACTAATAAATACTCTAATGCTCTAAGTTCATCGTTGCTAAATTTTCGTATTCCTAAATAACTTTAGTTACTACTTTTAACCATTTAAATATTTTAGTCAAGATCAATTCGGTGAGTTGCAGTAAGTAACTTAATATTATCATAATAGTGTTTCGAAGTAGCAAACTGTAGATTAAATTCACAAGACTACTTCGATAGGATAAATAAATTAAACTAGAGAAGGCATAAGTCTTAAAGCATGAACAAAAGTTCTGATGGGAGAACCCATTCTTTTACAGATAGCTTCTAAATGTGGCCATCATTGCACAAATGGTCTCATTCAGAGTTCTGAAATAATTGTCATTTTCAAAAAAAAAAATGGTTAAATTTGATTTTTTTTCTTAATTTATGTATGTAAGCGTTTATGATACGGAAGCATAATTTGCCTATCTGGTATAATAACGAAAAAATCTGTTAAATTTGATGAACAATTTTTAAGTCATTCAAAATTATTTGGGTTCAGTTTCCTCATTTATTTCCAAGTCAAAAAAATTTCTCTATTCCTTTTTCATCATTACACATTACGTCTTTGCTGTGTTGAAAAGGTTCATTAAATCGAAATTTCATTGTTTAAACAATTTTTACCCAACAACAACAAAAAAAAACATAACAAATTGTAAAAAAAAAAAAAACACTATTGTTTCAACTGAGTTTTTCCGCAAATTAAAATAATTTTAATTTTCCGTATTATTTCAATAATTCTTCTCTCCACAACGTATATAAGGCATCACCACCTCTGCGTAATTCTTTTTCATTTGTTGCAGCTGCATATAAGACACACACAGCATCCCAATAAGAAAGCTAATACGTTGTGGCAATAATTTTTTGTGTACAATATTGTGTCATGTACATATAATATAATTTTCTGTTTTTCCTGTACGCTGCTCCATGTGCATCACGTTTTTAAAAATATAATTATTTAAAAAAAAAAAAAAATTAAATTGTTAATTTTTATTATAACTAAAAAAAAATGTAGCGTGGTTTACAATTTCCTTTTTATATTTTAAGAGTCAAATTGGCAATGTAACAATAACCGAAAATGAAAAAAAAAATTTTTTATTGCTATTTTGGAAACAAAATTCAAATTTTCATTTATCAATTTTTTTCATTTTTTATAAAATTGTAAAGAAAAACAAATTTCCATGTTTTACATAAAAATATCTTTTATTTTTAACGAACATTTTTCTTAGGAATTAATTGATATTTCTTTGATGGTGTGCAGATTTTATAATATTTATAAATAATCTTGTTGTTTATTTTTTCAGGGTTATGTCATTTGTTCATGAAAAATTTTCCAACATAATTTTTTAAATTATTATGAAAATAAATATGCGAATTTTCAATTTTAAGAAAGAAAAACACTTGAAAATAATGGAAAAACATAATATACATAAATCTGGTATGGAGAAGTTCTTCTCGGTGTTTGGTCAAGAACTCTTGAAAAATCAACATGATAATTTTCACTGTGGTAAATGAAAATTAATGTTTTTGCATCATTTTTGTTGGTATTTGAAGTAAACAGTGTTCATCCAACTGATATTTATCCACCAATCCAACTGATATTTATCCATATTTATATATTTATCAATTGATATTTTTCCAAAATAAAGTATTTTTACAAATTAAGTTGATCATTTCTCATTTAACATCTGTCATTTTCATTGAAAAAAATGGAAAATTATTTTTGGAAAATGGTAAATATGATTTGTGAAAAGATCAATTTAAAATGTAAAAATACTATAATTCGACCGGAAATTGCTTTAACAACATTTTGTCATCCTGGTAAATTTCTATTATTTTTGTTGCCCAAGAAAATAGAATTTTTTTTCAGGGAGAATGTAGATAAAGAAATTTGGTAATTTGCTCTTAGTCTAGACTAGAGTATACTCTACAATTTTATGGTGCAATTTACTGACTATCCGAACAAATCTCATATTCTATCCTATTTTTAAAAAATACGATTGTGTGCTAAAAGTTTTAAATGCTTTTAAATGATTCCGTCCATCAAAAAGCTCAAATTATTCCGACTATATTGTAGACTGTAGAAATAAATTGCATATAAAACCTCCACAATCTAAAATCACGATTAAAATATTATAAATTTCGGGTCATCATATTTTTATCATCTATAAATTTATTTATTTTTTTAAAAACAAAAAATTTTCAATTCTTACCTAACGAATTGACGTCATGCTTTTTAAATTTTTTTTTGTGTTATCACTTGAAACGAGCGATTAAAAAATTAAAAAAATTTTTTTTTTGGGATGAAAACAGGTTCCTTTTACCAAACTTGGTAAATTATTTATTTATTCATTTTTTTTTTGTATACCATAATAAATGAGAATTTTTCATTTTGTTGTTGTTGTTTTATACTTTTACGAGAAAAAGGAATTTTCCACACAAAATAAGTTTTTTTGTTTCATTTTTGGTAAATCGTGAATGTCTTTTTAATATAATCTTAAAATTGTATCGCGTTCATTAAATATTTTTTTGTGTTCATTTTGCTGTGAATTTAAGAACAGAATTTTTTTTTTTTTTTGGATTTCAATTTTTCTTTTAAATGGCGATTTATATAATTATATAAGACAGGAAAGAATTGAGAATTTTTACAACATTTTTCAAAAAGAAAAAACATTTAATTTTGAAAAATGTTGCAAGATTTAAAGGAGTTTTTGAGTTGAAATAAAAATAAATATATGTACATATGTATATAGTATAATATTTGGTAATATGTAATCCAGATAGCCAGGATATTAATTTTTATGGAGTCATTTAGGTTTTATAGTACAATCAATTTTTAGGTTTTTTTCTATATTTTCCAGATGACTTTTAAATATTACTCTCTCTGTCCGAAAATATGATATACATTTGCGAAAAAAATCATTTTTCCTTACAAACACATAAAAATAAATACTTAATAAATAATGTTGAACTATTAAAGTAATTTTAATAACATAATATAACGAAATTCATTTTTAGTAACCCAATACAAATAAATTTAATTTAAGTATGATCTATGAAGTATGATGTGTTCCAATTTTTTGTTTTTCTTTATCTGCAACAGTTGTTCCAAGACACCGCGACGTTTTGTCCAGAAGTTAATTGTTTCGATTTGATATCTCTCCTTTGCAAATCGACAATATTTTAATTAAAATTTTCCATTTTGAAACGACAGCGGTGAATATTTTATTTTTATTAAAAAAACAAATTTTTGATATTCAAAATCTCACTTGATTAAGAATTAACGGCTATCAAATATATACCGTCACTTAGTTTTGAAAATCAATTATACTAATTTATTGTTTATTATCAATTGGTTCCGAAACTCTTGATAATATATGATTTTCTTTGAAATGTATACCATATTTTCGGACAGAGGGAGTAAAATTTTTTGTATACTTGAATAGTACAATATTTTAAATTTACTTATTTAAAACGTTTACTATTTTAAACGTTTAGATATTAAAACGTTTCAGTTAATTTGATGAAACTTAGAAATTTACTACCATTTTTGGGTTATTATTTTATCAATTTTTTGTCTCTTTATAGCCAAAATTTTACAAAATATTAATAACTAATTTTCGTTTATATTTTATTAATATTTTGCCTTTTAGATTAGAAATTTGAAATCTGTTGAAATTTGCGGAATTGTAGGCCTCGTAAAATGAGAATTTAAAAAATTATTTTATTCAATTGCTTCACTAATTTGAAATTATTAAGTAATTTTTTAGTGAAAATAATTATTTAATCACAAATATTACGAAATTTCCTAAGATATATGGAATTATGCTTATGACTTCTAAACCCTACATAATTTTCGGTTTTATGTACAATTTTTAATTTCCAAAAAAAATATCTAGATTTTCCATATTTTCCACATTTTTTCAATCTTATAATTATTTTTCAAAAATAAATTAAATTCAAATTTTTAATTAATTTAAATTTCTTGAATATCGAAAATTTAACCATTTTAAATTATAATTTACAAAATCATAAACTAATTTCTATATTAATTTCAAATAACAAATTAATTTCACGTTGAAATTTATATGTAAAAAAAAAACAAAAGACTTCAAATTAATAGAACACAAACCTGATTTTAAATTTATACACAGAATAAAAAAATTAAATTCTTTCTCATTTTTTTCTTTGTAATTTGCAATGCAAATATTTTTTTTTTTATTTTCTACGAAGAAAATAATTTTATCCAATTAAGCTTTTTTTTTGTTTTTTTGATCTTGTATACTAATAAAAATTCTTCTTATCTAAAAAGTCATTAAAATCATTTATGTGTGGCTCGTTTGTTCTTTTCGTGTGTAATTTTAATTAACCAAAAAAAAAAAAAATATAAATAAAAAATTTCAAAATTTCTAGTTTCTTATATTAAAATTTTTAATCTTTCTAAAATTCTTGGTAATCATAAAACGTCACCAACAACAAAAAACTATTTTATTTATATTTCTAAAATTATATTTTTGAGCAAAATTTTTAAATTCTAAATTCAAAGCAAAAAAAATATTTTTTTTAAAAAAAAATAACCTCTTCACGCTAATATGAATGGCTTTTAGCACTATAAATAAACCACGTGATATTTAAATTAAATGAATTTGTTGTATATTTGCATATAAATTAGTGGTGATTTTTATATTTTTCATTTTGTATACAAAATAAAAAAAAATTGATATAAAATTTTTTTTTTATATAATTTTGCAAAAAAATTGTTAGAGTTTCCATATTTTTTATTTAAATATTTGCGGAATTCATTAAATTAACATCTTCTCCTATATAAGATTTTTAATGTGTTTGGGTTTTTATATTATGATTTTGTTTTTTTTTTTTGCCTTTTAAATTTTTATGTTTTGAAATTGTAAAAAAATTTTTGTTGTAGAAAAAATGTTTTGATATTAAAATATGACCGACGATTTGATGACACTATACCTTTAAGTTCAATTTAATTTTTTATATACATATTCACATTATCTTATAGATTATGTTTTTTTTTTATGTTTTAGTTTTTTTGTTGACGTATTTTTATTTTTTATAGATAACAAACGAGAAAGAAGAATATTTGTGTAGAAAAAAATGTAAACGATTTTCACAGAATTTTTTCTGATGGTACACAACACAAAAAAGAGAAAAATTATATAAAAATCTAAAAAATAAATAATATGAATCAGATAAATTTTTTTTTTACAAAATTCTGTGTAAATAAAATTTTATTTATTGCTTTAACATTGATTTGTTTTTTTTTACATGGAAATTGTAAAATAAAATTAATTTTTTATGATGGGAAAAAGTTCGTTAATTTTTGTTGAACATTCTTTTTTTTTTTTTTAGTAGAAAAGTAAATTAATTTATTTGTTTTTAACATTAATGAAATTTTAAGTTAAATAAAATATTTGTATATTTATTTTACGGATGTATGCAATAAAATAAAAATATGTTGTAATTTTGTTTTTGGAAAAGTAAATATTTATAGTTATTTTATTGAAACTGTAGCAAATTTAATAATGAATATGTTAATACCATGAGATCACATCTTTTATTTTGTTAAATTTTGATAAAATTAGATTAAAGTTTTTGATTTGTTGACATTATGTTTCACATCCAATAACAATTTTAATATTTTTTCATAAATCTCGGGATATTGCACTACTCCAATTAATTGTCTCAGTAGTAGTGTCGTTCTGCTCAACAAGAAAAAAATCTGTATAAGAATTTGATGTCGATGCAAAATAGAATAGAAATAGAAATAGAATTAAAAATATTTAATTCTATTTCTATTCAATTTTTTAATCGACATCAAATTCTTATACGGATTTTTTTCTGGGAATTTTAATCTATCTCAAAATTGGTATAAATAGAAATATGCTATTTCCAAATTATTTAAGTGAGTGAATTAGAGTACGTGATGCTTTATTATCAAAAAATAATAAGGGAAACCAAGAAAGAGACTAATCAGAACGCTAAAATCTAACAACTAATTTCCAAAATTTTATCTGTAAGGGCAAAATTTATAGTACGAGTACAAATACATGTCATATTACTCATATTAGATGATTTAGTCCTTTTACAAGTATATTTCAACAAAGTATGACTATTGGTAGGCTTACACAACTCAACACTCTTCCATTTTCTTCTTTTCATCTCTAATCTATATAAAAAATTTCGTGGTGGGCACAAATTTGGTTACTTAATTATAATTTAAATTTTTGTGGGGGGGCACATTTATTGGCAAGAGGAGGTGAAACAAATAAAAGGAAGTAACGTTAACCAAAAGTAATGTAAATCTATTAAATGACCACAATGACAAACTATTACAATCTACCAATTTATCTATACTAAAAAACAAAAAACAAAAGACTTCTATGAATTTTTAATTTTAAGGCACAAACTTGATTATTAAAATTGTCAGTTAAATATTGAAATTTGAAATAAAATATTTTTTTTTGCAAAATATTCGACATACCTTTAATATTTCACTTTATTACTTAATAAATTTTGTAAATGAAAATAAATTTTGTTTTACTGACGAATCAGAAGAGAACGCTGATCGTGCGTATAAATTATTTCTTCGGTGATTCAATATAACATTATAAAAATTAATCATATGTTAATTAAACAGATTGAAAACTTTTAAAAGTTTTTTACTTGTTGTAATTTATTCTTTATTTATGATTTCTTTCAGACAATTCATTAAATTTCTTGAATTATTTCTTTTGTTGGTTTTTATAGTAATTTTAATTTTTTGTTTCTTTTAACTTGTTTACATTTTTATTAAAACATTTTTAATTGTAATACACAAGTTTTTATTTTTTTCGCCATTCTCGATTTTGTATCATTATTCTAACAGCATTTCTCATCACAAGAACATAATATTAATGTTTCTTCATTTTTTTTTTTGTCTTACATCTTTGTAAATGATTTTGTTGTTGAGTATTTCACGATATTTTGAAGTACCCCCAAAAAAATGAATAACAAAATAATAATCAACAATCTCGTATATGTACATAAAATTTATATATGAAATAAAAATTCTTGTTCTGTAAATTTCTATATAACGATTAATAATATTATATATAGATTTTTTTTTTGTAAATATCGATTGGTAATTTTGATTCGACTTTAATTTTACCTTGAAATTTATACTGGTTTTTTTTTTTATATTATAACGCAAAAATAAAAAAACATAACAAATTAAATCGCGCATGTTGAGAGGAAGATCTGCGATGAATTTTATATATAAATTTTTGAAAATTTTTGTTGTCGATGATATTTTTTTTTTTTTTAAAAAGAAGTTCTATTTTTGGTTTTGGAATATAAAAAAAATCTAATCGAAAACAATAAATTGTAAAATTAATATATGAAAAATGCTGAAAAAGTCCACATACAAGATAATTAGTATTACTACTTTTTTTACCAAATTACTAAATTGAATTTGAACCAATTTTCTAATTGGAAAATCATCATTAACTTTTGTGAATTTATCAATTTCATAATTTTACCAAATCTGAAAGAGTCTACAAGCTGGATTTAATTAATTAGATCGAATGTGTTTCTAGTTTCTTTATTAGATTTCTAGTTACTTTGATGTTAAATTTTACAATGTTTTTTTTTTAGTAATTTTGATTATAATTTTCTGTCTTTAAATCAAAATTAATATTTAATAATAAGTTTTCAATTAACTTATAATCAATTTATTTACATTATTTAGAATTTACTTCGTGATCAATTAATAAAATTCAAATGAATCAGCTTTATTTATTAACATTTGTAAAACTTGTAATTATTTACTTAAAATATTTGAAAATAAGTAATTATCATAATTATAAAAATTATTTTTAATATACCAAAAATTTTTCTATTTCATTTTTTTTACAAGTTGTAGAAAAAATTATTTAAATAATAAAATTTGTCACATCTTGGATAATTTTAATATGCCAAGGACTTTATTTCAGTTACTATTCTTCACCTTGATACAAAATTTCCAACAAATTTTTTTTTACTCCCAAATGTGGGGAAAAATCTTTATAAAAAGATTATCAAAATAATTTTATTATATATATTTTTCGTTCATTTCTAGATTTAATGATGTTCAATTTTGATTTAATTCTAGAAAAATTATTTCTTTATAAAACGTAGAGAAATTTAACGAATGATCTAGTTTTTTTTTATCAGATTCTAGAATATCTAGATCTATAATATCTTTTTATTGTCTGAAATTCTATTTAACATTAATTGGCGTAGTTGGTCTTTTCATAATTCAAATTAACCTAATTCGCATCTAGTAAGAAAGCAGAATTGAAAAGCAGATTTTTATTTGCTTATCAAAATATTGACTTAGCTATACAATTCCGCATTGGTATCAAATTAATGACATTGGAGTAGGTTGGATTTACGATTATAGTCCGAAAATGGAGGTAAATACACCAGAATATACCAGTTACAAATATCCTTTTAAAAAGGAAGTGAACACTTTCCAAAACATATTCTAAAGGATCATCACTTACGTTTAAAAAAATTGATACTTTTCCAAATCGAATTCAACCTTTTTTTTAAAGAAAAAACTTTATTTTTCTAAAAAATACTAATTTAAAATATAAAAAGACCAATTTGATTATCAAATAGGATTTTTCCTGTGTACGTGTATTTTGTCATATATTTTTTTTTTTTTGACTCTTTGCTCGTTCCTTATACAGAGGATTAAACAAATATAAAATTAATGTTATTTATGGTCAATTGGAATATATTTTTTTTTTTTGTAAATTCTAAAATATTTTCACAAACTCCCAAAGAACAAAAAAATGGAAACGTAAAAAAAAACAACAAATATTTCATTTCATAATTGATACAACGATCGATTTTTAATGAGAAACGTACAATAAAAGTTGTTTTCCAACTTTGTGTTACTTTTTTTTTTTCGTTTGTTAATAAAATAATAATAATCTTTAAGATACCAAAACTTATTATATGCTTTTATTGGACTTAGACATATTTATATAAATATTAATGAAAATTGTGTAAAAAAAATTTTTTGTTAGTTTGTGTTTTTTTCCTTTTACAAAATATTTTTTTGTTGAAAATGTTTTTTTTTTTTTTTTTTGGAATTGTAGAAAGAAAAAAAAATAAACTCCAAGAAACATAAACATGAATTTTTATGTTTATGTTATAAGAAAAAAAATATGATTGGTATATCTTATAATTGTTGTTGTGTGTGGAACGAATAATTCCGGATAGCAGAAATTCTAAGTCAAGGTTAAAGAAATTGAAAATTTATTTTTATTAAAAGATTTCAGCTTTTTTTTTTTTATTTTTTCAAGTTTAATTTAGTTATTACTTTTTTTTTTTTGGAATGGATTAGAAGGTCAGTTACTGAATTTAAAACAGATTTAATAGATTATTATAGATTATATAATTTTCCTAATAAACATTGGGAGTTGTTGAGTGAATTATGTAAGGAAGTTGACTATGTTTGTGTCTAAATTAGATTTAGATTAAATGGTAGAAAGTATAAATTTATCTGTTTCAGTCAATACAGTCAATTTAAATAATTCCTATCTTGATTATTGCAAAAACTTGGAAATTTTGTTAAATTTACAGCTTTGATTTTCATAATTAAAATATCAAATAAAGTTCATAATTTTTCTTTAAAAGATTATACATATTTTATAAATTCTATGCAAAAATTTAAACGTCAAATTGATATATTGAAAGAAAGAAGAGATATATGTGTAGGAATAGGAAAACATTTGGCATAGGTTTCGGTTGTTAGGCATATATACACATATTCTTACTATATGCAGTTGAAGCAACAATGTTCCTAGAGAAAATTATATAAAATTTAACTATTTCAAAATTTGTATAATTAATAAAGTTTTTAAATATTTTAATAAAATATCCATTAACAATGATAACAAAATCATTTCGTGAATTGGCGATATATGAATATTTATAATTCGTTTTGAATAGCAGGTCAGTTTACTCAAAATATGGTTAATAAAGAATAGTTCATGCGAATTGTGAATTATAATAAGAGGTTGCACATGAATATACATGAATTACATGGTAGTAATCATGAATATTAGTTTTATCTTTCAAACAAGTTCAAATATTTATTTCTACCAATTTTTTGATGGTAGTTTCATAGACTTTTGCAGATGCTTACATCCTCGAAAATTTTACACATATCTACAAATTTAAATAATTACTATTGCAATTTTTTCCGCATCCTTAATTATCATTAAAGATGAAAATATTACATTTAATTTCCATTAATTGATTACCAAACGAAAATTACATTTATTACTTGATTTATCATATTATTCTTTCCAAAAATTTGGTTGACAAATTATGAATTATTAATGCACATTTTAGTTAATTTATAATTAAAATATTGTTCTACAAAGTCAAATTAATTTAAAAATTATAACATTTTATTTAATATTTGAGTATAAAATAAAAAGATTCCAAATTTATGTAAAATTCTGCCTCCAAATTAACAATTTCATAATTTCTTCAATCATATATGTATATTACATAAATTTAATTACACTTTAATCTACCTTGATTAATTATTAGCCTCTATTTGAATACAATCAAAAATATCCATAAAATTTTACCACCCATACTTTTTTTATTAGTTTCATTTTTGTTCAAAGAAAATTAATTTAAAGAACCGCAAATTATGAAAATTTTTTGTTTGCTCCAACCTTGTAAAAGTCTCTTAGTTAATTTACAAATTTTTAATTAATATTTTTATTACAAAATCTTTTAATTATTCTCTGGTAGACAAAATGTTTAACAAATATATGATAATTAAATAATTTAAAATTTTCCTAAGAAAATTAAGAATTGAATTTAGTTTCCAAAGCCAAAAAAAAAAATAAGTATATTTTTAAAAACAAAATAAATTTCAAATTTTCAACAAAATTCCTAAAGAAAATATTAGCTTTAGAAATAAACAAAATAGAAGATTTAATGGGGATGTAAAAAATTAAATACATTTTATGTAAATTATGATTTTTTAAGAGCTTATAAAATTTTCACAATCTACAAAAAAAAAAAACAAAAATTAAAATATATAAATTTTTCAATTTAACAAAATGTTGTTAAAGTATTTTGCCTTAAAGAAAGATAAATATTTATGTAAATATGTAAAATAAAGTTCAATATTAGTTTTAATTTTTAAAAAAATTTTACAATTTTTTTTTTTTGAAATATAAATAATAAAAATTTACAACATAAAAATGCTAAAAATTGACGAAGCGTTGATAAACTTTGCACAGAATTTAACAAATTATCTGTGATCAGAGATGTTAACTAGATTCATAAAAATTATTGTAAAATTATTGTAATTTTCTGTAAAATTTAAATTTGAATAATTACAATTTAGAGTTGTAGAATTAATGAGCGAAGATATGACATTTGTCGATTGGGGACGTTATATTAAACCCTCTGGCGTAAAACGTATTGTAATTATACTTATAGTGTAATGTTTTTAAGTAATTCACGTCACGTGGCTTTGTTTTTGGTTGAAAAAGTATTAAAACTCGAAGAAGTATAATTAATTCATCTTGACGAGATATGCGTACATAATGACGTGCGGGAGCATTACATCAAAATGGTGGACTAGAAGATTGAGCAATAGATTAAAATAGACTGATAACTAATATGTAGGCAATAACAAATGAAAACACACCAATGATCCAAAAACTAATTTTTATAGGTTGGGTAGTCTATATACTAGAACTAGATAGTATAAATAGTAATTAAATTTTATAGGTTATTTCCTCCATAAAATAATGAATTATATTTGTTGTAAATTTTGTTGAAATTTCATTAACAAAATAAAATTTGAAATGATATTTTAATAATCAAACAAAATTATTGTATACAAAAAAATTATTGAATTTTGAATATTTTTTTTACTAGGTCAAACAGCTTTTGCTTGTGATGCTTTTTAGCAACTTTTAAAGTTTTTCTGACAACAATTTCATAAATTAAAAACATCAATATTTATACATAAATATTTCATCATAATATTTGAATAAACTTTTAACTTTGGTGGATAGAAAATAAAAAAATATGATGAAAATAATTCTTTAAAGAAATAAACTTTTAATGTTTGCGTTTTTAATTTTAAATCTAAAAATTAGATGTGAATTTTTATTAGAATTTAGAAAAATAAATTTCAGTTTAATTTTCCCAAGTAAAAATTTAAATTGAAGACATTGACAAACTACAAAATATTGCTTGATAAAGAAATTAATTATCAGCAGATAATTATTGTCTGTCATTGTTAAGACGATCAATTGACAATTACTCTTAATAGTGTCTAGTCTAGTCTATCCTCTGGATTTACTGATATTAAAAATTTTTTAAATTCGTCGGCATATTGCGTCAAAATCAATCAATTAACTTTAATCTATCTAGATTTGTTTTTTTTTCTTCAAAATTTAATGGAAAATATTAAAATTTTCGAAATTATTCAAAAAAAAAATTGAATTTTTTTTATACTTTTGTTAAATTTAAATATTGTACAAAATTAATATTAAATACTCGAAAAATTTAAATAAAAATGCATTCTATTAATAAACAATATTTTTTTTTTGCATTTTAAATTAAATTATACAAAAAAAAAAATTGGTTTGCATATCAAAACAAAATCAAAAATCATTTATGATTTTTAAATAAATATTTATGAAAAATTATTGTATCAGTTTTTTTTAAAAACAGACAAAATAATAATAATAATATAAAAGCTTACAAAATTTTAGTTCAGTTTGTTGTATCATTTTGAAATATCGAAATATTAAAAAGTTCTAAATAATAAAAATTCATAATTTGCTCTCAATAATGAAAACCTTTCGACCCCCTCATATAGAAAATAATAATAAAAATAGAAAATCTATGACGACTATAAATAAATAATTTTGTTTTTGTGTTGTTTTGCGTACAATTGCATTTTAATTTGTCTAATAATCATAAAAAAATAAATAAATAAGTAAATAAAATTACAAAAAAAAAAGAATTTTACATAAAAATTTAATGCAAAAAAAAAAATGCAAAATTTTTATAATCTGGGAGACAAACAAATATTTTTAATTGACGTTGTAATTTGAAGGCTAGTTTTTATGTTAAGATAATATTAATAATTGATTTTTTTTTGCTATTTATTAATAATTAATAATATTCTGTTTATTATTTATAAAAAAATATTATGGGCGCGCTTCGCCTCATTGACACTTTAATAGTTTGATATTAATTATAGAAGATTTTTATTTGCCAGAAGTGAGGAAAAGTATTGGAAAAAAATTTATATGTGATTTTCAATTGTGGTTATAAAAATGATGGTTGTGATAATGGAATATTGAATAATCTTCTAATATAACAATTATTATTATAAGATTATTCAGTTGTCAGTTGATGTTGGTAATCAATTTGAGAATTAATATTGGATGGCACACAAAAGTGTCTAAGAAAATCAGATATTTGAAATGAAATACATATAATTTTTCGCAAAATATTAAATAATATGGAAAAATGAAAATTTTACAATACAGATTAAAATTATATTCCTTCCTAGGAGACTTCAATAATTCTCAAAATCTTTTAGATTCAACATTTTCGGTTATTGGTATAAAATCTTTAATTGTAAATCTACCAATCTTTATAGAAAACCATTAAATGACAAGAAAATTTAGAATATTTTTTTAGATTTTTTTGGATCTAATTCTTTGCTAGAAAAACAAAATCAAAGAAAATGTAGAAGTAAAAATTTTTAGATCAAAATTTATAAACACTTTACAAAAATTACTATCAAATTGAAATTAAATTATATTTTTCATTTTGGATTAGGAAAATTTATCTCTAATGTATACTCAACAATTTAGCATCAAATTTTAATTGTGAATATTCTTCTCTTAATATTAGTAAATGTACTAGAAAATATTTTCATATTTTAATTTAATCAAGACGTAAACGGATTTCCAATCCAGACTCAAGAATCGTATGACTATGGTGTTTTTTTCAGATACCATAAAAACATATTTTTATTAAATACTATAAAATCTTTTTGATTACTTGAAAATCAGCCACCTCTAATAAGTCATGTCGCATTAGCCTAAAATCTAAAATGCGAAAGATTTATTCAACACCTTGGAAGGGAAACTAAAAAGTAATAGCCTCGAATTAACATTTTCGATTAAACAAAATAATAACATTTGGTTTTTTAAGTCAGCGCAATTAATTATACAAAAATACAAAAATTTGTAACAAACCCAATTTTAATATCTCGCAATATCTTTGAATAATATACCAAAAAAAAAACCTAAAATTTACAATTTGTCATCACCCTCGACTTTAAATCTAAATTTATATAAGTATGTATAAATTTTATTTTTATCTAAATTAATTTCAACTTAAATAATATTTATTTTCTTTGACTTTAATAATATAAAAAATTACAGGAAATCAGATAAAAAAAAAATTAGTATATTTGACAAAATTAATGCCACTCAAATAGAGTATTATAACTTAATTCTAACTTTTTTGACATTGACAAATTTTTTTTATTCTAAATTAATTTTTCAAAAGGAAAAAAATAAAATAAAATGTTACAAAATTTTTTTTTCCACTTTTCTTCTATTATTGACAAATGTTCCGACACAAATTCGATTTGTTGTTTTTTTTTTTGTACTTGTGTTTTTTTGTCTCTGATGTTTCAAATAGTGAAAATTTTAACTGAAGAAGTTTTGTAAATGTCAGTTTATTTCTTAGATTGATTAGTTGCCATTGTAGCCAATTGATATAAATGTAATATAGAATTTGAAATTCATTTTAGAGTTATGTGGTTAAATGTAAGAAAAAAGTAATAATAATAATAGGTAATATTTTTATTTGTTTGTTAGTTGGTAGCGAGAGCTATTCAAGTGGATGGTAATACATAAATTTTTCTTTATATAGAAAATATATCTTTTTTGAATTTTAATGTTGAATTTTTTTTATTTTTTTTTTTTAAATATTTATTTAGTTGGTTTCTAAAGTTGGAAAATATTTTTCTGTAAAGTTATTGACATTTTTTTTTTTTTCAATTTTAGCGCGGGTTTTTTTATTAGTTATTATTTATTATTATTATTAAATTAGATTAAAGCATGAATATTGAATGAAATTTACTCAGGTGTTGGAAAGGAGAAAAAAAAAATTTTGGAATTTTATTATTGCCGATTATAATATGAAATTTTTCATTAAAAATATTTTAATAAAAAAAATATTTAATATAGTTTTTTTTTATTGTGTATTTTTAAAATGGAAATTTTTTTTCTTAGAAAATGTTTTTTTTATTATTATTGTGGAATTTCGAAAAAAAATGAAGTACAAATATCAAATAAACTTATAGACACATAAATAATTATTTATAATATATTTAATTTATAATTGAATTTAAATATGTTATATATATTTATATAACATATTTAAATATTTACATATATATATTTGAATAAAAAAAATTGAATTAATTTTATCATTTATCATAATTGATTTAATTTAATTAGGAAATTTTTTAAATAAATTTTTTTATACTGATAGTAATTTAATTGTAAAAAATCAAGAGTATTTTTATTCCAGAAAATTGAAAAATTAATATAAGAAGTTGCAGAATTTTAAAATCATATTATTGGCATTACTAATTTTGACATTTATATGTATGTATATGAAATAATATAGGGCAATAAATTATTTCATTAATTTGAATTAATAACAAAGAGAATGAATAACGATATTTAATAAAAAAAGAGTCTTTGAATTTCGTAATTTCGCTAATAAGTGAATTTCTACATTGGCATCACTAATTTTTGGCTGGTAGAATATAAAATTTTGACTAACTCGAATTTGAAATTTAAAAGAAGTAAAAACGGAATACTACAAATAGCAAAATTGAGTTTTTACTGATTTTTTAAAACTAAATTTTAATTAATGTAATAATTAATATGCCACTTGTCATTGGCATCACTAATTTTGACAGTTCTATTTACTATAATAGTGATTATTTTTGTAATGTCTTTTTCCCTTGAAAAATTGTCTTGATTTTGTAATAATTTCAAAGACGCTTTTTTTTAATATGATCGTTATGAATATTTGTCCAATTCTAGATAATATTTGCTATAAGGTTATTAAAGAAACAATTAAAAAATGTGTCAAAATTTGAAAAAAAATTGTCAGAAATTTTGTCAAAAAAATTAACTGAAAATAATGTAAATCTCCTCTTTCAAAAAATGATAAATGAAATTTTTTACATAATTTATTTCTTCGAGATATTTTCAAAACTAACAAATTCCTTATAAATCAATTAATGGAAATATTAAGTTTTTTTTAACCAAATAAACTCTTAGGCCCGAAATTTATAAACGAAACTTTCTAATGAGAAATCTACACTTATGTGACCGTCTTAAGTTTAAGTTTCGTTTATAAATTCGGGCCTTAGACATAAAAAAATTGCCAATTAATTAATTGCCAAAAATATGCTACAAATTGTTCCTTTCGCTACAAACTCATTATCATTTGGAATTTCTGACTACCATCACTTTACTATACATTAACCAATAACTAATAACCTATAATTACAAATGAAAACTTAAATTAATTTTTATTTAATTTCAAATTAAATTTAAAATGCTGTCAAAATAACATCTGTTTTTGTAAGGCAAACTTTTGAAACACTTTCAACCTCAAATTGTCGATTAAATAAAAACGTTTTGTTTTTTTTTTGTATAACAAAAAATGAGGTTATTGGAAGAATAATAATAATTATTCAATAAAAAATTTTATTTATTATTTATATTTTTTTTACTAAATATAATTTTAAAAATTATTTCTTCGACTATTAAAAAATTATAAAAATTATTGTTTTTTTAAACATAAATGAAAAAGAAAAACATATGTTTATTCATTTTGTATTAGGTTTCAAAGTAAATAATATATTTGAAAACATAAAATTTTAAATAATTATTGTATATACAATTTTTTTGATATTTGATATTTTCAATTTTCAATTTCAATTTTCTCTTATGTTGATTTTCTATTTGTTTTTTTTTTGTTTTTAAAAATTAAATTAACATAAAACTATAGAAAAAAGTTGATTAAACTTTTGAAGTTTTTGTTTTTTTTGTGTATCTACTTTTTTTTTGTTGTTGTTGGAAAAACCCAACACATATATTTTTTTAATATTTGAAATAATGTTTAATTTAAGTCACAGAGATGTATCTATCTATACTATATATTTAAATAAATGATAATTGATATTAAATATTAAATAAATGATAATTGATATTATTTACTTATACAAATTAAATTTTGGTATATGATGAAATGCTTTTTAAATCCGGTATGAAAAACTATTAACCCTTTCGCTGCCAACTACGAGGTACCTCGTACTAAGTAAGTCAATAAATACGGGCAGCTACGAGATAACTCGTAGTAAAAATATTTTTACATTGTCTTTAATTTTAATATTGCACTTTGTATTCATTCATTGTGGCACAGAGAATTAAATGAAGTTGGCATGTCGTACAATAATTTTATGTATTATGACAAAATACGGTATAACTCGTAATACATAAAAATACCTAAAATTTGTGTTGGCCTGCTGAGTTAGTTTTACGAAAACTGCATTGGCAGCGAAAGGATTAATTAATTTTTTTACTATACAATTTTTTTTTTCCAAAATTCTGATAATTTGTCGAAAATTTCGACCAAAACAAATTTTCAAGAAATTTTTAATTTTGTAGTTACATTAAAATTTTATAGTTACATTAAAAAACTTCTAATAATTACGATAATTAAAAAACAAAAAGCTTTCAAAAAAATTTTAATTATAAATTTTTATGACTCATTAAATAAGTTGTAATTATTATTATTATAAAAAAAAATCATTGACTTTTAAAGCAAAGAAATTAAAAATCTTTAAAATCATTCCAGCAAAATAAAGATTTTTAAAATTGTAAAGAGAAAAACGCGTTTATTGCGCGATTTTTTTTTCTTACCATTTTTTAATAAATTTTCGTGACGTGCTTAGCGATGAGTCAAATTTTCTTGTTAATTAGTTTGGGTGGTAGAGTGTTAAAGAATGCAATGAAATTTTATTTGGTATAGTTAAGCAAAATATGTATGTATGTAAATTAAAAGTTCAGTAACCTTTTTTTACTTTGCTTCTTATTGTTACTTTTAACTAAAATTTATAAAGATTGGAAAGAAGTTGATAATTATTGATTTTTTTTTAGTTGAAATTTTAATTATTAAAGTAAGTAACGATGTTGATAATATTTGAGTCGTACGTAAGCTGAAGGTAATAGTTGATAGCACACTTATATGTTGGGAGTTGGGACATGGTTTTTGACTTAACAAAAAGACTCATTCTAACAGTGTTGCTATACAAGAGTTCTGAATCAAATTACGTTCTCTTTTGAAAAGAATATTGAATGCAATATTTTTCTTCTTGAATGGTGTTTGGATGCAATATGTTAACGGGCAACTGTAGAAGAAATAGCTCAAAAAATGAGGATGAATTTTCACATAAAAGATTGTACACACTGTTTCTATCCTATCTGCAGCTTTAGTCAAGCAAGCAGACAGGTTCAAGCTAGAGACCATAAAGAAGTTTACGAAAGAAAAATAGTGAAGGAAGTAAACTTGGAATTGGTAATTGTACCCAAGTTGCAGGACTTTAGATTTAGATAACAGTAATTAACTTCGGCATTATTGATAAGTTGAATATTAAAGATAAAAAGTAAATAAAGAATTAAAATTTAATCAATATTTCTATTTATATTGCACTGTACTTTAAATTTTGTTTTGCTTCAAGTTGGTAGAATTTTTCACATAAATTTTTGTTTTCAACCTGGGATTGAATGTAAATCAAAAATTAATTCAGTTCCCTCACATCATATACCCAAAAATTATGAAGCAAAAAAAATTATTACATTTTAAAGGAAAATTTTCAATTTATTATTTGCAACACAAAATTGACTTTAATTTTCTTGACATTTTTACATTTAAAAGAGCATAGTGATAATAATTTGTAATTTTTCAATAGCCTACAACAATTTTATATCCATAATAATTTAATTTCAATAATTTTTACCTTTATTCTCCATTTTGTCGTTGTTTATATTGATAAATAATGATTTGCTAAAAAAGTTTATGAACTTTAATATTTTCAATATATTTTTGTAGGTACTCGTACTCGTACAATGAAAATTTACCTATTCAACACCAACTACAGAAAATTTATTTTCCATACAAAACAACAAAAATCACACATCATAATAAAAATCCTTTCATTTGAAAGAATCATAAAGGAAGTTTCTCTTGTTGCCCATTTGACTATTATGATAATAACATTAAAATTATTTTACTTACTGTGAAAGTACAATAATAAAATTTTGCGTTATTGTCCCGCCAGCAATGGTGGTGAATCTACAAATAGTCTTTTTAATGTTATACATTTATTTTTCTGTTGTTTTGTTATATATATTTTGTAACCACAAATAATAATCTACTGAAAAAACTCAATAAAATTTTCACAAGAATTATATTAAATATTCACATCATTTTGTTTAAAAGAGAACTTCTTTTTAAAATTCTTTTAACATATTTTTATGTATACATTACATACTTACATATATATAAAATTCGAAAGTACTAATACGCAAAGAAAATACGCTATTAAAGCATTTTACATAAAACTATCAATTGGACAAAAAAAAGTGTAATAATAAAAGAAAAAGTTCTTAAGAAAAACGTGAGATACTTATGCTATTTTGCTTATGAACCAAGAAATAATATAAAATAAGAATTGAAAGATGACTGATTGACTATTCTTTTCGTATAGTATAAATATATAGAAAAGGAAATTTAACAATACAAAGAAAAAAATAGGAAATAGGACGAGGAGCATAAAATTTTAAATAGTTTGTGGAAAACGAATTAGAGTCAAATATTGAAAAAATAAATAACATCACAGGAAATCTTATTTGAAAACAAATTATAAAATATTGCAATGGATTAATAGGTACATGTCCGTAGGACATACCTAAACTCTCTGCTAAACTATTCCTGTTCGAGTATGGTATGGAAATTTCTAAATGGGATTAGGTTGGATACTCCTGTAACCTCAATTAAGTTAAAGAACAGAGAAATTATAATTTGATCTAAAAATTAAATTTAATATACAAAACGATATCGAAATTTTATATAAGTTATTCATTATCTTATCATGCTTGTCAATGGGTCAACAAAGTCTGATTGGTATCTCGGGCTCATGTCATAGCTTTGTTTGTTTTCTTTTGATATTTCTAATGAAATTTTGACCTTCTGCTGCTCCTTTTCTATATAATCCAATGTGGGCGGCTTAAGACAACTTCATAAAGGTTTCACTTACATTATTTTATAATTATTGTTACTTATTATCTTCAAATTGTGTTAACCAATGCCTTATGGTCTCAAAAGATTGTAAATATATTTTTTCATAATACAACATTTAGTATTATATATTAACGAACAAAATTTGGAGTCAAAATTTGGAGCAGTATTTTTTAAAGATAGTGTTTGAGTACAAGAAATTTCATTACTGGTACTGGAAGGTGAGCAACTTTTCTTCCAAAATTGGAATTGAAAATTAAGAACTGTCTCTCAGTATTTTATTTAGTATACCTATACGCTTTAGATTTTTAATTATTTTATCTATAATTTCCTTTAATTTTTGAATAACATTCAATTTCGTCGTTAATTTCATTCTTCAATCAGAATTGACTTAAATTTCAGTAAGCATATTTTCTGGATAACACCAAAATATCATTAAAATTACTCATTTAATTTTCTTCAATTTTAATTTATACTAAAGGAAATTTACTGATTATATATTTGCTTTATTTACGTTTCCATAATGACAATTTTATATTCACGAGTAGCAATTGAATTGGTTTATAAAGAAAATATATTACTTACTTGGTTTTGTACATCATCACATCACCTTAGGCAAATAGTGAAGGTTGTTTTTAAACAATGTATAATATAAAAAAAATATATTTTCCAATTTTTATGATTATTTTTAAAGGAAATATAAAATAATTCCAGGGTCTTTATTATTATTACTATTTATTTGTTGTTGTTAACTTGGAAAACATAATTTTTAATCATAAAAAAAAAAAAAATTAAATTTTAAAAATGCATAAATAAAGTTGTTAAACGTGTCGTAAATTGGTAATCTTTAAATGTTAATTTCCTTTTTATTGTTTACACTGCATAAATTTAGAATAATAATTATGCTGGCACTGAACGTTAATTTCGAATTTTTATTTGAAATTAAAGAAGGAATAAAGTAAATATTAAATTTACAATATAGTATATAATGAAAATTTAACTATTCAAGTAGTAATTTTAATTATTTACTGTATGTAGCTCCTATATTAAATAGAATTCTTTTAGTAGGCGCCATTTAAGAAAGACTATAGTATATTTCCATGTAGTGTACAATATACGTAATAGATTTTGTAAGGAAATGTGGTAGAAAATTACTTGTAAATTAACTGCCGTTCCTAGAATCAACTGAAAATTTTTAGACATTCGTTTAAACTAAGTAAATGAATCAAAGTAAATTATCATAACGTTTAGATGTCGAAGAAATTGTGGACTATTTTAAGAAACTGATATAAATTACAAAAAATTTCAATCATCAGAAAGATTAAGGACTGAACTTTTTACTGACTGGAAGATTTTTCTATATAAAGATTTTTCTATATAGATTTTTCTATATAAATTATAGGAACTTTAAACTCATTACTGAAAATTTATGATTCTCTTAATATAACAATTCATTATTTTAAATATCCTGAATAACAAATTGTAGCAAAATTCTCAATGAATTTGTAATAGTTCATAAATCTTTGCAAAATATGACAGAACTGAAATAATTTTTCACCTAAAAACGATTATTTAGTACTCATTAGTTTCAAAATTACAAAAGTATAAAAGAAAAATACAAATCGTCATCATTTTTCTTTTATGCTGAACTTTTTTTTCTTTTATGCTGCAAAAACCTGAACTTTGGTAAAAAAAAAAAATAAGCAACATTCATTACATTATAAGTTATTCGTCATCACAGACCAATAATTTACATTGACGCATTAAACTATTCTATGTAGTAAAAGTCATTTTTATAGAATGAAATAATTTCGCCTACAAGAATTTAAATTGCATATAATAAAATTGTGGCATTTTGTACCTTTCTTTATGTCGAACCTTTTATGACTTTAGTTTATTATAATTCGAATGATGTGTTGATTCATCAATGGTGAGTCAAATTGTAAATAAAAAATATATGTCTTTTTGCAACAAAAATTTTGCAAACTAAATTTTTTTTCTTGTTTCGAATTAATTTATGTGTGTAAGTACGTTTTCATTTTGGATATTTTCAATTGCAATGAATTAATTTTCCAAAAGAAAGTTGTAAAATTGAAATGAAATTAGTAATTTAGTACAGAAATATATTTTTACATGATTTATTGACAAGGACATTTTTTGCATATTTGTTAATTAATATAAACAAATAGTCTTTGAATCTATATTTGGCCAATAACCAATGCCTCCATTACGCCATTAGTTTTGTTACAAACTTCAGTCAAAGATCACTACATAATGTTATATGTAGTATATTTGGTTCAGTATAAGGAAGCTTATGGTTCGAAATTAGTATAGGTTACCAGTTTGTAATAGTAAAGTTAGTGAAACTGAACCATAGTTAAGATAAATAACTAAGCTATAAAAGGAGGTTAAAGGTCTTAAAGAATAAATATCAAATTTTTCCGATATGTGATAATTAGTTTATGACATATATTTAACTGGTACTTCAATCCTTTATCCTTTTATTAGATATATATTTCTCCACAAATATCAAAAATTAAATTTAGGAACTGACTTCTTCTAAGGAAGTTGGGAGACACTAATCTATACAGTATATATTGCAGATATCTGATCAATTACTTATAACTTATAACCTTATAAGAACTAATCAATGTATCATACTTCCTCACTTTTTCCACAATATCTCGCACCTCAGTTTTGGTTCTTAAAATATCAAGAATTAAATTTAATTAAATCTTTCCCAATTGTAGTAGATTACCAAAAATGTTATTTGAATATTTTCACATATACATTTTCACATATACATAAATAAAGCACAATACTGTCTATGAAATTGGTCCTTCCTGATCAACTCTGTTAAAATTTGATTCGGTATAAAACTCTAAAAAAAAATTATGTGTTAATGATGGATTTAATGAATTTAAACAAATCTTCTTTGTTCCCCTAATCCAAAGGTTAAATATATTTTTTTATGTATACAAAATAAAACTCATAAGCATATTTCTTCAGAAAAACTGTTTTCAATATTCTTTTATTTATTTTGATAGCGAAAAATTTGTAATTCTAATTTTTTTTCCATTATTTTCGTCTTTATTTCTATGTAAATTTAAAATTTTTGTTCGTTGACATTTTTATTGCCTCTTTTTTTTTTCTGTTGCTTGATTATTATTAGTGTCGCGTGTATGTTGCGATTGATGTTTTTGCAACAATGATGCATACTAAATTATTGTAAAAATAAATAAATAAATGTTAAACAAAATTTATGCAAATTGTTATGTTGAGTAAATAAATTTTTTTGGTTTTTGGTTTTATTTTGAAATTTATGAGAAAAGAATGATAAATTTTTAACAAAATTTTTGACGAAATTATTTGATAGATTTTTGACATTTTTTTTTTTTTATTGAAAATTTGCATTTTGTTTTCGGTTTGAATATGAAATTTTGGTCTAAAATAAATTTACCATAAAAATTATTTTGGAAATTAAAATTCTGATATGTCTAGACTTGTGAAATATTTATATTTATTATGATTTTTCAATGTAACTTTTTTTTGAATTTATACGAAGGACATAATAAAATTAATAAATTAGTTAAATTTTCATAGACTTATCTAAAGGTTATTCAAAATTGATTTCTTCACTCGATTGTTAGTTTCTATAGTATAATGTATAACATCATAACATTCACCCGAAATTTTGGTCACCGTCCTTGATTTGATCCTTGAGTTCGTATTATTACATTAACAGTGTTTTCACAAGTGCAGGAAGATTTTCAATTTTGCCAGAGAGACGGAAATTCTTTAAATATACTCAAAAATATTGAAATTTAAAAATTATAAATTTTGATATCAAAAGGACGAGAAAATTTAAATTATAAAAAAAATATGAAAGAAAATTAAAATATGTACTCTAATATTCATATTTATACCAAAACCGAAATGACCAAACCAAAATCTACAATCTCTACTTTCATAATCTATAAATATAAACCTATACAGTAAATTCTAAAAATTAGTTATACCATCAGAAGATGACCAAGTACTTCTTGCTAGTTTGGCTTATACATCTCAAGATTTTCAGTATTTCTGATTTAAAAAAAAAATCGATAATTTAATTTTTCGCAGTAAAATTGGATTCATCAATAATTTCATAACAAAATCTATTTTATAATCTGGATGATCTAAAACTGCAAAATCGACAATAAAAGAAATATTATACCCATCGAAATTATTGATATTTTCCTCATCTCACCATAAGGTTAACATTTAAAACTGTATCCTTATCCTTTTACTTTTTTTGTAAAGTTGATTTATCCTGACATTCGATATTTTCCTAGTACAAATAAAAATGTTCTCATCTCCAGCACAGACTTCAAAAGAAATTCATATTAATTTTCTTTAAATGAGGCACTTAATTTTTTTTTTCCTTTTTTCCTTTAAAAATACTATTTATTATTTATTGTGGTCCATCTTTAACCTCACTTAGAGGTCCTTTTTTTACTCTTAACATACCAAAAACATTTATTTATATTTTGAAGATTATAGGAAAAAGTCATTAACAGAAAATAAACTAATTAAAAAATAAATTTTCGGAAAAAAAATTATGTGGGAATATATTTTTTTTTTGGGTTAGAATTAATGTTATGTTAACACGGTTCATTTAAAATATTTAATTAAATTTTTATATGTTAAAAATGGAAAATTTATTGATTTGTTTGTAAAAACCCTTGTTACTAAATCTTAAAATTTCAGTTCAAAGACTAATAAGTTTTGATGGTTTTTCTTATATGGGGTTAACATTTTTGGGAACTAAAATTTTAAACTCAATCATGATTTTATTTTTATAGGTGTGATAATATAAGTAAAATAATGTATAAGGAGTGTGAACAGAAATTTATTGATCTGGGAAAAATTTATCGTATAACAAAATTTAAGGGTTCGAATGTGAAAAATATTGAGAACAAAAAAAATTATCGTTGTAGATTTTTCATGGCAATTTATTTCAAATTAATATTGTTATGTTGGCTTACTGGCTCAAGTTGTCAAAATTTTACAAAATCATGGCACAAGAAACCAAAAGTCGCAATATATAAAATGAAAATTATCAGGAATATTTAAATTAAATACTGAAGATTATTCGAATATGTCAGTCATCATTTGGATCATATATGTAATAGTAATGACTAAGACCGTTTTTTCACGATCCTTTTTCCAAGATTTTTTCAACCTGATTTTGACATATTCCTGAAATTGACACTATAAGTGTCCTGAACATTTTCAAAAATTACAAATTTTCAGTACTTTTAGTGTCAAAATGGTTGTCAAAATCAAAAAAGAGGCTTGCAAAAAGTCTCGTGAAAAAAACGGTGTAAATGATATTTTTATAAGAAGGAATATTTCAGAGATGAGATGAGAATTAATTACTCGCAAAGAGTAAGAAGTATTTTCGTGCTGGAAAAATTACCCGAACAGAGAGTTAAGTGTTTGTACAATTGCAAATAGAAAGAAGTTTAAATGAGGCACTATACAATTTAGTAAAGAAGACTCAGACTTGTGCGAATTTGTAGGAGAATTTTCACGCACAAATTATCAACAACGATTGCGCACAATAATAATTATATTAATAGTTATACATATATTATCATTAATTATTTCTTGTTTAACCAAAATACATAATAAAAAATATATACAAAAATTATTCCAATTTATGTCACATATATATTTTGCCAAAATTTATATTTAAACTAAAATATAAACAAAAAAATTGTTAAATCAATACAAAATGCTTTTTCCTTAATTTTAAAACCTAAACAAATAAAAAATTTTACATTACTGGACTAATGCCATACAAAATGAAATCTTTGCATGGGACCACCAATTTCAAATCTTATATAAACAAAAAATTTAAATATTTCTATTTGTTAAGGTCGTTTAAATTTAAAACAGAAATTTCAATATATTCTCTAAAATCTAAACAAATCATTAAACTATTTTCTATATAATTATAAATTTAAATTTTTATCTGTAAAATACTTTAAATTGATTGTAACCCCAACAACGTAGCCCTTTTTCTTCGATAATGCACTCAAAACGAAAAAACCATCATACACAAAAAATATTTATATATTATTTAGTCGAAAAACGCGATAAGAATGCACTCTCATCAGTCCAGTTCCAAAGCATTAAAAAAAAAAACACAATTTTATAGATAACTCATAAATAAAATTGGAAAAATCATAAAAAAAAAAAATTTCGATAATATTTTCTTAATTATAATTCATTTTAAGATGGAAATCCATTCTTTTGTATATACCAAAAAACGTTTTTTTTTTTTTTATGACAAGTCACAAGTGCATAAAGATTATCGCCCAGTTTTCAGCTCGGCATGGGATTATTTTTTTTTTTTTTTTTTTGTTATGGTTCAAAATATATTTTCTTGATTTAGTCTTTTAGTCAGAGACTTTTATAACCAATTATAGACGAAAAGATTAAAATATTAATTATTGTAAAAAATAAAGAAGAAAAAGAAAAATGAAAATGATTTTTTTTTTTTCTTTCTGTAAATAAAATCATTTTTTATTGCATCTTCAGTCCAGGAGATCAACATATGGTATTTTTCCACTTGCTTATAGTTTTATGATGACAATTTTATGAGATTTTTGAAAAAATTTTAGTTTTGTTAATATTTTATAATAAAAATAATTAAGGCCAATGTAAAAAAAAAAAAAAAATGAATAAT
Organism: Empis stercorea; assembly: GCA_949752835.1. Taxonomy (NCBI): domain Eukaryota; kingdom Metazoa; phylum Arthropoda; class Insecta; order Diptera; family Empididae; genus Empis; species Empis stercorea. The sequence continues at coordinate 6,357,065 of OX457087.1, forward strand.
TTTGTGGTTTGTTATTGTCTGCCCCAGAAAATTGTATTTGGAAAATTATGGTGGTATTTGATTTTTTTTTTTTTTATCTACATCGATGAAAGGTTAAATAATTTTTAATTGCTTTAAAAAGTTTTTAAAAGACCACAAAAATTAATTAAAGATTTTTTTTTTTTTTTTTGAAAATATTTTTATTATTTAGAATTATTAGATAATTTTTTTTTTTTTGGTTAAAATGTTTAATAATAACAAAATTTCATCTCAAAATATTTGCTTTAAGATTTTATAGTTTTTTTTTTTTTTGGTATTATATTCAAGACAAATTTGAAATATTTCTGAAATATTTTGTGTATAACATTTTTCTGGTCAAATTTTAGTCTTCTTGGCATCTTGCAATTAAAATTGGCATTTGAATGTTTTAAATTATAGTTTTTACATAAAGGACACTCGTAGTACATACCCAATGAATAACATTAATATAAATATAGTATTTTTCTATTAATGATGAAAGTAAGTATGATTTGAGTATGACAATGCTTTTAAAATTAAATTTTATGATTATCTGTTATTTTAATGTTAATTATCTGTTATTTTAATGTTAGCTGTTGTATAATTGTTTTCTAACTATAGGTGGAGTCTGATATCTAATCGTTAAGTTAATGTTAGTCTGTTTTTATAAATGTAAATTGTTAGATTACTCATAAAACTAATGTTTAAAATAATTAGCATTAATAAATTCGCCTTTAATAATTACATTTCAGTCTTCCGCCAATATTCGTGAAAAACTGCTTTGCTGTTCAATATGGCAATGGCATCAATAAACACTATTGGCGAAAAATGAATTGCTCACAGTTTTGGAACAGATAATTGTACAAGTGCACGATAGAAGCTATGATAATCTGTTAACTGTGGTCATCAGACGTTTATTAAAATGACATCGTAGGAAACTAATTTGTTGTTTAAATTTATAGAAATATATCCATTAAAAACAATGTTCATATGAATTTGAATAGTCCTTGGTAAATTTCGATCCTTCTATAAAGTATTATTCATTTTCAGAATATTTAATTTTCATATTTTCTAGCTGCATTTTCTAGCTGCATAGGTGCATTATGGACTTTCCTCTTGAAAGTGAATTATGTGTTTTTGGGAGACATTTTTTACTGAAATAATTAAAAATATTACTTCATCCTTCTCTGTATCATTATAGGATTCAAAAATGATTATCAAGAGAAAATATTCAATTTAAACATGTAATGATTTATTCAACTAAAATTCTGATTTACACATGTAATACTGCACCATCCGACCACTGTTACACATTTCCCACAGGATTATCAAATCACAGTCGTAAATATTTTTTCTTACATATCTTAATCTGCATTGCAATACATCATATTTTTTTCAACTTTATTATTTATTATATTATAATTCCAATTCAGTTCAGCATAAACAAAAAAAGAAAAATTGAATATAATTTTTCTCCCTTTTACACATAAAAATCTCAATTCATAAATAATCATAATACACACAATAATTCCATATATAAATTTTCGAATTATAATAATAACAAAAATTGATAAAATGCAGATATTTATTTAACTCAATATTATTTATACTACACATACCGAGACACTCTTTCCTTTCATCCCTAAATTTAATATATTCCCAAAAAGATAAAAAAAGGATAAGGATTGCAATTGCAAGTTTTGTTTGTACGCAATATGTGCACACACAACAAAATAAAAATCAATTCCTTTTCATTGCACTGCCAAAAAAAAAACATTGAAATAAAGAAAAAATAACACCAGTGCTGCACATGTGAAAATGCGTGGGAATTTCGACATGTGCAAGAAAATTTTCACAAAAAATAAAAAAAATGTTGTTTTTGAAATCGTTTTTTTTTTGCTTGTTTCCAAAATGTCCGTTTTTCATCAGATTTCGATTTACCAAAAAAAAAACAATTTTTTAATATGTTTTTTTTTTCTTCTCTTCAACATAAATTTTTCTTTATCTTTTTTATGCTCGTCAGCATAAGGTTTTTTTTTATGTTGTTCATTATATTTGAAAAAAAAAAAAATCTCTTTAGGATTTCTTTTTTTTTTTTGATTTGCTTTGCATTATTATTAAAATTCGGTTTTTTTTTTTGGGTAAAAAAGGATCTCAGATATTCTTTGTGTAACCTTTTATACCCAAAAAACAGAAAAAAAAACCTTTTGTCCCTAAAAAAATTTATGCTTGGCACTAAAAACGACATGAAATTTTTGTTTTTCATTTTCAAAAAATCTTTTGAACAAAAATTGTAAACAGAGAACACGGAAATTGCATTTTTTTTTATATTAAATTATTTTTCTTGTATTGTGTTTTTTTTTCCCAATTCACTTGTATAGTTGAGTTAGTGTCACTTTTATATTTTCAGGACATTTTTATGAGCAGGACGACATCAAAATAAAAAAATAACTATTTTGTTGATTATATTTTTGTTAGTTGATTTGGTCTCTACACACACACACACAAAAAAACAAAATTAAGCAGTGCGTTTGGTCGTAAGTCGTATTGTAGATCACATAAAGGACTTTTAATGTGTGACGAATTGATAGGTTATTACGGAAAGAAATTGTTATTTTAATGACTCTCTACTTGTATGGATTTATGTTTTCCAATAAGTTAAAAAGTTTCAGGTATCATTTTAATGGCTAAGTAATCTTTTATCCTCGCCTACTTATTTTTTTGGTTTGTTAAGAATTTTTTTTTTATGTAATTATGAATTTAGTATAATTGAAATTATGATGCCCAGGATATTTTTTTTCGACACTCCAGGATACGAAAATTTTTTGTCTTTGAATTAATTAAATGTTACATGATCGTTTACTAAAAAATGATGTAAGACAAAAATATGATTTTATTAAAACTATTGGAAAATCAAAATTTAAGAAAATTAACATTATTTTTATTCATAAAAAGTGAAATATATAATCAATTTTTCCTATTCAAAATGTCTAAAATTAATTTAATTAAAATCAATTGGTTTATTGGACATAAAAATCTTGAAAATTGATAAAGTTATATTGGTAAAATTCAAAGATTTTGAAGGCACAGATCATAGGCGTAGGTTCAAAATTAAACTATTCTCAGGGTCGAAAGAGAAATTGTCTTTAGTTGTTCAGTTATAGTTTATATTCTTATATTTGTTAGCGCCTTACTAATGAGTCTCCATTGGAATGATCATAAGCTTCTGTATTCCTTCTATCAGAAACTATTTACATTCTTATAAAAAATTGTTTCGAAGGAGTTTTAAGCTTAAAAGTTTAGAAAAATCCAAAAATTTTGTAAGTTATCATTTACATTTTATTAATATTGTCTTATTAACACTTCACTTGAACAGATAAATGCTGGGGACATTGTAACGACAATCTGAAGATTTTATTATTATGTTTTTCAAATTATTTTACCATTTCATCTGTAGATTTTTGGTTCTACTGACCGAAAAATACATAAATATTGTAGTATATTTTTTTCAAATTCATTTATTTTAAATTGATCAAAATTTATGTAATTGATCCAGTCAATTATTTGTATGATTCTTTCATCAAAGTGCTTAAAGTTGAACTTTTTAAAGATTATGTAATAGTTCTTATATACATATAATAATTACATCATACTGGAATAATTGAAACAAATTAAATAAAATGAAATCTATTTGGTTCATTGGATATGAATTCAATATATTTTGAAAACTGACAAAATTTAAATTGGTTAAAATCAAGGTCTTTTACAATTAATTTCATCAGGACTTTAAAACTGACTGTAACAAATTCTCAACTAAACTAAAATAACATCAATTAAAATTAATTTAATCAATCATAATAATTCAAAATATCTTTGATTTTTCATTAAAATTCAATTTCCAAAACAAAATCATTATTATATTTGTTGTAAGCTTTGTCAACTTTGTACATACACGTAATTCTTTCTTTCATGTCAATTAAATTTTAAACTTAAAAAAAAAAAATTTCATTTATAGTGTAAATTAATTCGATTTCTTTTTGTCAATTTGTTCATTTGATTTTTGTTCTTTTTTTGTGGTGTGTAAAACATTTTTTGTTAACAAATTCTAGTGACAAAATCATTAAAATTGTTGATTTTTCTTTTTTACAATAATTCCAAAAACAGAAGAGACTCCAAATAATGTTTTCAATTAACAAATCAATTGAACCTTTAAGTGAAAAAAAAAGTATGATATTTCAAAAAAAAAAAAAATTACAAAATCATTCAATTTTTTTTTTTTTTTTTTTAGTATTTTAAAGATACTTTTTTATTTTGTGTGAAAGAAACTTAAAAGTCATGATGATTGTTCCAGAACATAGAGAATATTTATATTGTATATTTTGTTCACAATAATAATATAAAAAAAAAAAAATTTGAAATTGTTCACGTTTCTTATGATGTGATTTTAATAGTAAGACAACATTAAAAAAATAAAATAATAATTTTAATGCGATCTTGAGTAAAGTATAGAAATAATTGGAAAAACAAGAAGCTTATTATTAATAAAACTAAAGTCACGATTTCAATTTTATATTATAAAAAAAAAAATATTATATTAAATTGAAATATTATAAAAAAAATCTCTTGAAACTTTGTTAAATTTTTCTGATTTTGAATATGAAAAAATATTTGAAAAAATTTATTAGAAAATGAAACAATTTAAAAATATATTTTTCACATAATAAATAAATAAAAGAATAATGAAAAAAAAAAACGTTTATGTTTATATATGCGCGCGATGATAATCTCTATAATCACGTGAGACACGTGTGTTGAAGTGTGAATTTTTCAATATTTTACTCATATTATAAAATAACAATTTTCACAATTTAATTAATTTTCATGAACTTTTTGTTAATAATTTTATAAGAGTTTCTTTGTATATAAAAAGGAGAAAATGCATTTATTTATTTATTTTTTTTATATATTTTTAGTTTAGTTTACTAGAAGAGAACGTTCCATTTGCGATTGGAAGCAAAAGAACTACTCTTGAGTACAATAAAATTGATGATAAAATGAATTTTAAATTTTTATTTAATAATTTATAGTAAAATTTAAATAGTTTTCTAATAGTTACGATACTAGAAATGATTTTCATATCCTGATTACTGGTACTTTCGTTATTCGAATACGAAACTTGTCAAAAAAACAAATGGAATTAAACTCAGATCGCATTTGTACGGGAGACTAATCAATGGTATGACTGAAATATAGGACATATCAGAGTTCTGACCCTAAATTGGTTTAGTTTTATTGCAAACAAACCCACATTGATTTGTAAAGTCATATAAAATATGTTAAATTGGAGATCCAATCAATGATTTCATCTATAAATTATTTAGGATTCATGGATAATTTTAAAGAATTTAATGATGAAGAATACAAATATTTTTCTAAAACTAAATTAAGTAAGAAATCTGACAAGAAAATATAAAATCTTCTTGAATAATTAATGAAAATTGTAGAGAAATTGTTCAATATTCTTAACATTTTCCAGAGCATTAGGTTTCTACTATAGTTAGTAGATAATCATTTCAAATCGAACTTTAAAATATTGTAATATTGAAATAAGTATATTACAAATTTAAGTTAATAAATTTACTTTAAGGATTTATTTAATGAAAATAAACATAAATCATTTGATAATCATTAAAAGTTATTCAATTTCTCTCAATAATAGAAAATTCTAATGAATCAATTCATTCGTAAAAGTCTCTTTTTCCTTCAATAATTTATTATTCTTAAAAAAATCATCTAAAATTTACGTGACCATAAAATTATTTACAAAATGATTTTTTTATTTATACATAGTTAGAAAAAAAATTTCAGGTACGGTAAAAGGTTTTATAAATTTTATTATGAACTAAAAAATGTGATTAAGATATTATTAATGTAATCAGTAGCTCAGCAGGATATCTACTATAAAATTGACTATTAAAAATAAATTTTCTGTATAGTATCTTTTAAATGGTCTTCACTAGACTTGGCTTTTACATAGAGAATATCTTTTAACATTGCAAATAAATATTAGCTATAAAAATATTATCGAACTATTAAAATCAATTTTTTTTTATTATCCTGTTTATTTTTGATAATCATAAATATATAACATAAATTTTATTATTATTAGTTTAGTAATAAAAGAAATATTGGCTTGAAACTATAATTTAATAATTTATCCATTACCAGAATGAACTTTTTTAGGTTAATTAAGGTTATAGAACCTAACCATTGACTATAGTTACCAAATGAACAAATTTAATTAATTTATGCATACTAAATATTTCGTTTCTGATCAATTTTTTTCATCAATTTTCAAATGGTTTAAAAATATACAATTAATAAATACCAAAATTGTGGAAACATTTGTCGAAAACTTGATACGTCTTCAAATTTTAAAGCTACAAAATTAATATTTTCGTGATTTTCCAAAGGCACGTTAGTAATTTTAGTCATTTCCCCAAGAGGTTAAGTAAATTTCATCATTTTCTAAAGGTTCTTTAAAAATTTGTTTGTCAATTAAATTACTATGGCAATTTTGATAATTTTTAATACATGCTGCCATCTATTTGTCATTATTAATAATACTAATTTCCACTGATTTACATTTTTAATCCTTTCATAATTTAAAATTATTATTAATTAGTTGTATAAATTTGTTTTCAGTTCCCCCTTTTCCTTAAAATGTCCTTTAAATTTAAATTTATTGAAATACAAATTATTAAAAAACTAATAAACATTTACACATACAAAAGAAAATCCATGACAGAAAAAAAAAATTTGAATCTTAAATAAAATTGAAGTGACTTTTTCCTGTTTCTTTCATTTCATTTCATTTTGTGTTTTTTTCTTATATAATTGAAAATGTCAATTATGATTTTTAAAAATATCCTAATTGCTTATCGAATACGTAATTCAAAGAGATTTATTTTTCTGATAAAATTATTTCCCCAATAAATAAAATACAAAAAGTAACACAATTCTAATTATGAATTTCAAGTTCCCAAAAATATGACAAAAAAAAAACACTCTAGAAACCACAAAAAAATAATATTGACGACCCTTTTTTTTTTCTCTGATCTTTCCAAAAACCTTCATTCAACCAGAATTCAAGACTATATAAATTTTTTGTATGCGATAAAAATCTTAAAATTTGATCGAAAAAAAAGGAAATGAAAAATAATAAAATTTATAGGAACAGAAAAAAAAAATATCATCAATTTCCTATTTGCGTGTTCACAGCAAATAAAATGCCATCTGAATTTTAAAATATTTATAAATACAATTTCCCCTTATACCTACATACTATTAATTAATTAAGGATATGGGGTTATAAAGTCATATTTATCGTATAAGTGTCGGTATTTTGTCTCACAATTTAAAATGACCCGCACAAAAAATATTTCTGTATAAAATATTCTAATTTTTATAGTTTTCACTTAAATAGACACGGGAATTATTATTTTTTTCAACAAACCCTCAATTTGTGGGTTAAAAATATTGCAAAAAACAATATTGAGGGGAATGCAAATAATACACTTATAAATTTTTAGTGTGTGTACATACTTTAAGGATTGTTTCACATAGTCAATAAGTTAAATATTTTTATCAATAAATTTTGTTTTGAAAAGATCTCATTTATACCACAGATCAAAAATACAGAGAGGAAAGATCACTTAGTTTAAGGGTAAATAAATATGTGAATTTTTATATTTCAAATATTTCTTTTTCGAGTCCTTTTAAAGAATGACGTAAGTTTCGTGTGATAAGTGAAGTGCCCTATAAATTTTCAAGGGGGAAAATAATATAATAATTATTTATATATTTTATTTTTAATAACCAAAAAATCTTTCAATTTTAATATTTGAGTACATAAATTTTTTTTACCCCAACCAGCATGGTTCAAAATTTGAATTACGAAAATTTTTTTTTTTAACTTTCTTTTAAATCGTTTTCACTCTCATGAATTTTTATAGCAAAAAAAAAACAAGATTATTTGATTTTAATAAGGGATTGTTTTTTTTTTACAATGATGTAGCGACCAGCATGAGAGAAATTTTTTTTTATTTTGTGAATCTGAAGCGTTTTGTGGATGGGAACACGCTTGGGCTATTCATCATTGTCGAAATTTTAACTACTATAATATAGAATAATAAATATTTTCGATTATATTGAATGATTTTTCTAAGGATTTGAATTGGAAAGATTATCAAAAAACAAAGATTATTGTGAAGCATAAGGAACTTTATTATTAGCCTGGATCAATAAATATTGGAATTGATTTCTTATAGATAATAGAATATACTGGTAATCATTAAATTAGACCTATAACAACAGATACTAGAATGTATATATTCATACACAATTCTAGAATTAATACATATTTTTTTGATGATAAGAAATATTTTGGTTGTAAAAAAAAAGGAAAATATATAAAAAATCTTTACATTTTCTATTAGTTTTGCTATTATTAAACCCAAAATTATAGAATTAGATAAGATTATTGACTCAGCTGTTATATCGTAAATAAAATTGTCTTGTAAATTCAAGCAAAAACTGCTATAAATTATTTATTATTAAATAAAATCACATTTGCCTATATAATTAATGTTACCAACTTATTAGGCAGGAAAATTCGTCTTTCGTTGGATTTTTGACCAAAAAACTATATTTTAGATTATTTTATATTTAAACATTAAAAAAATTCCATAAATTTATAATACTTCGTAAATACTTCTTAAAAAACTAGATGGCGCTATGTAAATTTATATAAAAAAAACTAGATGGCGTTTCAAATAAAATTTTAATACCTATTAAATCATTTTATAATTTCTGGCATTTGATGTTTCAAATAATGAACTTAACCATGGAAAACGATTAAATTCGATATGGTTCACTATAAAATTTTGAAATATTGACCAACTTTTTCACCAATTTTGATTATATCTACCTGAAAAACTTAATTTGACAGCTATAGGTAATATAAGATTAAAGTTACATCACATTTTTATTTCCCACATTTAGCGAAACGTATTTGTTACAATCTAGAAATTATTTCAGAATGTGGAAACTATATATGATAAAAAGAATACTCAAAAAAATAAGATTTAAAACTAAATCACAGATGCATTTAAAACCCAGTCTCTTTTTGCTTTAACCATTAAAATTATGCAACCTTTTCCACAAACAAAAATATAATATTAGATCATTAAAAAGATCTAATCCTAATTTTAGTGTTAAATACAAAAAAAAAATTGAAGTTAAAACTAAGACAAAAAAAAAATAAAGATTCAAACTTTAACCTTGAATTCTAAGAAAAATTATTACAATTTATTTATCTTAAAAAGATCTTCAACAAACAAAAAAATGATTTTTTAACACAAAAAACTAGATCTATGCTCTTATGTAAAATGTTATACCTATAAATAATATATAAAAAAAAAATTATCACGAATCTGGAAAATACTAAAAATAAACTTTTAGATGCTTTAAAAAATTTTTAGAGATTTTTTTTTTTTTTGAAAAATATTTTTAAAAATCATGATTTTTTTTTTATGTGGAAGATTTCCGAAAACTATACGGAAAAAAACAATTCTTGTTTTTTTGTCGACAAAAAGCTATGAATTTTATTTTTTCGTAGTTTTCGGAAATAAAATATTTTATTATTTCCTTTTTAGCATACAAAAAATTATGTTTAAAAAAATATGTGACAGACAATAAACAATAATTTAAAGCCACAGTCGCGCGATCATATTGCAAATTTATTTTAATAGTTTTTATTTTAGTGAATTGTCAAACCGAAAAATTATCACCTGGCAGCATTTTTGTTACATGTTTATTGTAGATATTACGGAACCACGGATTTTAAACGAGTTTTGTGGGACCAGGATAAAATTTACAATATATTTTCTGTTCTTATTTGAAAATCCATCGAATAGTTTACTTTACATATTTGAAAATTTTTGGGATTCATGTTTGGTAAGAGTTCGTTTTCAACTTCCCAATGTATGCTAGAATTAATAGACTATTCAAATTACTGAATTGTTCCTCCTCTGTACAAGTTACGCTTATATTTGATAGCCATAATATCCTCTATTTTATTGGTACTCATTCCCCCAAGGACATTGAAAATCAGAATTGCGATCATCAATTAAATGGATAACTTTCAGTATTTCCTACTTTCAATCTTCGGTAACTAAACATTTAAATTACATAAAATTAAATAAATAATTCTTTTTTTTAAATAAACCATTAAAATTTTACACGTGCATTTATCCTCTGTCGGTTTTAATCACCCTTTTTTCTGTTTGTAATTGTCTTTGGATTTTTCGTGGTTTTTTGTTATTTTTGCTTATGCTTGCTTCATTGTCACACATTATATGCTTTTGCAAAAAAAAAACAATTTTCACTAAACAATAATAATAATAAATAAAAAACAATGCATAATGTAAAATTGTTATTTAATGTCAGAGTGAATTTTCAGCACGTTTTTATGCTTCAATTGTTGCACTTTTTCAAGAAAAAGTCTTGGAAAAACATTAAAAACATTACGTTAATTCATCCATAAGTCAATGAATTTAAACATGAGATGACAAATTCGTGTATACATAGATTTTATAAGCTAAAATATGCATTTGCGTAAGTAAATTTACGATTTTTATTATAAGAAATTCTTACAAAACATTTTCACTAAATATTCAATAAATTGCAAAATTTTTGCGTATAAGTTTTAACAATGAAATCTTCAGTGATACGAATAATCCATTAAAAACTACTTTTACATTATCGTTATTTCCTCTTAACGTTTTCACTGGCAGATTATTGAAATTTCATTGCTTCTTCATCATAGTTTAAAAGTAAAATTTTGATACAATTTTTAACGAAAAATTGTTAAGATCTACTAATCTTGTGATGATCGGGAAGACAAGATGTAGACCTAGGCTCATATCGGACTGTTGAGCTGAAAGAAGAAGAAGAGTGATAAAGGAAACATGTTGTATATGAAATGTCAACTATGCAAAAATGGTCTTCCATATTTATTAGTCAATCGTCTTAAATATGACCTAGATTAGATTAAATCTGTTCTAGACAATTATAATTTCTAATTTTTAGCAAGATTTGATCAATATTTTTCATATTAAATCTTCCTAACCAAACAAATGTTTATGTAGTTAAATTCTCATATGTTCTTCATGTTAGGGTTGTTAGAATTCCTTTAATGCAATTTAATTATACATAATCTTATCGCGAACACATCAGACATTTAGACGACATAGTATCTCCTCAGTAGTTTTTTAAACAGAGAAAGAAGTTCGTATGCTAGTAAGGAAGCTAGATCATGATTATCTTTTAATTATTAAACCATTTCCCAGCTTGTAATTATCTTTGAATGAAGTGTGAACATTAAATAATAAAATTTAATCATCCAAAATCTAACTTGATCCTTTGTAACTTTTAACATTGAAAACTGCGATACTCTGAGGACATTAAAAATACAAATGAGTCATGATAATGAAATTATAAGAATTAAAAATCATCTCCACTAATTTAAATTTAACTATGAAACTTTGGTTAATTTATCTACACAAATATATTTCCCCTTTTATGTTTATAGTATCAAAAAAAAAAATGCATTAAAATTTTCTTCTATATATAAAATTGAAAAAGTCACGATAGCCTGCAGTCCGAAAAACTCTCAACCCACCAAAATGGAAAAAAAAAAACAACATTGTAAACAATTGGCATAAAAAAACCAATTTTATTGCTTTCAATCATTAAAAATATTTTTTCTTTATTATTCAATTTTTTTTTTTTTTAATAATATATTTTACGCCTTTGGGGAGTGTGCATAGTTTTCTTTTTCTTTTTTTTGGTATATACTAAAAATTTCTTTGAATGATTGCCACCATAAAATGCAATTATTTCCAGAGATTGTCTTGTCTTTTCTTTATTGCATCAACTCAAACATACGAAATACGAAAATTACAATATTAATTGAAATAACTCTTAAGGTCCACTAGCTCGATTAATCATTTAAAAAAATAAATTACAATAATAAAAAAAAACTGTCTAACTTTATTTAAATCATAAAAGAATAGAACTTTCTATACCAAAAAAAAAAAAATTGTCGTCATTTTGATTTAAAACTTCTTCTTTTTTATATCAGCATTAAATTTAAATATGAATAATAATATTTTTTTTATGTTCAATTTGTCATTTATTGAAGAGACACGAGGAGAACCATAACAAATCATTTTGACATATAGTAAATATTTTTTTTAAAGGAAAAATTTTTATATTAATTAAGATTATTAATAAAATAATTGGAAAAAAAGTCAATGTATAGGAAAATTTTTATGTTGTTTGTACTTAATTAACAAATATTAAATTGAAGAGTTGAAAATTTAAATATTGAAATTAAGATATATATATTTGAAAATTCTCTATATCAAAATTAAATGTTCAATAAAGCTTAAAAGTTTAAATTATTTAATAGACATTTTAATGCGATTTCATGCTTGATATAAACAGCCAGCACAAAAAAGAATTTATGATGAATTTTATATATAAGAATATAATTAATTAAAATTAAAATTCATTAGTTTCTGTTGTTAAAAAAATAAAATTTCAATTTTTAAGATTTTCGATGAACAAATTTTGGATTGGTGGCAATGGCAAGTAACGATTTACTTTAAAGATAATCAAAATCTTGATATTTTTGTCACCCATTAAATCGACTTAATACAATTGCGGACCTGTGTTGTTGTGGTGATGGACAGGATTTACAGCTGATCATGTGTCAAACTGACAATGCCCTGGCCATATATATATGTGATGTAAACACAATAACTGAGCACAATAACACAATGAAATATATCTATCTAAATAAATCTATGGTACATGGAGCATCTATGTCGTCTAAACTGCAGCACGATGGTTACTTATTGTAGGTGAGATGACGTACGTGTACGAAATTACAAGCAGCTATATACCCAGCCACGATAACCATAGTTATCAATTGTGTTAATCATATATGATACAATTATAATCTAAGTCTAAGCCATAGTTTTCTGATTATGTCCTGTATTTCATCGCTAAACTCTTTGGGTAAAAAATAAAACTGACTAATGTAAACTCTTATACAGACCCCATTTGAAAATCTAAAAATTGAATCCTGAATATCAATTTAGAATTTTTTTTTTAATTAATTTCTTAATGCATGCGAAACTTTAAACGCTCTTTTGTCTGTTTTTGTTTTTTTTTTGCATGACTTCAATGCAGATTACTTTGCAGTTTCTTAAAGGTTCTTAATTCTTATTCTGTCGATTATTAATTTTCATTTTTTTTAAGCAGCCCCTTAAAACCACGGGATGAACAAGAACAACACAAAATATCAATAAATTTGTGGTGTCATTTCGAATTAACATTTTATGTGAAGGTAGCAATTATACCCCTACTACAATGTATTTAAAAGAGAATTTTTGATATAATATTGAAAATATTTATTAAAATTTAAGGTTTCTTTATCATAATTTCCCTTAAGACGTTCCTCAATATAATCCTAAAAGTGTTTTGTGGTTATTGTATTATTGCAAAATTTTCTTACGCCTTGAACATTGCTGTTAAAATGCGCTGTCGGTAAAATTACAAACTTTTAAACATATTTTCTGTTTTTTAATCATTTTTATGAACATTTCAAAAAAACACTAGTAGTTATAATGTATACAATTACAAAATGGTGTCATATTTCTTGTCCCTAAATCGAGGTTCTTAAGAGAAAAACACTATTCGATGCGTAAACACAATTTTATCGTTATTGACGTTAGTGTCAAATTCAACAGTTCAGTTTGGTATACGCAAAAAACGAACTATAAGAAATTTCAAAATCCGTAAAATGTTAATAAACGATTATCAATAAATAAATAAATTCATTTTTGTAACCAAGTCAAATATATAAAAATTTGTTTATTGACCTCTCACACACAAACGTCAAAATGATCTAATTCTAAAATTTAGAAACAAACTTTTTAATTCATAAAAAGAATATTTATTCGAAATCTAAAAATTCTAGATTATAAATATTTTCGAATATTTGAAATACAACAATTAATAATCACTACAAAAAATTATAAAATTTATACAATGAAATATTTGTCAATAAGAAATGAAAAATATAATTTCAAAAAAATACAATTATTGTCATTCAATTTAACACTTTCAGTAGGCATGCTGAGCGCTGATACAAAAAGTATCTGGAAAATTGATTGACAATAAAAAAAAATCGTAATCTTCTTTGCAGTACAATGGCTTCTTCTTCTTATACAGAAATTGTACAGAAAAAAATCTATAGAAAAAAAATATAATTTTTTAGATTTAAGAAGTTTTATTTATTTATTTTTTTTTTATGAATAAAACTTTAAAATTTAATCTAAAATTGGGCTAGTCAACTTCAAAAAATTTGTGTTGAAGTTAATATATAGAAATGTTAAAAGATCACTGGTTTTTTTTTTCTTTCTTTCTTTTGTGATCAAATCTGGTGAACCTTGAATGATTTGCGAAACCGCAGAGTAAAAAAAAAAAAGACGATAAAGTTTAAACCGAAAAAAATATACAGAAATAAGATAATAATTTTAATAGAGTTTCCAATAAATTTTGATTCATAGATTTTATAAATAGAAGAGAATTGCTTATTAAGGATTTTGGATATTTAGAAATGAACAAAAGTAATTTTAGCCCCGAGGATAGAATCAAAAATTTTGTTAATTGGAAGTAGTTTTTTTTTTGATTGATAGTCGCAAAGATTTAATTGAATGATAAATAATATTGTATTTTTTTCAAAACTTAATTAAAATAACTTTTAAGATATTTCGCGAAATAGTATGCTAAAGCTAACACATTCGAAAAATTTGACTTGTGGCTGCAGTTATGAATTTTGGCCATGTTTTCATTTTGATTTTTTCAAAATTTAAAAAGAATTTTAATTAATTTAAAGGAAATTCGTAGGTGTTTTACTGAAATGTAATTTGTTTTACTGATTTTTCATTTGATACCGACAACACTGATTTTGACATTTGTATATTCCAATTTTTTGCGTACATTGATAAATGAATGATGACAATTTAATACAGATTTTTAATTACTGAAATTTTAAATTTTGTAATTAAATTTTCATCATTTTTCATCAATCAGTGAATTAAATTTTTAAAAGTGGATTATAGAACTGTCAAATTTAGTGTCTCGCCGATGCATGTTTTTCGACGCCTGAAATATAAATTTGTAGTACAATAATAAATATCAAGATAAAATATATTTAAAATTGTAATAATTCAAATATAAAATTATGGTATCATATCAAATGTCATAGTTTCAAATTAGCTTTTCTAACATTAATCGGAAACTATAAAAATATTATAATATATATTTAAAATTGAAAGGCGACAAAAATGTTTTTTGTAAAATTTATATATAAATCTTTGATAGTGAGGGGGCGTTGAATTTGAATTTTGATTATGTCTGGTTTAATAAATCTTTATTTATTTATGTTCCCAAAAAAATTGATAACATTCATAAATAAATAATATTTTAATGACATTTTCAAGGCAAATTAAA
Source organism: Empis stercorea (assembly GCA_949752835.1). Lineage (NCBI taxonomy): Eukaryota > Metazoa > Arthropoda > Insecta > Diptera > Empididae > Empis > Empis stercorea. The sequence goes on from OX457087.1 coordinate 6,372,710, forward strand.
AATTATGATTTCTAAGCGTAATTAAAATACAATTTCAAAGTAATTACAAAATGTTTTTCTTCATTATGCAAATTTAAATTTACATAAATATTAAAAGCATATAAAATTTTAAATAATTAATAATTAATTTGTAAACAAAATTTATGATGTTTTTAATGGTGGTTTTTTTGGTAATAAATAATATAATAATTTTTATTAATATTAAATTTCCCATGAAACTAAAAATGGAAAAACTTTAAAAATTGAAATAAACTTTTTCTCCTTCACAAAATTTTTATTAAAAAAATATAGGTACAAAAAAAATAATATTTCTGTTCACTAAAGCGAATAGTATAGAAATTAAAAGAAATTTATGTGCTATTTTTGTGAAAGATTTAACACAAAAACCTTTCTTTCTTATTGTAAAACACCAAAAAACCGTAGCGCAAAAATTTCAGTTCACTTTCGCTTTTCTTTAAATAGGAAATATAAAAAAAAAAATTTTGTTATGAGATTTTATTTTTTTTTTCCTTTTGGATTATTTAATTTTAGAGATTTTTGTAAAAATTTCTTTAATGAAAACTTTTATACTAAGCGTTTTTCGTATATACTTTTTGGTATATGTGAATGAAAATTTTTCTTAGCTAAATTTTTTTGAACTATATATAAAAAATAATATAATTTCATTTTTGGTATACAAAAGAAATCATTATTTACTTTCTATAATTGCGAAAAATAAAATTTTTGTTGAATGTTTTTAAGTAATAATAATAATAAATAATTTTAAATATAATATTTTTTTTTACGTTTTTAGATTATTTATTTATAGAAGGAAATAAAATAAGCATGAAATTACAAAAATATAAAGTAGCTAAAAAATTGTAATAATAATAATAATTATAAGATAAATGAATTTTAGTTTGTTTTTGGTTTGTAATAGAGAAAACAAATTAACGAGCCATTTAAGAAAAGTTATTAGTAATAAAAAGCAACTATTTATTTAATGTAAGAAATTAGTTAAAATATTTACAGAAAATGATTTTAAAAGATAAATAAATATAAAAATTTATGTGAAATTCATTTTTTTTTTTTGAGGATCGAATTAATGAATCATAAATTGTCGATTTATTGAAAATTTTTGATATTAAATAAATTAAATAAAAATTTTGATTACTGGAATTGAATAGTTTTTTTAAAATTCAAATGAAAATTTTTCCCTAAATTAAATTTGCGCTTTAATTAAAATTCGTCCTTTTCCAATAGTTTGTATTTGTTCTGGAAAAATGAGTACGGTGGTGTATACGAATTTGAATTGTAATATTATATATTTTATATTGATAATGTCACAAAACGTAAAATCTTTTATTAAATAGATAAATAAATACTTATAAGTTTCAATATTTTATTATTACTGATAGCAAATTTTAATTCTGGTGGTCTAAAAAGGATTATTTTTCATTTATTTTTATATAAATTATAATAATAAATTTTTAAAAATGGTAAATTTTTGCCAAAGATTGTGGATATGAGAATAATTTTCAAATCATTTTCAAGATTTTTTGGATATCAGATTTACAATCACAATTTTTCTATAATAGATTTATATTTCCTATTAGTGCATCAGCAATACGAAGCATAATTATGCTAAAATGTCACTGAAAATTTGACACTGTTTCAATTTGGCATTATTAAACGTTGCATTTTTCTGGGTACTGTAAACTTTGATAGATTTTGATTGTGTAACATATTTTGGTTCTTTAATTTAATATAAAAAATGACACAGTTTTGTGTCACCGAATTTGACTTTTTTATGTCCTGCAAACTGGATTTATAATCTTCAAAGAATATTTAACTAAGGCATAACTGAATTGGTATTCAATTCTAACGATATCATTTTAAACTAAATTACCTTTCTCCGCAATTTAAATTTCTATAATACTGTTACAATTTTGTCCGCTCGACACTTTATTTAGACTTTACTGAACTTGAATAAACTATTTACTCTCTCTTCAGTTTTCGCCAATACTACTTCTTATTTTCCAATTCTTTAATCTTCTGAAAAAGATAAAAAAATAATTTAATTTCAATAAATTTTTAATCTAAATTAATAAATAATAAAATTAAATATCAAATTAATCTCATTTTTAATATTATTTATATTTACAAAAATTTAAAATTTATTATCAACAATTTATTTATTAACTTGCACTTGACCGATTTTGGGCACATAAAAAAAATGTCGCATAACCAAAAACAAAAATTGATTTATGTAATAATTGAAATTCTTCCCCCATTTAAAAAATAAATTCAATTAAATTTAAAATTAAGAAACAATTCAGGAATTATTACCAAAAAAAATGTAATTAAATATTCGAATCATGTGTTCCTGTCACACAAACAATGCGTTTATGTTGCGTTTTGTTACACAACATTCAAATAAAATAATGTATATACATATTTTCCATTCACCATAAAACATAAAAAAAAAAAATTAAATAAATTAAAGAAAGAAAAAAAATAAATTGGGAAAAAGTTTAACAGCAAAACACAAAAAAAAAATAAATAAATAAAATAAAACTATATTTATGTAATATGATTTTGTAAATACCACAAATTAAAATCAAACAAAATGGTTACATGAAAATTATACTTATATTTATTACACAAATGGCATTAACATTTATTTATTTTTTTCTCTCTCTTTTTAAGTTTGTTTGTTCGGTTAACACTGAATCAATGGTAAAAAATGACAACCTTGATCTCATGAAAAACGAAAATTATGTTTCATATAAAAACAACATAAACAGAAACTTTCTTTCTTTTTGAAAACATTTAAAAAAAAAAAAAAAGCATGATTACATAATAATTTCTTTTGTGCGGTTAAAATAGTTTTCACAAAAAGAAGAAAATATCAATTTAATTGCTAATTTTTTGTTTTATTATTATTTCTCCATTTTACCTTTCATTTTCATTTCGTTGGTTTCTGTTTTGTTTGGGTTTTAATTGATTTAATTTCCTATAAAACTTTTCCTTTTTATGTGCCTATACCAAAAATTTCCTCATTGTTTTAAATTTTAAATTAATTAAAAAAAATTGATTAAATTTTTCTAATCAAATAATAATTAATTTTGTAAAGGTCAAATTAGTCATTTTACAATGAGAACTGGTTAAAATTGTAATTGTTACAATTTAAATTGAAATTTGAACAAATCTTTTTTGTTTATCAAATGTAATTTGCAAATTTGTCACTTTATCAATTCAAATTTGTAGTTTACTTTATTTTACTAAAATATTTCTTTCCCGAAAACAAATTTCTCTTCATTTCTTCAAAAATTTGTTTTCCAAATGAAATGTGTGTCCTTCTCCAAAACAAATTCGTCCCTCATTTTGAAATTTAAACAAATCAAATTTTTCGTTTATAGCAAATAAATTTTGTAGTATATCAAATGTAAATTCGTCCTTAACTAAATTCGTCGTTCTATACTATATTATCTCTAATTATAGGTGGATTAAAGTGTAAAATAAAAATCTGCACAATGTTCATCTTTCTTTTGAAAAAAAAAAACTAATTTGAATTATTGCAAAAAGACCATTTCAGGATTAAAATCCAATCAAATGATAATCCCAGAAATTATAATTCTAAATACTACTTTTTTTCTGATTAAATTATAGCTATACAATTTTTTTTTAATCCGCTAATTTTATTAACATTTAAAATAAATTTATTCAAATTCAAAATTTCTTGTCTGGGTTAATCATAAATTATGTTTAATAAATCATAAAAAAAAAAGTTATTATAGACATAACAATAAATTCAATATAATCTCAATTTTATTTGACAGCATATATAAAAAAATTTATGAAATTATTACAAAATTTATGTATATTTTACATAAATATTTTTTATGCAAAAAAATAAAAATATTTTCATTAGATTTAGACAAAATTCAAATTTGAACAATTTATAATTTTGTGTCTATCCACCACCTCCAGTTGATTGTCAATATTTTAATATATATAAAATTTTGTTAACGAGATTTCTTAATATTTTATGAAATATGAAATCCGGTTTGGATGGGTGGGTAAATGCAATTTTTCGTTATTTTTTTTAAATCTTTTCACTTTGAAATTTTAATGAAATCAAAAATTTTTATTTTTTGTTTGATAACCAAACAAACTTAATAATAATATTTAACAGTTTATTTTGTGTTTAATGGTTCAACCTTGTCAGTTTTTTCAAAAAAAAAAAACAAAAACGCATGTGGCGCCACATTATATACCAGCTTCCAGCTTCCATACAGACTCTTAAAAAGGAATAAACTAGAATTTCTTGTTAATAAACTTGTATACCAAAAGTTTTGTTTTTCGGAACAAGTTTTATAATTTTTGGGGGCTTTTTTGTTTTGTACAAAAAAACAAAAATGAATTTTTACTAATTTTTTGTCACATTTAAATCGGATATAAAAAAAAATAATTAAATTGATTCAATGAATTTTAAGATATATTTTTTTTTTGTTGTGGTGTAATTTAATAATTATTTCGTCATTCAAATAATAATTAATAGATAAATATTTATATTAATATTTAGCTTGAAATAGCGTAGAAAATATTATGAAATTATAGTACAATTTTTAGCTTATGCTATGATAGTTGTTTGCTAAAAGTGTTAGTATAAATGTTTGGTATAAATAGTTTATTGAATTCAAGGAAATTTATGGATTTCAAATTAGTGTTTAAGCATTAATTAATTTGGTAAAAATGAAATAATTGTTGGTGACAAATTTTACCAAATTTCAAATATTTATTAATTAGAAAGTATTTTTAAATTTTTTCTTTTAGGGATACTTTTAAGAAGTTTACTAAAATTTATGAGATAATTTTTTGAATTATTAGGACTTGAACCTATTAATATATGAAAAACGCTTTAATCCACATATAATTAGAGTCTAGTCTTGATGAAATTTTAGCTATAAATTTTACTGTGCATATACTAGTATTTCAATTTTTGATTGTCTATGATTGAAATTTGGTTGATATATTCAACAATTCTTTCTATAGAAGACCTTATGGTCATCACTGATGCTATTATAGATAGTATGGGAATATTACTATTTCGACAATTGGCTTTGTCAGCAATTGGACTCGACAGCTATAATAGTATTTTTCGTAGCCTTCAAATTCACCAAATTAACATTTCTGTAAATATTTTATTAATTGTATTCATTTTGAGTTGAATCAGCTTAGGATTACATCGATGCCGCGGCCGGGAATTGAACTCACTGGCTCATATGTACCTCAGATTAGTACACAACACACTCTAAGTCTCCCCCGCTAATTTTGCATCAATTCTCCATTATTTATCTATAAAATTCATAAGTTTAATAACTAAAGTATTGTCCTTTCAAAAGAAATGACAAAAATGAACTCTAAAATAAGCATTTAATTTCCTACTCTAACATCAACCTCAAAGTTGATAAAATCTCTTAACAAAAACAATCACAAAAATTATAAGCGAAAGTTATTTCATATTTAATATATGATTATACAATCTTCCAATATAATTGACAATCTTTATAGCCTATAATTATTTCTCATTCGATCATATTTATTTTTATATTAATAATATCATTAAAAATCACTTCACCAAACAAAAAATTCAAATTTAATTAATGCGAAAAATCCAAAAAAAAAAAAAACCCGCAGACAATTCAAAAGCTCCAAAATAGGTGGAAGTGATTATATCAATATATCGTACATATATAAAAAAAAAGAAAGTCTTTCTCTTTCAATATAACTTTAATATTTACCATTTTTAAAATTTACCAAATGAAAGTGAAACTGAATCTTTACATAAATAATATAAAAATCTGCACAAACTTTTTGTTTGGTTTATCTTAGCATTATAATCTTTATGCGATTTATCTTTACATAAGTAAATAACATAAAATAATATATAGAAGCTATTTCTACATATATAACAATAATTGCCATGGATCAGCTGATTACGCGAAAATAATCTTATAAGTAAAATTTTGAAATTCCATTTAACCATTTTTTTTCTATCTCCATAAAATTTTTTTGTCTACATTATGTATATCTACACTATAACAGTCATTGGACTGTTTTCTTGTGTACCATAGCATTAGATTAGAGAATCATTAGAAAATGAAAATTGTACTCTTATATATGGGAACTGGTATAAAGTTTTTCTTGTTTTATTGTGAACGTGTGCACTCAACCAAAATAATGAAAGAAAGACACACAAAAGTGTAACAATCTATAAATGATGTTCATGTTTCTTTAGTATATACTCTTGGTATAATCATAATTTTTATGTACTGAAGAATTTTATCTATGTTATACAGTACAGTTTCGAATAGATGTAATTTCTATATGCTACTTTAGTTTCGCTTCAGTTACAAACATTGGATAAAAAAATATAATATTATTTATTATTAGATAAGCTACGAAAAAGACAAATATGTAGAAGAGAAAAAAAAAAAGTAAATTTCTATTACCAAACAAATTGAAGCGACACAGAAAAAAAGCAAAATAAAAATATGAAAATTGTTTTAATGGTGGAAGAAATTTCACTTTCATTTTGGTGTTTTCTAGTCGTTTTTCACTTTTAATTTCCAAAACATTCGAAAAATATATGAAATATTTTTATTCTGTTTATCATTTTTCCTTGATATTTTCGCGTAATTTTCTTACACAAAAGAATGAAAAATACAGATTTTCCAGATTTGTGATTTTTTGTTTAGATATATAAAAGCTATAGAGGCGCGTTTCTATTTCTGGTTATATAGGCAATTTTTAAGATTTGAATTTCAAATTTTTCCTATTATGATATTTCGTCTATGACGTTAGTAAATTTTTGATAAATGAAAAAAGAAATAACTGGTTTTATTCGGATTGTTTTATGCGCAAAATTAACTTAATTATTATGCTTTTATGCTATTATTATGTTAGTTTTTTCTGGTTATTAGATATTTTATATAAAAATTATAAATTTATATGAAGTTTTTATACTAATTAAGTGGCTATACGATATATATATTTTTTTTTTAATTTATTTTGAATTTCATTTAATAGAAAATTACATAAAAAAATATAAAATATATTTTTTTTTATGTATAATTAATATTAATTAATATGAAAATTTCAATTTATTATAAATATTGATTTTTTTAAAAATTATGATAATTTATTATAGTTATTAGTTGTTTATTTATGAAATGTGCAACAGTTTAACATAATTGAATAAATAAATTAATTATAAATAGTTTTTTTGTTGTTTATAATAAATTTTAGAAGGCGGATATTGAGATAAAAGCGAAACTAAAAAAATAAAACGTTTTAGATAGTGTAATATGAGATTATTTAATTAATGTTTTAAGCTTTCTAATTAATAAAAAAATTAGTTGAAATTTTTTGTGAATCTAATGAGTTTTAATGTTTTAACATTAAAACATTAATAATTTTGATGGGCTTAAAGTCTTATCAGTAATTACCATCTTGCCAAATATTTCCTCTTTAAGAATTTTCATCAAATTATTTGTAAATTTCGTAGCACTTACAGATACTTATATATCTATGCTGTTACGCTGTAATTAAGGCCTCACTGAGGGCTAATTCAGTTAATTTTCATCCAGTTTTTAATATACCACATTGAGGAAATTACTGGCATTCTTAATTTAGTTTACTTATTTTGAAATATTAAATTAATTTTTAATCCTTTATCAAAGATTTTCGCACAATTTAGTTACTTGTTGGTTATAGTATAGATAGACTAAATATTAACATTGATATCAGTCTACGATTAGCTAATTAAGCATATAGGAATTGGAGTTATTTTAAGGATCATCCTGATCATATTACTTCAAACTTCAGAAATATTTTGAGTTTTCCCGAAGTAGTTCATTACCTTAATTGGCGTAGCAGAAGAAGAAAGGAGTATACCGTGATTATAAGTCGGATATAAATATAGTTTTCGCTAATTAAGTAAATTCCACTTGGTAAATCTTTAATCCGCTGAGCTAAACGCGGCGGCTAAGTGGTGTAGTAGTTAGAGCACTAACCACTCGAATTCGATTCAATTTGGATTCGAATCCAAATTGAAGCAACAACTTTAATCCGATTTTCAAATACTAGCTTAGTTAGCAAATATTTATAATTTCTAACATTGTGTGAAAGGATTTTGGTTTCTTCATTGTTTTTCCATAGATGAAATGGATTCATTCTTATAAAACATTTACTAATTGGCATATTTTCACCGAATTGTGAACTTCAAAAGAATATTGTTTGACATAATCAATCAAGGACGTACAAAATATTTTTAAAAAAAGTCACAAAATTTTTCCTTATTTTTTAATCAAACCACAAAAAAAATCCAAATCACAATTCATAAGAAAAATTAAAATTTATGATTTGTATATTTATTTTTTTAATATTTTTGTACCAAAAATAAACTTCCGTTTCATGTCAGAAAGTATAATGTAAAATTGAATTATACAAACACGACCCATACGCCCACTTACACTCTCCTTTTATCGTCATCATAATTTTGTTTTGTTTTTGGAACAATCTTTTTTTTTTATCTAAAAATGACTTTCTCTATTTTCAGTTTTTGTTGTAGTGCGTACCAAAAATAAACTTTAAAATCGACATTATTATTTATAATTTTTATATGTATAGCAGCTATGTACATTGCCAACCTCCAAAATAAAGTTCAAGTTTACATCAAAGAGCAATAATCCCGCGACCAACGCAGTTTGTGGCATGATGCCATAAAATTTGTTTTGCTAAAATTAGATTTGTTTTTGGTGTGAGTTGAATTTCCTGTACGTTATAATTTCTTGTAATATACAAAAGTGTACAAGGAAAATATCTATAATTTTCCCAAAAAATTACATACTTATTGGAGAACGTACAGGAAAATTATGTTTATTTTTATATATTTTTGTGAGATATAAATGGCATCGTCCGCATTTGAATTCAAGTGCAAGGGCCCGATTTGTACGTTTATATATTTTTTTTTGTAGTTCAGAGACACGAGAAAATTTATTTTCCTTGTTTACATTTTTATAAGAATTTTCCAACTTATTTTTTTTTTAGATGTTCAATTAATGGTTAATTAACCAAAAATTTAATTAATTTCTCTTGCTACACGTTTTTTTAGGCTACAGTAAACGAGAATTTTAGCATGAAATTTTGAAGATTTTTAAGGAAATTTAGAAATGAGTCATGAATTTAATTTAGTTAACAATGTGAAATTAATGATTTTTTTTTAATACTCCTTCATAAATTTTCACAGTTTTCCTTTTTTGACAGTTTGTCGTGTGTCTATCAATACCTGTGAATTCATACATTAAATTGGCAAAGATTAGCATCATTTTTTTTAAATGGTAGATTGTAGATAGCATCACTTTTTTATGTGGTGCTCAGTGCCATAAAAAGTGAACTAATAATAGAAAATTCAGCTTGACTATCTGAAGACAGACGTCAGAGAGCTCCACAAGATGTCAAATTTTAGACAAATGATTTGATAGTAAAAATTGGAAAATTTGTAAAAGAAAATATGTTTTCCAATTTTAACTTAATTTTTAACATTTTCTTAAAAATCCCCCAGCAATATTTGACGCTAAAATTCACTTATATGCACCTTTGAAATTTTCTGTCATGCTCTTCAAATCTTTTGAAATTTTTTATGAATTAATTCTTTGAGTTTCTTTCCATTTTTTTTTTCTTCTTCATGTTTGTCCATAAATTTGTCATCTACCATAAATTTTGTTGAATTTTAAGATAATTTCCATTTAACTTAAACAGTGCGATTTAGTGTGACAAGTAAATTAAAATGATTTGTGTACAAAGAACGATTTATTCTCAACAACAAAATAGATTTGTAGCCTCTAGAAAATTTTAGTTCAATTGAAAATTTTAACAATTCTTAGAATTTCAGAAAAACAAATATTAAAGAAAAGATCTTTAATCCTCCACATGACATTTTCTATCAATAAGTCCCACGGGAAGACATAAATTCATCCACCAAATTTGTGAAAATGAGATCTAATTTAAAATTATGTATAAAATTTTTGATTCAGTTAATTTCCAAAAAAAATAAATTCCAAATTTTTCATTGAAACATTTCAGTGTTGAACATCAATTGAAATGGAAAATCAAATTTAAAATTTTTGTATAGTTTTTTTTTTACTTTTTTGAAATTTTCCTTGTATATTTATTTTAGTTTGTATGTTTGTTTGAATTTATGTTATGAAAATTTTTAATTTATATTTGTTTGTTATTTTTTTTTTAATATTTTCATTATTTATTTTTTTTCAGAAATAATTACAGAAAAAAAATAAAGACGACTAAAAGTTTATTTTTGTTTACAAATTCTGGAATTGAAAGTGTTGTGACGCCACTAAAAAAATACTAGCAGTTCACATTTACTTTAAAAGAGAATTGAGATCAATTTAAAATTTGTTGACTTAGGTTGCTGCTTTTTACTATATGTAATTTATTTATATTTTATGTTAATTTCATATATTTTTTATAATGATTTTATTAGTTAATTTTTTTAACTTCAATTAAAAAAAAAATTTAATTACAACTTTTTGTTATTTCATTAATTTTTTATGAGAAAAATTAATTAGCATAAATTAAGTTAGAACTTAGAATCATTATATAGGATCATATACGATAAAAAAATTTAATGACACTTTTCAGGTAGAATATAATTATTTAACTTGATAAGTGGCTAAATCATTAATTTAAATTAATATGTAAAAAAACAATTTTTAATTATTATTTTCTATAACTTTTCAAGATATTATTCAACAAAATGAAAGAAACAAATCTATTTTATAGTTATCAATTTAAATTACAACTTTACAAAGGTTGCTATTAATTGGCCATTTAAAAATACATAAAAGAAAATTGTAAGCTCATATAATTTTTTCTGAAGACTTTGAATTTATCGTTCACGCTCCATTTCAATTTTAGCCAAGGCTAGAGAAATAAAATCTATACAAATGTAGAATTTAATTTTATAGATTATATTGAAATGTGGTAAATTGTATTTGTATATAGAAATTATATTTTTTACTATCTAAATATCAATGTCTGATTTCAATGATGTGCAATAAATCAATTTTTTAATGTCTTGTTTTTTTTTTTTATTTCTTATTTTGAAAATATACAAATTCTTAAAGGTGATTTAATGCTTCATTTTTTACGCCTTATTCCATGTATTAATAATAATAAATGTTCTACTGATCTATGTAGTTTTTTATAATCACTATTATAAGCGTTTTTGTCGATTTTAAAATCATATTTCATTTGTAATCATTTATTGGGGAGGGGGGATAGATTGAATAAAAGATTGTTTAATATTTTGATTTATATTTTAATTATCAGGTATTTTGAATTTGTAATTAAACATATGCTTTTTTAAATATTAGAACATTTTATTGAAATAGTCTTAATATAAATGTACACCGATATGAAGACAAAGGACTTTTTCAAACTAAATCCATATGAAATGTCCAAATTGTAATATAATATTGGGAAAACCTTTAATACAGGTAGGCCTTGGCACACATGAACCAAAAGGGAGGGGAGAAATGAAGAAGGAGAATATGAAATCAAGTCTAGTCTATAAATATTTTTGAATCCTTTTCATTTAGGATTTATTTAATTTTATTATATAGAAATTAATTTACTAATTTGTATAAAAAAATATCAAACTACAAATTTCAAACTAAAAATTTTCAAAGTATTCAAAGCTTTCAAACACAGTTTTTTTTTGCAGTACCATCTAATTTTTAAAATTGTAGAGGTAACATTTCTGACAAAGTTTGAAAATAATCTAAATACGAGTATAAATTTTTACTATTACAGAATTTTTACAATTACATTTTTACTATTGCAAAATTACAGAAATATCAAAATTTGCTTTTACATAAATTAATTTAATGTATATATAATTACCACCGCCCAGTTGACTCCCACTAATATTTTTCAGTTACTAATATTTTTTTATTAGCATATCTTTTTAGTAACAATAATTATCATATTTCAGGAAGTCATAAATTTCACGTTTTCATTTTCAGATCAATTTTCAGATTTTTCCTTAAAAAAAAGTGTTTTATTGTGTAAAGACAATTGAAATTTGTCTTCTTCCAAATATAAATTCGTCCTTTTCTCAAGTCAAATTTCTCCTATTTCAAATTAAATTACACTTTTTTCAAAGATTCTTATTTATTCTTGAAAAAGACTATAAATTTGAATTAGACTAATTTCAGTAGAAAATGTTACAGTACCAAGAAAACTTTTATAATTCACTCATATAATTTTTAACTGCTCTGGGTATACAAAAAAATATTATAAACGAAGATTTTTGTTCACAACTTATTTTGTGTCTAGACATTATAGCAAAAAAAAATTCTAGAAAAAGTCTGCAAAATCTTAAGATTCTTCTTAAAATCATAAAAAGCTTATTTTTTTATTTTTATACTCGCTTATAATCCAAAAAAATAATTAAAAAAATTATGAAAAATTTAACTACTTCTATAAAGAAATTAAAAATATTACAATAAGAACATAAATAATTTAAATATAATTTTATTTCCATCTAACAATTTCCCAGAATAAAAAAAAATTATTTATCATAATTTATTTTTCCTTAAAAAAAAGTGTTTTATCGTTTAATTAACCTTGGATGTCATAGTTACCTACATTTTTTATTATTCTTATTATATTCTGTTTTTACATCCCAGCGCAAAAGAATTATTATTATTATTATTTTTTTTCCATTTGAAAGATTGAAGAACGTTCTCACCTTTATAGACAATGAGGCGCCTTCTTCTATAAAAAAAATAAGAATATAATAAAATTTCAAGGTTATAATGTTGTTTTATATAAAAATCATAATTCTATCTTTTATGTTTACTATAAAAAAATAAATATTTTATTGCGATTTTTTTGGTATAATAAAAATATACAAAAATTTAAAACTACACAAAATATTAAAAAAAAAAAAAACGACTTCACGCTTTTTTGTCTTCTAATTAAGTTTTACTTGTTTTTGGGGGTAAACTTACTACATATACGAAATAGTCTCGCCTGAGGTGGTAATTTAGATTTCGATATAAGTATATGAAGAAAAAAAAATACAAGGCGTTAATAATTATTAGATTAATTTATAGAGTTTTTTTTCTGTTGGTATAATATAAAAAAAAAAAGAGCCAAAATAAAAATTATGGAAATTTACATTAGCAAAAAATAAAAATCATAATTAAACAAAATAATTAATTTGATTGTGGTAGCAAAAAATGATGATTTTTTCTTGAATTTTCAGTTTTTTTGGTTATGACAAAACTATTAGTTATTTCATTAATTATAAATTATTAATTTTTTTTTGACAGTTTTTTAATTAAGAAATAATTATATGCTACAGAAAATTTCTGCGGAAATTTTTTGTTGATTTTACAAAGTCCCAGACGAGAAATTTGAAAAGGATTATTTTAGAGGCGGATTTCCGATGATTAACTATATGCATAGTCATAAGTCATTATGAATGTAAGGTGAAATTAGATGAGATATATTGAATTGATGGAGATAACTATAGAAAATGGGAAGGACTAAAAATGGATTTACTCAAAATGGCACTCAAGTTTCTTTGGCCAGCATGAACCATGCAATATACTACAAATTATTAAGCAAAAACACTTATTACTAATTGTTAACATTCTGCGAGTAAGCACTGCACTGCCAACAGCCAAACCCAGCGCAGCTGTCACACAATACTAAGTGTCAGCGTTGCCAGATTGCAAGATTAATCTTGTTTTGCAAGATTTTTCATCCATTGCAAGATTAGAAGATTTTATGATAAATTACAAGATTTTAACTAAAACCGCAGGATTTTGCAAGATTTTTAAATTAAATGATAATTTTTCAATTTATTTACGAAATTTTTCAATGCATTAGTAATTTTTACTTTTAGCTTACTACATTTGCGTCAAAAAATAAATACTAATTCATATAAAAACTAAAAAATCACAATTCAGTTTCAGTAACTTTCTTAAAAATCACATTTCAATATAAATTAAATAAAGTAATTCGTAAATTTATATATGAACCGTTTTTTTAAAGTGGTTAAGTTAAGTCCATTTTGAATTATATGTAGATTGAATGGTTTGAAAAATATTTGTATATGTTCATACGCTTATTTTATGTTTTTAAATAGTAAATTGATATAACTTTATAATGTGATCATTTTTAAAGTAATTAGTTAAAAGAAATTTATATCTAATGATAATATAATATATAACTACTTAAAAAAAAACGGTTCATACTTAAATTTACGAATTACTTTATTTAATTTATATTGAAATGTGATTTTTAAGTAAATTACTGAAACTGAATTGTGATTATTTAGTTTTTATGTGAATTAGTATTTATTTTTTGATTAATATTAAGTATTTTTAATTTATTTTATTAAAAATAATAAGAAAAATATGAATTCAAATGTGTAATGGTTTTTTTAATTAATTAATTGAAATTATATACTTATTAAGTTACATATTTTATTAGGGCATGTGTAATTCTCTGTGTATCTTGTAATAAATCATTCGTATTTTCTTTTAGGACAGCTAATACGATCGTTTCATTTTCATTACTTTAATATACCACATTATATTTAGTTATTATTAAAAAAAAGATTTTCTATTGGAAAACAAGATTTTTTTTTGTCATTTACAAGATTTTCAAACCAAATGATCTGGCAACGCTGCTAAGTGTACTATCATGACACTGGCCTAATTTCGGCTGTAATTCATAGAAAATTGCAGGTATGTACTCTGAAACATTCCAAATTTATGCAGAATGAGAATGCTAGCTAGAATTATTTCCAAATACAATGGATTTTGTTCAAATATCAAGAGACTTACTTCGATTTAGGAATAAATAAACTGTCAATTACTTATATATAATATATGAGCCAGAATACTAGCTATAAGTTTTTTATAATCTAATTATTCAAAATATTAAAAATATTGAACGAAATTTAATATTAAAAATAAAATTATAAAAAATATGAAATTTAAATTTTTCTGATAAAATTTATAGATAAATTAATAAATTTAACATAAAATTAACATAATCTTTTCTTTAAAAAAATATTTTTTTTACGACTTTTATATTTTTCTCTTATTATTTATTGATTTCAATCCAAAAAATTATCATTTATTAAAATCTTTAGAAATTTTTTAAATAATATTTTTTCAAAAAACTAAAAATATTTTATTAAAAAAAAAAAAGTTAATAAATTTAGGAAGAAAATTATTTTCCTCTTCAATATTTTCCATAATAAAGAAATATATAAAAAAAAAAACAGAAACGTAAATAAAAATATACAAAAATTTATAAATAAAAAACAAACGTAAAAATATAAATAAAAAAAAAATACCTAAAATTATCGATTGATACCATAAAAAAAAACCTGAACCGGTATTCGTAGTCCTTTTTAGCCGTATGGTTAAAAGAGTAGAGTAAAAAACGAATTCAAGTTTCAAAATAATAATAATAATAAAAAAAATTAACTATCAGAAAAGCATTAAAAATAAATAAAGAAAAAAATGAAACATGATTAAGAAATTCAACTAAATATAATTTGAAATTCGGAGTTTGTTGGAAGTTTATATGAAATATTTTTGAGTTTAGAATAAAATTCTTTAAAGAAATTTTATTAATTTTCATAATTTGATCCTTGTGTAACCTTAATCATTTATTTCCTGTGAGTACCATTATTGATTATCGTTTTTTTTTCTCTGTACGAGCAACTGTCTAGATCTAGTTTACTTACATAATAATTTTGATCCATTAATATGAAAGGAACTTATAGTAAATTAGCATCAAACATACTGTCATCTTGCTGTCGTCTTTTTTTAATATTTGATATCAAAATCGTAATTAAGTAAGTAGTAATTTTCAGAAAAACTAAGGGGTTTTTATTGAAAATTGTAATAAATTTTATGGTCAATCAATTTTGATTTGGACTTTTACCATAATTAAATGTTTGCCGTTAATTTAATTTTAATTTCAAGTAATCATTTTCTTAATTTAATTTAACTGTCAGTTTAGTATTATGTGCTTTTGTCTTGTTTTGTTTCCCATATACACAAAGACGAAACTGATAAAATGAATTTTTTTCAGCACATTTTTTTTACCAAAAATATTTTTTTCTCAAAAAAATTTCCTACTCGAATCGAAAAATGCTACACACAAACCAAAATGAAAATATAAAAAATCCCCACTGACCGTCGCATCTAATTAATTTGCAGTTTCGATTTCTTCCAGAAAACGAACATCATCATCATCATCAAGTTTGGTTGTTGTTATTTATTATTATTTTTATTTTTTTTTTGGATGCTGGAAAGCCGGTTTGGTACCAGTTTTTTTTATTTCAAAACCAAAAACACAACAACAACAAAAATTGAATATATTTTTTTTTTAGTATTAAAAGTCGTCGTCGTCGTCTTCGCCGCAATAATTTCTTTTGTGGCTGCGGCTTGTTTTTGGGATCAGTTCTTTAAAAAAAAAAGATCTGTTGTTGTTGTATTTTTATTTATGCTGTATTTTTTTTTTATATGTTGGTTATCATTGGATTGTAAATGGCTCCGGAGGCTCTTAACATAACAACCAAACCAAAATGAAAATTACAAAAAAAAAAACGAAACAAGTTCTAAAGTTTAAAAAAAAAACAACAACAAATTTTAATCGAGTTTTATACTATAGTAAAAATATAATTCTTTATCGTTTTCTGGAAATTTATGTTTTGGGGTTTTTTTTGTTGTTGTTGTTGTTGCTGGAAATTGGATTTATATCTTTTTATGTTTATAATGGTGAAAAGAAGTTTTATGTTTTTTTGGTTTGGCCACATAAAAAAAAAGAAACACAAAAAAAAACCTAAAAGAACAAAAATGAAAACCAAATTTTTTTTATATAATTTTCGGTTTATTTTTTTTGGGCAGTTCACTCTTTTTTATGTTGGGGCCAAAAGGGATGTAAGTGTTTTTTTTTTTTTTGGTTGATAAAAGAAGAATTTAATTTTATTTTTGTTTCGTTTTTTTTTTTTTGGTTCTTTTCAAAGAAGAATCTTCAAATTTGAAAGAATCTTTACTTTATATTTTCTCGTTGTTTTGAAATTTTGTGTGTGGAAGAATAATTTCTTTAATGATAAATTGGGAAAGGAGAAAAAAGAATGGATTGTTCAATCAACCTTTAAATCGATAATTTTAGAGTTGGAAATTATACAACATTAAAAAAAATAAAAGCAAGAGTTTTTCATTAAATTTTTTTGATGGTCAATTTTGTTTTTTTGGCAATTTTGATTGGAAATTAAATAAGAAAATGTGAAAAATATAATGAGAAAAAATGTATACTTTTAAAGGATGGGCTGAAATTTTGATTAATTGACATAGTAATTATTAGTTTTTTATGGAAATTTTGAACACATTTTACGAGTATTATTAAAAATATTTTTTTGAAAGTAATTTTCAGTAAATTAATTATAGCTTAAAATTATGATTATCAAATTTTCGATGCTTTATGTATGATTTCGATGCTTTTTGGTTGAATTTGCTTTACTATATTTCAGCAACGAATTGAACTATGCTATATTTTGATTAATTTAATACTATTAACTACATATAATACTTCTTCATGTAATGCATTGAGTCGTGAGTTTGATTGACGGTCATTTGAAATGCTGACAACAATTGAAAATGCTGACAACAAGATTGCTAACAACAATTGACTTATTAAAGACCAAAACCTTGCAGTAATTAATAACTTTCTTCACTACAGAGTTATAGCTTAGAATTTTATATAGTTTAGAATAGATATGAAATTATTACATTCCTAATTACAAAAGCATTTCAGGACCTCACATCCCGTTCTGTTAATCTGAGAAAAGTCTTGCTCATATTAGTACGAAATTATGAATTCGCTAAATCACATAAAAATTGATTTTCTAAATGTTGAAATCTGCTATAGACGGTAGTACTGAGATATTCTATTACATTAGCATCTTTTTTGTCTACATATTTTACAAGATCTGTATAGCAACTTTAAAATCTTGTACATTTGACAAGACTATTGTGCAGCCTAAAACAAGAATTCATCTTAGATTTATTTAAAAATATTGGAATTTTGAATTCATTAGGAAACTCTTCAATATTCGAGGGAAGCATTATCTTAAAAATTTACACATTTATCATTTAAATACGAAATATGATGCAGTTGATAAGAAATTTTATATGCTAATTGAAATATATACTAAAAGATTGATTTAAATTTGGGTTCAAAATATTTTTTCTAGAATACTATTAAAGTCAATAATCATAATAAACGCCTTCAATTCTTCATTTCTTCAAATTTACTGCGAACAAATAATTTTTTCATCCCCATACCCCATAATAAATGAATAATTCAAATATTTCTAAAACCATGACATAATTTAAAATAAATAAAATTTTGAATTGATTATAATTTGAAATTGTTTTGTTATAGTTTAAACTCAATCAGTTATTGCTATTTATGTTTAGTTAGATGCAAAATGATTATTTATAAATATTTACATAACTATAAACTACATAACTATATAATATATTTTATGACAAGTAATTTTATTTGATTTTATCTGGTATTTTTAATATAAACAAAAAAATATATTAATTAAAAAAATGTTTAAAACTGCATGAAACTATTAATTAAATATGTAAATGTGGTTGATAAATATATATTAAATTGAAATGAATTTTTTTTTCTCTTATTGATAAAAGTGTGATTTAATTATGTTAAATTATGATACACAAATATGTAAATAATATGTTTTAAAATATTACAGAAATTTTTTTTATTATCATAATAATTGTTGCCCTATAAATTAAGGTAGCTAAAATTGAAGTTTAATTTCGAAAAGAAATACTTTTCGGATCTATCTAAATCTTCAAATTGAAACTTGGTTTGTTGGTTCGTATAAGGGTGAAGGAATAAAGGCTCCTTCTGGCACGGTGACCAATACAGGCCCGTTGTGTACACTCCGTCGACGGCTCTAAATATCCCTATAGCTCATCGATCCATCCTACATCCCTAACAAACGCTGTCTTTAAGCTACCTGCTTCCGCTAAATCATCTAAAAATCGATTTTCTAAATTTTGAAATCTGCTATTACAAACGGACAGTGGTAGAGTAGATGTTATTCATCTTTCTTCCTCACAGCATCTGCAACATATAAGTTCGTAGTCATGCCCAAAGTTGCATATTTCCTTAGTAATATGTGAACTATTATCATACTAGTTACTAATCTAGCAGTATAGATTTACTTATACCGTATTCAATATTTCCTTAGTCTTGAAACTGAATTTATCATAATTTTCGATGAAAAATTTCAAAAATTTTAACTAAAAATTGTTAATTGAAATACAAAACTTTGTCTATATAATTTTTTTTTTACTATTCAATTTACCAACCACCACAATTTAGCAATTTAACAAAAATACAAATTATTATAATTAAATTTACCTATTTTATAAAAAAATTAAATAGACACACGTTCCTCCAGTTTTAGCTTTTAAAATTTATAAAATATAATATAAAAATTTAACAAAACAAATTGAACTAACGACAATGAATGGCACGAGACTTAAATTATGTCAAATCGGTGGCAATGGTTTTTTTTTCAAACCAAACAACAACAAAAAAATGTAATATTGTCAGTTCTATAATATTGGTATTATATAAAATGTATAGTAGAAAAGTGCACTATTATACCGCCACCGCTTCTATACACAATTTTTATATAGTTCGTGCTGTGCGAGATAATGTTACATTTTTGCACAGCATTAAAAATTGGATAATCTTTATTTTATAATAATATAACCATAGAATTTATCATAAATGTTGATTCCACCACTTTAACTATATTATAGTATTATAGAGAAATAACAATAATGAAAGGTTACCCGGAATAGTAACGAAAATTATTTTACAGAAGTGAAGTTGAATTAATCTTAAAAAAAAAAAAGATATTGAATTGCAATTTTTTTTTTGTTTTTATAAAAAAAAAACTATTATTGTTAGTTAAGAAATTTAAATTGCAATTTTTATGCTTGAGATTATTTAAACTATTATAAGGATATGCATGCTAACGAAAATTGTTAATATAATATTATATCGTTTTCGGAATTATTAAAGAACATTTGTGGATTACACTGTTAAAATTTATATAAAAAAATTACTATAGAAATTCTTATATTTTACACAGTTTAAAAATAGAATTTCTTAGAAGATAGAATATTGAGAAACTCTAAAAAATTCTTCGTCAAGTGTCAAAACTTTAATAGTTCGATACAAAATCTTGATTATTTCAAGTTTATATAAAAATTTTGGCAATTCATCATTTAGGATTGATACTTTAAACGAAAACTTAACTCAATATGAACGACTTATGTACTAAGTTGTCTTATTTCATAAAATCTACTACAGTAGATGGTATCTAGAAAGCCTCCTATTATCTCTCAAGATGTCACGAAAGTTAGTGATAACAAAACGATACCGAGGCGCTAGTTTGAGTATCCTGACGACAGACTAATCACGTAAAATGACTAAATAATAAACAATTTAAAGTTTTCGTTTAGGAAAATCATAAATTAAATTAATTTAATTAGAAACTAACATAACAAATGTCCCAGAAAGGTTTTTCAACCAAAAATTCCGTATAATTCATTTTAATTTCCACAATATCTTTTCATATATCAATAAAAAATATATATAATTTTCATTAATATCTAGTTACTAAAATATAAAATCTATAATACATACACTAATTTTTACGAGTATATACTATAATTTTATTTTTAATTGTGTACTAAAATTTAAAATTGATATTCGCGCGCCATATGCTAAAAACTACTTTAATTGTGGAAAAATATTTTCAACATTATTTTTTCATTTTTATTTATATTTATTATTTACATTTTATTGACTATAAAAATTCAAGGTGAACGTCATTCAATTTCCGACCATTTTTTTTGTTTTCTTTCCTTGCAACTAAATATTACATATAGATATATACTCTACCATTTATTCGATCTACTGCTGCAGCTTCTAGCATTGATATCGAACCGTAAATATATCGTGTTTGTTTTGCGGCAATGCATATAAAATGTATATAAAAAAAAAAATATTGTAATAAGAAATGACGATATTGATATTGTGTGCACAATTCATATACGAAATCTCTAGTCCTAGTGTTTCACGGAAAATATAATCGAATACCATTTAAAAGAAAAAAAAAAAAACTAAATAAAAATTCGATAACTTTTAAATAAAGTTTAAATAAAACAGAAAGAAAGATAATATTGAGAAGTAAAAATTGGTATATAAAATGGAGAAAAAAAAATGTATTATTATTCATTTTGCTTATAAAAAAAGTTTACTATATAATGATCAAAAGGTCGCGATATTGACAATTGAAGTATTGAATGGAAATTTATATTACGATATATAAGTAAATGTAATTGTGGAAAATTCGATATAAATAAAGGTTATTCTATTGATATCGATATTTCTGGGTTTGGGTAAAACAATTGAACAATATTATCTGCAAATAAGAAAAATAATGATAATGAAAATTTAGTTTTTTTTTTTTTGGGATATTGTTTAGTATTAATTCTGTGTAAATTTTAATTAATTTTTAAATGGAAATGATATAGAAAGTTAGATAATAGTTTAAATAATTTCAGAGAAATTTCAAAGAAATTTCAAAAAATTCAAATTATTAATTAATTACCCGAAATTCATTATGTGATTCAAACTGACAAACGAATGAATCATAGACTATAGAAATCAAATTAGTTGATTAATTAAAGATGAATGATTAATTGACTAGCATAGATTCAGACTTAAATTTACTATATTTTAATTTAAATACATATATGTACGAAATTAATTTAAATGGAAATTAAATAGAAAATATAAATTGAACAATTTCTTTAAAATTTTCCAAATAACTCAACTGTTTGTGGATATTAATTTAACAATTTTCAAATAAATTGCGACATTTTTAAAATTAAATTTAAAATTAATGTTAATTATTTATATAAATTCAAAGTAAACTAAACTATTATTTACTATTTAGTGTGGTTATAGTACTTTAATTGGATTTAGTAATCATTAAATTATAATTTTGAAAAAAAAATTCAATGAAAATTTTGAATATTTTCAATATAAATTTAAACTTTATTAACATTAAAATTAATTTCAACATTTTAAAAAGTAAATTCAACATAAAAATATGTTGAACAAAATTGATTCAATAATCGCTCTAAATTTTGTAAATTTGTCAGTTTAAATTTTTGTAAATTTTGTAAAATGTTAATTACAAACAAATTTGGTTCTTTCGTTAGTTCGATAAAGTCATGACACGAGCCCCAACAAACGATCCTCTTAATTATAAGATTTTTTCTAGAATTACCCAAATCAATAAATTTATATTATTTTTATTTCTATATTTATTTTTTTTATTATATTAAAAATTATTTATGCAACACGTTTGAATATTTCATAAGATCAATTTTATATCTTATAAATGAAAAAATAAAAAACTTAAATAAACGAAAAGCAATAAAATAAATTTTAACAAATACATTTAAAAAAAAAAAAGTAGAAAAAAATATTATAATCAGTTAATAAATAAATACAAAACAGAAAAAAAAAACGACAACAACTATTAAATTGCATAAAAAAAAATCATATCTTAAAGATATAAGAGATTATATCGAACCTTCAAATGATTGTTTCTGACAAGCTGCCATCATAATATGCTTTATTATTAGTGTCAAATGCAATATTATTATTATTATTATTTTTTTAACTCGTCGTGTAGTAAGTATGGAGAAAAAACCATAAATTGAAAAATAAAGTAAATTTTCATCTGATAAAACAAAAAACATAAAAAAAATAAAATTTGTATACTTGAAATTAAAGAAGCAATAAAACATAAATTGAGATGCAATCTATTTCTATTGCGTGTTCAATGAATTTTAGGAAATATTTATAGAAAATAAATTGCATTGAATTATTATAGATTAAAAATGAAATCCGCACCCTTTGGGGGCCAATGGGGAAAAGTAAAAACGAAAAAAGCTTAATCTTCATCATACGAGTATACGCAATTGAATTTTTTTTGTGTGTACCTTTTAATGTACCACGAGGTGTGATTAAATCTCGTGTTTTTTGAAAAATATATAATTTTTTTTTTTAGAAAGTTTTTACTTTTGAACGCGCATATGTTTAAGTAAAAAGATTGATAAATTTATATTAGTAAGATGCTTTTTTTTTTTTTTGTTTTTTTTTTTAGGGTGTGAATCAATAAAGATGCGATTGATTAAATACATATAATTTAGGAGTGGAATATTACATATGTATTTATGTTATTAAGCAATTACTTTACTTACTATGCAAATATAAGAAAAATATGTGACATTAATTTTTCATCAATATTTGAAACTTGATGTTTTTCAATTGCCAGATAGTACCTTAAGGGAAACAGATTGGTATACCAAGTACCCAAAGAATATTGTCAAATACAGAAAAAAATTACGACTACAAATTTAAATATTTTCCGAATTAAATATTCTCCATGTCAATAGTGGAAATCAGAATTATTTAATTTTAATTATTTCTAGTATGATAAAGATCTCTTAAAAATCTTCTGCAATATATTAAAAACTTGATAAATTAAATTTTAAATAATTCTGAGACATACATATTTACGTGTATCAACAAAGTATCAACAAAGGTATTCATTCCACTATAATATCGATTAGAAAAAATGATTGCCACTTCGATTAGAAATATTTATTTCAGAATTGGTTTTCATATTCATATTATGATACGATTCGTAATAAATTACTTAATACACATTTAAATCTCCCACTAAAGCCTAAGTAAACAAAGGTTCCAAAAAGATTAACAGTGATGATCAGTGAAAACAAGGAATAAGAAAGAAATTTTTAGTTAATTAGACAAATATTTTGAGGTATTAAAATGGAAAAATATGTCTAAGAAAAATTTTACTGTCCATAAGAAGAAGATACCATCACCATACACAAAAAGATTAAAATAAACTTTGTACCATTACAGAAAATAAAATTAAGAAAAAAAAGAACTGGGTGATCTTATTGATTTCTCGTTGATACCAATTTTGTAGTATTAGTAATTTGTACCAGCAGTGCACTACTCCATAATAGTGCAGTGCTAGTACATAATCGCTATGTTCTTTGCATTCACCATAACCTAAAATCAGCTCTAACAATAATTGCAGAATATTGTGCACAGCTTACTTTGTCCGCACATATAGTAAAACAATTTTTTTTGTACAAAAATTAAATAAAAAACCAATTTTATTTTAATTTAAAAAAATTCATTTTTAATAACTAAAATTAAACAAAAAAAACAAAGGTAGATAAGGTTGATTTATATAAATTCTGATTGATACTCTCCATTTTTTTTTTCATTATTCATTTTTAATAAGAAACTCATCAAGCATTGTTAACACTTTGATCCTAAAACTTCGATTTTGTTGATCTGTTAATTTTTTCATATCTGGTAAAATACTTTGTAAAAATAATAAATTTGTATCATTATTATTATTTCTTTTTAAATTTTTTGCTAGATCAATAATTGCCGTATCAACATCTGATATAATATTTCTTCTTCGTTTCCTTTTCCTTGATTGATGCTGCTGATGATAGTTTTTCGTATATGACGAACAACTCTGATAACTTTCGTCTAAAATGACTTTATTGTTAATATCAATTGGTAATGATTTTTGTTCATTATAAATTGTATCATTATTTTGAATTGGTTCATTTATAATATCATAATTAATAATTGGTTCATTTATAGTGTTATCATTTAAATAATTTTCATTAATCATTTCTTCATTATCTGATGGTATATCAAATGTATTTTGATTTGATTCAATATCATCATATTGTGTTATTATTGTTTGATTATTTCCAATCCAATTATTATTATTATTATTACCATTTTTAGCATTCACTAAAAATTGTAAATATTTACTTAAATAATATGGTCTTTTAGGTTTAATTCCATTTGTAGTATGTTGAAGTTGAAGCTTTTCAGATGCATGAAATGCTGTTTTTATATTACGCCATCGATCACGTAATATTGGCACTAGAAATATTTAAGAATAAGTTATTTAATTTTAAATAAAATAAAAATTAAATTGCAATTACACAATTGTGAAGAAGTTGATAAAATATTAGAAATATTTTCGAAATTTTAACAGACTTTTATGCATTTTTGGGAAAAAATTATGTACTTTACAATATTGAATCATGTATTAAATGTCAAATTCTCTTAAAATGTGAATCAATATTGCATATTCATTATATTTTGATAGAATAATGTATAGAAAATTCTTCTTTTTGCTTTAAATTAATATTGCCCAACATGAGACATGCGCAATTAATATAAAATCAATCGAAAAAAAACATAAATGTGAAAAAAAAAAAATATTGCAAACTTAAAATCTGTTAATAAAACTAACCTGGTTCATTAAATTTTCTTGAAATTTTTTCCCATACTTTATCTGGTGCATTACGTTTAGAAATAGTAGAATTCCATAAACATTCATTATTTCTAATTTCTTTCACAAATTGTATATTTAAAATTGGATCATCCGGTTTCATCTTCACGCAATTAAAATTAATTCAATACTAAAAAAAAATAAGAATATTTTTCAGCAATATTTTTTTTTCATAGCAATATTGCATTTTATATTATAGTTACAGACAGAGAGAAAATATACATAAAAATAATTTTTCTCACCGAAAATTTTTTGAGCAATATTGCAAAACAAAAACAAAGCAATATTTTTATTTTGTTGATGGATAGAGAGAAAAAATGGAAGAGAGAAATATTTTTTACTACAAATTTTGTTTCTGTTCTGTTGTTCTGTCTGATCTGACTGAATTCTTTTTGATCTGACTTCTGCTTCTGCTGTGCTGAGTTCAGCTGATACTGAATTTACTGAACTGAACTGACTAATTATTTAAATTAAAGCAATATTTGCATAGTGATTAAGTAAATATGAATGAATATTCGATTGATTTCATTCCTGTATAAGTGTATATAATGCAATATAAATTGTTATTTAATATATTATTCATATTATTTAGATTTAGAACATTTGCCATAACATTCTATAAAAAAGGGGAAAAAATTTTACATTATTTAAAAAAAAAAATTATTCAAAAGAATTTTGTTGACAATTAAACTTTCCAGGTAGAAAATATGTTTTGGCAATATTTTTGTTTGAATTATGAATTTACAAAAAAAAAATTTGTTTATTGGTTTATAGTAGTAGAATTGTTGTATTGTATATGTTTAAGAGCAAAATAGAAATTCTGGTTTTCAAAAATACGATCATTTTGAATTTCTATACTCAAATTCTATGAATAGTTTTTCAGCAAACATTTTTCTAGCACAATCTATTTTTAAAAAACTATTTTTATCAATTTTATTATCAAAAATTTAATGATAATAATTTAATATTTTTGAGATAGTTCAATGGTATTGAATTTTATTTAACCTTTATTCATTATATTTTACATATAAAATACCTCACTAATATATGTGCCCTTATCTTAATAACAAATTTTGAGTCTCCTTATATCATTATACTCAAAATTTTAGGGAATTTACAATTAATTTAAATCTAGAAATTTCTATAGATTATTTTTCTAGGTAGAAAAATTGATAAACCTTCCAGAAGAACTAACCAATTATATTGCATGCTTAGAAAAGTTGGTCAAAATTGTATTTTCAGATCAGATCAGATTAAATTATTTTTCAAAATTTATACATTATATATTTAAATAATTATTATAACAAATGAATTTACATTTTTGTCAACTTTAGTGATTTGAGGAAAACATCATTTGTTTTTTATATTATAATTAAACTTTCACTATTTTTCCTTCAACTGTCATAATAATAAAAATATCATTAAATTTAAAATCATAATAAAAATTAATTTACTCTTGAACTTTTTTAATTAATTGGCAAGTATATAACTTTTGTACTGTTACGACATCAGGAAATCTACAATTGTTAAACATTTATTTCATGTTTTCAATTATACTATATAACAATATTAATTAGCACCGTAATACAACATTAATAAACACTAAATTACAAGTTTGCCTCGGAGCTAAATATATATTAATAATATATTGTTGACAATAATTATTATTAAATAAATTTTTCTCTGTTCGTATTTATATATCACATCACATATAAATGAGATTTATAAAATTACTTTAAAAGCGTTATGAAATATTTTGTTATAAAAAATTTAATATTTATAAATTCTTGAACAAAATATCAATTAATTTATTATTGCAATTTGTTTTGTATTGCAATATATAAGAAAATTGTTATTTATTTGTATCTAAAGGAAAACATTAATCATTAAATTATTTAATTAATATTATCTTTGGTCAGATTATTTTATTAATTATAATTAAATCATTAATAAATGAGTATAAATAGTCATTGTATCATTGTATGAGCCATAAATCAATAAATGGAAGACCAGTTAACAATAATTAGACTTAGTTTAGTTCTTATTTTATACAAATTATTTTTTATTTCCGTAGATTAAATTTTTGGCTATAAAGTAAGAAGTATTATTCATCTACTATAACACATGTAACTATTGATACAGAAGAATAGACTTAAATTTGAATGATAGTTAAAAAACCATATAATATAATGAAATTCTCAGAAATGGATATGAAAATGTCAAAGTTGCAAGTTTAATTTTTTATTATTATAATCATGGCCCATTTTCTGAATTATAAAATTAGTAATTTACTTAGTTCTTGACTGACATAATTTTAGGAATTTTATAAATAACATGATTTATTATCCGGCTTTTCCCGGTCGTTGAAAAATGAAAATAGCACAGTTGACCTTGAAATGGCAGTCAGAGTGACATTTACAAATGTTACGTCACTATACTGTTCAGCGTTTGAGAGGAGTTCTTGTGACAGACAGGCACCTTTATGTATTTTCTATTTTATATGTATATAGATAGATAATGTAGGTTGAAAATGAATCAATTACATATATAAAATGTTTGAAACCCGCACCGATATTTGCAAAATTCAGAAACAAATTGAAAAAATTGTGAGATATTTTACTAAAAATCCGAATAAATAATCGTCTTATTGATTAAAGTTGCAAAAAATTGAACAAGACAAATCAGCAATTTGTTGAAAAATGAACTGTTTTGACACATGTCTAAAAAACTCCTCAACTTTTGTAGACAGTGTTGTCAAATAACAATAATTATAATTATTATAATTTTGGAAAATTTTAATATTTATAAATGTCAAAAAACTCTTAAAATACTTCTAAATTTCTATTTTTTATAAAATGGAAACTGAAACTAAAAACAAAAATAAGCTTGAAACTAAAAGTAACAAATAAAAAAAAAATCATCAAACCATAACTTAATCATCCAACCAATACCAAACATCATTTTCATTTTCACATAATGGTAGTAAATAGTATATACTAAATTAATTACTCATATAATATTTTCATTATTATATTTCATGATAATATATAATTTTAATTTGAATGATATATTTGAAATATTTTCCAGTAAATAAATTTTTACAAAAAAAAAAAATAATTAATGTTTTTTTAATCTTTACAAAAAAAAATATTAAAAAATAATTTACAAGATAACTAAAAAAGTCACAATTTAAATTTCATCGAAAAAAGAGAAACAATGCAATATGTTTGTGCAATTAAAATTCAATACTATATATAAAAAACCGCACAATTTAACTAATTAAAAAAAAAATTATTGTGCGTTTTTCAATTTTATGTTATCACAAAAAGAGTCAATAACATTACTACAAGCGTCTCACCAAAAAACCATTAAAATTCAAAAAGCAAAAATTAATATTTTTAACAAGTTTTTATTTTTTAATTGGTTTTTGTTTGTTTGCTAAAGTTCTTGTATTTTATGTTATATAGTAAATATTATAATCGGTCATAAACTTTTTAAACTTCATTTGTTTATAGTATTTTTTTGTATGTTTAAAGCTTTAAAAAATTGTTGGGCTATGGTTGTTGTTTAAGTACAAGCGAAGCAAAATGTTCAAAATGAACTGAAATTAATATATTAAAGATGGCAAATTATCGTGACCTGAAAATGTTATTTATAAGTTAATTGAAAATTAATTTTCTTATCGGTTAAATATATAAACTAGAGAAGTAAAAGTGGCATTATAGCTCTGACTGATTGGGAGATGATGATAATTACCAAATTCTGTTAGTGCAAAGTAAAATTTATATAAAACTTTATAAAATTTAGAATGAACTTTAAAATTTATACACTGATCTTTACTTTTAGGAGCGTAGGTAGCTTAGTTTTTAGTGTACTATATGCTGTGATGAATGAGATCGTGGTTCGATCCCCGGCAGAGAAAACAATTACCTTCTAAGTTAACTCATCTTTAAATGAGTGCCAGTAATAAAAAAATATACAACAATGAAAAAGACTAGGAAAATTCTAGAGGACTAATCCAAATATTGACATCGATTGACTCAATTAGCTTGTTGCATTAAATAGTTCCTTATAATTAGTAGTTCTCAAAATATAAATGAATGTTGGGAAAACCTTTAGGAGATCATAAACTAGACCCACATCGGGCTGTCGAGCTGAAGAAAATCTTCATTTTAATCATGTCCTTTCAAAATTCCTAAACAATTTTGAGTTTTTTATACAAAAACTACTAAATTTATTAAAAAAACGACAAGACGAGTAAAAATCAAATTAAAATCTTCTCCAAATTATTTCGAATTTGGAAATTTTATAGAGGAATTCGGAGTTCGGAATGGAGTAGGACATTTAATAAAAATCAACTCATGTCTTTAAATATTTCATGATCCATGTTTAACAGAGTATCAAAAATATAAAAATTATACGGCAAATAATTATTCAAATATATGTCGGAAATATTCAGGAAAATAGAAATCTGGATTTATCATCGTTAATTTCATTATTCAATTAAAATTAAATCATCACTTATCAGTTTTTATACAACACCAAGTTTATCATTTCAGAAATTATAAATACTTAATATAAAATTCTTTAAAATAAATTTTAATTAGTAATAATAAACTCAAAAACATAATAAAATCAAATGCAATTTATTAATTTATTTCATAATCATATATAGACAATTTATATTACTGTCTCTAAATGACTAACATTTCAGTATAAAAAATCATATATAGTAATTTTAAGCAAAGGTTAGAGATTAACAACAGCACAAAATAAAATATCACAATATAAATTATCATTAAAAAAATATGAAATATTTTATCAATAATATTTATAAAAACTCTCTAATAAGTCAACAGCTTAGCAAAAGTATCATTACCAGTGAAAAACTAGAAGCAAAAACAAGAATAATAATAATAAACTTTCTTTATTTTGTTCTAATCATTCTAACTATGTTAGTAGAGTAGCATTACACGAAAAAAAAAAAGAATATTGAAAAGATGTCGGCAAAATAAAGGTCTCTACCAGAACATCACCATAATATTATTTTAATTCTATATAAATTTTTCTTCTATTCTTACTTTCAAGATATACAACAAAAAAACATAATAATGGAGAATGGGCCACAAAAAAATAAATAAATGTAATGCTGATTTTCTTAGGAATCGCGATATTTATTCTGTTTTTTTTTTATATTGTCTTCCTTAACTTGTTACGGATACTATAATATTTAATCTGAAGAGCATCCGACCAGAAACGTGCTATATATTTACTCTGTGAACTGTAAACAAAAGTTGAAAAGTTTAAAGCGAAAAAAAAAAACAACAGATTGAATAAGGAATTATGAGAAGAAGAAAAAATTAAATGACTATTTAGTTCTGCACGAACATATAAATAGATTTCCGCTGAACTATGAATACAGTTTTGGTTAAATGGTATATAAAAAAAAAGAACATCATATAAAGTTAAAATATTTGACTTGTTTTCGTGTCTTATACTTTATAAGGTATAGTAGTCAAGGTTTTTGTACCAGTTTGATCCTTAGATTATTAACTTCGGTAGATTTTTTGTACAATCAATTTACGAAGTCGTTGGCATTATAAGGAGAGCGCCTAATTTAGGTAGAAGCTCTGATAATCAGCTTCTTTCTCACTGTCCTTGTGTGCTACATAGAAGTTTACATAAATCATAATATTTATTTAGGTATACGAAGAGTTCTCTTAAGTTATTTCAACTGGCTTCTTTATCCGGCTACTTCCACTCTAGTTCAATATTAATTTACCATATTTTATCCGTCAAAGATCCGTTTTGTTCAGTGCTTGATCTCCAGGTGCAAGGAGGCTACTGGAGCCTACTTTCATTCCCTTCATGCGCTAGCTTAATCGCTGACTTTCAACCTTCCTGTCCACTTTGCCATTAAAATCATATTCTGCTCTTGGTTATTCCTTGATCTTCTGTTCCAAATTCGGGACAAAAACAACAGCTGAAGCTGATTAGACCGGCTGAATTAGATAATTCATTCGGCTAAATAAACTCAATTGATTGCTATATATCAAGTGAACTTCATAATATTAGTACCATTTAGTGAATTGCTATCTAATCTGCTCACTTCATTACTTTCCTTGTATATTTAGGTTACCATTATTTCTTTAGTCAAAATGCTAAATGATTAATCTGACATAAATCCCCCTCAAATGAAATTGACTGTGCCAAACTTAGTCATGATATTTAAACCACCCAATTGAAAATACTATACGATTATATACCTTGTTTCGAGCTATTAAACCATCAAGATTCCTTTAAGCTGTTAAATAAATTAACTTCATGCAATCAAAATTATTTATATACATATATATAAAAAAAATTACTTAATAATTTTTTTTTTTACTTTTTGCTGCTTCTTCAAATCATAAAAGATTTTTTTTAAAGATATTGAACATGCAATTTTCTATAGGATCATAAATTTATATAATTCTTCTTTTAGTGGTTTACCAGATAATTCAACTTGACTGAGGTAAACAATTTTATGAGATTATTTTCATACCATATTTTTTTTTCTTCTTCTTCTTCTTCTGTTAATTCAAGAATAAAATTTAATATCAGAATTAATATCACAAGAAAAAAAATATGGTAACGAGAATATCGTGTTCTTAACAATTGAACCATAAAAATTGAGAGTGTAAAATTTAACATTAAAAATAAAATATAAAAATTATGTTTATGGTTCGTGATCTTTAAATTAAACTTAAATTAAAAGAAGCAAAAAAAAAATAAAATCAGTTTTTAGTTAATTTTTAAACTATAATTTTAAATAGATGAAATAAATATAATTTATTTTTGTATTGATGGTTGTAAATTAATAAAAATTTGTAGAAATTTTCACTTTCAATTGTTCAAAATTCACTGTAGAAGCATAGTTATGATTTTGAAGTAAAAAACAAATATGTAGTCTAAATTTCCCATTTTTACCTACTAACCCTTAAAAATTGTAAAACAGATTGTAAAATATAAAGGAATAATATTTTTTTTCAGAGTTTTTATTTAAATAATGTGGGAATTGCTTCAGGATATGGAAAAATATATTTTGCATAATCAGTTTGATATACCATAAAAGGAATAAGAAGAAACTTGCCCTTTTTAGAACTTTTAGAATATATTTATAATCAGAGATTAATGTAATCATCTATAAGAAGTTTATTCGAAGCCTAGAAGCTACAATATAATTTTATGCTTTTTAATTGAAGATCTACGAAATGATTACGGAATGCATTAGTAGAGGGAAAAGATAATCACAGAAAAGGTTGAACTCTTAAACTTTTGGATTTTTGTTTAGGAAGATAACTCTTGGAATAAAAAGCAGTTTTAATTTAATATTCTTTCATAATTGAGTGAAATTTTTTACCAAGAAAAATGTATCCTATGGTTAGTACAAAGGAGTGTAACTAGATTGCTAATTTGATGTTGTTATTAGTTCCTCTGTTCTTCTGCAATAGTCACAACTTTTAACTCCTGTTTAATAGTATAGTAATTCACTCTGATTAACTTATGTTTTGAAAACTTTTTGAAAAGTAATTTATTCCACTATAATACGAAATTCGTTTTTAGACTTTAAATTTAATGTTGATTATGTAACACAAAATCTAAATTAATAGAATAATTCTTCAATTTTTAACATCAACTCTTAATGACAAGATGATTTATTAGACTACCATATCATTTAAGAAATTTTCAAACTAATAAATACCAAAAATTATACAATTATTTACGATAGAAAGACAGACAAGCTATGGAATTTTTTAATTTGTCATGAAAAATTTAACTAACCATATAAAATATGGACAATTAAATCTATATAACCTTATATCATATATGGTATACTCTTCTTCCCAAAGACATAATTTGACAGTAACTATCTTGGGTAATCTAAATATTCATATACAATTTATATTCTTAGATTCATCTTCTCTATATTTTGTATACAAAATTATATTCTTATACCATCATGTTCTTTTCCAGAAACACGATTTATAAATTTCAATTTTCTTTACAAATTTATTTTTGGCATAGCAAATAAGCATATACATAAACATTTCTCTTCCAGCGAAATTCGGTTAATGTTTCTTCCTATAATTCCTCTTACTCTCTTCATTTTTCCCTGAAAAATTAATTTTTCTTTATATCAAGCATCGTTTTTTTTTTTTAAACAACATCAATGAATCTTTTTCTTTACCTTGAAGGTAAAAATTATAATTTATTTGGTTGGCATTGAAACTTTGATGTTTTTTTTTCTGTTTCTCTCTGTGTGCTTGACAAAATGGGTGGATATACACTATAATGATCTTTAAGTTTTCTGGTGTAAGCCCACACGTTTTTTTTGTTCGTAAATATTATAAAATTTTATTACTTTTTTTCACAAGAGATTTTTTTTTTTTTTTTTTTTGAAATTTTGTGTCTGCTTTTGTAGATTATAGTATTTTTTTTTATATACGAATGTAACAATTTTTCAAGCTTTTCACATTTTTCTAAAGAAATTAACAAAAATTTCAAAATTAGTTTTTTTTTTTTGCGAAAATCTTAAGAGATTTTTTCTTCGCCAGATTAAAATAAAGTAATTTATTTTGTTCTGTTCTGGGGACGATTAAAGGATTTTCTTAGTAAAATGACCAAATTATTTTTTTTTGTTAATTTCAAGGTTGTTTTTGTAGTTAAGTAGATTTAAGTTTCAAAAGAAAATTCAAAATTCAACTATAAAATTTTGTAAAATTAAACTATAAATGAACAAATTTTAGACATTCTATTGGAAAAATTAGAAAATTGAAATTGTCGATTTTTAAAGAAGCTATCCAAGGCGGATATGTCAATATATTTCATGCATTTTGACCAAAAATGATTTTAAATTTAATTAATAATTCAGTATTTAATTATATTGAATAAAAATTATATTCAGTTATCCAAGTCCAATACAAAATTGTGACTATACTTTTGCTATCAAATTGATATTAAAAATTAATTTACATAATCAGCAAATTATAAATTGTCGATAAAACAGAGCTGGTATTACGTAAAGTGATTTGTGACTAATAATTGTCACATAAATCATAATATTGCTTAGAAATTTCTATACAAAATTGTGATATGTGGAATTATGTGATAGTTGATAGTCACGAATCACTTTTAGTAATACCACCTCATTTTCAAATGCCATCTATGGACACATTATTGAACTTTTCATAAAATCTGTAAGTTAAAAATGTTTCTTTTGGGAATTGGGACTCTTACAAAATATAGATTAATGAATTTTGATTGTGTTTTTTGAATTATTCTTGTAATTCATTTATTACATACACCCCCAAAATTCACTTAAAATTTACTCTTCAATTTCGTTGAAAAACCAAAAACGTAAACAATCAGCTGAAATACGTAAATCATTTTATACTCGTTGAAAAAAAAATATACAATTTCGTTTTCCTTATTTTTATGTTTTAGCTACGCAAAAAAAAAAAATAAAAACGAAAATTTAGTAAACATTAAATAAAATTAAAAAAAAAAATAATACAAAAACATGTTTTCTTCTGATTAAAAATTCCTAACTGGTTTTTATACGTATATACAATAAATTTTTATATCACAACATAAATCTATACAACATAAAAATAATCAACCGAATTTTTTATGCATTTATGCTAAAAAGTTAACAAGAATTTCACCTAAAACAGATATAAAAATATTTTCTACTTCAATTTATTCTATCTGTTAATTTAATATTGGAGGTTAAAAAAAAGCGACAAAAATTCAAGAAATTTAATTTTTATGGTTTATTATCAAGGATGAAATTAATTATTTATTTTAATCGGTTAATTTATGTATTTTATTATGTTTATATTTTTCTCCTCAACGAAAATTAATGTAGAAAAATTAATTTATATTAACAGATTGAAGATGAAAAAGAAGATTTTAATTCAATGTTAAAAGAATTTTTTTTAAATTTTTATTTTAGCAAATTTGTCAGTTTGTTGTTTCTGGAAAGTGAAATCAACACGTTTTTGCTTATTTTAAAGCGTTCCATTTATACTTAAATGAGCTGATCAAAAATTTTTACAATATATAGAATATACTAAAGTATATAATATGATCAATTCATAGTACAGAATGTACTAGAATTTACCATATGGCACAAGTAGTTGGGGCCGTGAGGCCAGGTTATCGGTCCAAACGGACCAGTCCAACTGCTCATCTACCTAGTTGTGTGTCTAGAGGCAGGTCGCAGACAGGCAGGTGGACACGTCCACCTTCAGTTGCTCTAGTTTCTTTACATCATTCATAGATTTCATCTATACATCATATATTATATACTTTGTAGTATATAACCATTCAAAAATTAAACAGCACTCCGCGCCCCTTCCCCCTAATCAAAAAGGCCCCAAATTTATATGGTACCAAGCCATTGATGGCATGAGCTCAACTTCCAAATTTGAGCTCAATCGGTCAAGCCGTTTAAGAGTTATGGCCAGGTGAGGAGATATATATATATATATATATATATATATATATATATATATATACTGGAAGTGTGAATTCATAAAAGGGAAAGTAATAATGATAACCTAATATTTTTTTTTATTTTCAAATCTTTCTTAAATTAATTTAAAAAAAAAAATTAAGTAAACAACTAAAATTTTAAAATGTTTTCCGGGTTAATTCTAAGAGTTGCCGTGTACAATCATTAAAATTCTATAAATTCTCACACAAAACCCTTTTTTACGAGATTTTGACATCATCAAGCATCTATCGTAATTCTGACACTAAAAGTCCTAAAATTGACACCAAAAGTCCTGAAAATTTGAAAAATTACTAATTTTCACGACTTTTAGTGCCAAAAGGGTTGTCAAAATCACGAAAGAGGCTTTGAAAAGGGCTCATGAAAAAACAGTACAAGAGATCAAATAAAATATAATTATCCAGAAAGATCTGCAAGTAAAAATTAAACAACTTAAGAAAACTTAAATTTTGATCATTTCCAATATTACCAATGTTTACCCGATGAATTTTTATTATTATAAATTAAATAAAGTAATTAGAAAGTTAATAATATTAAAACAATTTTTGTATGTGTATAACCTTTGATCGACGCCCCATAATAATTCTCAGAATAATGATTTTTTTTTCATATATAGTATAGATTGCAATTTATCAAAAATTTGAGAGGTCTCCGAATGGTTCAATATTTCAAGATATTTCAATCTTCAATGATGTCCTATTTTAAAAAACATAATACATATAATTTTATTGTTTCTGTTCTTTTACAACTTATGACCATATGAGATTTATCATCCAGAAAAACCAACCATATTTGCTACAAAAATGCAATTGATAAACTTTATGAACTACAATATAAGCGATAATTTATTGACAACAACCCCTTGCTTGAATGGAAATATCAACGCGTTCGTTTGTGTATTTTTGATTATAATTATAATTATTTTGTTATTATATTTTAAAATGAAATTTCATGATTGGAAAAAGGTTATCACCTCGTAATTTTTTTTGTTGTAGAAATATTAAATTTTATAATACGTATTTGAGAAGTAATTAATTTTTTATAAATATATATATGCATATTCATATATAGTAAGTAGGGTGTATAATTTGACAGATTGTAAATAGTCTGACTTTTTGATAAAATTGTAGCAAAATGAATACATAATAAAAATTAATTAATTAATTTTTTTAGTAAGAATTGCGCAAATATTTCAATACTTTTGATTTTTAATCTAATAATTAAGAATTTCCAATATTTAATTTCCATAATTCTATGGAATATTTTATAAATTTTGTTTAAAAAATATTTCAAAATTTAATTTTAGATTTATTAAGTCTAGTTTTGTGCGAATGGAATATTAAAACTTCGATCAAAATTTAATATGGTAAATTTACAATTCTAGACATAATAAATAAAACTTTAATAGGTCCTTTTGATAGTTAATTATTATGTAGTTTGATACCGGAAACAAATTGTCTATAACTATATATTCAAGTTTATCCGAAATGATTTTTTTTAAACATCAGACAACAAGTTTTATACACATTTAAATCAAAATTCTTTATGAATGAAAAATTTGACAAATCCTCATGATGTTATTTAAAAAAAAAACAATTTATGGTTAAACAAATTCTTAATCATCATATGTTTTTATCTTTCTGCACTCTTGAGAAAAAAGAAAATACTACTCGTATTAACTATATACATAATATGGTATCGAAACTAAATTTAAAACATATTTTCCCCATATGATTTTGACTGTGCGTAATCATTTTTGCCATATGTTGTAATATATATATGCGAAACTGAAAGATATTTATGAAAAAAACTATTATGAAATTGTCGTCATCTACCGGAATTGAAAATCAAAATTATTTCTTATTAAATTTTATGATTCACATAATTAACATTAAATATTAATTTCATATATAAAATAATATAATTAATTAATTTAAGAGTAAATTAATGACAATTCTATTTTTGGTATAAATAAATGAGTAATTAGACTCAAATTATTTATAATTTATTTACAAATTAGTAAAATAATGAAGCACAATTGGTTAAAGCGAAATTTTCCAGAATATATTTTGTCCAGTGTAGTATGTCTTCATGTGTCATGTATAGTGAAATTTGTATGTGTCCACTGCAAATCTAATTTAAAATTAGGGTAAAACAATGGTGGGGTCATACCTTAATTTTGGAAAAGGATAATTTTAGGGACACTTAAAAGTACATAGAATACGATATAAGAGAACTTTACATATAGTGTTGGGTTTGGTTAATATAATATAAATTGATAGTGTAAAATTGATTGAAATTCTATATCAAAATTAAATTTGTCATTAAATTCGTTATTAATTTGATTTGTGATCCATTTTTTGCCCACACCCCATAAATATTAAAATACATTAAATGCAAATATTAAATATTAAAAAAAAAAAAACTATGTACATATTTAATTTTCCAATTATATACCTTATCTAATTAGGTTGACATATACAATAAAATCGCTGATTAACTTCTGTAATTTGACCATACAAAATAGTAAATTACATACATTAAAAAATATATACTAAATATTTAATTTTGTACGTTAAAGAAGTCTTTATGGTCTCCTTATCAAATTTATCATTCATAAATGTTGTTTTTTTTTTCAAAAATAATCCAAATTGTAAATTTACTTTTAGATTTATTAAAGTTCTTAAATTTCCTCTTCTCTGTAAAAAAAAAAAGATTAAGAAATCAACGTTTTTTTTTTTTGTATATATTTTCTGTTTACTCTTGTGACATGTGAGGATATTAAATTTTTTTTATATGACTTTTAAAATGAATGCGATTTGATGTTTGTCTCTTAAACTAATTAAATAAATAATATACAAAATAATCAAAAACTTTATCGTAATATAAATAATATGTTTTTTTAATGTTATCTTTAAAAAAAAAATTATATCTACAAAGAAAGTGTTAGATTTCATTTAAAGATAAAGATTGTGTAGGTATATATTGCCTTTGATTATGGGGTCCTAATGTGAGATTCGAAATTTTATGAATGAAATTTATATTTAATGTATAAAAGATTTAGTTTTTAAAATTTACTTAAATATTATTTGTAAAGTGGAGTTTTTTTCACGTTCAACATTTTCTTTCAACATTTTTCACTATCCCTTTTTTATCTCACCAACAGCGATAAAAATGGATAGAGAAAGAAAATATGATATTATAAAAAAATAAAAATAATGTTGTTGTGTCTGTCTTTTACTTCAGTTCAGAATGTTTTGGGTAGAAAAATGTTGAAAGAAAATGTTGAATGTGAAAACTCCAAAAAATAAAAATTGTATTTAAAGCCAATAATATGAAATATTACATGTAACGTTATGAAATAATCTAAATCTAGGAGAAGTTATTTTTAAATAATTAAATTATAAATTATTTATTTATATAGTATAAAATATTGTCAACTTATTGGTCGACAGTGGCCTTGGGGTGGACACATAGTTGGACTTGACTGACAATAGTAACGGATTATTTAAATTTCTGTAATTGGGCTTGAAACATTATCACACTCCAGTTCTGGTGAGCCAATTAATTGAATTCATATTGTTCCAAGATATCCAGAAATATTAGTTAGTTGTAGATTTCAAATTTTCGTGATACTTTTTAACGTTAGTTACGTTAATTTAGATTAGATCGAATACAATAAAAATGTCGGGAAATCCTCTACTAAACGATATGCCTAAGCCCACATCGGGCTGTTGATCCAAAAGGAAAAGAAAAATTTAGATAGATAGAAATAATTTGAACAGTGTAATAATGAAATACAATAATTTATACAGAAGTAAAGTAATTTTAAGTAAGTAAAGTAATTTTTGATACATATATTAATATTTCTAGATGAAATTTGAACTAAGAATTTTATAAAAAATATTATCAAAAATTCCATTAAATTTGACAATTAAGCAAATTTTTTTTCTATACCTTTGTACATGAAATTCCTCTAAATAAGGAAATCTAAAACATATAAAATTTATGAAGTTTATAGTTTATATCTTTATTTTTTTTTTCACATAAATTTTTAAATTGTAATCAGTCATACAAATAATGAAAAATATATAACTATGTATAATTCTGGGTTCGTAATTTAAACTATATATAGAGTTTTTATATTATGACAATTTTGTTTTCTTAATATCTTATCAGCAGTTTTAAAAATATATATAAAAAAAAAACTGGCAAAATGAGCACATTAATAATAAAACAACATAAAAACATTATCAGTAAAATATAAAAAAAAAATATATAATATTTATAGTTTTTTTTTTTAAAGTATTTAAATTGAAAAACAAAACCAAATCAAATTTTCGCCCCCTTAGTTTACTAGGCCACAAAGGAAATATAATGTGTAATTTAAAACGAAAATGATGATTACAAATAAAAAATTTTTTTGATGATATTTTCATATCAGCATAAAAAAAATTAAAAAAAAAAAAATTGATGCTTTTTTAACAAAAACATTTTAATTAATGAGATTTTAAAAAAACATATAATTTTTTTTTAGAGTAATCATTCTATAGAAATTGAAAATCATTTATAGGTTCTTAGAAATTTTGAATTTTTACTATATAGAATTTTGACGTAATGAAATCTTAGATAAGAAACACATAGAAAAACGTTGGTATTGACGGTCAGACGTCGTTAAAAGTTTATTTTTATAATTACAAATTTTTGGAATAAACTATGTTAAATTCTGGTTTCCTGGCTTAAATGACGGTAATGGGACCATCAAAACTCATAATTTGGATGATAAAGCAGCTTGGGTGCTTAAGTCGCCCGACTAAACTCATGCTTACTTACTTAATCAAGTCTAGGCTAGGAACAACCATACTTATCTCGGTGCATTACTACATTCATTTTAAAAATTTCGCCTAACCAAAATTTATTCTAAATTATATTAATAATTTAGAATTTACGTTGCAATTGTGTTTCTTGCTTAAGACATTAAATTATTTATAATTATTATCACTCCTTATTTCATACTGAATAATCCACCCTTTTATTTTTTAATATGCCCAATGAACATTCAAAGTTATTTGAATCAATCTACTACTCTACAGACTGTAGAGTTGTCTGAAAATTCATTGAATATTTACAAGAAATGAATGAATGAATCTCATGTTTATATTTCAGTACTATAAATGCAAAATTTTTTTTTTGTAAAATATCAGTTACAGTCTGTAGTGTGTAAATGTTTTAAAATTATATACCATAGACATAGAGAAACTAATTTAAAAATGAAAAATTAACATTTAAGACAAGATAATTTTCAAAATATATAAGGAAAAAAAAATGCAATGTACATAATTGATAGTCTTCATTACCAAGGTTAGTAGACCTTACATTTAATATATTACATTAATATATTAATTTACAAATTAACAATATGAATCTTTAGGTGCAACCAGTAACTGGTGACTAGTTACATTTTCTTTACTATATTTTCGTTTAAATAAGTTTAAGTACATGGGTTTTTCTTTTAGGGTTTAAATTTCTGTCCAAAGAAAATAAATGATCCATTGATGATAATTTAAATGACGTGGAAAATATTTCATTGAAATAAAGGTAGAAATTATTTAGTTAATAAGAAGGATGTTAGTTTTAGAGAGATTAGTGTAATTTTCTAGAATTTTTTGGAACAAAAATTTAAATTCTAATGAAACATTCTATCGTGATATGTGATCAAAATAATCTTTGTCTCTTTCAAAGGTTTAAAAACTTACCTTGCTTAAATGTAATGTAAAATTACTTTTTACCAAAAATTTCGTTTAAACTGAATTAAACTAAATTTTGGACTCATGTAATTTCACTTTTTAATGTTCAAAAAAAAAAAATTCTAATCACAAATTCTTAAAATTGTTTTATTACTAGTTTTTATTTAAAAGCAAAATCTTTACGACTTTTACAACATCACAATTTTAGTAACCCATCATAGAAATCGAATTTACAAGTAAAATGTAAATTAACTGAAAAGTAAATTCTATAACAAATGTTAAAACTATTAAACATTGTACAAAAATGGTAATTTCTTAAAAAATCAATGGTAAAACATTATGTAGAAACTTTTTTGGTTCAACTTCAAAATGTATCGATAAAAGAAGAAGCAGGAAAAAGAATTATGGTTAAAATGAATTTTGTTTCTTTGAGAACGTGTTCTGCATTTTAATAATAACAAAATATTTTTTTTTATATTTAACATTTTCAAAATTACGAAACTTTTCTTGGTTCATTTTTTGAAAGTGAATCGTTTAAAAATGAATAATGAATGAATCGATACAAGAAAAATATTAATTTAATTTATACTAAAAAAATTGAAAGGATCCAACACAGTGTGTTGCCAAATTCGAAGAAATTTCTTGAATTTTAGTAGAATGGTTAAGATAAATTAGCGAGCGCTTTTATATACCCAGAGTAAGCTTAATCATTATTTTTGTGTGCGTAAATTTAAATTATAAAATTGTTAATGGCTAAGGTTTTCTGAAAGTATGGAATCTTTCTTAATACTGTTTTAATTTTTTTTAGAGATTTTTATTTATTTACTTTATTATCTGGTCCTTTCACAGGTTTAGGAGTTTTACAGATGCAATATGATTTTTCGGTCTTCCAAAAATATAGACTGCCTTCTCAATGGCAATTTTCTTCAGTTGGCAATAAATTTGTTATATTAGGAAGAGGAGTTAAACGTAATTTTCACTCTTGTCCTTCTATTTTTAATTAATTAAGTTACTATCAGATATTTCCTTTGTGAAGATTGTAGACA
This sequence comes from Empis stercorea, assembly GCA_949752835.1. Lineage (NCBI taxonomy): Eukaryota > Metazoa > Arthropoda > Insecta > Diptera > Empididae > Empis > Empis stercorea. Next base: position 6,415,721 of record OX457087.1, read on the forward strand.
GATTTTCAAATAAAACTTTATAATTTGAAAATGATAGATTCTAGTCTAGAGCTATAAGTATTATTAAGTAAAAGTAGCTATAGGACCCTCCTAGGTTTGAAATCACTATTAATTAAGGTTTGAATACACTTAGCAGCACTTTTATGTAATATTTAAATACTGGCTTAGCCTAACTTTTCGTCATTGGGATTAAATAAATGACGACGTAGCCTGAAACAGTGTTCGGATAATAACTACGTTTATGTCGTAATTTCCAATTTCGTGTAAAGTATTTTTCGTATACAAAGCATACATTGTAATCAAGTTTTAGTTGATATAGCTCTATAACAAGCTTTAAGTAGGTACTATATTTTTTTACCCTCCTTGTAATATCCGGACAAATATTAAAAATTCAAATAATATCTTAATGGAAATATTTATATAATTAAAATTTCTGTCTACCTAAGTGTGATGTAGTAGTCCTTTAACTCGTATTTAACTGATCTACCTTTTAACTAATCAAAGAAACTTTTTAACATTAATGGTTTGCATAATTCAAACGATTTCATTTATGCGGAAAAATAAAATAAAATTCCACCATTATAAATTCTTAAATCAATGCGATATAAGTAGATTATTTAAAAACTATATTTTATTCAATTTTACATTTTTCATTTCAATTTAGTTCTTTAAATGCGGTTATTTTTTTTAATTTAGTAAAATGGCAGAACAAATATGTAATATTTTATGTTTGATTATGATGTTGTACACATATTTAAACATATATTAAGACAAATAGATATTTTTGAAAAATAATATATACGAGTATAAAATTTCAATTTCAATTAAAAAAATTTTGAAATTTGAATAGATTATTTACCTTTCTTTTTGTGGTGCAACAATGTTGCTGTATACATATCTTATTCAAAATGCAATATATTTATATTTTTATTATTATTGTCACAGGTGAATTGAATAATAAAAATTGCTATATAAGAAAAACTATTCAATTTAGACTTTTTTCTTATATCAATTTAGACTTTTTTCTTATAAGAAGTGCTTGTATATAGAAGTGGTATATCAACTTTTTATGTAAATATTCTACAAAAGTTTTAGAACATTATTTTTGTTTTTACTTGTTGAAGTGTATACCCTACCAAATGCGGCTCGCAATATAATATGTACTATATTTATTTCCATCAAAGATAAAAAGATTGATGGAGCCGTATGTATACAAGTGTCATCATCATAATAATTGTTAAAGTTGATTTTTGTTTTCAAACAAAACGATTCTTCCAAGGTTCTTGATGATCAATTTTTGTTTACTTTACACAAAACTAATATTATATATATTTAGTATAATTCGTGTCCGTGTTGAACGAGTATATAATAATAATAAGAATAAAAAAAACCAATCTTTAGAAGAAGAACACGAAAAAAAAATAATAAAAAAATTGAAAGCATATAAAAAACATAAAATGAATATGTTAATAATATTGAATGGTTTTTAAATGTTTAATGACGGATGTTTACTAATGTGAATTCAAAATTGAAAAAAAAATTATATTTAAATATTATAGAATTTTGAATATGAAAATTTATGCTGCGAATACGACAAGGAATTTTTTATGTATAATTTTTTTTTTTGTAAATAAAAAAAAAAATTAAAAAATTATTGTGCGCCTAAGAATTTTTTGTTTTAATAATAAGAACTTAATTTTTGTAAAATTGAAATTGAAAATTATATTTGTAAATTTTTGTTGATTATGCAGAGAATATTTTAAAATTTTGCAATATAAATTTTTTTTTTTTTTTTTGCAATATTTAAATTTAGTTTCCGGGGTGAATTTGAAATGTTAATAAATTATTATAAATAGGCTGTAAATGTGTACTTCGACCCAAAGGAATGATCGGTTGAATTATATGTATGATGTAAAAGTCGTTGGAATATATATGTAACAGTCACCGTAAACCAAGAAAATTGCTAATTTATTAATGATCCGGAGGACTAAAACTAATGAGCTTCGATCACATTTACTAAAAATAAACTTAATTTAAAATATATTCTTTATTTAGTGTTTGATTCTATAGCTTTCAGTTTCTATTACTATAATAACAATCTCATATTGTGTTAGAAAAATTGAAAATAATTAATATAAGAATCAATGTCGGTTGAAGCACTAAATATGGATTAATTCCTTTTTAAAAGTAAGAAAGGAATTTGGAAAATAGATCACAAAATGAAAACGAAAATATATATGAGCAATATTACTCATTTATCTATATTAGTTCAATCCCAAATCAAACTTGTTTCTTTAGCTTTACTAACTACATGTAATGATTTTTCAAATTAATATACCAACGGGAAATTTGAGAAGGCCTTCCTAGGGAAGCGATCTTGAAGCAATAGAAAAAATTGTATTGCTTCCGTGGAAGAGATAAATCAGCAATACAGAAGCGGGTCTCAGTTAGGCGCTCTATATTACTGAATTAGAAGGATATATTATATATATGCCATATACATATATGCCTTCCAATTCAGGGTGCGAAAAAAATACGAAGCTATTGCTTACTTTTGCGGAACCGAACATGAAAAAAGGGAAGAATAAGGGAAACGAGCGTTCATGCCTCCATAGCTTCCGAGGAAGACTTCCACCATCCATGGGGAAGCCTTCCCTTTCCGCTGGTATATGACAGCATTAAAAAGGGTCAAAATGGTTAGAAAACATGAAAAACCCTATTTTTAAAATTATATAACAAAATTAATTTTCTCTTGAAAATTGAAAATCAATTATACGACGTCCTTTGAGCTTGAACCACACTTAACATTTAAAAGATATTTTCATTATTTTATCTCCTAAATTTTTTGAAAAATATTATTACAATTGCGTTAATACTAAATAAATTATAGAAAAATTTATGTTATATTATAGCTGAGCTTACCTTTATCATTGCAGAAAATATGTGTGCCACACAAGATTATAAATGGAAATGTAAAGGTATATGAATTTTAATTTTTTTTTTAAAGTGATGACATTCTGAAGCTGATGACATTTTGTATATCAACAAAAACAAAAATTAGAATTATTCTAGTAAACTAATAAGTTACTTAAACTGTGATGATAACTATATTAAAAGCAGGTAAATCTATTTCAATATAAATTTCTTTGATGTTCATCTTGTTTTTTTAAAATTCGATCTAGGTTTAATAAATTTTTTAACTACTATATACCCAAATTAATTGATATATTAAAATTCTAAAATTGAGCAATTAAATTTCAAAATGGCATAAGTCACGTTTTGCGAAAAATTATGATTGAATTATTGAAATTATTTATGCTATTTATAATTACAAATATGTATAATTTTTTTTCATGTTTTACTGATTTATTTTTAATTTCTTTCAAAATTCTGTATTATTTTGTCCAGAGAAATTTTACAGGTAAAATAAAATTGCAAAAATATTTATAATATCTCAAAATAACATAAAAGTAACTTATGCTACTTTCAAAATTAATGGCCAAATTATACATTATAAAATAATCTTTAAAATCAAAATGTTTAATTATATATTAATTTGTAATATCCGTAAAATCATTTTGAGATATAATCACCTTAAACCCCCTTCGATATTGTGCTTTAATTAATTGTACACATTTTTTTTACATCAACTTTGTTATTGTTATTTCGTTTTTTTTTCGCCATCATAATTTTCATAAAAACAACAAAACAAATCATTCAGGTAAATTACATTAAAATGACACTGTTATTTTTTCTTGTTTACTTGAGATTTTAATTTTATTTTTTATATAAGAAAAAAAAAAATTATGTAAAAGCAAAAAAAAAACTCATAAGATTCACATACAAATATAACAAAAGACAAGTTTCTCACGATTAATTAGCGTCAAGGTCTTCGTCATCAGGTGAATTATTAAAAGATTTTATATTGTGTAGTTTTTTTTTTACTTCTTGTTTGCGCTTTGTAAAAATTATTTACGTATTGGTTTTATATGTTTTGTTTTATGATTCGACAACAACAAAAGCATAAATAGTCCAACATATTGGAGCTTGATATAATACACTATAACTATAGTCTACTTCCTCAGATGTAATTAAGTGGATAAGCGTCAAATTAAATCGTTCAACCGTGATGAAGATTTCAGGTGAAAAAAATATACATTTTTTTATTTTCGTTATTTTGTTTGTAGCTGTAGCTGTATATAATTGCCTGTAGTGGATGGCGTTCCAGCTCTATGCCCTACTGCTCTATAATGGTTATACATACAATGTTTTAATTGTGGAAGAAAAGAATTATGTTTTATTTTTGGTTAATTTTAATTTGTTGTTAATTGGAGTTTAACACAGAAAAGAATTTTGTTTTTTTTTGTTTTTTTGGTTAGATTAAAGTTTTCAGATATAATTTTTATTTTGAACTGCCATAAACATAAAAGATGTATAGCTATTAAATTTAAGCTTGGATTGTGTAAGCTTTTAAATAATTAACAGATTAAAGACGAGATTTTAAGTTCGTCGATTAGTACATTTATAGTAATTAGAATTTAGAATTGTGAGGAGGTTGTAGTACTATTAAATTAACTACATATATCTGATGAGTTGAAGATATAAAGTCACTGAGACTGAGAGTGATGATTATATCTATATTGCAGCAAATTTATGAATTGACAAATTTTCTACCCCATTCTTCTTTTCAGTAAACCCACTTTACAATACGAAAATGTACAAAAAACAGGCCAAAGTAACAAAAAATGAAAAACGGATTCAATATAATAAGCTAAAATAATTAAAAGTTTAAAATGTAAATAGACTTTGTTAAAATTGAATGATAAAAACGATGAATACATTTTAATATGTAAACCCACAACAAAAACGATAATAACATTGGATCATTCGAAGCATTTTTGAAAAGAAAAAAATTGAAAATTGTAGAAATCCAAGAACTTTGTCAGTCCTGAGATAACTTAATATCGATCGTTTTGCTCTTGTAGAAAACATAAAATTGGGTTTTAGATTATCTCTTCAAAATCCAAGTAGTTGTAGCTATAGGAATCGGAACACCAAAAAATTAAAAATAAGTCCATTTAACTCCGGTGTAAAAAATCTGACTATTAATTTCGCTTTAATGTTATGAAATTAATAACTTGTGTCATGAGCCATTAATTAAAAAATTATATTCCAAGATTTTTAATAAAAAAATAATTTATCAACAGTTTCAAGAGTAGTAATTATATAACAATTATCAATACATTATTGTATTAAATTTTAGTAGGAGTGTTTTTTCCAGCTTAATTTGCTTCTATATATAAATTAAATTAAACAGAAACTTGTTATTTAAATTCAAGTATAAATAAAATTCTCATTAAATCAACACTAAAATCATCTACAAAACCAGATTAAATTTACATAATTTTTCTATTTAACACAAAAATATATAAATTTTCCTTGTAAAAAAATAAATATTACTTTAATTAAGAAAAAATATGTAAAAAAATTTTTTAATTACATATAAGAAAAATATTCTTTTTGATGGAAAAATCGTGACAATATTATTCAAATATTAAATGTTTGTCTTAATATACTACCATTTGAACTTTAATGTAATGCTGTAAGTCGCGTAATTTAAGACAATATGGTGGCGACAGTAAAAAAAAAATTAATAATTATTATTTTTTTTCAATTTATTGTATTCTATTATTTATTATATTTTTAACCTCACCCCAAAAAAAAAAAAAGAATAAAACATAAACGTTGAGGAATTGTCATAACAAAATACAAAAACAAAAAAAGAAAATTTGCATTATTTTACAGTGAAAATTTAATTTCCACATGGGACAATAAACCAGCATATAATTTTTCTCTTAATTTATTTCATATTTGAAATTTGTATGTACAATTTTATTATTTATATTTTTGTTTTGCTGTTGTTCACTTTCAATTTAGCGTTTAAATATCAATAATTCATTATTACACGATGGAATAAATATTTAAATTTTATATGATTTTTACAAAAGAAGAATTTAAAAATTGGTTTTTTTATGAGTTATTTAAATTAAAATTTAAAGATGAAGATATTGCGTCACACTATGATGTCTAAATTATCTGAAATTTATTAGAGTTTCAAATTTGGGAAAATAAAATATTAATAAATTTTACAATATTTTTTTTTTTTTTTGGTAAATTTCGGGTTAGATCATTTGATTAGACGCATGATTCATTGGAAGTCTCAATTTGGTACACCTCATATATCCCATGTCTCTGAAATAGTAGAGTTTAATTGAAATATATGTTTTTGGATAGACTCTAACAGAAGCTTATAAGTTCATGCTGGGAAAACTGATCTAGTTCCTAAGAAGAAATTGGACAGAACTATGAAAGGTTTAGAGATGGGATGGTTCATCTCTAATAGATGGTTTATATATGTTAAGTACAATTAGGAGGGGTCATATACGACGGAGTAATTCAAATCTCTCACCCATAGAGCAATATCAATATCTTACTTTAGATATGGATAATTATTTTAATTAGTAATAGAGCTTCTAACCTGCCTTCAAATCTCCCACCAAATCCCTGTTCAACAGGTGAACCGGAGCCCGACTAAAAGAATTTAATGTCCAAAAAGTTCAATTCAATTATATCACTGACTCCTTCAATTATGTAAAATCAACAACTATTTCGACCAAATAGTCAGACAATTACCATGTCTCTAACTATTAGACTAGAGTAGAGACTATAGACAAAAAAGTCTTGTATAAAAATGTTCTTGCTAATTTGTACACAATCTTGTCAACAAAACTAAATCGAAACTAAGTTGTACACACAACCGTCTCTTAATCCATGTTTTTTTCCAGTAACATAAATCACTCGTAGTCTAACTGATAATTTTGATTTCTTATCAAAATTATTGTAAGAAAAATTCTAACTTCCGTATTATACGATTTTTTAAAAATTATTGATAAAAATAATTTAAGACATTTGATTGATTTGTTTTTGCAAATGGTTGTCAATAATTATATGTCTGAATTAAGGATTATATAGTAACATTGAGACGCCATTAGTTTAATCCTTATAAACATTCCTCAATGCAGACATTATTGATTAAACGATAAATTGTGTCCATCAAATATTTAATTATAGAATTCCATAATTTTTTATTTGAATCATAATTTTGAATCAATTGGACTCATTGATCTTGCTAAAAAACATTACACGACTGTTGAGTTGATTGTGCAAAAACAATTTGAATAACGACGAAAGACACTTTGTCGAAAATTAATCGAAAAATTCAGCTTTTAAATGATACTAAAAAATGTCGATACTACAAATTATTTTAAAGAAATTATTTTGAATCAAAAATCTAATTAAGTATTACACTACTAATTCCGGCCAACATAACTTATGTTGGCCCATAAGAACGCTAACAATCTATTAGAATTAGAGCTTAAGAATTTTCCATTATAAATTTTTAATTTTTTTTTATTAAATATCGGATTCGGATCCGATTTACTTTACAAACAACTAAAAATATAAAATTCATATAAAAATTCATGATTTATGGAGACAGTTAACAATTTAACCATAAAAATTTAATAATTATAAAATTTCAAATAATATGTAAAAAAAACTCAAGAATTCCATGAATAAATTGCCGCCAAAAATTTCAAGTGAATAATTTTTTTTTTTTCATAATTATTCCTTGATAATAAATCATAAATCCATCAGACAACTAGAAAAATGACTAAATACAATTTTTTTTAAGCTACTAAAAAGATAGATTACAATTGACTTGACTATGTACTAAAACTATATTAACAATAATTAATGGTCTTCTTATTTCGAAAGCATATTGCATGCTACTAACGCAAAAATTGGTAATCTAGAAAATTGCAAATTATTATATTGTCTATTTCGTTCTGGTTAGTTTAGGGTTTTTTTTTTATTTATTTTTTTATAAATGTTGTTAATGATATTATAAGCCGGAAACCATTATGACTTCTTCTTTAACTTATTGGAAGGTCTGTCTTGCCCTCTTTATTATTGTTAATTAGTGCAGTTAGCCATATGTAAAAAAAAAAAATTTCTATCAAGATATAGTATAAAAATTTGATCAGTGATGGACTGAAAAATATATAGGAAAATATTTATTAGCAAGTGTTGTAAGCATTTAGCGGCAGTGCCTGATGTGTAGTGTATATGTACTAAACTGCGGTGCAAGATGCCGAGGAATCAATATCATTCTAAGTTGACTAAAATTTAAATGAGTACCAGCTATAAAATATACAGAAATGTGAATTTGAAGACTGGAAAAAATCATAGCTCCAATTGCTGACAACAGTTGATTCCCTACAAAGCCATTAGTTTGGTCGTTATTTGCACTAATATAGATTTTCCGAAACGGGACCATAAAGGTTAATCTATATAAAATTAGTAGGTTCCAAATTGCAACAGAATTTAGAGGAAACTTCTAGGCCTACATCGGACTGCTAACTCTTACTGGAAAAATAAAATAGCCCCCAATTAAATTGTCATACCTTTTACAACTTCTGGCATAATATTTTCGCTAAATTAACTATAAACTATACACAAATGTCGTCCATATTACATACATTATATAAAAAATATTTATGATCTTATTAGTTTCTTTACGGTTACTTACGATGCGGGTGGGTCTGTAAACATTTAATATAACATAAAATATATCTGTTAGATACATTTATATTGTATTAATATATATTTTTATGTACAAACCAGAAATACAATATAATATTTTATTTTTAAGTTCATTTAAATTTTACAATCACGCAGTTTAAATGTTTGGTTGATTGGATGTAATTTAAGTCAGGCTGCCATATATATATACCCTTTAAATATAGTTCATTACTGTATCTCTTAAATTATCTCCCACTCCTCCCCTACTTACTTAAAAAAAAAATTGCACATAATTTTTTGCATAAATGAAATTTACCAACTCCAACATAATTTATAGAGTCAAATTGGCGCCCCCTCGATAGCCTGTTGTGAAATCAAAGAACATTTCATATATAAAACTATATACAACATAAATATCGTGGTTAACTGCAACAAAAATACGAAACTGACCATAATAACGATGAGATGACGGCCAGAGAGAGGTCAAAGTCACAAACCGAACAATCAAAATAATAATAATAATAAAAAAAATTTTAAATGCTTTTCTTTTATAATAAAAATTATTAATGTGCAATTTCATAAAAAAAAAATTCAAGATACTAAAAATGAATTGAGTGTTTAAAAATGCTTGATAAAAAAAAATTATTTTGCATTTTTCAAAAAAAAAAAACAAAAAAAAATTGGCTATAAAAACGATTGAAGAGTAAAGTTTACAATTTAAAATAAAAATATTGTACACTGATTAAGTTTGTAATACTTTTTTTTTGTTATTGATTGAATCACCCCTTACATAAAAAGACTTATAAGACTTTATGCTAATATAGTACAGGAATTTTAGTAATAAATTAAATTCTTACAGAAAATTTAAATTTAAGGACCCAAAATTATTATAGAAATCTACATAAGATTACGACGTAATTTTGATCTTTCAATAATTATTGATTAAATTACTACATGAGTCCAAAACAATATGAAGAATTTCACTTAAAAATTGAAATATTTCTCAAAATTGTCCTTTAATGTCAGTCAACCGATTTTCATTCAAAAATTGTTGAGAATTTTAATGCACAGTACGAGTCCTATTTTCCAAATTCACTTATCTCTCCTATGATTTACGCAATTTTTGTTTATTTGGTGAACATTATTATTGCTCTTTGGATGAATAATGGATTAAATGGATTAAATTGGTTGATCAGATGCAACATACTGTATTTTCGACCTAATTTGACCACAAATTTTTATATATTAAGCATCAACTTAAATTGGTGTTGCAATTAAGAATTATAACTTAGTTGCGAAACATTGTAATGAAATAATGCAAACTCTTAAAATCATTTTATATTGTTTTTCAATTGTAATTATGTTAATTTACAATAGTCATTCACGAAGCTTTGAATTTTCCATTGGTCATTCAAACATATCTTTAAAGTGTTCTTCTTCTTCTTTTGGTTCAACAACCCGATGAGATTCTTGGGCTACTTCTTAAAGGTTATTTTAATTTGGCTTTTTTGAAAATTCTACTAACCAGAAAAATGAAAACTTAGAAAGCAAACGGATCATTTTGAACTTATTCTATCAAAAAATTTTGTCGTAGTAAAATCTTCAATTTCTGTAACACATAATTTTCCTAAACTATTTGCCAAAAAGAAAAAAAAGAACCAAACCACATGTTGTGTCTACATGGTTCACTAAAAAAAAATGATTTCTTAAAAACAGCAATACAAATTTCAGTTTTTTCGGTTTGAAAATAATGATGTCAACTAAATTACCCTTTGATAATCCGTAAAGTAATAAACATAAAAAAAAACTTCCTCAATTTATGATAAAAAAAAAATTCACATATGTTTTTTTTTGTTCTGTATGTGTGTGAAAGAAAACTCTGGGGGATCAAAACAAAGTCTTCTTTAGTCAATTGGCTACAAAACACAAAAATAAAATTAAACTTGAATAAACTAATTTGTTGGTCCAATCATTTCATAAAAATGTGCAATATTTTTTTTTCTCTTGTTATATATAAATGTTTAAGGATGTTTTAATTAATTGAATAGGGGTGGCAATTTTTGAAATTTAATTGGCAATATATTTCTTAATTTTAATTGAAAATAGAAGCAATTAATAATTGTTAGTTAGTTAGTTTGTTTTTTCGATTAAAAAAAGTTCTCATGATTTTATGAGTTCGGGTTGATTTTTTGAAAAATAATTAATAATTTTTATATTATTTATTGATTTCATGATTCAAGAAGAATAAATTGAAATTAATTATTAAAATTCAAGGATATGAAAAAATTGTTGTAAAATTAAGATTTTTAATTATTATTTTCAAACCATCGTTTTTATAATATTTTAGATAATTATTTGTACAAGGTTATTTATGATATTTAGAATAGATTAGAATTTGATGATTATCATACCTAGAGGTACTCCGGTTTCTTATTTAAATCAGTTCAGTACAATCGCGCGTCGTGTCTAATAATTTCCAATCAAAAAGTAAAATAAATCTAATTATTGAGTATCATTCAGGATATACATAATTAAATTAAAAAAGTAAACTCAACCATCTGTTTTTAGTAGTAGATTTTGTATTTATCTAATTTTATTGATCTTAACTTGGAAATTACTCAATTTGAGATGATCTAAAAGTTACTTCACTTTTAAAATTAAAACTGAAAGTTCATTTAAATTTATCTTTTATGGATAGCAAAAAAAAATACTGTACTTAATCTTAAGATTAGGCAATAATCTCTTAGTCATTTCCATTATTATTTTATGCAAATTTAATTCTAGAATTTAATTTATTTTTTAAGTAAATTTTAAAAATTATATAATTTTTATATTTGTACTGATCAAATTGTGAGACTTAAAATGACAATAATAGTTTTTTTATTCTAAAATTACATTTTACAATTGAGAAAAATACACTATTGTTTATGTGATAGATTATGTAATTAAAATGTTTGTAAGATAATGTAGAAAAAAAATATTTTATGCAGTTTTTCAATTCGTTTTATTTCCCAACAAATTTTCAAAATGCTGTTATACAATTTACAATCTTAAATATCTTACAAGTTGACAGCAAATATTTTTCTACCATAATATATTTTAAGAGATCGTTTTTATTAAGAAATAATTATGAAATTTCAAAAATATGATAATCAATAAATTTAAATCAATGATTAAAATAAGAACTGTAGTCCATCTATTGGGGAGTTAGTGTAGTATGATCGGATGTATTAAGTCTTGGATTCAATTGACACGATCAGTTTAATTAAACTTAACTTTAATGAGTACAATTAGTAAAATTTACAATGATTTCAGATTTGGAAAAATGAAAGTAGTCAAATTCAATTGATCAGACAACAATTGATCAAATATTAAAAGTCATTTTCTTTTAGTATCTCAATGAAAAAGGAATTAATGATTCGGTATTCATTGATTACCAAACAACAACTAATACATAGCATATTTGTACATTAATTAATGTTCAACCTTCTAACATCTAACATAACCTAAACTAAGAGATAAACCACATACCCTTAATCTAACTATTAAATCTGACATAATAAATATTAAAAAGTAAATTTATTTTTAAATAAATTAAATTTTAATCACAAATTTATTTAAATTATGATCAAAATTTTAAAAAAGTTCAACCAATTTAAATGATCAAAACTGTTGAAATCTTGAAATTTATTACTAATAAAATTTGAAAATGGGTTTTCATCAAATAATATAAATTTGAGGTCAAATTTCTGTTCATAGACATTTTAGTATATCTACTAAATTCTGTACAAAAGTCAAGTAAATCCTTGAAAATATAAAACCATTTTAAATCTTAATACACTAGTAATTGAAAATTTGTAATATTTTTGTACAAAATTTTTGTATAAAATATAATTTTTTTTTGATGATTTTTTATTAATTATATATTTGATAAGAATTTTTTTTCTCTTATCTATATTATACAATATTTAATTAGGTCGATTTGGGATTTATTTAATTTTGAGTTTTTTCTTTAAAATTATAATCTATATAGGAAAATTTATTTTTATTTTTTTAAATCATAATAAATTTTGTAAATATTATGTCAAATTGTTGATAAAAAAATATAAAAATATTTATTTTTAATATTTCAAAAAAAAAAAAAAAAAATTTCAGAAAATTCATTTAATTTTGATTTTGTGAAATTATCGCAAAAAAAAGAGAAGAATTCAAAAATATTGAAAAGTCCTTGTTTTTTTTTTTAAATAATCCTAAATAAACGATCTTTTAATCCGTTCAAATAATAATTTACTTTTATTATTTTAGGCACGAATAAAATCAAAAATGCAATCTGCAACAAATACAAAATACATTTTTAAAATTAAATTTACTTAAAATTTTGATATAATATACGATACGAATATACCAGTTTCAGATTAAATTAGTCTTTTTTAAAAATGAATTTTGTAAAATATTTTAATCATTTATTAAATTAAATTGACAAAGTAAATGAACTAGCTAGGAATGGTATATCAGATACCAATCTTCCAACTTGTCAAATCGGTTAACCAGTCAATTCTATAAAAAAATTGTTAAAACAGTGGCTGGGTAGAACAAAATAAGTTAAAATGAATTGAGCTGGACAGCTGTTTTCACAAAAAGTTGTTCTGGGACAACCCTATTACAAGACAATTAAAATATATTCTGTAACATGAATAAAACTATGCTCAGACTATACACAGGAATTGGTACAGGTCACTTACTATTACGTAAACACACCGCAAGATTAAGACTGACAACAGAAACTTTTTGTAGGGGGCTCAGATCATGAAATAGTGAAACATCTCTTATGCCAATGTCCAGTTTTATGTAGTAAAAGATTCAAACATTTCGGTTTTTACCTTACAGGAAACTTAGGTGAAATCAGCAGTGAAAGATCTGCTAAGCTGCTTAAGTTTATGAACGAAGTGGGATGGCACAATTCGTTGTAAGGAGCAAAAATATACTTTTCGTAAGGGGTTACTAAATTTGTCTTAAAATATATTCTAAAAATTTATTTTATTTGTCAAAAGTAAATTTGAGTTTTGAAAAATGATCAAACCATATTTTCGAAAAATCATTTTTATTTTGTAAAATGACTAATTTAATATGGAAAATGGTATATAAATATGTATTGAAAAAAAGGTGTAAAAAAAATTCATAAAGTCCTTTAAATTTGACCCAAACATTTTAAGATCGTATTTTAAAGTGAAACCATACAAAATGAAATTGTGACTGATGTGCAAAATTTACATAATTTTTTGTTTATTTTAATGATTAAATTCGTTATAATGTCTTCCAGTTTAGAATATCGAAAATGGAAATGATAAAAAAAAAAATTGCTGTATAATTATATCAAATTTGAAATTTAAATACTTTTGCCATATTTTTTATATACTTTTAAATTATATATTATGGGAAACATTTTCAATTTTATGAAATATTTATTTATGAGTTTTTTTTTGGGATTATATTAATTTTTTTTTGTCAAAGAAATTTTATCCATATTTGTTTTGTTTTTTTTTTTTAGTATTTTTAGTTTCCAAAATATTGTGAAATTTTTTTTAGTAATAACAATGACAGTTTTTAGTCAAAAGTATTTTTCTGTTATGTGAAAGATAACAACTTTTGTCGTTTCCGTCTTTTTACAATTTAAATTGTTGCTGTTAAAAATTAAATTTACACTTGGTCAAACAAAGTCGTCATTCATTCAAAGGATAAGTTTTTAATTTCGTCGAAGAAAGACGAATTCAAATTGTAAAACAACTAATCTTATTTGAAAAAAGATCATAATTTGACATAACAATTTTTAAATAAAATTAGTCGTTTTTCAAATTAAATTCGTCAAATTTACCAAATCAAATACCAAACTATAAGTGAAACATTTTGAACGTACAATTTTGGATAAAGAAAAGAGTGTAGCGCCAATGATCCTAGTTATTATACTATATTTCGCATTTTGCCATGAGATATAAAATATCTCATGAAAAGATTTCTTTACCATTCTAGTAGCTAAAACAGCATAACATTGTGTCCAAAAATTTAGGAATTTAATTGTAAACTGAATGTGGGACGCTTTTTCAAACAAATAATTTAATTCCGATTACCATAAACAAGCTAAAAATTTGCTTATGTCGATCAATTTTTTTTTGTTTGTTATAGCTTATCACGTCAGTTAAAAACGATTTTTTAAAATGGTTTTGAATTTATGTATTTAAGAGATTGTTTTTTTTTAAATATATGAAAAATTATTCTTCACAGCAATATTTCTTTTGCAGCAAGAATTCTTTCAAAAAAAATTTGTCTTAATAAGTAAAATATCAGAAAATCATTGTACATATTTCAAAATTATTCTTTAACCAGAAAGTTGGAAAAATAAATTGTGTTTTTCAAATTTATTAAAACTTAAAATTATCAATAAATAATATTTTAGAATTAAATACTTATTTCTCTTTCCTTGACTATACACAAACATAATTATGATTTATGGTAATCCAAAAAACTAAATAGAATATCCAACTGATTTATGGGCAATTCAATGTAATTCAGTTCAACGAATATTTACCAAATGAAGAAACACTTCTTCAGTGTTGTACATAGTAGTAAAGTGATTTCAAGTCTTTGATTGGGAAATATAAGTTTCCAAAAATTTAAAAAAATCTCTAAAATTTACAATAAAAGTCTCAACAAATTTTATATTGAGTGAATTTTTCTAGTCGGTGATAAATTTACGATGAATTGTTCAGATTCATTTACAAAATATCTATTTTGGGTCTACAAAAAAAAAAGCAAAGTAAAATCATAAAATTCAAAATTAAAATCCAAAAAATTTTTTATTAATCATTTCACCGACAACGTTTTATTACAAAAAACTTTTATGCTCTCGTATATGTTCAATAATCCTTTTTTTTAATGTCGGTCTTTCATTTTCACCTGTCGGAATTTATTATTAAAAAATAATTAAATTATGAATAAATATAAAATATTATATAAGAAAAAAATTAAATAAATTTTTATAATATATTTCTTTTTTCGATCAAATTAAATTTTTCATGAATATTCATTAATGCGGGAGTTGATATTGTGAACAACTTTAAGTCCATAAAATATTTTTGGTAATATTCTTTTTGTAAAAAACCATTAAATTGTTTTGAAATTGTGTAACGTGACGTGAAATTTTAATTAATTAATATATAAAAAAAATATAATTGAATATTGAAATTTGTAATTGAAAAATGAATGTGGACCATAAGAAAGTTTTTCATGTTCGTATTTAGAATTCAAATTTTGCAGTAATAAAAAGTATTTTTTGCAGTAAATTTTGCAGTAATAAAGAGAATTTTCTGAATAAATTTTTATTCAATTAAATTTACAAAAATATTAAAATATCCTAAAAGTACAAACTGTAGCTCGTAATTGTTATGTAATCTATAGTAGTTATCTACTATCCACAATGGATTTTCATTACTTGTGTAGCATTGGCCATAGATAAATTTCTGCTTGAAGATATCCTTCTACACTGTTTGTAATTTTCCCACATAATCTTCCAGATATCCTCCGTTCTTTACGTGCTGTAAATACTGTTCCAGGAGTTCGATAATTCTAATTTAATCTAATATTCTTTTTTCAGTTCCTTTCATAAGGTTATGGTATATTCAGCTCCAATTTTGGTGGCATAAATTCGAAACTAAATAATTTTTAATATTTTTATTAAAAAAATTGTTATAAGTGAATTTCTGTACATTTGCATATCACCCGTAGTTTTTATTAAAAAAAAATGTTTAACCATCATAAATATTTTTATTCTTTTTAATAATCAAAAATTATGAAAATAATTGTTGGCTTCTTACAGGTTTTATATTTAAATAGAAATATTAATGACAACATAATTGGATATATGTGGCTAATAATTGATTACATTGGTGCAAAGGAGTACGAAGTAGGTCGATGGATTATTATACTACTTTACGAAACATATGGTAGATCGTAGATGAGTCTAAATCAGAATTAAGATTATAAATGATTGAGCAATTTGTAGACAAATTATAAATGAAGAAACTCTATTGCACAAAATTAATTTGAAAACTAAAATGAAAGAAATCTGTAGATTACAAATTTTCTTTAAAATTGTAAATTATTTAACGTTATTACTTTTAATAGATTCTAAATCGTTGAAAATCGATTACTCTTATAGTTTAATCTAATTTAATTAAATACATTTTACTAAATACTTTAATTTAATTTAAAAAATATATATATTTAACTTATTTATTCAAAAAAGTCTAATGTTGATTTCGTCCATGAAAAATTACGACACGTCTATGGTCTATCATATAAAAAATTTAGCAAAAAAGTCAAAAATCTTTATGAAATTATATTCAACGCGTTTAACATTTTGTTTAGTAAAATTAATGTCTCTAAAAAGTATCAAATTCAAATTATGTTAATTTAAAATTTAAATAATTCTCTTCTTTTTTTTTTTTACAAATTGATTGAATAAAATATTTCAGGTTTTTTTAAAACTAATAAATTTAAAATATATTGTTATACTTAAATACACGTATTTTATATTTTAATGACGACACAAAGAGAGTTAATGTCCCAATAGCTTTAAATAATAGCGACAAATCATAGATACCACGTGGTATATTGATCTAAAAAAATTATATAATCTATATCTATAGCTTTTTTTTAAATTTAACAATTTTATGCTAATTGATTAGTTAAAAATAAAAAAAATATTTAATATTTATATACAAAGCACATAAAATTGTTATGAAATAATAATTTTATGTCAAATATTTTGGTTCGATTAATTTTTCTTTATGACTACAAATTTTGTGAATTTTTTGTATCTTGAAAGTTAATAGATAATTCACTATTGCCACGATATGACTGGACAATATAATAAAATGCCTCAACTAAAGATTTGGACAATATAATAAAATGCCTCAACTAAAGATTTCGTTGTCATAATGACATGATCAAAAATTCGGATCAAAATATTGATCAAAATATAATCAACTAATTATAATTTTGAATTGAAAGTGATGATTGGGGGCAGAATGTGGTAGAAAGTGAATGGTTTTAAGGATTCGATGGTCTTAGGTAGGGGACATATGTAAATTAAACATTTGTGGATGCTAGATTTAATTCTTTGCAGGACAACAGTATTTCGGAAAGATCTCTTTCATCAGGTTTTTGACTTGTGATTGTTACGAAAAAGTAAATAAGCCTGTAAATAAAGTGAGAAAATGACTAAGTAATGAATGGCATTGACGAATATAATAGGGAGTAAAATATGAGAATTAAATAAATGAAATTTGGAATAATCAAAATCTTCTATTGGAGTTCATTTTATAATGAAAAATGAAATAATTGAAATTATTTTAAAAATTGTTAATGAAAAAATTAAATATATATATGTATGTATTTAAAATTTATTATATATTTATAAATTTTCTCGGTTGAAATTAATTAATGATAAATTAATAAAATTAACTATAAAAATTATTCTCTATATTAATTTTTAATGTTAATTGACAATGTATTTTATTTTACAAAATGATTTTGGATTGGTAACAAATTTAAATTATTAGAATTTAAAATTAATTAACTTACCTTGTAAGATTTAAATCCATCGATCAGAGGTGAAGGGACATCTGAAAAAAATGTATTTCGTATTTTTAATATTTTTATTAAATTAACTTTAAAATATAAATTCAAAATAAATTTTTAAAAAAACTCTTAAAATTATTTCGTTGATAATTCTGAAAATAATATGAAAACATTTAATGGTGAAAGAAGTGTCATTAATTTTGAGTTTTTTTTTTTTTGGTTTATGAAAGCCATAAACAAAATTTAAAACTTTAAAATTAATTTAAAATATATTAACTTTATTTTTTGGCAAAATTTAAAAAGAAAAATTTAAGTGATAATTTTAATGTCATAGTCTTTTAATGGGACCATCATATATCTTTCTCCATTAAAAGGTTATATTTAAGGAAAGTCTCTTTTTATTAATATTTCTCAGATTATCTTAAATTGTAAAGATTAATTTAAATTTTGAATTATACATTGAAGAGTCTTTTAAACACTGATTCATTTTTGTTGTTGTTGAGAAACAAAATTTATGTTTCAATTATTATAGAGACATGATTTTTATTGTGCTCAAATTTTTGTCATCATATAAATTATTATTTATTATATATTTTATTTTATTTTTATTTTCTTGCAAATGATATACATATTTCTATTTAGGTTGAGGCTATACGTACTCTTCGATAATGATGTTGAAAATTTACCATGAAAAACTTGGAGGTAAAAGCGGATTTTATCACCTCTCATCACATCCTTACGGAATATAAAGAATTCGTTGTCATAATGACATGATGGGAATATAAAAGTAAAATTAATTATGAAATTTCAAAAAAAACCGGCCACATTTACGATGGACAAATAATCTGATTTCTTCAGCAATAATTTTCAAATTTATTTTTCATTATCTCTACAACGATGACATCTATTAAGAAAACTTATATTAAACATTAATGGTTCGTGAATTAGATCAATAAATAATTTAGCCAATAACTTTACAAGTCAATATACGTGAAACAGCTGTCACGTTTACTACATGTAGTTAAATTCTCCAAAAACTAATTTATGTGTCATCGCTTTTTTGTTCTTTTTTTACAAAAGAAAATTTACAAATATAAAAAAAATCTAATTACCTACTGAACACCAAATTTTATCTACTATTTATATCAATTTTTTTTTTAAATATATAAAAAGAATTACAAAAAAAAAAATATACAAATGATTAAAAGTGAAGTACAATTGTTGTTTGAATATTTAAATCAAAATTACTAGTAAATTAAATTATTTTTGTGTTCGTTGTTTTTTGTTCTCCCAGTTTTGTATTATAATTAAAATTCTAAATTCAAATTGCGTAGTTAATAATATTATAAAATATTATTGAACAAAATTAGAATACCTTTATTTAGAATATCTATAGTGAACTAAAATTGAAGAAACATGGCTTCTGGAGATGATATTCTAACAACAATTAAAATATTAATTATTGGGGAAAGTGGTGTTGGAAAATCAAGGTTTGTTTACATTGATATTGCACCTACTTTTTATAATAGCATATAGAGGATGACTTAATTATATTTAATTTTAGAATTTAATGACGAAATTGTTAAATTTATAAATCATACAGTAAAGTTTCAATAATTTTGATAATGCATGCTCAGGTTTTTCAACTGATAAATAAATAAAATCATTAAACTTTGAACCCAAAAATATATTAACTCAAATCAAGCAGTTTATATTATGATCGGGTCCAGGTTCTAATTTTCATTTTAATATAAATTATAAATTAACTAAATTTTTCGATTTTTCATATTTGATTCACAAAAATATTAAAATTAATTCAATGTTATGTAGAAAGTTTATGATTTTTGCAAATTTTAATATTTTGATTACAAAATTATCAAATTTGTTTAAAAATTTCTCCTTATTTACATTAATTTATAATTTAAATATTTATCTAAAATACAATATAAACTTTATTAGAAATTTTCTCCAAAATGTAAAGTTCAAAGGTTCAAACTCATGTGAGAATTATAAATAGTAGCAATAATATTACCCCTGGTATAATTATTACTATTTTTAGAACAACTAAAAAAATTAACTAATAATTATTCGAAATCCTTTTGCCCTTTACAATTTATAATTATTTAATTCCATTTTTGTTGTTGTAATGCTTATTTCAATTTCTTTCAGTTTAATGCTTCGTTTCACAGATGATGATTTTGATCAAGATTTAGCATTAACAATTGGTGTTGATTTTAAAACAAAAATTATTAATATTGATGGTGTTAATATTAAATTAGCAATATGGGATACAGCTGGCCAAGAAAGATTTCGTACATTAACACCAAGTTATTATCGTGATGCACAAGGCGCTATATTAGTTTATGACGTTAATAAACGTTCAACATTTCAAAAATTAGATTCATGGTTAAATGAATTGGAAATATATGGTACAAAATCGAATATGGCTAAAATGGTTGTTGGTAATAAAATTGATCAAGGTGAAAGGGAATTAAGTCGTGATGATGGTTTTAAATTTGCTAAAAAGCATCGTATGTTATTTTTAGAAACATCAGCAAAAACAAGTGAAGGTGTTAAAGAAGCATTTGAAGAAGTTGTTCGAAAGGTAAATTCTTTTTATATATAATAAGTGTATTTTAAATTTAAATTACGAAATAAGAATTTTAATATTTGTTTTTTTTTTGTATATATAGATAATTGAAACTGATGGGCTTTGGGAACCACGATCAAATACAAATGGTATCAATTTAAATTCCGATAATAATGAAAATAATCAAGGAACGTGCAGCTGTTGAAAATCCAAAAATTTACAATTCGAAATTTTATTTTTTAAATTATGGAAAGATAAAATTACAGTAGATTGGTAAAATGATTGGTTTGGATTGTTATTGATATGAACATATAAACAATTGCTGGTCAAACTATATTAGAAAAATCTACTGTAAAAACACAATTTTTTAATTATCACAAAAATATCTAAAACAAAATATTAGTCATTTCACATTATGTTCTTTAAAAATTGTGAAACATTTAAAAATCATTCTCTAATTTAATATATAAATAAATAATAAACCATTAAATTAAATTTAAGCCAAATAAATAATTATTTAAACAAAAAAAAAATATTTTAACTAAAAAAGAAACAAATTTTTTGTCAAAGAAAAAGTACAAGATTCGAGAACATAATTTAATAATACATTTATAATTCTTGTTTTGTCTTAGGGAAAATTATTTAATAAAATTACTGTGAATATTTTCATACATTTTATTTTTTATTTAAAATCGTAAATTATAATATTAGGTAACCGGAAAGTTATTTAACCAAGAAATCAGTAAGTTTTTACAATTTCAGAAAAATCTAATGTTTAAGAAATTAATTGGAATTTTTGATTTCAATTATTTTTCCTCGTATACCTATTTACTGGAAAAATAAATATTTACCAAATTAAAATTTAAAATTTTTCACTTGTTGGCAGCAATGTTTAGAAATAAACATAAAAGATATTTCCAAGAAAAAAATTAGCTAATCTTTTTTGTAGTATGTAGTTGTAGTATAGTTTGTTTTGTAAAAATTTAATAGTCGCTGGTGAAATGATTATAGTAAAAGAAAAGAAAAAAAAACAATATACTTTAAAATTTCAGTTCATTCATAATCATATTCATAATACAATACATACATAATTGAAGATTTTAATAAATCGGGGACTCTCCCAATCTTACATAGTGTTAAATTTTGTGCATATTAAATTTGAATTTTTCTCCAACAAAGAATTTTAAAATTATATATCAGATCAGAACAGAAAATAAAATGAATTCACAATTTAAAATATTAGTTCTTGGTGATAGCAATGTTGGGAAAACAAGGTTTGATTTTATATTTTTTTAAATTAAATTTCTCAGGACAGGAACAGGAGTGATAAAAAAAGTATAATATCAATATGCCTAATGGAATTTATTATATAAATACCAAGGTTTTAAATACACTATTTAATAATTAAATTTTAAATTGTTTGTGGAAATAATTTTAAAATACTCTATCATGTTGCGCACATTTCGAATATCAAATACACTTGGTAAATTTAAATATACATATGTATATAGAAAAAAATGTAAAAATTATCTATAACGTGTTTCTAAGAATTATATATTGAGCTTGCGCAATTTGACGAAATATTTAATCTTAATATTTATTTATATCGATGATGTTATTTAAAGCCGAATATAATATATGCGACTTTGGTTATGTCTTTTACTTATAAATTTATTTAATATTAATTAAAATTTATTTATGAAATTTTATTTATTTATCACAGCTTAATATTTAGTTACGTTGATGGTCATTTTTCTGACCATATAACACCAACAATTGGTACAGCCCAGAGAACAAAATCAATTAATATTAATGGCGTTAACTATGGATTAAGCATCTGGGATACTGCTGGTGCCGAGAGATTTAATTCATTTACACCAAATTATTTTCGTGGAGCTGACGGTGCTATTTTAGTTTATGATGTTAATCAACGTTCAACATTTGATAAATTGAATCAATGGAACACTGAACTGGAATTGAACTGCGATAAATTGAATATGCCGAAAATTGTAGTTGGTAATAAAACTGATTTAGCTGGACAAAGGCAAATAAATAGTGCAGAAGGTATGGCATTTGCTAGAAATCATGGTATGTTATATTTAGAAATGTCGGTAAAAATAAATGATGGTAATCATGGTCCTCAACAGGCTTTTGAAACATTGGCAAGAAAAGTAAGATTGAAAAATTTATTATTAAATATAAAGAAAACAGAATATTTTTTCTTGTAGATAGTTGAAAGTACCCCACAATCAAACCAAAACCAATCCACTTCTGATTCGAATGGACCTATTAATATAAACGTTGACAGTAACAACACCACGACAAATACAAGTTATAATGTTCGCACAGAAGTTACCGGTAAAGCTGGTAGCTGTTGCAACTAAACAATACCTGAACTTAACTATTTATTTATAAGTTTTAATTTGATTTCATGTTGAAAAATGATGTTTAAATTTGTGAGAAACTGTTGTGATTAATATCATTCTTTAAGTATTATTGTATAATAATATTCAATAAATATTTAATTAAATTTTAATTCAATTAAATAACTAATTATAATAATTCAAAATATACCAAAAAGTAAACAATATTTAATTGATAATAAAGAGAATAAATAATATTTACACCATAGATAGAATCATTACTTTATTAACAAAATTTTGTCATTTTAGCGAAATGTAGCAAAATGTTAAGCATATAATTTTTGGAAATGCAATTTAAACAGAAAAAAGAAATTTGAATTACCCATGTATATTATACATTAAATAATTTTTGATAGGAAAATAATCTGTTATATTTTATTAATTTAAATTTCAAATTATTGGAATTTGGAAGTAAAACTTACCCATATGAATTGAAAGACCATTAAAAGTATTTTCACGGGATTAGTTTTTGCAATTACATTTCGCATTTCTTCCGAATTTTAAAATTATCAATTATTTACTGGAAAATTAATCTTTATTCCAAAACCATCACCCTTCCATCATTTAAAATTACGAAACATATCGGGCAAAATAAATATTTACCAAATTAAAATTCAAAATTTTTCAGCGGTTGGCAGCAATGTTTAGAATAAATAAAAGATATTTACAAGAAAAAATGTAGCTAATCTAGTAGATACATTTGTAGTTGATAATATTAGTAGCTGATGTAGTAGGATAGGAATATGAAGATAGCATTTCAAGTTCATTTTCATTCATAAATTGAACATACATACCTCGGGAACCTTACACAGTTTTAAAATTTGTACATATTAAATTTGAATTGCTTCGAAATCAAAGTAAATTTTTACACAAAGTGAAATATGAATTTTTTTGTAGAGTCCATAGTGAGAGGTGTAGCAGGAAATATGGTAGGCGTAGGAATGAACAGAGTGGAAGGAACGAACATTGCGGAAATGTTGCAAAACATGAATTTGGATTCAAAAAAAGAATTTAAAATATTGGTTATTGGTGATAGCAATGTTGGAAAAACAAGGTTTGATTTTATACTTTTTAACATTATATTTTTCTTAGTGATAGAACAATATTATAGTATGCCTAATAGAATTTATATACCAAGATTTTTATTACATTTTTAATTAAGTGAATTTAAAATTTGTTGTGTAAATAAATCGTGTTACGCATATTTTCATATCAATATCATTTATATACTTTATACATACTTATATGTTAAAAATGATCAAATTATTTATAGTGTTTCTAAGAATTACTGAGCTTGCGCATTTTACGAAATATTTTTCATCTTAATATTCATAGCAAGGAAATGTGTTATGAACGCCTATCTTTTACTTTTTTACTTGTAAATTAATTTAATTGAAATAATTTAGGATATTTTCTTTATTTATCACAGCTTAATATTTAGTTACGTTGATGGTCATTTTTCTGACCGTATAATACCAACAATTGGTACAGATAAGAGAAAAAAATCAATTAATATTAATGGCGATAACTATGGATTAATTATCTGGGATACTGCTGGTGCAGAGCGATTTAATTCATTTACACCAAGTTATTTTCGTGGTGCTGAAGGTGCTATTTTAGTTTATGATGTTAATGAACGTTCAACATTTGAGAAATTAGATAAATGGTACAATGAACTGGAATTGAATTGTGATAAATTGAATATGCCAAGAATTGTAGTTGGTAATAAAATTGATTTAGCTGGACCAAGGCAAATAACAAGTGCAGAAGGTATGGCGTTTGCTAGAAATCATGGTATGTTATATTTAGAAATGTCGGTAAAAAGAAATGATGGTCATCATGGTCCTCAACAGGCTTTTGAAACATTGGCAAGAAAAGTAAGATTGAAAAATTGATTATTAAATATAAGGAAAACAGAATATTTTTTTCTTGTAGATAGTTGAAAGTAAACCACAATCAAACCAAAACCAATCAACCTCGGATTCGAATCGACCCATTACTATAAACGTTAACAGTAACAACACAACGACAAATACAAATTATAATGTTGATACAGCCGTTGATGGTCGAGCTGGTAGCTGTTGTAACTAAACAATAACTGAACTTAACTATTTATAACTTAATTTCATTTCAAATTGTTTGTTGAAAGTTGTGAGAAACT
Source organism: Empis stercorea (assembly GCA_949752835.1). Taxonomy (NCBI): domain Eukaryota; kingdom Metazoa; phylum Arthropoda; class Insecta; order Diptera; family Empididae; genus Empis; species Empis stercorea. Next base: position 6,441,174 of record OX457087.1, read on the forward strand.
GTTGTGATTAATATCATTCTTTATTACTGTATAATATTCAATTAAATAACTAATTTTAATAATTCAAATATACCAAAAAGTAAACAATATTTAATTGGTAATGAAGAGAATAAATAATATGTATAACAAAAACATTATTTTATTTAACATTTTATTAAGTGATCGACATGTAGTAGTAATTTTTGCAAAAGCCATTTAAACAGACACAAGAAAATTTGAATTATGCAATTTTTGATAAGAGAAAGAATATCCTATGTTTTATTATGGTTATATGAACTGAATTGTCACTGGAAGACCTTTATAAAAGCTTTTTCTCGGAATTCTATTTTCGCAATTACAACATTTCGCATTGCTTCCGAATTTTAAAATTATCAATTATTTACTGGAAAATTAATATTTATTCCAACAATAACCCTTCCATCATTTAAAATTACGAAACATCGGGCAAAACAAATATTTACCATATTGAAATTCAAAATTTTTCAGCGGTTGGCAGCAATGTTTAGAATAAATAAAAGTCTAATCTAGTAAATACTTATTTGTAGTTGTAGTTCTGTTTTGGAAAATATGAGTCGCTGATGTAGTACGAATATGAAGGAAGACTGAATTTTAAAAGTTCATTTTCATTCATAATTGAATATACATATTTTAATACGGGATTCTCCCCAAGCTTATATAGTTTTAAAATTTGTACATATTAAATTCGAATTGCTTCAAAGTAAATTTTTACACACAGTGAAATATGGATTTTTCAGTAGATTTTATGTGCAGAGAAGAAATGAGAAAGGTGGAAGAAATGGACAGAAACACGAATTGCATGGATGTAAAAAAAGAATTTAAAATATTGGTTATTGGTGATAGCAATGTTGGGAAAACAAGGTTTAATTTTATATTTTTTTTAATTAAAATTTTCTTATAGTCAGTGATAAAATAAAACAATTATAAATTATAATATGCCTAATAGAATTTATATAGCTTACCAAGATTTTAATTACATTTTTCATTAAGTGAATTTGAAATTTGTTGTGTAAAGTGTAAATAAATCGTGTTGCGCATATTTTATCATACTTGGTAGATTATATTATACATACATTATTATATAATTTTCATAGCAATGAAATAATGATGTGTTAAGCGGCCCATGCATAATCCAACATGTTGGTCAGCCTTGTTTATTAACTTGGTTGATGCTTTGCCACACTTATTCGACAAGCTTTTTTTTTCAAGGTGGTGATGCAGTAGTAAAGATTATTGTAAATATTGTAAATTTTTCACAATTTTTATTGAAAATAAGTTTGAAGAAGAATGCTTAGAACAAATTGCACATAAAATTATTATAATTTTAGGTCTAATAATTTTTTCCACCCTTGGTTTCTTAAAAAAATGTTTGCTCCGCTCACAAAATGTATCAAAATTTTTTGATTTTACTTCAACATGTTGGTCAAATGTAGTTTATCAACACTGCAACACACTATTCAATATCAATATCAAATCAACCAAGTTGATCAACGACAACATGTTGTATTGTGTATGGGCTGGGCCGCATTAGGTTTTATTTTACTTATAAATTCATTTGATTGAAATAATTTAGGAAATTTTCTTTATATTTTCCAGCTTAATATTTAGTTACGTTGATGGTCATTTTCCTGACCATACAATAATACCAACAATAGGTATTGGTACAGATGAGAGAAAAAAATCAATTAATATTAATGGCGATAACTATGGATTAAGTATCTGGGATACTGCTGGTGCAGAAAGATTCAATTCATTTACACCAAGTTATTTTCGTGGTGCTGACGGTGCTATTTTAGTTTACGATGTTAATGAACGTTCAACTTTTGATAACTTAGATAAATGGTACAATGAACTGGAATTGAATTGTGATAAATTGAATATGCCGAAAATTGTAGTTGGTAATAAAATTGATTTAGCTGGACCAAGGCAAATAACAAGTGCAGAAGGTATGGCATTTGCTAGAAATCATGGTATGTTATATTTAGAAATATCGGTAAAAACAAATGATGGTCATCATGGTCCTCAAGAGGCTTTTGAAACTTTGGCTAGAAAAGTAAGATTGAAAAATTTATTAGTAAATTTATTAAATATATAAAGGAATATTTTTTCTTGTAGATAGTTGAAAGTACACCACAATCAAACCAAAACCAACCTACTATAAACATTAATAGTAACAATAACATAATTAATACAAGCTATAAAGTTCATACAAAAGTTACTGGTAAAGCTAATACCTGTTGTAACTAAATTATACCTGAACTATTTCATGTTGAAAAATTCAGTTTAAATTTGTGAGAAAATTTTTGTGTTAATATCATTCTTTATTATTGTATAATATTCAATAAATATTTTATTAATTTTTAATTCAATTAAATAACTAATTTTAATAATTCAAATATACCAAAAAGTAAACAATATTTAATTGATAATGAAGAGAATAAATAATATGTATAACAAAAACATTATTTTATTTAACATTTTATTAAGTGATCGACATGTAGTAGTAATATTTGCAAAAGCCATTTAAACAGACACAAGAAAATTTGAATTATGCAATTTTTGATAAGAGAAAGAATATCCTATGTTTTATTATGGTTATATGAACTGAATTGTCACTGGAAGACCTTTAAAAGTTTTTTCTCGGGATTCTATTTTCGCAATTACATTTCGCATTGCTTCCGAATTTTAAAATTATCAATTATTTACTGGAAAATTAATATTTATTCCAACAATAACCCTTCCATCATTTAAAATTACGAAACATCGGGCAAAACAAATATTTACCAAATTGAAATTCAAAATTTTTCAGCGGTTGGCAGCAATGTTTAGAATAAATAAAAGTCTAATCTAAGATACTTATTTGTAGTTGTAGTTCTGTTTTGGAAAATATTAGTCGCTGATGTAGTAGGAATATGGACAGAATTATACCTATATACATACCTATAAATTTTAATATGTATTTCGGGATTTTCCCGCAACCTTACAGTTTTAAAATTTGTACATATGTATTAAATTTGAATTATTCAAATTAAATTTTCTCACAAAACACAAAGTGAAAATGGATCTTTCAGTAGATTTTAGTTTTGTCTTAAGCAAGAATTATTTCATATATTTCCTTTTTTATTTATTAAAAATCTTAAATTATAATTAGAAAATCGAAAAATTACACTATCTAGAATTATTTAACCAAGAAATCGGAATTCTTAACAATTTCAGAAATTAATTTTCTATGGCACAAAATCTCATGATACAATATATTGTATCATGTCAAAAATCTAATATTAATGAATTTAAATTTATTATTTCAATTATTTTTTCTCGTACCTATTTACTGGAAAAATAAATATTTACCAAATTGAAATTCAAAATTTTTCACTGGTTGGCAGCAATGTTTAGAAATAAACATAAAAGATATTTCCAAGAAAAAAATTCAACTAATCTTATTTGTAGTATGTATGTAGTTGTTGTTCTGTTTGGGAAAATTAAATATAGTCGCTTTAATATAGTAGAAGTAGTAGATGATTAATAGTATAAAAGTAAAAGACAAAACTACTTTAAATTTCAGTTCATTCATTCATATTATATTCATAATAAAATACATAATTGAAGATTTTAATAAATCGGGGACTCTCCCAATCTTTCTTACATAGTGTAATATCAGAACAGTAACAGAAAAATAAGTTAAAATGAATTCACAATTTAAAATATTGGTTATTGGTGATAGCAATGTTGGGAAAACAAGGTTTGATTTTATATATATTTTTAAATAAAATTTTTCATTTTCTCGGTGATAAAAAATTATAATGTGCTATGTGCCTTCTTAATAGAATTTATATGCCAATACCAAGATTTTAATTACATTATTAATTTCAATAATAGTTGATTTTAAATTTATTATGTAAATAAATTTATTATGTAAATAAATTTAAAATTCACTTGATTGTTGCGCACATTTCCAATGACAAATACGCATGGTAAATTTAATTAGATGTATTAGAAAAAATGGTCAAATTATTTATAAAGTGTTTCTAATTCTAACTGCTTGACCAGAATGAAATGAAATGAATGCGTTTCGCGGCTGTCAAATTAAAAACAAATATTAAGATGTTCTATCAATCACCGAAGAAAAGCGTTCGTCGCAAGTAGAATTATTACCTTGTTTCCATGACGAGTTGAACTCGAGTTCAACTCGATTTGAACCCCATGGAAACACGAGTTGAGTTGAGTTTTCGTTAAATCCATTTCAACTCCACCTCCACGAAACTAGTGGGATTGAGTTGAGTTATGTCATTGTATTAGTAAATTGACATTTTATATCTTTGTATGTGTAAATGAACAAAAAATTATTATTTTTTTAATAATAATGGCGTCAGGAAGACTTTTTTGGAGTGACGATGAAGTAAAAATTTTAATATCAGTAATGGAGGAGAAAAATATATTAAAATTAATGACATAAACTTAATTATTATGAAATAAAAAAACCTGTTTTATATCGTGTTACCAGAACTGTCAGTTCAACTCACTCAACTCGAGTTTTTGCATGGAAACAACGGGTTGAAATTTGAATTTTTTCAACTGAACGATAACTCAACTCAACTCCGTGCATGGAAACATGGTATATGTACCTATTTTATTGAGCTTGCGCAATTTTACGAAATATTTAAAATATTTATTTATATCGATGATATTATTTAAAGCCGAATATAATGCTAATAAATTTTACTTATAAATTTATTTAATATTAATTGAAATTTATTTATGAAAATTTCTTTATTTATCCCAGCTTAATATTTAGTTACGTTGATGGTCATTTTTCTGACAATATAATATTACCAGCAATTGGTTCAGATAAGAGAAAAAAATCAATTAATATTAATGGCGATAATTATGAATTAAGTATATGGGACACTGCTGGTGTAGAAAGATTCAATTCATTTACACCAAGTTATTTCCATGGTGCTGATGGTGCAATTTTAGTTTATGATGTTAATCAACGTTCAACATTTGATAAATTGAATCAATGGAACACTGAACTGGAATTGAATTGTGGTAAATTGAATATGCCAAGAATTGTAGTTGGTAATAAAATTGATTTAGCTGGACCAAGGCAAATAACAAGTGCAGAAGGTATGGCGTATGCTAGAAACCATGGTATGTTATATTTAGAAATGTCGGTAAAAAGAAATGATGGTCATCATGGTCCTCAACAGGCTTTTGAAACATTGGCAAGAAAAGTAATATTGAAAAATTTATTAGTAAATTTATTAAATATATAGAGGAATATTTTTTCTTGTAGATAGTTGAAAGTACCTCACAATCAAACCAAAAACAAACCACTTCTGATTCGAATGGACCTATTAATATAAATGTTAACAGTAACAACACCACGACAAATACAAATTATACTGTTCGCACAGAAGTTACCGCTAAAGCTGGTAGCTGTTTTAACTAAACTAAAAAATACCTGCACTTAATTAATTATAACTTTTGACTTCATTTCATGTCGAAAAATTTGTTTGTTTAAATTTGTGAGAAACTGTTGTGATTAATATCATTCTTTATTACTGTATAATATTCAATAAATATTTAATTAATTTTTAATTCAATTAAATAAATAATTTTAATAATTCAAAATATATACCAAAAAGTAAACAATATTTAATTGATAATAAAGAGAATAAATAATATTTACATCATAGATAGAATCATTACTTTATTAACAACATTTTGTCATTAGAGCGAAATGTAGCAAAATGTTAAGCATATAATTTTTGGAAATGCAATTTAAACAGAAATAAGAAATTTGAATTACCCATGCACCTATACGATATAAATAATTTTTGGTAAATAATCTGTTATATTTTATTAATTTAAATTACCTGTAATAGTTACCTGTAACATGAATTGAGAGACTATAATAAATGTATTTTCTCGGAATTCGATTTTATCAATTACAACATTTCGCATTTAAACAAGAGGATTTATAATCATTAATTTGTGCTGATAATATAAAAAGGGAAAGTAGTTTTGATTTTGCGCGTATCATATAAGCGCGTTTAATAAACAACATTAACACAAGACACAAGTTCTTTTGGAAAGTCCCCGAGATGGCACCAGATGTGTTTTTTCGTATTCACCAAATCCGCAAAGATAAAAATATACCAAAATCATATTTTTTTAAACTTGTCATTAATTTACTAATTTTCCGGAAATTTTAATTTTTTTTTAATTTTTAAAATTATGAATTATTTACTGGAAAATTAATATTTATTCCAACCAACCATAATCATAACAAAACGTCAAAATCTTCCATCATTTAAAATTACGAAACAGCTGTTTTTGTTTTCTCTTTGTTATTTCTTTTTGTGATGTTGTCATGTCATTGTAAAAATGTAAATTTGTTCAATTTTTTTTATCTTTGGAAATATTCTTAAAAAAAAAATAAAGAAAAAATAATTTTTCATCGAAATTTCTGTGTAAAATTATATTAAATTTATAACAAATTCATTAATTTACGTTTTAAAAAAACAACAAAATCAAATTTTTCATTCCAAAATAATTCACTATAAAAATTTTATCGACTTGGGCGAAGTTTATAGTTGACTTTGTTGTATATATACAAAAGTTAATTTTTTTTAAGTAAAGTGTTTTGTATGTTTTTTTTTTGTTGACATTATTTTGTCTCAACAGAAAAAAAAACATATTTCACCACTTAAAAAAAATATATATAAAAAAATCCGACAAAATCGATCTTATATTGGAAATATATTCAAATGTGGCTAGAAAAATGGATAGTGTTTTTGAATCATATTTAGGACCAGATGGTGCTGGCGCCTTATTAGCTGCAGAACCAGATGATATTCCCAAAATTAATACAAATGTATGGATTTTGGGAAAATCATATAATTCAATTAATGGTAAAAGAATTAATTATTGTTAATTTAAAAAAAAATTATAATTATAAAAATTTTTTATTTTTTCTTTAATTTTAGAATTGGAATTAATTAGACGTGATATACGATCAAAATTATGGTGTACATATCGTCGTGGTTTTATACCACTTGGTGAATCACAATTAACAACTGATAAAGGATGGGGTTGTATGTTACGTTGTGGTCAAATGGTACTTGGTCAGGCAATGATTGATTTACATTTGGGACGTAAATGGTTTTGGACACCAGAAACACGTGATCCAACATATTTAAAAATTGTTAATCGTTTTGAAGATTGTAGAAAATCATATTTTTCAATTCATCAAATTGCATTAATGGGACAATCAGAAGATAAAAAAGTTGGTGAATGGTTTGGACCAAATACAGTTGCACAAGTTTTAAAGTAAAATTTTCTTTTTAAATTTTTCATTTTTTGTATTAAGAAAAAGCAATGTAGATTAAAAGTTATTTACATAATTTTCTTATTTTAGAAAACTTGTTGGATATGATGATTGGTGCTCAATTGTGGTTCATGTTGCACTAGACAATACTATAGCAACAGATGATATAGGTAAATGTAGTTACAATTTTAATATATTTATATAGCATTACAAAAAATTTCAAATAATTATAATTTATAATTTATTTTCCTATACTCAAATGTTATATATAATTAATTTATTTTTTAGATAGTCTTTTTGGAGGGAATACAGATGCAAATTGGAAACCACTTTTACTCATAATTCCATTACGTCTTGGATTAAGTGATATTAATCCAATTTATATACCAGCATTAAAAAAATGTTTTGAATTAGTTGGTAGTTTAGGAATGATTGGTGGTCGACCAAATCAAGCTTTATATTTTATTGGTTATGTTGATGAAGAAGTTATATTCTTAGATCCACATACAATACAAAGATGTGGTAGTGTTGGTACAAAAACATCACAAATTGAAATTGATTATGATGATACATTTCATCAAAAATATGCTCAGAGAATTAAATTTACACAAATGGATCCATCATTGGCATTAGTAAGTTAATAATAAATTTATACAATTTTTTTTTTCGCTTATAAACAATGTTTTTTTTTTTACAATTTAAGTGTTTTTTGTGTAAAACTCGTTTATCATTTGATATATTAATGGATAAACTAAAAACTGATGTATTAAATGATGGTAATCAAGCATTATTTGAAATAATTAAAACTCGTACAACACCATGGATATCAACAACTAGTAGTAGTACATCGAAAAGTTGTAATAGTGAAATTAACTCAACTGCCATTGGAAGAAAAAATTTACATCAATTAGATGGTATTATACATCATCATTTTATATATTTAAAAAAAAAAATTATCTTTAAATTAAATTTTCTTTTATCAATTTTTAGAATTTGAACAAATTCGTGATCATCATGAAAATGATTCAGAAGATGATTTTGAAATAATTTCGTAGTAAAAGAAGAAAGATTTTTTTTTCTTTCAAATTTTTTTTTTAATGTTATAATTTTTTAAATGTCAAAATATATAAATATAAAATTTTCCATTTTTGCTGTACATGGTTTCCGTCTGCTTTTACAAAAAAAAAAAAAATATCAATTTAATTTCTTGTTAAGAAAAACATTTTTTATTTGGTCTTTCACAGTTAAATTAATTGAAATATTTTGTGTAATTTGTAAGTTATATTAATGGACATATATACAGCCCTCTTTTTTTATTGATGCTAACAAAGTAAAATATAAAAATTTATATAATATTAAAGTTAAATTTTATTACAGTAAAACAAAAAAGATTAAAAAAATGTAAATGCAAAATAATATTGTAAAAATAAATGTTTTTTTTTGCCAGAATTTTTGTTTTTATTTTATTAAAGTAGTAAGAGTAATTTATAGGTTATCTATATGTATGAAATTTATAGGTTATCTCTAACTGGATAAAACAGTCGGAAATGATTTAAATTGCTGCTACTAAAATAAATGTTAATAATTTTGGTGAACGAATAACCATATTTATAATTTTCAGTAAAATAAAAAGTGTTGGGAAAGTTACAAAATGGTTTTAAGAGGACCCTTAAACTCGCCTAAAAATTTTCGAATTATTTTAATGGACAAAAAAATAAGTAAATATTATAAATTTTAGTTATTTCTTTTCATATTTATGTAGTAAATTTAAATTATTAATATATAATATAAGAAATTACCTTGAAAATAAGACAAGTAGAGAACGGTTTCAAATATATTTAAGACACTTCACATTTCAATGTTTTACTCTTTTCACTAAATTAATTATCTAATTACAAACATAGATAATATATAACAAATAAATATTATATAAAATACACAAATTTAATACAATGTCATTTAATTTTTAAATATTTATTTAAATTATTTTTTTTTATCACTGTAAATTCACATTTTGTACAAATTTATCAAATGTCAACCGACTGAGTTAATTTACGATACAAATTAATTTTTTTGGCGGGAAGCATCTTTTTTTTATTCGAAGGTTAGTTAAATGTCCAAGTCAAAGAATTTTTTTTGTAATATTAAACTACTTAACAATATAAGCGCCACCTATATGAGAATAGGAAGAATTTTTATTAATGTTTTGTGTAGTGAGATTAGCAAACAGAATTTAGAATATTTTTATTTGTAAATTGTGAAAATTAATTTTAAAATTTATTTTTGGGGAAATTTATTTTAATTACAATTTTCAATTAAATATTAATTATAATAGAAACAAATTCATGTAAATAGTAAATTTTGTTTATACATTATAGTCTTTATTCATTTTAGTCATTTTTCCTTTCGAAGCAAAGTAAAACTTTTACATTGAATTTGTAAAAAAATATTTTCTAAATTCTTTAATTTAAAATCTCGCTGTTAATTTAGTTTTACTAATCACCCTTCGTTTTACCTATATTAAGATTAATTAATAATCTATGTTTAATTCTATAGACAAAATCTAATTACCTCATCATTTAAATTATTTATAAAATTTCAATAAAAAATTAATTTATGATTAATTAAAGTTTAAATTAAAAGAAGATAAATCGAATATTCAAAATTTCCGACTCATGACAGATACATCAAAGGATAAGAAAATCTAAGTTTAAATTTTTCATTGATTTGTAACTTAAATGGAACAAGAAAGTGAGATACCTGCTGAATGCATAAAAAATTCGAAACATAAATGAAATAAAAAACGATAAAATTATTAGGTACTTAATATTAATTAATTCAATTGAAATATTAAGAAATTAAAATATAATATATAAATATTGAAATAAAATTATTATAAAAGTTAAATACAATTGTATAAATAAAAAATTTAAAAATATATCAAGCTTTTTTAGCTATTTATCAGTAACAGTGGAAATTTGAATTAGACAAATTGATAAACTTAATTTTCTTCATTAAGTAGAAAAATTGATCGATTGAGAATCATGAAAACTTTAATTGCAGTATGTACTTATATAAATAATAATAATTAATCATCATATTATGTAATGTAATATTATAATTTTGAATGTTTAGTTATGTACCTTAATAGTTATTGGATATTCTACTGATATCTGGAATGTTAAAGTTGAGAATAAATGCGTTGTGTAATAAAATATATAATTTTCATTTAAATAAATAAATATTTAAATATAATATTAATTTCTTAGGATAACTAAATGTGTTGGATCTAAATGCCATCATGGTAATACTTATAGAACAGAAATATGTTGTAATGAAACATTTTCTGAAGATACAAAATATCCAGGATTTAATCCAAAACAAAGCAGTGACATTATACAAAAAGCTTTAGATGATAATTATTATAATTTAATAATTGGAAAAACAAATTGTGTGCAAATTCAACCTGCTATTTCGAAATAAAATATAAAATTATATAATCTGGAAGTTTAATGTTTCATTTTAATTATAACCAATTTTTTCACTTAATTTTAATTATAACTAATTTTTTCACTTAATATCTGTAATGTTGATAATTGTACTCATACATAAATATAAAAAATATTTCACCTTTACTAAGAGAATAATTTCTACCTTATCATTTGCTTCATTTAAAATGAATTTGTAATCAACTAAATTATTAAAATTTGACCTCTTCATGCAACATTATTGAATAATATCATATTTTGATTATGGTATATAAGAAGGAAAGTAAATAAAAATTCAATCATTCGACAATTTAAAATCCAAGTGTTAAAATAATGAAATCTTTACTTTTAGTAATTTTAAAAATATTCTTCTAATTAAAAAAAAAATTTCATTTTTTCTTTCTTTATAGTTTTTTGCTTTTCTCGTATTAGTTTCATGTCGACCATACACTAGAAGTGATCTTCTAATTGAAGATAAATGCATCGGGTAAAATATAATTTTAAAAAATGAATTAAATTATTATTGTATTTAATAATTTACTTACAGTATAAAACAATATGAACCAGGTAGTTGGACACTTACACAAATATGTTGCGATGAAACATTTGATCCTAGTACCACGATTAATGGCTACAAGAATGATATGACTGAAGAAGCTGATGATGTTATGAAGAAGGATTATGATAATATAACTAGTGGTAAAACAAATTGTCAGTGGCGAGCACTTGGTGTTAAATAAATTATTATATCATTCATTTAACTTATAATAAATAAAATGTTGTGACGCAATTTATATTATTGAATTTTTTTTACGTTAAATAGTAACAACTTTCGTTTATATTAAATAATTCATATTTTTTCCGTAAGTTGGACAAAATTATTATAACTCATCATTCTCAGTTATTTCTTTAGGCAAAACGAAATCTTTTTAGACGAATTTGTAATCAGCTAATTATAAGATTTGACCCCTCTATTTACCATAATATAATATTTTGAGATTTATGAATAAAATTGAATCAGTATACAATTTGAAATTCACGAGTTATAATCATGAAAAAGTCTTCAATTTTCGTAATTTAAAATTAAAATCGTCTTATTTTAAAGAAATTAATTTATGTTTTTTCTTTATAGATTTGTGCATTTCTGTTTCTCGCATTAATTTGTGGAATAATTGTGGTAACGAATCATTCGTCGTTTATTTAAAAAAAAATCCTTTATTTCAAAGTGACGTCGTTTAAATATTTGTGAAAATTTATTTTTATCCTCTCCTTTAGTGAATTTTGTATCTTTTAGGAACTATTATGAGACAAGGATCATATTGATGCAAACTTTATTCAAATTTCTATGCAAATAGTATATAACTTAATTTTTGCTATATACACGTCATATTTAGTCGTAAATCACTGTATTGCATTCTTTTAAATATTAAACTAAATATAACAGTGTCACGCACGTAGGATGTGCCGATAGTTATAATATAATTACTATAATTTTTTTTTAATAAAATAATAATAACTCTTAAGTTTCATTTTTATTTGAAATGTAAATTTTAAATTTTCAGGGCTTGTCTGGCTTTAATTTGTACGGCGAAGATATGGTAATCGAAAAATCAACAATAAGTGATTTACATGTAAAAGATAACTGCATCGGGTAAAATATAATTTCAATTAACCAAATTTAAAAAATTAATTAAAATTTTTTAATAAACGATACTAAAGGATAAGACAATCTCAATTTAAACCTGTTACCAGTTGGGAGCAAACTGATATATGTTGCAATGAAAAATTTGATCCTAGTACCACTATTAATGGCTATAAAAAGAATATGACTGAAGGAGCTTATGATGTTATGAAAAAGGATTTTGATAATTTAACTAATGGTAAAACAAATTGTCTGTGGCGACAACATGGTGTTAAATAAATTATTAAATCATTCATTTAACCTATAATAAATAAAATGTTGTGACATAATTTATATTATTGAATATTTTATTACATTAAATAGTAACAACTTTCGTTTATATTTAAATAATGTAGATTTTTTCCTGTAAGTATGAAAAAATTATTATTACTTATTTTCAGTCGCTTCTCTATAGGCAAAATGAGTTTTTTAGACAAATTTGTAATCAACTAATTATAAAATTTGACCTCTCTATATACAATAATATAATATTTTGAGATTAATGAATAAAATTTAATCAGTATATAATTGGTATACGGGGTAAGTTAACAAAACTTTTTGTTATGGCCAACTCCTCTTCTTTGGATATTCTTGTCATAACAGAGACATGGTTAAATGGAGATATTCTTAGTAATGACTGGACAATATACTGGGAGGATCTCGACTATGAGGACGGGCCTTTCTAGAGGAAGTGATGTTCTAATTGCTGTACGTAACACACTATCCCATGAAATTATTCATACTACTCCCTCGCATACTTTTGAGCATACTTTTATATCCCTCCTAGCTCAGACGAAAGTATATACTGTCAATTTTATGAATCCTTTCTTTCTATTTACTCCATATTGAATGAAGTCGACAATATCCTCGTGTTCGGCGATTTCAATCGTCCTAAATTATCATTTGTCGTTGATGATTCAGATAGCCACTTGCTTCCAGTCAATTTCACTGATGATATAGTCTTTGGTCTTATTGATATACATTTTATGGAAACTACCTGCAACTAATTGGGCATAATTCCAACCATAAGGGAAGATTGCTCGATCTTATTTTTGTTAACGCCTATGACAATGTGGTTGTTGGTCCCGCGGGTTATGATGAGAATTTCTCAAACACGCATCACCACTCAGCATTAGTCGTGGAGCTAATGATCACAGATAATTATATTACCAAATCTTACAACAACAAAGTTGTATATAATTTTCAAAAAGCTGATATCGATAGGGCCGGGCCGCTGGTCCTGATTCTTTCCTCAGAAACTGTACTGTGCGGAGCAATTATCTGAACCTTCACAATTTATTTTTAACAAATCAATTTCTTCGGGTTCTTTCCCATCTGCCTGGAAATCATCCCATCTTATTCCTATTCATAAAAGTGGTGACAAATCAAATATCGACATTAATACTTATTGGATCTTCTACTGATATCTGGAATGTTAAAGTTGAGAATAAATGCGTTGTGTAATGAAATATTTAATTTTCATTTAAATAAATATATAAAATATTTAATTTTCATTAAAATAACTAAATGTGTTGGATCTAACATCTAAATGCCATCATAGTAATACATATAGAACAGAAATATGTTGTAAAGATGTAAAGAATCATTTTCTAAAGATACAAAATATCCAGGATTTAATCCAAAACAAAGCAATGACATTATACAAAAAGCTTTAGATGATAATTGAAGACATGAGAAGATGAAGGCGTTGTGACATTTTTTACAATTTTACAAGTTATTTAGCTTTTACTTATTTTTACTGCAGTTTGCTAGAAGTACTTAACATTTTTATCCAATATTAAATATTATATTAACCGTAGAAAGAAGTAACAAATTGCACCAAAAGTTGAGTATGCGGTCAAAACCGTCATATGTGCAATAATATCACTTTTTTCAAAAATGTCACTTAACGCCTTCATCTTCTCATGTCTTCAATTATTATAATTTAATAATTGGAAAAACAAATTTAGTACAAATTCAACCTGCTATTTCGAAATAAATAATAAAATAATAAATTATATAAATCTGGAAGTTTAATGTTTAATTTGGTGAAGAAGTAAATTCAAAATTTTTGGAAAGATGTCAGTACTCTGAACACGATATTATTAATGCTTTATATAATCACGAAAATTAATCAATTCATTTCAAATCTTTCATTTAGTTCTTAAGTAGGTTAAGTTTTAGAAAAAATTAAAATATTAAAAGGTTTTTGAATTTTTTTCCTTAATTAATGAAATTTTAATAATTCTTTTTCCAATAAATTTATTATCATAATTATGAGCTGTAAAGAATAGATTTAGTTCTGAACTCTCAATAAATTTAATTAAGCTGCAAATCATAATGTATACTTTGAAATATTTTGCAATAAATAAATAATAATAATAATAATGTTTCATTTTAATTATAACCAATTTTTTCACTTAATATTCGTAATGTTGATAATTGTACTCATACATAAATATAAAAAATATTTCACCTTTACTAAGAGAATAATTTCTAGCTTATCATTTGCTACTTTTAAAATGAATTTGTAATCTCTTCATTTACCATATCATATTTGGATTATGGTATATAAAAAGGAAAGTAAATAAATAAAATTGAATCATTCGACAATTTAAAATCCAAGTGTTACAATCATGAAATATTTAATTTTAGTAATTTTAAAAATATTTTTCTAATTAAAAAAATTAATTTCATTTTTTCTTTCTTTACAGTTTTCTGTTTTTCTCGTATTAGTTTCATGTCAACCATACACTACAAGTGATCTTCTAATTGAAGATAAATGCATCGGGTAAAAAGTAATTTTAGAAAATGATTTAAATTTTTATTGTATTTCAAAATTTAATTATAGGATAAAACAATATGTACCTAGTAGTTGGTTAGTTTCACAAATATGTTGCGATGAAACATTTGATTCTAGCACCACGATTAATGGCTATAAAAAGAATATGACTGAAAGACCTCATGATGTTATGCAAAAGGATTATGATAATATAACTAATGGTAAAACAAATTGTCAGTGGCGAGAACTTGGTGTTAAATATTATTAAATCATTAATTTAACCTATAATAAATAAAATGTTGTGACACAATTTATATTATTGAATTTTCGTTTATATTAAACAATGTAGATTTTTCCTGTAAGTATGGACAAAATAAATATTACTTTGTCAGTTGTTTCTCTAGGCAAAACAAAATCTTTTTAGACGAATTTGTAATCAGCTAATTATAAGATTTGACCCCTCTATTTACCATAATATAATATTTTGAGATTTATGAATAAAATTTAATCAGTATACAATTTAAAATTCACGAGTGATAATCATGAATAAGTCTTCAATTTTCGTAATTTAAAATTAAAATCATCTTATTTTAAAGAATTTAATTTAAGTTTTTTCGTTATAGATTTGTGCATATCTATTTCTCGCATTAATTTGTGGAATAATTATGGTAACCATTCGTCGTTTATTATAAAGAACAAATCCTTTTTTTCAAAGCGACATGCTTTAAATTTTTGTCAAAATTTATTTTTATCCTCTCCTTTAGTGAATTTTGTATCTTTTAGGAACTATGAGACAATGATCATTTTCTATTCAAATTTCTATATGCAAATTGTATATGACTTAATTTATACGCCATATTTAGTCGTAAATCGCTGTATGCTTTCTTTTAAATATTAAACTAAATATAACAGTGGCAGATATGGTGGTAGGATGTACTGAGCAGATATGGTGGTATGTAGGATGTACTTACATTAAACAAAAATATTATCGCATCGGAAGCGGTAGTTTGCATATGCACATTTCATTTATTTACACAAAACATAATTTTTTTTAATGAAATAATAAAAACTCTTAAGTTTCGTTTTTATTTGAAATGTAAATTTTAAATTTTCAGTCCTTGTCTGGCATTAATTTGTACCGAGAAGATATGGAAAGGGTAACCGAAATGGCGATGGTAACTGAAAAATTAACAAAAGGAACTGTTTTACATGTAAAAGATAACTGCATCGGGTAAAATATAATTTATGCGATTTTAGAAAAATAATTAATAATTTTTAATAATCTATAACTAAGGATAACACAATCTCAATTTAAATCTGTTACTAGTTGATGGGAGAAAACTGAAATTTGTTGCAATGAAACATTTGATCCTAGTACCACGATTAATGGCTATAAACTGAATATGACTGAAAGAGCTTATGATGTCGTCGAACGTGAATTTAATAACATAATTAATGGTAAAACAGATTGTTTTTTGCAACTCAATTTATGTAAAAATAGTTATTTCCATTTTTAATGAAAAGTGACACAATTTATATTTTTAATGAAAAATATTTTATTAAAAGCGAAATTGCAAATTTATTTAAAATTAATGTTTTTTTATTGAAACTAGACCAGATTTCCAGTTTGATTTTCAAAAATAAATAAAATTATTAAGTTTTATTATATAATTTTTGCGAGTAAATAAATTTAAAATAAATTTATAATGTTCAGATAAAATCTCGTCATTGATAATATGATGTATGCTTCCGTTTTACTAAGATTTTTTAATCCTTTTTAGCAAATGAATCAATAGAATTACTATATGAACAGTTTTTAGATCTTTCAACAGTATTATTGAACAATTACAATTTAACGCTTATAGTTAGTTTTGATTAAAGCACGTCACTTAATATGAATTTATATTTTGTAATATTCCCGAATGTTTGGTTTTACATTAATGTGACATAATTTTAAACAAATTTTCTTAATGTGATATACAATTTTACAAAACCTTTGGTAATAAATCAAATTCTAAATTTATCGCTTAAACTCTCATATTAAAGTTAGAAATGAATAGCAATTGTATAGTGGAATGATATCTCGCTAGCTAAATGTGAGTTATAAAAATTGCACAATTAATAGCTAATAAATCAAATTTATACTAAATATTGTTATTTTAATTATGACATATACGTTAATTAATTTTTTAATTTGATCTTTTAACAAACTGACTATATATAATTTAAATTTATAATAATCAAATTTAATTATTATTATTATTACATATTAAAATTTTAACAATATACCAGAAAATTATTGATTAGAGTATAAATACCGAGGTTTATAAAGAAAATTTAAACATTCCACAATTTACAATTCAAGTGATATTATAATCATGAAGTATTTTATTTTAGTAATTTAAAAAAAAAAGAATCCTTTTATTTTCAAGAATTAACTAAAAAAAATTTCATTATAGTTTTGTGCATTCCTCGTATTCGTATCATGTCGAAAAATCAATAGAAGTGATCTACTAATTGAAGATAATTGCATCGGGTAAAATTATAATTTATAATTTTAAAAAATTAATTGTTACTTATTAATATTTTAGAATAACACAATTTAAACATGATTTTTCAATTACAAAAATTTGCTGTGATGAGAAATTTTTAGCTAATTCCACAATTACTGGCTATAAAAAGGATATGACTGAAAAAGCTTATGAAGTTATGAAAACTGATTTTGACAATATAACGAGTGGTAAAACAAATTGTCATTTGACATCAATTTCTGTTCTGTAAATTCTTAATTATATTTATTTGTTCAAAATTACGATTTATTATAAATAAATAAAATGATGTTACCAGGATTTATTAACTTTTATTTGGAATTTACAAAAATAGAAGGCAATATGTGCAGAAAAATTATTATTGAAGTCAAGATATAAATAATTGTGTGTTAAAAAATAATTTGGTATATAATTTATAAATACAAAATATTGTACACTCTGAAATTTATGGCCTCCTAATAATTTTTTATAATTTTTGAATAATTGTCTAAATTTTCTTGTTGTTGAAAGGATTTATTTGTGTTCATATAAAAAAACAAAACCAGCAAATTTATAGAAAATTACAGTAATTTTACAGTAATTTACACTAAATTAAATTACACTTTCTAACACTTCTTAGAGAAATTATAATAATTGCAAGGAAAAATTACTCCTACTAAGTACAGGACAGGCCAGTTTCATTAGTTATTTAGTTTTAATCAACGAAACCCAGTCTTCATTATTATACGAAATAAATAAGTTCAATAATATTAGAAATTGAAATTTATATTATTTCTGTTTTCCTGTTGAAAAAATTATTTTAAATTATAATCAGAACCTAAAATTTTCAATTTTAATTTAAAAATTTATTAAAAATTATATTTATAATAAAAATTTAACGACCCCTGAAGGAATTGAAGATATAGTATAAGCCGCATATACATAGTTACATTATTAAAGTATTACAAATTACAAATAGAAATAAATCATCGTAACTTCAAAACGCAAAATCCAGGAACTTTCTATTAAACTGCAGAAATTATGTATTAGGCGGCCTATACATTTAATCCTTACGGACGTATTGTACCTGATAATATTGTTATAGCTGAAATATGTTGTACCTAATCAATTGAATAATTGCGAATTTTTCTCAGTATTAAAATTAAGTATGTATGTATATTATTATAAATTTTACTACTACTGATATAGTTACTTCTGTGAGGACGGAACCTCTTGCTTGTACACTCATCCACCGCTGTTATTAATCTTATTCTGTATTATTGATTAAATTAGTTAAATCAGAAACTAAAAAATATAATTATTTAATAAATAATTGATTTCGTAATTTTAGTACCAAAAATTATAATTTTGATAATAAAAAGTTGTTAACTTTTCAAGTCATTACTGTCAGACATGCTAATAAATTAATGTTATAAAATTTTATGGGTTAATTGGAATTAAAATTAATAAATTTTTTAATTACTTTACGAAGTATAAAATAACAATAACTAAAAGCAATATTAGCAAAATTAGAAATTTTATCTAATTAAGTATATGATAAAAGTATTTGGCATTGATCGAAAAAATTCTATTTAAAACTGATCTAATATTTAAGATGATATACATAATTATTTAGTAAAGTAAATAAAAAAAATTTAATTTCTTATTGAAACTGATAATATTTATCGTTTATGTTGAATTTAAATATTTTTTCTTGTTAGCTCATCAACGTCATATATCTACTTTTGGCTCAAACAGACCGATATGAGCCTAGGCCTAATCTTAGGTCCTACAAATTTTATATACAAACCGGAGAAGCTATTTATTCCAACAAGCTAATGACTTTGTCATATTAGCTTGTTGGTGTGAGTGAATCGTTGTCAGAAATTTTTACTCAACCTTTTAACAGTCTTAAAATTGATATTGTTTGACTTTTTTTTTTACTGGTACTCATTTAAAGCTGAGTCAACTTAGAACTCAAGTCACGACACCATTCACCGCAGCATAGCTCACTATAATACTTAACAATTACACTTTAGTTAGACCACCGTCGTAAAATTATAAATCAATTATAATTAATTTACAATTAATTTATACAGAATAAATGAATTTTTTCACATAATTTTATGTCGTCGTCAGTAAATATTGCCTAAAACCAAATTCTAAAAAATTAATCCTTATTTTTCCAAAAATTTATTTATAGAAAATATAAATATTGATTTAAGAAATTTCTTTATTATTTTATCATACGAAAAATGAAAAGAAAATTATAATCAAAATACATATATGAATGAAGATAACATAAAAAAATTAATACACGTGTATACCATACCAACAACCTACGTGGTAAAAATTAGAAATACCTCGTTAAGATAATAATATAGAAAAATATTATTCAATTTTAGTTTATTTTGATTTAATATTTTATCAAATTTATGAAATAAAATTTAATAACTGAAATTGAATAAATATTTTTTTTTAGAAAATTTCAGCCATAAATATAAGATAATTTCATTAAAATGAAAACTTTACTTGCGGTAATTTTGAATATATTACTTTATAATATGAAAATTTGAATTTAAATATTATTTTCTAACACAATAACAGGTGGAAGGTGAAATTCGAAAGATACTTATATAGAAATTAAATTGAAATATGGAAATTATACCACTAAAATTTAAATTTTGTTCAAATTCGGATACTACGGTGTATACCCCATCCCACACATTACTATTCTGTTCCCCACTATAATTAATTAGTAATAGGGCAAATATATTATTATAAAACTATTTTGTATAACAAAAATAATTTTCAATGTCAAAGCTTTTCATATAAAAGAGATCATTTTTTATACCAAAAAAAAAATTTATATTTTCATATAATTTTTTTTTTTAAATTGAAATGAAGACTTTAATTGTGGTAATTTGCATTTAAAATATATTTTAATTATATATTTTCTTTAAATTTAATATTAATTTGTATTTTCCAGATTTGTGCCTTAATTGTGGCTGTTTATTGTGATGAATGTAAAATTATAACTCAAGGCAATTGCATTGGGTATAGGCCAAATTCATTATTTTTATTTTACTTCTTTTTTGTAAATATATTTATTTATTTTTGTATAGTCTCAAGCATATTACTCCTGATACACTTAATCCTTCAGGACGTATTGTAGCTGGGAATATTTAAAACATTAAAAATAACTGAAATTTCTGATGTTCTTAATAAAAATTATGCTAAATTAACAAATGAAAAAACAAATTGTAAAAGATTTGGATCTGGTGTTGGAAAATAAATAAAAATTAAATTTTAAATAGTTTTATAACGAAATAAAATGAAAATTATATAATTGAAATCCTTGGATGAGGAGATTATGAGAAATTTTTGGATTAATAATTAATTAACCGCATATTTGTCTGTCTAAACAATTTTATCAAAATAATGAATATTTTTGTGTGATTATTTATATAATAATTACATATTTTAAAAAATTGAAGGAAAATTTTTTTTATTACTAATCAGTTTCATTAAAGTTAAAAAATAAATTAAATTTAAAAATATTTACGTACTCATTGAGAAAACTGACTATTAAGTTGTCCGCAATAATTATATTTCTGTTTTTCCATCAAATCAATTACTTTTCAATATATCTCAGTATGATATACATAAAGTCATACTTACATAGTATATATACATAAAGTCATACTTACATAGAATAATTGTTTATGGCCTACTTTCTTTCAGGTATTGCTCCACTTACTCTTGATCTGGCAATGTTTTCCCTCCATTTATCAGGATTCTAATTTAAGAGTAGTTAAAATTATTACTAACCTTATACGCGATCTATACAGGAAAAATATACGCGATCTACAGGAAAAACCTTGGACCGAATACCATTAAATCACACATGTTTAAATCACACTGTACATAAACTGCTTTTTATGAATTGTTTTTTGAAAAAGTTCAGGATTGGATTAATCTATTAAATATTTTTATTTTCACCCTACAAATTGCTCAGAGACAACAAGTTAGTAATTTTCATTCCCTTTTCTTGCTCAATTTTATGTAAAAAATTATTGTTGTAATAATTACTTTCTGTCGAAAATTTCTTGTTGGATTTGTTCAAAATATCTCAAAAATTAAAATGTAAAATTGAATTTTTTTTCTAATAAATTTTCGATTTGACTATAATTTCTTCTGATTCAAAGATCTTAAAAGTCCAAGGACAGTTTAGTTTATTTTATGACTGAACAAGTTTATTAATATTTATATTTAATTTTATATATATATACATATATTATGTACAAAAGTTATTAGAATATTTGTAATTTAAATTGATCTAAACTAAATAATCTTGATCTTAGATATTAGAATTGGTCCTATTCACAAATAACGACATTAATTTTAACATTGATTATTATTATTTAAAAAAAAATTAAATTAAGTTTTATTGATAAATATTAAATGCACCATGAAATATGATTTGAAAAGAGAAAAAAAGATTTTCACAATTATTTCAAATATTTATGAATATTCGAATTAAATGATCAATGCCAGAAAATCTGTATATAAATAGATAAATTTATGTGTAACAAAATATTAGTTTCAAAAAATTTGTTGAATGATATAATGAAAATTATAATTGTGGTATAAAAAAAAATTGTGATAATTTTAATAATTTTTGAAAATTTAAATCATTAATTTCAGTTTTTTACTCTAGTTGCTATTGGGCATTGTGGTTTTCTTCAATATTTTATTGAAGGCAGATGCATAAGGTAAAAGATAATACAAACTATATAATGTAAATTAAAGTGATTCAAATAATGAAAATGTTTTGAAAAAAACTAATGAAATTATTGAAAAAGTCCTGCAAGCTGCACTGATAAGTAAATTTATCGCTATTTACGATTTATAATTATAAAAGTAATATTTTCATTTATAATTTACATGTTTTCGAATTAATTTGATAAATTCATTAGTTTAATATATTTCATTATTCACATAATTAATTCTTTATTTGTATTTAAATATTTAAATAATAAATAATTTTATTATTTAAATATTGAATTGAAATATAGAATCGAATATATAAATTATAAAAAAATCGTCCGATATTTATTTTGCTGTGATCAACAATTTGATCTAAAAACTGAACTTACTGGTATTAAGTATGGAAGGAGAAGATGATATTTTTAATATTAGTCAAAAAAGATGAGAAAAAGAATATTTAAGATTTAATTAAAGTACAAGAATTCTAAATAAAATTAATTTGCAAATTAATTTGATATTAAATTTTTATTTTATTATTATGTATTAAATGCTTTTTTCATTTCAAAATTAATATTATGAAATTCAGGACATGATGTACAAAATTTATAACTCGATTTAGTAATTCGTTTTGACTTCTAATTGTTAAAAATTGAATTGCAGTTTCTGAATAATTTTTTCATTGGCGTGTCTTTCTCTTTTCAATTGAGATCCTTCGAAAATCCAAAATTTACAATTTTAGTTGTTTTGTAAGGTTCCTATTCGATTATTATTAAAAACAAAATTTGAATAAACATCACATAAAATATTAATTAAATAAATTATCGTATAAATTTATTCTAACGAATATTTCTTGTATATTTTTAGGTGCTTGCAATTTTGAAAGTCAATATAAATTTATTATTGAATTATGTACCCCAGTAGGAGTAGCCATCGTTTGGTTTCCAGTTAGATTCTTTCCCATATTTTTATCAGTATAAATTGCTGAAATATTTAATTATTTCCTCTACTCATCTATAAAATATTTTTTCATTAATCTTTTAATATTTTACTTTCCTAGAAATGATGAAAATTTATATTTATTTCAGATTATAAAATGTTGAGAAGTTGATTCTACCTTGACCTTACCATTAAATTTAATCGTCATTTTTAAACTTAATTTATAACAACAAAAAAACAAATGTCTTTAAAACACAATTTTTATATAAATGTAATAATTAAAATATTTTTTATATTATTCTTAATTTAATATTTGTGAGATTGACATCATGAAAGTTCTATTTGTGGTATAATAATTTAGAAAATATTTAATTTAATTATTTAATTATATCTTTTGTAATGATTTATTTTTACCTATATAGTTATTTGCCATTATAGCTGCAGTTTATTGTGGTACCAGTAATTTTCTCATATATGACAATTGCATTGGGTATATGAAAATAATATTAGCCTTTAATTTAATAATAACTATATTAAATTTTTTTAAGAATTGATTATTCGGATCCAAATGTACGTGGATCATATACAAACCATAAAATTTGCTGTGACGAAAAATTTAACAAAAATACGAGGATTGCTGGCTTCAGTAGCACCATGTCTAGTGGAGATATTGATGGTGTTATGACTGCAAATTATGACAGACTAACCCACAGAAAAACGAATTGTCGAAAATATCAAATTGTTGAATAGTAAAAATAAAATTAATTGTAATAAAAGAAAATGTTTTAATTATATTTTAAAATTTTATTTTTATTTAAATTACAAGAAATATACAATTTCGAATTATTGAAACTATAAACAGAGCACAATTAATTGTATTCAAGATTAATGTAATTTATCAAAAATTACTCCTAATTCGGATTAATATAAATTATCATCAAATGGTATAAATGTAAAGCTTCATATTTTAATTCAATAATTTATTTTATAATTCGATCTTCCAACAAAATGTTTTACTGAGAAATATAATTTATATGGCCAAGCAAGGTCAGCAAATGAATATATATACATAAGTATGTAGTCTAAATACATATTCATTTGACATTTTTAAAGTTAAAGTTAATAAAAATAATTTAAAATTTTATTAACAGAGATAACAAATTTTCTTTTGCAATAATTTGATATTATTTAGAGGATATCGTACGGAATGGTTTTGCCAGCACATCATTTGTGGGTAAAAAGTAAATATTGAAGTTTTATTTAATGATTTTGAAATGAAATTTTATACATCGAAAAGATAATTAAATCAATTGGTGAAATAAATTGTATTTTAGAAAAGAAATAAGTTGTTACTACAAAAATTTAAATTTCGTTGCAAAAGAAATGCATTTAAAGATTTTCATTTTATTAAACTAAACTTAAACACTCTATTACAGGAATTTTGAATTAAAATTTTGACATTCTTGGATATTGAAACCATTATTTTTAAATGTGAAATTCTCTATCTAACTTATACATTATCATTACTTTCTGGTAGATATCTAAAACATATATACATATAACATTTCGTTTATAAGATGACGTTATTAATATATTAAATATTTAATTTCCATTATTTACTGTCAATATTTAATTTCTACTACAATATTTAAACCAATAATTAAAATTATACTAATATTTTTTTTTCAAAAACCAATTAATTATACAAACTAAGTTATAAAAAAAAATACTTTTAATTTGAAAAATATAAATTGTTAATAAATAAATTAAAAGTTTTTATTAAAAAATTTATTATTAAGAATTCAAAAATTGATCAGTTAACATCATGAAAACTTTAATTGTGGTAATTTTCTTTTAATATTTAAATTTTTAATATTTAAATTAATTAATTTTTATATCTTATAGTTTTTTGCTCTGGTAACTATGGTTTATGGTGATGCAGCTGAAATTACATTTGAAAAAAATTGCATTGGGTAAAAATTATTCATTTACGTTTTTTTTTAATTTATTATTTATAACGTAAATTAAATATTTTATTATACGAGTATTTATTATATTTCAGAATATTGCACACTACTAAATCAACAATGGCTAATTATCAAATTTGTTGTGATCAGATATTTGATAAATCTACAAAAATTAATGGTTTTAGTAAAACTATGAAGAAGGATGACGTTAAACCAACATTATTAGCTGATCTTACTAACTTAAGTAAAGGCAAAACTGGCTGTCATTATGAAGGAAAATAAATTAAACTATATAATTTTGATATTGCCGACAATAAACGAAGATTTAATATAGTCATTTTGTTTGCAGCTTTTATTTACCTTTTTAATATCATAGATCAGGATCCGATATATTACGAAAATCGTTAGAAAATTAAAATTATATGTACCTATAAATTTATTTTTATCTGCTTGTTGGGCTTACCGCATTAGAGATGGTTCAATGAGTTTACTATTTTAATTTTGGAACTAATACTAATTTTTGAAGGATTGTGAACAATAAGTTTCTGACAAAACTATAATTGCAATAAAGGTAATATTACAAGTCTGATAGTTTTTTGCCCATTCTTAAAGTTACATAATTTTTCTATATTTGTATTACCAGTATTACTGATATACTCATTGAAAACTGAGTCAAATTAACTTAAAAAAATTTAATTCTACTGAAAAAATTCTACTGATAAAAGTTTACTAATTCAGTAAAATTTTGGAATTTATTTTATAAATCGTTTCCTATAAAATTTCAGTATTAAAACTAATATTGAATTTCCTGAAGGCTCAAATCATATTAAATAATTTTGTAATTAATTATTCAGAGAATTTACTCTTCGCTGAAGAAGAATAATTAATTATTCAGAGAATTTACTCTTCGTTTATGGGAAAAATTGAATCTGTATAATGAATAAAATTTATAATTTCTTATAAGAATAATATAATTATGTTAACCATAATTTTTTGTATTCAAATTAACTGATAAACAATTAACATAAGCTGGCAAATTAATAACAGAAACTTTCAAATTGCTGCGAAATATTTTTAAAAATTTAGTCTATTTTTTATATTTTAAATAAAAACTAATTTGATAACAAACAAACAAATAACCTTTTTAAATAAAGATACCATACATTAAATTATACCATAGATAGATTATACTTTTACTATGTATTATCTGTACAATAAATTCGCAAAATGTATAAGATTTTTAAGTTGCTTAAGTTACTTTGTCTAGTTTAGATCAGTGAACATTATAAAATATCATGAAAATTTTAATTTTGGTAAAAATAATATTTAAAATTCTTTTTATTTATTAATTCCAATTTCAATTTAAACATTTTTATTTTTTTGTATTTATATAGCTATATTTTGTAATTTCCGTAATAAGTGGAACGTTTTCTACTAGTCCTTCAAATAATAATTTTCGACTAAATCGAGGTGATCACGCAAATATTTCCGTATCTAAAAATTGTATCAAGTAAATATATTTTTATAATTTTTTATAGTTTTTGAAAGTTTTGAAATTTAATTTGTATACATTTTTTAAAGAATGTGGATTCCACGTACAAATGTTTCATATAATCTATGCTGTTCTAATGATTTTGAAAATGGTATTACTTTACCATATTTCGATTTAAGACAGGATTTCGAAGAATTAAAATTAAATTTTAGAGATTTTATATCACAAAGAAGAGGTTGCAATTGGAGATAAAAATTTATGTCTTTAAAAATAAATGATATTTTTTATTGGTAATTGAAATTAGAAAAAGTTTTTTTTTTGATATTTCTTAAGTTAAACTATAATAAATTCTTGTATCCTTAAAGTTTCCTTTTACACATATTTTAAATTTTGATTCTTCGTATTCTCAGATCAACAAACCGATGTGTAAGTTTCGTTTTTTTGCAATTGGATGTTATACACTCTTTTTAAATGGATTCAGAACCAGAAATTAGTTTATTGTACAGAAGCTATTGATTAGTCAACGTGCCCAATGATGGTTTCAGTTAGAAAACAATTGTTGATTCGGAATTTTCCTATAGTATTAAAATTACATTATTACTTCTGATACTCGATTAAAGTAATTGAACGACATGAATGGCTCTGCCGAGTGTCGTATCCAAGACTTAATTTATCACAGTACCAAAGCACACAACACCCACTAAGATACACTCCATCAATATTACAATATAATTTGTTTTCAGCTGGATCACATAATTCGCACATGTAATTTTGGAAATATCTCCTTTCTACAATTTACTACAAAAGCTAGTAAATCCTTGACTAGAACAAATTGTTTATTTCAAACGAATACCAGATTGTAAGAAAATCAAGTTTAAACTAAAAATGTTATACACTACTCTGCCCATATTTCAACTTAGGAACATTTTTGATAACATATCCTAACAAACTGCTGATAACACAAAAAATGGTTGAAGGTTATGTAAAGATAGTTTTTTGTTAATAAATATAAAAATTTCATATTTTTGCAAAAAAATATTGATAAATTAAATATTTACTATCTATATTTAATTCACTTGCTTTATAAACAAAAATATTAGAAGTGGAGGTTAAATAGAAAAAATTGAGGAAAATATAATGGCACGACAAATAAGTCCGTTCTAATATCAAATTTGTCGTACCCTTAAACTACAAACTTTATTGCTATAATCTGTCGTTTATTTAAAAAATTTCCATTCTAACATGAAATTTGTAGTGCAGGGTACTTATTTTGTCGGGCTGATAATTGTATGCCGAATTGAAATTCAAATTTTAAACAAAATAATATTATATGATAACGTCTTGACGGAAATTCTTGCCATTAATAAATTAAATTTTGGATAGATTAAAATATCCTCGAATTAAAGAATTAAATAAAAATTGCTAAAAGTTGTGTAAACGCCTTTAATGATGATTATATAAAATATATAATATTAAAAATTCTTGCCACAAAATTTGAATATAATTTTAATTTAATTTTGCATATCATAATCTTTCCTTATCATCAAATTACAAATACAGGTAACCCCTGAACAACACGATTAATTGGTTCCGTGTTATTTGAAACCGTGTTATTCGAGACTACAAAAATGGGATTCCGTTTCAAGTGTGAATATAAAAAAAATGTTAAGTTTTTATACAAATGACATATATACATATTTGGAAATAATTCTATATCAAATAATATATGTATGTATTGTATTCTTTTTCAAAAAATTACTCGAAAATCGTGTAGTTCGAAACCGTTTAATTCGGGGGAAGGTGTATACGTATACGTGTTCTTCGAAAACCGTGTTCTTAAAGTACCGTGTTATTCGGGGGTTACCTGTACTATATATTGAAGTACAAAATGAACTATAAAAGCTCTTATTAATACCATAGTATACAATACATAATTTTATAATCGCTATACTTGGTTTTTTTTATGTTAAATTTGATTTAATTTCAAGAGCAGATTTTTAAAACAAGTCACTATTATCTTCTCTTTTCAATATTTTCTTTATAAAAAAAATTAGGTCAAATTTACCAAAAAATAAATATAAAAATTATTATACATAATATAAAATTGAATTTAATTTAAATATTAATTTTAGTTAACATTTAAATTTCCTGAATTTATGATTAAAAAATAAATAAATAACATTGAAATAAATTTCAATATGAAATTATTATTTTTGGTATTAATTAATATATTTAATTTCTTTATAATATATAATTTCAATTTCATATTATTTAGTTTTCCATTTTAATAATCATTCTTCATGCTGCAGAAATTCAATCAAAAGTCAAAAATCAATTATAAAAATCAATTAATATTTTAACAAGTGAAATAAATGATTTAATAAAAGGTAAAACTGATTGTGAATTAAGAGAAGCACGTTATTACTAAGTGATTATAAATATTATTGTAATTATAATTAGAGAAAACTAATAAATGAATTAAATTCAATTGAAAAATTAAATATGAAATTTTTCTAATTAGATATTTCAGTTTTATAAATAATTTATAATTTAAAACCCCCAGGAGTTAGAAATTGTATGTTTAAGATTCTTAATTTGTAAAAATTTTCAGGTTAAGGTTATAAAGCGATATTCGAATTAGGGTTTGGTCGTTTTTAGCCTAAATAACTGAAAATGTCAATTAGAGATTTATTGCATAATATATACATGTACTAAAATTCTTTCAGTTTACTGCAATAAGTAATTTATTTCACAAATAATTATTATTAAAATACAATTAATCTATCAAATAGTTTTATCAGTTTTATGTAATTTGAACGATCACCTTAACATTTTAGTTTAATCAATATTTTTAATTTAATTTGTATTGAAAAACTTACACATTTACAAATTATATTTAAAACATACAATTTTATAAACAAATAAAATTCAAATTATAGCCAAAATGATAGATAACAAATTTGATTTTATAGAAAAAATTTATTTAAAATTTTATTATTGTGAATTCTTATATTAGTGGATTAACATCATGAAATTTTTTATTCTGGTAATTTATAAATTTTGTGTTTTTAATTCAATTTAATACATTTAATTTATTTCATATAGTTATGTGCAGTAGTAGCTGCAGTTTATTGTGAACATAGTGAAATGTATTTTGATGATAATTGCATTGGGTAATAGTTAAAAATCATTTTACATTTATTTATTTTTTATCGTAATATTTTAAATATTTTAGAATCAAGCATATTGTGCCCAGTATACCAGGTAATCGAGGATATGTGTTACCTGGATCATATGATGTACAAAAAATATGCTGTGACGGTGGTTTTGATCGTAATACCCAAATAACAGGCTTTAGTAGGAACATGCATAAAAATGATATTACTGGAGTTATTCTGACAAACTATGATAAATTAACTAATTCAAGGGCAAATTGTAAAAAAGAAGCTTTTGGCGTAGCAAGATAAAAAACACATTTTTTTGGAAATTTGGAAAAAAAAAAATATTTTTTTTAATTAAAATATTTTAAAATTAAATTTTTTTTTTGTTCAAAGTTTATTAAGTTAGTTATTATTAACTAATATTACATAAAATACATAAATAAAATACAAAAAATACATATTACATAAAAATAATTAAATATTATTCGATGTTGTTTTTAAAAAGATTTTAATTATTTATATTTTCGGTAGACTAATAAATCTAAAAATAAATATTAAACGCCAACTTAATTAGTATTTTTTTTTATAAATTAATAACAATAATTAAAATTAAAATTAAAAATAGAGTATTTATTAAAAAAATTAAAGCATTAATTTATTTATAAATATTATATTTAATTTTAATCATAGCTATGAATTAATAATAGAAAATAGTTTTAAAAAATATATTGATAAAAAAAAATCTATCACAAAAATCTGAAATTGTACATAATAAGAAATATATACCATTCATATTAATCAGATTGATTATGATCGAAAATAATAACGAAAATAATTATTCTATACCCAAAATGATTGTACCATTTTATGATCTGAAAAATCTAAAAATAATTTATTACTTCCTTATTAATAAATTTCCTTATTATACAACTTTCAAATTCAACTTCACAAAAATAATTTCAGAATTTTAAAAATCTGATCGATATACTTCAGATTTAAATAAGAAACACAGATATTATATGACTACATATATATATACTAATTATAGTACTCGTATACTCGTATATTACTATAATAAATGAATTAAATTCAATTGTTTAGTTAAAAATATCAAAAAATTATGCAGGACGAAGAATGCCACCGTTGGCTGAAATCAAATTTTTTAACTAATAATAATAATAATAAATAATAAAAAAAATTTTTATCATCTCTTCCTCTTCAATTTAATGTCCACAATAATTAATAATTAATTGAAATCATGAATAAATATCGTGCATTTATTTACCAAAAATAAAAAAAATTAACTTAAAATTATAATTTCAAATAAAAATCATATTTATGAAAAATTAAAAGAAAATATTTGAGTTTTTTTTTATTATATATTATCACAAAAAGTTTTTTTAAACGAAGACAAAATCGAGGGAAATTTATTTTTAATCTGAAATTTAAATAAATATTTTAAAAATTCTTCTTTAAACAAAACAAAAAAAATAAAAATTATTTCTTATCATCTTTTTTTAAAAGTAATAATTTCAAATTAAATAATAAAAAAATTATAAGAGAAAAATAAATTGTAATAAAAATAATATAATAATTATTATTGCAGTGTTTTTTTTTTTTTTGCTTTTGCTTTCGGAAATATTGAAATGGTCAGTTAAGTGCAATGATCTGGAATTACGCTAATATAATATAGAAATAATATTTATAATTTTGTTTTTTTTTTCTCTAAAATAAGTTAATTTTGATCACGTCAGCCATTTATTTCTATTGATTTTCATATAATATTGAAACTTTTTTTAAAGTTACAGCTACAGCCAACGCTGGCATTATGAGTCGCGCATTAGTTAGATATTTGAATGTTATAAAGTTATTAGAAATAATTTTATGTTAATATAAAAGTTTCTTAAAACATCTACGCAGTTAACAGATATTCAAGTTAGAGATTATTTGTCTGCGTATGACTGTAACCTATTTAAAGGGCCGGTAATGACTGTAACTATTTATTTTAATTTGAGATTAATTACATATATGATAATTGATAAATTTTAATATTTTTAATTATTTTACAAAATACTATATCAATATTAATAATTTTATAGGTTTTTATATACACTTTAATTCTTAAGTAAATATATAACTAATTTTGAATTTATCCACTCTATCTATCTAGATTTTTATCTATCTAGTTAATTTTTTTTCATATCTGCCAAAAATATAATATAATATTTTTTATAAATACATTTATGTATGTACATATATAGAATCATAATTTGAAAAATAATTAAATTTATTACTAATGCTAACAAATTCGCATTTATAGAAAAACAATTTCATTAATGTTTTAGTATTTTGAATTTAAATAATTAGTGGATAAATCATGAAATTTTTTCTTCTGATGGTAATTAAATTATTTATAAAATTTTAATTAAAATTTAAATTATTTAATAAATAATCTTATTCCATAGCTATTTGCAGTAATAGCTGGAGTTTATTGTGATCATAGTGAAATATATTTTGATATTAAATGCATTGGGTATAGAAAAAAACTAATTTTATATTTAAATATTTTTGTAAATAAATATTTTTTTTTGTTTAGAATCAAGCACATTATTAGTGCAAATTATGGACGATATTCTAAATCTGGATCATATCTAGTAGATCTAATTTGTTGTGACCAAGGTTTTGATCGTAATACTCATATATCAGGCTTTGGTAGAAACATGGAGAAAAATGATATACAAAAAGTTATTGTTGAGAACTATGCCATATTAACAAAATCAAAGAGTAATTGTAGAAGAGAAAGTTTTGAAGTAGGTACATAAAATATGTTTTCGTTTTGGAAATTTGCATATATATTTCAGAAAAGTTTTATTAATCAAAATTAAATTATTAATACTCTTATCAGATATTCAAATTTTTGTAATTTTAAAATATTTGTTCGAAAATTTATTCAACTATAGTAATTAAATAAAAATAGTTCATATATACTTAATTTAATTTGGTTTTCGAAAAGTTTTATACATATAATATTGCATACATTTTATACTAAAAGGTTTTGCACATATAATGTCTAAAATTACAAAGTAGAAAAATCCGGAAATGTCATATTTCAACAGTTATTAACGGAAACTTTTAACAGATTAACTTCTACTCGTTCAAGGAATATTAGTTAAAGATAATCTGTTACAATATCAAGATAAAGACAACTACTATTTGTTGCGAAATTGGTAAATGGTTCAAACATTTTTTATATAATTTAATTTATTATGTATATAAAATTAATATAATTTGAACTTAAATATATTTTTTTAATTCGAAGTTTATTTAGTTTTGATGTATTATAATTTAATCTGCGAAAATTCTGCATTTTGTACTTTGAATTGAAACATTTAATTTTAATCTGTTTTTAATAAACATAAATAAATATTATACAGATTATTATATCTGCCAAAGTATATCAAAGAATATAAATAATGGTAATATTTTATATTTCCCATTCGTACAAATTCGTAGAAAAACAGTAGTAGAAACTTTATATAAATTTGTAAATAAAATCAATTAAAATATATAAATGATAAGAAATTTATATAAAAAGAAGAATTTCGGTTAATAGTCTCTTACAATGCATTTCGACTTTGCGGATTAACATCATGTTGCAGATTTTAATTGTGGTAATTGTGAAAAATATTTAATTTAATTTAATAATTTTAAATGGTTTTAATTAACTCCAGTTAGGTGCAATTGTAGCTACAGTTAATTGTGATTTCAGTGAAATTCTTGTTGAAGATAATTGCATTGGGTAACATTTTTATATTATTGCATTTGAATGTTATATTAAATATTTTATTTGAATATAGAATAAAATATAGTTTTCTACATAAGAAAGATTCATTAGCACCTATATCACACGGGTATATTATACAAAAGATTTGTTGTGATCAAGGTTTCGCTCGTAATACCCAAATAACTGGTTTTGCAACACACATGCCCTACGATAATATATCGGCAGTTATGAGGGCCAACTATAACAGATTAACAACAGGAAGAAGTAATTGTAAAGAATTCAAGTTCAATTAGATAAATACATTTCCTTATATTAAAATAATGGCAAAAATAAATAAAATAATTTTTAATTAATTATCGCATGATTTTAATAAACAAATAAAGTTAGTTTTATTTTTTAAATCTTAGTTAAATATAATTTTCAAATACTCTGCACGTGTATCGGGGAATTCGTAACGTGTGAAAAACGAATCGAAATTGTCATTTTGGCATCACTGATAACGTTTCGATTTATAAATTAATACGTATCGATTTATAATTATAAACGTATCGATTATAAAACGAATCGATTGATTTTATAACTCATTTTCTTAACGTTTTAATCGAAATTCTTAACGTTAAATATTTTATTATCGTTTTCATATCAAAACGATATATTTATTCAATATTTTCAAATGTTAGTATGAAAATTTAATTTTTCTACATTACATAATAACTAAATTTAAATATTTTCTAGAAAATATTTAAATATAGTTAAATAAGTATAAATGCTTTTTTGTAAATTTATTTACTTTACAAAGAAAATGAAACTAAGAGTAAAACAACTGTGGAATAAATTTAGCGGTGAAATAAACTTTTATTATGAATAACCAAAAATTGGAAAAAAATACAAATAAACAAAAAAATATAAAATTTTTGAAATAAAATTATTTTTTATTTTTTTTTTTTTAATAAAAACAATAAAATTTATTTATTATTTTTAATTTTTTTGAATATAATGACAATAATGACAACAAACAGCTGATTTTGATTTTTTTGAATACATATTTTTTGAATTGCGATGGCATCACGATTTAACGTTTACGTTCGTTTCAGCCGATCGCTCGTTTTTATAACGTTCGTAAATTAATTTCGATACGTTTTCAAAAACGTAACGACTTCCCCGATAAGGGCCCTGATAATTTTTACACTATTTCCAAAGTTTGTAATAAATATTTTATTGTTTTAGTTTTACCTCTTAATTTTGATTCGGAAAACTTCTTCATACAAATTTCGCGACAATTTCGTGATTGTTTTGTAATTTTTGCTTGACAAGCCAAAATGACGAAAAATTATCATGGAATTTAATGGAAATACCCTTAAAACAAAACTTAGACCGCTATTAAGAACGTTAGGTTGCTAATAAGCCTGGAAATTGTTTTAAGATAGCCGGACGTTCTTTGAATCTGAAGATATTTTATTTACTCCTAGATATCGGGGATGTGTTCGGCGGTCTTATTAAGTCGAAATTAAGACTACTCGCGTCTTAATTTCGACTTAAAAAGACGAACTTCATTTATATTTAAGTTTAAAGTTATTATGTACTTTATTCAGAATTATATATTATAAATACTTAAATTGTGTGACAAGTTAATTGTTATGATCCACGAAAACTGTGAAATACTTTATAAACAAATTTCCAAGCAAAATTAAAAATTAGTGGCAAAAAATTAAGAATAAGTAATCGAAGGAAGCCATACAATACAAACCTGGATTAGAAACGAAATTGGTAAAATTAGGTAATAAGTAAATAAATATTTACAATTAAATTCTTAAATGCGTAAGTAATAAATATGAAGAAAATAAATTATTTGATCAGACTTTAACTTTCCAAATAATCGAAATGATTAAAAAGTTCCAAGTTTTAAAAAACGTAATTTTTCTTTATTATGATACTTGATAAGATTCTATTTTACAATTACTTCCTCCATATGTTAACATTTTATAGTTTGCATTGATAAGTCGAATAATATCAGTTTTAGACATACCCCTATGATAGCCTATAATATCAGTATCAGAGCTAAATCATTGATCACAACAAAATTTAGTTACATCAATTACCATGATACAATTATACAAGATATGGCATTCCCGTAAATTTTTTTGGCACAGTACTGCGCATATGACGTCAGCTGAGAGTTTGTATGAAAATATTTAAAAATTTACAAACAAATTTTCAATGAATTCTTTAACCCTTTTGCTCCGAATTTT
Source organism: Empis stercorea (assembly GCA_949752835.1). Taxonomy (NCBI): domain Eukaryota; kingdom Metazoa; phylum Arthropoda; class Insecta; order Diptera; family Empididae; genus Empis; species Empis stercorea. Next base: position 6,477,363 of record OX457087.1, read on the forward strand.
GGCTGATGACATAATATGTAATAATAAAAACAAAAAATTTAATTAAAGTATTTTATTTCATAAAAATCATTAAATTTATTTTAGCAATTCAAAAATCATTCACTAAGAACAAATTTCATATCAAACTAATTTCATACACATTGCTTTGAAAATATCCCAGTAGTAGTATGATGAAAATTGCTGGAACGTTTTGCCCCAATAGTGGCGAAAGGGTTAATATAAATTTTTTTAAACTCTCAGCAGACGTCATTTGATAGTTTCAAAAAACTGAGTGAAGGTCGATAATATGCCTTATCTTTTATAATTGTATCATGATCAATTACTGTAAAACCTGACTGTCTATAATCGCGATCGTGATAGTGATTCAATCTATAAAACAATTTCACAAATTACAAAAATTTAATAAAATTTAAAATAAATCAGAAATAATTTTTGTTTACCTGATGCAATTGCCGGAAACAGAAATTTGACCGACTGTGTTAGAAACTGCAACTAGTAAGGTACAGAACTACAAGTAAATTAAAATAATAATTAAATTAAATAATTTAAATATTTTAAAATTACCACAATTAAAATAAAGTCTTCATGATGTTAATCCACAAATATTTAAATTCACAATAAATTAAATTTCCATTTCCTTCTATTTATATTGCGTAAAACTGTTATCAACTTTGAAAATATTTTTAAATTTTTAATTAAGTTAAAAATATTGTATAGCTTTATAGTTATAGTTTAGCTTAACCCCTACGCACCACTATCTAATATTATTAAATAGTGCTGCGGGAGGTTTGAAACTCATATATTTTAGATTATATAAAAATTAAATCAAAAATTAACTATTAAATAAATTCGGCGTGGTATTCGAATTGATAAAGATTTGATTTCTTGACTTTTTTTAGCAAAAAAAGGCAAATTAATTTTTAAGTAATTGAATATTTTTACTTAACGTTTCTTACGTTTACGTTTCGAAATTAGTTTGTGAGATGTTCTAAATTTAGCATATAAGATTGTCTTAACATTGGACATTGAATAAAATTAATTTCTTCTACATAAGTATTAAATCAAATTTGAAGGAAATTGAAATAAAAAAATCCCAATTTGATTTTGCGCAATTTTAAATTGATATCAGGAAAAACAATTTTATTATATAATATTTTTATTAAGTAAAGTTTGTTGAAATAATCAAAGTAACGTGATAAAAAGAAGTGAATTGTATAATAAACCTGCCAAAGGTTATATTTTATATTTCAAATTCGTAGAAATTCGTAGAAAAATAATCGTAGAAACTTTATATAAATTTGTAAATAAAATCAATTAAAATTTAAAAATGATAAGAATTTTATATAAAAAGACAAATTTCGGTTAATAGTCTCTTACAGTGCATTTCGACTTTGTGGATTAACATCATGTTGAAGATTTTAATTGTGGTAATTGTGCAAAATATTTAATTTAATTTAATAATTTTAAATGGTTTTAATTAACTCCAGTTAGGTGTAATTGTAGCTACAGTTAATTGTGATTCCAGTGAAATTGTTGTTGAACGTAATTGCATTGGGTAATATTTTTATATTATTGCATTTGAATGTATTATTAAATATTTTATTTGAATATAGAATCAAATATCACAATATGCCCAGGGGTCAACGTGGTTCAAAAGGAAATACGTATTTAGATCAAGGAGGGCATGATGTATATAATATTTGTTGTGATCAAGGTTTCGGTAGTAATACCGAAATAAGAGGCTTTAGTGCAAACATGCCCAAAGGTGATATATCGGGAGTTATGAGGGCCAACTTTAACAGATTATCAACAGGAAGAAGTAATTGTAAAAGAGGAATGAAAGGAGATAAATAAATAATAAATAAATTATAATAAACTGAGAAAATTTTATATTTATGTTAAACAAATAAAAACAAATATTCTAATAAGGGAGAACATTCTCAATCGAATTTTTGAAGTCACACCTTAGGCATTTGGTCATTTACAAATTTAATTTAAAATTCTATTAATGAAATCGGAAATTAGTGAGAATTATTTTTAGGATTTGATAAATCTGCTGATAAGAAATGTTTTATTAATATGTATATATAAAATATGTAAATTCATTCTTAAAAAGCTAGTTTTCTGGTTGTTGCTTTTTTCGTGTTCGCTGATATTTTTAAATTTTGACCAATCAGAAATTGGCCATTTCATTTTTATTTTGTCGCAGTCACTGAGCTGCAAAAGCTTACACCCATTTTTCACCTTAGGACTTTAGTGTCAAAAAAATGTCAAAATCAGGAAAGAGGCTTGAAAAAAGTCTAGCTAAAAGGCTCGTGAAAGGGTCTTAGAAAGAAATGACAATCTAATTCTACTCTAATAAACGAAACAAAATATAAATATTATGTATATGTTATCTTTTTCTATACTGTTCTTTACAAAAATATTTTATATAATTTCTTTAAATTTTTCTATTATTTCTTACGGATTTTCCTTTTCTTTTGTAGAAAAGGAAAATATATAAATTGAAAAAAATTTACTTTAGATTAGAATTAGATAATAGCTTTGTATGAAGAAATATATTGTACTATGACTGGATTCGATTTTTTTGATAGATGACCACGGGAAATGTGCGAATTAAAATGTAGTACAGGCATAAATCATATATGTGGGCTATCTAGTGCCATCTATATTTCTTGTTGTAAATTTCTTATTCCATGGGTATAAAGAAGTTTAAGGGGGGAAGAAAACTTATAAAACTTAAACTTATAATTTTTTTTTCTATAGTGTATTTGAAGGAATTCACGAATTGAAAAATGATTTGGCGATGGTGCTTATTTCATATAATTTCTCATTCATTATAGTTTCTTAAATTTATATGTAAATTTTTAAATATTTTTTATTAATTAATAAATATTGAAACTTATGAAAATTAGTTTATATAAATTATTAATTTATAGGTTTAATTTATACTCTGCTCGAAAACCATTTTCCTCGAAAACCATTTTTTTAAATATAGGTAAATTAGATGTCTGGACAGGGGATTTTAATTATAATAAAATTCCAAACCAATTCCAAAAATCCAAACCAATTCCAAAAAATCCAAGATCCACATTCTGATGTTATAGCTCTGATGTTATACAATATAAGTAAATTAAATAATTAATTAACTAAAAAAATTATAATAAATTTCTATTTAATATCCAGAATATTATTGACAATTTCTCACTCTCTCTCTCAATATTTATTATTTTTGTCGTTGTCATTTAGGTACGACGTACGACCAAAAGGACTGAACAAAATATTGATTTTCATGTATTTTAACTTTTTGGCTACTGATGAAAGATAATATATAAAATATCCTTCAGAGAGGTAGATACGTAACGTATTATAACTTTTGATTAGCATTTATATGGTTTTTTAGGATTATAAAATAATTTTTTTTTTTAATTGAAAAAAACAAACAAACTATAATAATAAATTTGAGTTTTAATTTAAGTTCACTTAGGAATTGGTTATTTATATTTTAAAAGCCGAAACCGCAATGTCGCGGCAAATGGACGCGTCGCTTTTAACAGCAACGCTTCAAAAGTACAGTGATATATGTAATGGCCCACAATATAGCGTCGCGTTGATGCGGCAAATTTGCCGCGACGCGTAAGTAGACCTACTCATATCTAGAATTTTGACATATTTACCTTTTGTTTTGTTCTTTTGATATAAAAAATACTGAAATTAAATTTAAAATTTTTAAAATGAGTTTTGAAGAAAAATTAATAAATAAAGTTTCAGAAAATGAATTTATCAATATACTTTATTTAATTTCTTTCAACGCGTTATTGTGGTTTTCCAAGCTTCAAGGCGTCGCTTTTGAATTAAAGCTTCAAAATGTAAAAAGCGAGGCCTCCATTTGCCGCAACATTGCGGTTTCCGCTTAATGGAATAATTTAATTTTGTTCGTTTGCCGATGAATTAGAATTATTCCTAAATTACCATTTAATATTTAAAATATATTTTTGTTGAATATTTTAATTAGTAATTTTTTTGATCACAAATTTTTAGAAATATAAAAAAAGAGTTAAATTATGAGTTAAAACTAAAACAAACAGCAAATTTCATTATTATTTTATTTGATCAGATTATATTATTGTAATAGAGCTGGGCTGGGCTTAAATACCCTTAAAACAAAACTTAGAGCTCTATTGAGAACGTTTGGTTGCTAATAAGCCTGGAAATTGTTTTAAGATAGCCGGACGTTCTTTGATTCTGAAGATATTTCTGAACTTGATTTATAAGTTTAAAGTTATTATTTTATTCAGTATTATATATTATAAATACTTAAATTGTGTGACAAGTTAATTGTTATGATCCACGAAAACTGTCAAATACTTTATAAACAAGTTTCTAAGCAAAATTCAAATTTAGTGGCAGAAAATTAAGAATAAAAAATCGAAGGAAGCCATACAAACCTGGATTAGAAATGAAATTGGTAAAATTAGGTAATAAGTAAATAAATATTTACATTTAAATTCGTAAATGCGTAAGTAATAAATATGAAGAAAATTGATTTAATGTAATTGCACGTTACAATAATTTATTTATCAATTTGCCTTTTATTATTTATTAATCTTGGAAATCGTTTTAACAAATCTTTTGGCTGACAACCTAGAAGACAACCACTTAATTCATCAATATTTAAAGTAATAAATTATTTGATCAGACTTTTACTTTCCAAATTATATCGAAATGATTAAAAACTTACGTAAAACTGTTATCAACTTTAAAAATATTTTTATAATATTTTAAGTTTTTAAATCTTTTATAAATTCACAAACTAAAAATAGTTTACCCCTACGCAGCACTATCTAATAATATAATATTTAATTATAATATAATATTAGATAGTGCTGCGTGGAGATTTGAAACTCATTATTACATGGGTTATGTAATATACATATATGTATTAATTTTGGCACAAGCAAAATTTAATCAGAAGAATATTTACAACATTTACCAAAAAAAAAAATATTAATTTAGAAAATATTTTAGAAATTATATAAAGATTAAACTATTAAGCAATTAAAAATTAACTCTTTAATAAATTCGGCGTGGTATTCGAATTGATAAAGATTTGATTTCTGGACTATTTTAGCAAAAAGAAGGCAAATTAATTTTTAAGTAATTGAATTTTTTTCTTAACTTATTTTGTTTCGAAATTAGTTTGTGAGATGTTGTAAATTTAGCATATAAGATTGTCTTAACATTGGACATTGAATGAAATTAATTTCTTCTACATAAGTATTAAATCAAATTTGAAGGAAATTGAAATAAAAAAGAATCCCAATTTGTTTTTGCGCAATTTTAAATTGAAATCAGGAAAAACAATTTTATTATATAATAATTTTATTAAGTAAATTTTGTTATAATAATCAAAGTAACGTGATAAAAAGAAGTGAATTGTATAATAAACCTGCCAAAGGTTATATTTTATATTTCAAATTCGTAGAAATTCGTAGAAAAATAATCGTAGAAACTTTATATAAATTTGTAAATAAAACCAATTAAAAATTTAAAAATGATAAGAATTTTATATAAAAAGACGAATTTCGGTTAATAGTCTCTTATAGCGCATTTCGACTTTGTGGATTAACATCATGTTGAAGATTTTAATTGTGGTAATTGTGAAAAATATTTAATTTAATTTAATAATTTTAAATGGTTTTAATTAACTCCAGTTAGGTGCAATTGTAGCTACAGTTAATTGTGATTCCAGTGAAATTGTTGTTAAAGATAAATGCATTGGGTAACATTTTTACTTTATCACATTTCACTGTATTATTAAATATTTTATTTGAATATAGAATCAAACATATGTTTATAGAAGAACCGTATGGGGGAGGGTATGATGTAGATAATATTTGTTGTGATCAAGGTTTCGCTCGCAATACCCAAATAACAGGCTTTAGTGCAAACATGCCCAGAGGTGATATATCGGGAGTTATGAGGGCCAACTTTAACAGATTATCAACAGGAAGAACTAATTGTGAAAGATCAGCGTACGGAATTAAATAAATAACAAATAAATTATAATAAACTGAGAAAATTTTATATTTATGTTAAACAAATAAAAACAAATATTCTAATAAGGGAGAACAGTCTCATTTAATCGAATTTTTGAAGTCATAGTTTAGGCATTTGGTCATTTCCAAATTTAATTTAAAATTGTATTAATGAAATCGGAAATTAGTTAGAATTATTTTTAGGATTTGATAAATCTGCTGATAAGAAATGTTTTATTAATATATAAAATATGTAAATTCATTCTTAAAAAGCTAGTTTTCTGTTTGTAGCTTTTTTCGTGGTCTTTGATATTCTTAAATTTTCAAATCTAAATCTGTGAAATTGCTCGTTGGCGATGGTGCCTATTTCATATAATTTCTCATATATAATGATGCATTATTTAGTTTTTTATATTTATATGTACAGTATGCAAAATCCGTATTCGTACTTTTTTAATTTATGACATTTTTTAATTTATTATTAAATAATCATTGAATAATGAAAAATGAAAATTACATTCGTTTTTTTTCTTTAAATGTATGCTCCGTTAATGTAATTCATGATTTCTTCCCGAAAATTTTGCATGACATTTGCAGTAGTGGACACACTTTTGTCTTTAAAAAAAGGGTGTACGAATACGGATTTTGCATACTGTACATATTTATTTTGCATATTTATTGCTCGAAAACCGTTTTTTTTAAATATAGGTAAATTTGATGTCTATGGACAGGGAATTTTAATTATAATAATCCAAACCAATTCCAAAAATCCAAATCAATTTCAAAAAATCCAAGACCCACATTCTAGCTAGATGCTCTGATGTTATAGCAAAAATAAAAATTGAAAAAAAGTCTGCAAATAGGGATTTTTAAGGTACAAAAATATATAAAAATTAACCCAGGTAGCAAGAAAAATTAATTCTGCGTAATCCTTTTTATAATATTTGCCTGGAAATATATTTAATTCTTAATTTAATTCAAATGTATTATGCTGGAGTTAATCTCGCCGTTGAGGCGAGTAGATACTCTCAAAGCGTCAACGCGGCATGAATATCGTTTATAATAATTTTATTTTGTAATTTTATAACCTAAAAATATATTATAATAAATCCTTTTAAAAAAAAATTTTATATATTATATCTGCTCGACCAGAGAATTTTGAAAGAGCGTCAGGCGCGTCACGTAAACGGCGAGTTTATCAACTTCTATATATGTATTTCCACACATTTGAACTTTGACATTTCAAAACTTCTGCGTCACACGCGTCAGCGTAACGAGCGGCGAGAGTAACTGAGGGGTTAAGCTGGTATTACATATACAACAATATTTGGAAGTGTTTTTTTTAAAGAGATTAAGATTTGATTTGTTAATTTTTTTAGTTAATGCAAAAGGACACAAAATATTAATTTTCATATATTTTAAACTTTTGGTTAGTGATGAAAGATAATATACAAAATATCCTTCAGAACGGTAGATACTAGATACGTATTATAACTTTTGATTAGGATTTATATGGTTTTTTAAGATCATAAAATAATTTTTTTTGGGATCGAAATACACAAACTAAAATTATAATACTAATAATAAATTTGAGTATTAAGTTTAAGTTCATTTAGGAATTTTGGTCATTTATATTTTAATGGAATAATTTAATTTTGTTCGTTTGCCGATGAATTAAAATTATTTCTAAATTAACATTTAATATTTAAAATATATTTTTGTTGAATATTTTAATTAGTAATTTTTTTTATCACAAATTTTTAGAAATATAAAAAAAGAGTTAAATTATGAGTTAAAACTAAAACAAACAGCAAATTTCATTATTATTTTATTTGATCAGATTATATTATTGTAATAGGGCTGGGCTGGGCTTAAATACCCTTAAAACAAAACTTAGAGCTCTATTGAGAACGTTTGGTTGCTAATAAGCCTGGAAATTGTTTTAAGATAGCCGGACGTTCTTTGATTCTGAAGATATTTCTGAACTTGATTTATAAGTTTAAAGTTATTATTTTATTCAGTATTATATATTATAAATACTTAAATTGTGTGACAAGTTAATTGTTATGATCCACGAAAACTGTCAAATACTTTATAAACAAGTTTCTAAGCAAAATTAAAATTTAGTGGCAGAAAATTAAGAATAAAAAATCGAAGGAAGCCATACAAACCTTAATTCATCAATATTTGAAGTAATAAGTTATTTGATCAGACTTTTACTTTCCAAATAATATCGAAATGATTAAAAAGTTCCAAGTTTTTTTTAAAAAACGTAATTTTTCTTTATTATGATACTTGATAAGATTCTATTTTACAATTACTTCTTCCATATGTTAACATTTTATAGTTTGCATTGATAAGTCGAATAATATCAGTTTTAGACATACCCCTATGATAGCCTATAATATCAGTATCAGAGCTAAATCCTTGATCACAACAAAATTTAGTTACATCAATTACGGAAAAACCTGACTGACTATAATCGCGATCGTGATAGTGATTCAATCTATTCAACAATTACACAAATTACAAAAATTTAATAAAATTTAAAATAAATCAGAAATGATTTTTTACATAATGCAATTGCCGGAAACAGAAATTTGACCGACTGTGTTAGAAACTGCAACTAGTAAGGTACAGAACTACAAGTAAATTAAAATAATAATTAAATTAAATAATTTAAATATTTTAAAATTACCACAATTAAAATTAAAGTCTTCATGATGTTAATCCACAAATATTTAAATTCACAATAAATTAAATTTCCATTTCCTTCTATTTATATTGCGTAAAACTGTTATCAACTTTGAAAATATTTTTAAATTTTTAATTAAGTTAAAAATATTGTATAGCTTTATAGTTATAGTTTAGCTTAACCCCTACGCACCACTATCTAATATTATTAAATAGTGCTGCGGGAGGTTTGAAACTCATATATTTTAGATTATATAAAAATTAAATCAAAAATTAACTATTAAATAAATTCGGCGTGGTATTCGAATTGATAAAGATTTGATTTCTTGACTTTTTTTAGCAAAAAAAGGCAAATTAATTTTTAAGTAATTGAATATTTTTACTTAACGTTTCTTACGTTTACGTTTCGAAATTAGTTTGTGAGATGTTCTAAATTTAGCATATAAGATTGTCTTAACATTGGACATTGAATAAAATTAATTTCTTCTACATAAGTATTAAATCAAATTTGAAGGAAATTGAAATAAAAAAATCCCAATTTGATTTTGCGCAATTTTAAATTGATATCAGGAAAAACAATTTTATTATATAATATTTTTATTAAGTAAAGTTTGTTGAAATAATCAAAGTAACGTGATAAAAAGAAGTGAATTGTATAATAAACCTGCCAAAGGTTATATTTTATATTTCAAATTCGTAGAAATTCGTAGAAAAATAATCGTAGAAACTTTATATAAATTTGTAAATAAAACCAATTAAAAATTTAAAAATGATAAGAATTTTATATAAAAAGACGAATTTCGGTTAATAGTCTCTTATAGCGCATTTCGACTTTGTGGATTAACATCATGTTGAAGATTTTAATTGTGGTAATTGTGAAAAATATTTAATTTAATTTAATAATTTTAAATGGTTTTAATTAACTCCAGTTAGGTGTAATTGTAGCTACAGTTAATTGTGATTCCAGTGAAATTGTTGTTAAAGATAAATGCATTGGGTAACATTTTTACTTTATCACATTTCACTGTATTATTAAATATTTTATTTGAATATAGAATCAAACATATGTTTATAGAAGAACCGTATGGGGGAGGGTATGATGTAGATAATATTTGTTGTGATCAAGGTTTCGCTCGCAATACCCAAATAACAGGCTTTAGTGCAAACATGCCCAGAGGTGATATATCGGGAGTTATGAGGGCCAACTTTAACAGATTATCAACAGGAAGAACTAATTGTGAAAGATCAGCGTACGGAATTAAATAAATAACAAATAAATTATAATAAACTGAGAAAATTTTATATTTATGTTAAACAAATAAAAACAAATATTCTAATAAGGGAGAACAGTCTCATTTAATCGAATTTTTGAAGTCATAGTTTAGGCATTTGGTCATTTCCAAATTTAATTTAAAATTGTATTAATGAAATCGGAAATTAGTTAGAATTATTTTTAGGATTTGATAAATCTGCTGATAAGAAATGTTTTATTAATATATAAAATATGTAAATTCATTCTTAAAAAGCTAGTTTTCTGTTTGTAGCTTTTTTCGTGGTCTTTGATATTCTTAAATTTTCAAATCTAAATCTGTGAAATTGCTCGTTGGCGATGGTGCCTATTTCATATAATTTCTCATATATAATGATGCATTATTTAGTTTTTTATATTTATATGTACAGTATGCAAAATCCGTATTCGTACTTTTTTAATTTATGACATTTTTTAATTTATTATTAAATAATCATTGAATAATGAAAAATGAAAATTACATTCGTTTTTTTTCTTTAAATGTATGCTCCGTTAATGTAATTCATGATTTCTTCCCGAAAATTTTGCATGACATTTGCAGTAGTGGACACACTTTTGTCTTTAAAAAAAGGGTGTACGAATACGGATTTTGCATACTGTACATATTTATTTTGCATATTTATTGCTCGAAAACCGTTTTTTTTAAATATAGGTAAATTTGATGTCTATGGACAGGGAATTTTAATTATAATAATCCAAACCAATTCCAAAAATCCAAATCAATTTCAAAAAATCCAAGACCCACATTCTAGCTAGATGCTCTGATGTTATAGCAAAAATAAAAATTGAAAAAAAGTCTGCAAATAGGGATTTTTAAGGTACAAAAATATATAAAAATTAACCCAGGTAGCAAGAAAAATTAATTCTGCGTAATCCTTTTTATAATATTTGCCTGGAAATATATTTAATTCTTAATTTAATTCAAATGTATTATGCTGGAGTTAATCTCGCCGTTGAGGCGAGTAGATACTCTCAAAGCGTCAACGCGGCATGAATATCGTTTATAATAATTTTATTTTGTAATTTTATAACCTAAAAATATATTATAATAAATCCTTTTAAAAAAAAATTTTATATATTATATCTGCTCGACCAGAGAATTTTGAAAGAGCGTCAGGCGCGTCACGTAAACGGCGAGTTTATCAACTTCTATATATGTATTTCCACACATTTGAACTTTGACATTTCAAAACTTCTGCGTCACACGCGTCAGCGTAACGAGCGGCGAGAGTAACTGAGGGGTTAAGCTGGTATTACATATACAACAATATTTGGAAGTGTTTTTTTTAAAGAGATTAAGATTTGATTTGTTAATTTTTTTAGTTAATGCAAAAGGACACAAAATATTAATTTTCATATATTTTAAACTTTTGGTTAGTGATGAAAGATAATATACAAAATATCCTTCAGAACGGTAGATACTAGATACGTATTATAACTTTTGATTAGGATTTATATGGTTTTTTAAGATCATAAAATAATTTTTTTTGGGATCGAAATACACAAACTAAAATTATAATACTAATAATAAATTTGAGTATTAAGTTTAAGTTCATTTAGGAATTTTGGTCATTTATATTTTAATGGAATAATTTAATTTTGTTCGTTTGCCGATGAATTAAAATTATTTCTAAATTAACATTTAATATTTAAAATATATTTTTGTTGAATATTTTAATTAGTAATTTTTTTTATCACAAATTTTTAGAAATATAAAAAAAGAGTTAAATTATGAGTTAAAACTAAAACAAACAGCAAATTTCATTATTATTTTATTTGATCAGATTATATTATTGTAATAGGGCTGGGCTGGGCTTAAATACCCTTAAAACAAAACTTAGAGCTCTATTGAGAACGTTTGGTTGCTAATAAGCCTGGAAATTGTTTTAAGATAGCCGGACGTTCTTTGATTCTGAAGATATTTCTGAACTTGATTTATAAGTTTAAAGTTATTATTTTATTCAGTATTATATATTATAAATACTTAAATTGTGTGACAAGTTAATTGTTATGATCCACGAAAACTGTCAAATACTTTATAAACAAGTTTCTAAGCAAAATTAAAATTTAGTGGCAGAAAATTAAGAATAAAAAATCGAAGGAAGCCATACAAACCTTAATTCATCAATATTTGAAGTAATAAGTTATTTGATCAGACTTTTACTTTCCAAATAATATCGAAATGATTAAAAAGTTCCAAGTTTTTTTTAAAAAACGTAATTTTTCTTTATTATGATACTTGATAAGATTCTATTTTACAATTACTTCTTCCATATGTTAACATTTTATAGTTTGCATTGATAAGTCGAATAATATCAGTTTTAGACATACCCCTATGATAGCCTATAATATCAGTATCAGAGCTAAATCCTTGATCACAACAAAATTTAGTTACATCAATTACGGAAAAACCTGACTGACTATAATCGCGATCGTGATAGTGATTCAATCTATTCAACAATTACACAAATTACAAAAATTTAATAAAATTTAAAATAAATCAGAAATGATTTTTTACATAATGCAATTGCCGGAAACAGAAATTTGACCGACTGTGTTAGAAACTGCAACTAGTAAGGTACAGAACTACAAGTAAATTAAAATAATAATTAAATTAAATAATTTAAATATTTTAAAATTACCACAATTAAAATTAAAGTCTTCATGATGTTAATCCACAAATATTTAAATTCACAATAAATTAAATTTCCATTTCCTTCTATTTATATTGCGTAAAACTGTTATCAACTTTGAAAATATTTTTAAATTTTTAATTAAGTTAAAAATATTTTATAGCTTTATAGTTATAGTTTAGCTTAACCCCTACGCACCACCAATATTATTAAATAGTGCTGCGTGGAGGTTTGAAACTCATATATTATAGATTATATAAAAATTAAATCAAAAATTAACTATTAAATAAATTCGGCGTGGTATTCGAATTGATAAAGATTTGATTTCTTGACTTTTTTTAGCAAAAAAAGGCAAATTAATTTTTAAGTAATTGAATATTTTTACTTAACTTATTTTGTTTCGAAATTAGTTTGTAAGATGTTGTAAATTTAACATATGTATAAGATTGTCTTAATATTTCAAATTGATTAAAATTAATTTCTTGTACATAAGTATTAAATAAAATTTGAAGGAAATTGAAATAAAAAAAAATTTCGATTTGTTTTTGCGCAATTTTAAATTGAAATCAGAAAAATAATTTTATTAAGTAAATTTGTTATAATAATCAAAGTTACGTGACAAAAAGAAGTGAATTGTATAATAAACCTGCCAAAGGTTATATTTTATATTTCAAATTCGTAGAAATTCGTAGAAAAATAATCGTAGAAACTTTATATAAATTTGTAAATAAAACCAATTAAAAATTTAAAAATTATAAGAACTTAATATAAAAAGAAGAATTTCGGTTAATAGTCTCTTATAGCGCATTTCGACTTTGTGGATTAACATCATGTTGAAGATTTTAATTGTGGTAATTGTGCAAAATATTTAATTTAAATTAATAATTTCAAATGGTTTTAATTAACTCCAGTTAGGTGCAATTGTAGCTACAATTAATTGTGATTTCAGTGAAATTGTTGTTGAAAATAATTGCATTGGGTAACATTTTTATATTATTGCATTTCAATGTATTATTAAATATTTTATTTGAATATAGAATCAAACATGTATTTAAAGATGAACCATATGGGGGAGGGCATACTCTACATAATATTTGTTGCGATCAAGGTTTCGCTCGCAATACCGAAATAACAGGTTTTGCAAGAAACATGCCCAAAGGTGATATATCGGGAGTTATGAGGGCCAACATTAACAGATTAACAACAACAAGAAGTAATTGTAGAGAAGGAATAAGTGGAATTATATAAATAAATTTGCTTATATTAAAATAATAGCGGATTTAATGGCAAAAATAAATAAAAAAATTTTTAATTAATTATCGCATCATTTTAATAAACAAAGAAAGTTAGTTTTATTTTAATCTTAGTTAAATATAATCTCTAAATTCTGATAATTTTCACACTATTTCCAAGGTTTGTAATAAATATTTTATTGTTTTAGTTTTAAATCTTAATTTTGTTTCAGAAAACTTCTTCATATAAATATCGCGCCATTTTCATGATCGTTTTGTAATGTTAGCTTGACAAGCCGAATTGGCCAAAAATTATCATGGAATTTAATGGAAATACCCTTAAAACAAAACTTAGACCGCTATTAAGAACGTTAGGTTGCTAATAAGCCTGGAAATTGTTTTAAGATAGCCGGACGTTCTTTGAATCTGAAAATATTTTATTTACTCCTAGATATCGAGAATCGAGGATGGACTAACTAGATTTATATTTAAGTTTAAAGTTATTATTTTATTCAGAATTATATATTATAAGTACTTAAATTGTGTGACAAGTAAATTGTTATGATCCACGAAAACTGTCAAATACTTTATAAACAAATTTCTAAGCAAAATTCAAATTTAGTGGCAAAAAATTAAGAAAAAAAAATCGAAGGAAGCCATACAAACCTGGATTAGAAATTAAATTGGTAAATACGTAAGTAATAGATATGAAGAAAAATTATTGAAATTGCACGTTACAATAATTTATTTATCAATTTGCCCTTTATTATTTATTAATTTTGGAAATCGTTTTAACAAATCTTTTGGCTGACAACCTAGAAGACAACCACTTAATTCATCAATATTTGAAGTAATAAATTATTTGATCAGACTTTTACTTTCCAAATAATATCGAAATGATTAAAAAGTTCCAAGTTTTAAAAAACGTAATTTTTCTTTATTATGATACTTGATAAGATTCTATTTTACAATTACTTCTTCCAGATGTTAACCTTTTATAGTCTGCATTGATAACTCGAATAATATCATTTTTTGACATACCCTTATGATAGCCTATAATATCAGTATCAGAGCTAAATCCTTGATCACAACAAAGTTCTGTTACATCAATTACTGTAAAACCTGGCTGACTGTAATCGCGAGGATGATAGTATTTTATTCTATAAAACAATTTCACAAATTACAAAAATTGAATAAAATTTAAAATAAATCAGAAATGATTTTTGTTTACCTGATACAATTGCCGGAAACAGTAATTTGACCGACTGTGTTAGAAACTGCAACTAGTAAGGTACAGAACTACAAGTAAATTAAAATAATAATTAAATTAAATTAAATTAAATATTTTCAAATTACCACAATTAAAATTAAAGTCTTCATGATGTTAATCCACAAATATTTAAATTCACAATAAATTAAATTTCCATTCCCTTCTATTTATATTGCACGTAAAACTGTTATACATAATAATATTTTGAATTAATTTTTACGATAATTCTTAAATAGCTTATTATAGCAGAATTAAAATTTTAAGTAAAAATATTTTTAAAATTGATAACAGTTTTAATTGCAATATGAAGAGAAATGTTATGAAAATTTAATCATTAAGTCAAATAAGTTTAACCTCTTCTCAACACTATCGATTATTATTAGATATAGTGCTGAGTGAAGGTTTAAAAGTCATTGTCTAGTAGTATAAATAATTTTTCTCAGAAGTAAAATTTAATCAGAAGATCATTTAAAACAAACATTAAAAAAAAAGAGAAATTTAATTTAGAATTTTATTAATATAATTACAATTCACCCAGGTAGCATGTATTTCATTAAATATTAACTTTTGAATGAATTTTGCGTGATCCCTGAATGTATTCGAATTGATAGCATTTTTGTAAAGAATATTATAGTCACAATGTCCATCTGCGTAATAAATTTATAATATTTGCCTGGAAATACATTCTAAACTAATATTATTTAAAAATTATTACTAGACTAGTCGTATTACATTATGCCGTGACTGTTGCTTGCTTGCCGCAGATATAATTAATCTAGATATTGATTTACATTTCAGACGTCGACAGACTTTCTAATACATTAAAATAATACTCCAACTTTTTACTAAAACTGAATTGCTGCATAATTTAAATTATAGTTAGTGTAGTTAAATTGTAGTTAATGTATATTTAGTATAAATTAAGAAGACTAATTTGAACTGAACTGTAAAAAGTATAATTTAATGTGATTGAAATTAATTGAAATAAATGATGTACCTAAAGGACCGCTGAATAGTATACACAACCCTGCACACTAAATCATTGCCACTCTTTATATCTAAAATGGTTGTAACTATTTAGAGAAAAAAAAATTCAATTTAAATTTATATCACCTAATCACACAGACAATATCTAAAAAGGTAATCCTTATTTGTTATCCTTATTCGAATATTTTATTTTTTTATTTACTCTACTTTTGTTTAATAAACAAAATAAAGAGAAGAAGAAAAAAAGTCCAGACAAAACATATCTAATTGAATAAACACACAGAGAGAGGTGGAAAATGAAAATATACCTATATATACAAAAATCTCTGATGGATCAAGGAAAATGTTCTTTCAGGTTTTCTTATACTTATGTGAATGAAGAAAATGTCTTCTATATTATACTTTTTTTATGCTTTTACATTTTTTGTATATTAACTTTTAATTTTCTTATATAATTAGATCATCAAATTCTTTGATAATGTGACAATTTTCAGACTCAAACAACATTACCAAATAAAATAAATAAATTGGAAATAATTTTCCTTTATTTTTTGCTATCTTAATAAAAAGTTTATCAATTTTTTTTTTTTCGTCTAAGTTTTTTTTATATTTAATTTACTTTCGTAAAGATGAAATGAAGAAAACTTTTATATCAAAAGTAGGTATATAAATTCTTGGTATATTAAAAAGGTATTCTTAGATTTGTTGTTTTTCACTTTGTTAGTCCTTGAATTTTTGATATATGTACTATAAAATTATTTTTTAAGAAAAATTATTTGATTACCTAAATGTCAACAATGACTGATTTGCCAAAAATTGTGCCTTTCACCAGATAATTTCGTAATTTCAAATTTTTTTATACAGATTTTCTTTCATATTTTAAAATCCTTTGAATCCATTTAACTTGTTTTTTTTTGGAAGGATGCATGTTTTTTTTTTGTTGTGACCATGAAAATAATTAAATTATAATTTTAAGTTAACTAATCTGGAATTTTCAATCAAAACGATCAATTGGAAATCGTCTGACAGTTAATAAAAATAAATTGTCTATACAACCAGTTTAGTGTCTTACATAATAATAAATTCGTAACGAATAAAAGACTTAATTACCGAAAAATCAAATTAAAAGCCTACAAATCTAATCTATGTAAAAAACCAAAAAAAGTACTGAAGACGGACATCAATTTTATTTCAATTAATCTAAACCACAATAAATTTTGTTTACTTTTTTAGAAATAAGATATTCTATATTTTGTTTTTGATTTTTGTAAATGTTCTTCTGCAACAAAAAATTCTAATTCAATGTCCTTTCATTTTATATTTTTGATTCGGTCAAAAAACCGCACTACCTAAATTTCAACCTTTAGTAGTAAAATGAAAAGCTTTACACAACAAATGATAAATCACCTTTAAAATCAAGTAAAAACTGAAATGAAATCAACATTAATAAACTATAAAGAATACAATACTTAAGTACTGTTGTATCATTTAATTTTTCTATATTTCCTCATTCATGGTAAACCAGTTAAATATCACCAAATATTTTCGCTTTTCATATAAATATCTTGATCAGAAATTTACTTTTTCAAATAATATTTAAATAGATATGTCTATAGACTATAGTACATTAAATTGAAATGATATAATATTTATATAAAAATGTTAATCATATATCCTTATTGTAAGTACATATACATAAATTATATTATAATAAATGAATATTTTATCCTGTGACCCAAAACCGGTCATAAATAATAATAAGTTTAATCTTAAAATATGAAATTAAAAACTTTACTCCTCAAATGGCAGAAGTTTTATTTTTTCAACAATAATTTAAAAGTTCATCATTTTTATCATAAAGTTTTTCAGTTCAAAATTTATTAATTTTACATTAATATTTTATGTAAAATATCCTTTTTGATAAAAAAAATAATTATTGAATATTTTTCAAAAAACAAAAAAAATGTAATAAAAGGTTTAACTTTTGTAAAACTTCTGTTTTTATTTTTCCAAAAATTTTAAAGGGATCAGAAAATAAATAAAATATGTTTATAAAAAAATAATATTTTTTTTAAGGATCAATATTATACCATTAAAAATAAATTAATCCTAGTCTGTCCATATAATCTAAAAGATAAAACAAATTTTGATAAGAAAATATTTTGTGAAATAAAAAAATTAAAGTACTAAAAATTTTTTTAAATTTAACGAATTTTTCAAATTATAAATATACTTTTTTTAGAAAGAATTTTTAAATCTTTAAATGAATGTCACAGAAATTCATATTATCAAAATTAATTTTCTGTCATACCGAAAACAGAATTTGATTAAAAAAAAAATATTTCCAGGTATTTAAAATTTAAACCATGATGAACTTTTTTTTTTCTCGGTTTTACTAAACGATAAAATATTTAAAGTTATCGAACAAAAAAATATTATAGAGAAATTCACATTAGAATTTTACTATATCTCATATCGAATTTTATCATATCGTTTATAACACTGTACAAAATTTGAAAGGTAAAATATGAAAAAATTCAAATTTACTTTTACTCTGTAGCGGAGAAACTATTTAAAACTAATTATTGCAACAAGCTAATATGATTTTGTAGTGAGTCAATTATTGTCAGTGATCGAACTCGAGACCGCTAGCATTTTTCCAAGTTTTGAAATAGACTTTACTTGACATATTTTATCGCTGGTATTCTTTTTAAGCTGAGGCTTTAAAATATGTACACAACTTAGTACACAACTTAGAACCGATGAATTGACCAGGAATTGAACTTACGACTTTATTTACGGCAGCATAGTATTCTACACTTAGCTATCACCTCTCTATATACTGCTTTATTAAACTTAAAATAATGTTTATAAATTTCGGAATGTTGTGACAATCTGTTCAGTGAATTTAGTAGTGTTATCAAGAGTTTGATACATGGGATTAATAAAATTAGAATGCTGTGTTGAAGACATTGAAAAATTTATAATTGCTGGCGATACTTTACAGTTTTCTTACATCTTAGTTGTTAACAGTCCCAATCAAAGAACGCATTGAATGACTGTCCACCAAAGTCAGCTAAAAAAACTCATGTCATGAATGTCAATCAATGTGAGGGTAAGATAATATTGTCCTACCATAGAACTGAATGAAAGAAGAATTCCTTTTAAATAACTTTTCTTATTCTGAGTAGAGGAACAAAATTCGTGGATGGTGTTCTTCGGACACATTTTAATTATTATTTGCTTAAAAACATAATATGCTTATGCTATAACCTCGATTTAAATGAAAAACATATTCCTTGATATTTTGAAATTTTTGTAAGTTTTTTTTAACAGTGTACATATAAAATTTCTGTAGAAACTAATATTTTTTTGTTATGTTTTTACACATACATATATGCACTCGTTTATGTTTTATATTTAATATCATTCACCACTAAATTAGCTAAAAGGATTTTTATGTGTTTTTTTTTTATATTAAGGAAATATTTTTTTAATTTGAAATAATTGCAAAATATGCAATAAATTTTTATGAGTTTCAAGTAGGAATTTCCATTACATTATTATATAATATTATTTTCGAAATATCAAAATTTCCAATAAAGTATAAAGTTAAATTTTTTTTTAGTATTATTTAATTTGAAACTTTCATTTTTCTGTTCAATTAAATGGAATCTAAAATAAAATTGAATAAACATCAAAATGTTGTCGGTTTTATTTTATAAATTTCAGAGAATTTTTAGTAAATATAATTTCATTTAGTGTAATTTAGAAAGGAAAATATTATAAACAAAATTGGTCAAAGAAAAACTTTTTTTTCTAAAATACTTTTTAAGTTAAAAATTATTGAAGAAATGAAATATAGATTTCTGTATATCAAATTTCTATCGAATTTATTAGCGAAAAGGATGAATTATAATTATTTAAGAGCAGTCCAAATATATCTGAACTACTACACTTTATATTCTGGATAATTCTTTAAACAGTTGCCTAGAAAGTTTTTAGCATTTTAATTATTTCGTTTGTCAATTTCTGGATATCCTTTAACATAATTTCTCTTTAAATTTTAAACCTGCATCCTTTAAATTAAAATTCTTTTAAATTTTTATATATGAAAATAATTTTAGTATAAAATAAATAATAATCAACAGGTTTTAATTCACAGTCACTCACAGGACAACATCATAAGCACTTAACAAAAAACTAACACTTTTTCTACTTGAGACTGGGGGACATTATGCAAAAAATATAAAAAATTAAAATTAGAAAAATTTAAATATGTTTATAAAAGGGTTCAAGGATCTGAATATTGCGTAGGTTTACTTCATTTACATTCATATATAATTTTAAAAAATACAAAAAAAATGTAAGGAAAAAATAAGTATAAATTATTATTTATTATTTTTTTTCTTCATTTCTGTCATGATTTCGCATAAATGAAGTACACAGGAAAAAAAATTATAATTACTATTAATTTTTGTATTCAGAATAATTTTTTTGGTTAAATAAAAAAGTTTGTAACAAAAATAAATAAATTTTTAATTGAAATAATTAAAAAAAAAAAAAAATGGTGGTGGTGAATATATTAAGCAAAAATTAAAAATTTTATAATGTAAATTTATGTATTTTTGGTTTAAATTTTTCTAGATGGAATTGAGTTAATAATTATTTCATTTACTTTGCAAAGGAAAAAATTATTAATTATGAGGAAGGATAATTATGAAAGTAGATAGTTTGAGGATTTTATAATTATTGTTAACATGATAGAACTACAACAAAAATAAATTTCCTATTTTAAAGTCAATAATTTATATCAATATTCAGACGTAAATTTTCTGGATAAAGTAAAAATAATTCCTACACTCTCCCCGACAAAGGTACCTGTTAAAAATCTGTGGTGTGAGAAATATACAGGCTGTAAGCAAATGAAAATAATATATGCGTTTAATAAACCCTTTCTTTGTAATTTATTTACTATGAAATTATGTCAATTTACATCTCAAATATTAATAATACCTGGGTGTGTAGAAAATTGTAAAAGGGTCAATTAGATTATTAGAAAGAGTACTCTATTAGAAAGAGTACTGTATGACAGTGTAGAATTATAAAAACTAAGTATTGTGCAGTATTACATAACTACGCTCATCGCACACAGATCATCTGCCACCCGTTGCTCGCATTTGACATAAAATTTTGATAAGAAATTACATTTAACTATAAAAATTAGTTTGAAAAGAGTATAGTATGATCAGAAAAGTGTCCACAAAAGTTTTATAATTCCTTCGGCATAAAACCACGCAAGTTCATAAAGTTAGTACATATTTAGTACATATAGTATGATTATCGATTTATCAGTAGCTTTTTAGTTATGAATTTCGTCAGATTCAATACAAAATGTTTTATCAAAATGTATTAAATGTATTATTAAATGTAATATCCTTTGCTCCATTTTTCTCAGTTACCTAAGTAACAATTTGAGTTTAGTTACCCAAATTATGGGAATCAAAATTATTTAAATATATTAAATTTATCAACTGCTTTCAAGATTCTTATTTGTATTAAGTAAAATTATAGTGTAACATTTTTAAAAAATATGGAAAAAATTATTATTATAGCGAAATTATAATTTCAATTTTTATTATTATACCAAAAACTTTTCTCCATTTTTTTTTTCAATAATAATTCAATTTATAAATACAAACAGTCAAATTATATATTATGGATTTTTTTAACAAAAACTTTTCACATTTTCATAAAATTATATCTATACAAATTGATCTTTCCAAAATCCAATACATAAATAAAAAGATAAATCGAAAAATTCCAATCCATTTATTGATAAATTAATTTCATTTGTTTTTATGTAATCGAAAAACGGAAAAAAAATTAATGTAAACCAAAAAAATGAAAAAAAAAGCGAAAATAATTTCCTGCTGATTTGTCATAATATTTTTTCAAAAAAAAAAATTGAAAATTGAAAATTTTCATAAGAAATGAAAATAAATAAAGAAAAAATTCTTTTATGGGTTAAGTGAATTATTAAATTATTATTTTTTTGTTATTCTTTTGCTGTTCCGAATTAAATCACTTCCAATAAAATTAACGACAAAATGAAATTGAAGAAGAAAATCATTTTTGTTTTTAATTAAATTTTCTTATACACAATTTTTTTTTCTTATCTTTTAAGTAATCGACGCGACTTTTAGGTTTTTATTATCTTTTTCAAAGAAAATTTTTTGTCTTATTTGACTTTTTTTTTTTGCCTGAAGAAAAAAGGAAATTTTTGTAACAAAAAAAAAAAAAATTAATAGACACCATTAATAGGAAAATTTAAAAAGCTTTTAGCATTGATTTTTAGAATCAAAATTTAATGACATTGAATGGTTCGTCAGTTACGTATTTTCCTTTTTTTTTTAATAGATTTTATTAGCTTTTTATTATTTCGAATTATCAAAGAGGACATAAATAATAAAAAAAAAACTTTGTTAAAAATTTATAAATTTTATTATGATTCCGAAAATATAAATATAAAATAATTTTAATTTATGGAGGATATTTACAATTTTTTACATAGCTACAGAGCTGGAGAGATATATAAAAATTTATGTTGAACAATTAAAATTATCAGACGACTGAATATTGTGCTTTGGTATATAAAGATAATAAATTATTTAATTATGTATAGACAAGAAATTTTTTTCGTACAGAATATTAATTTTGACAAGGATTATTCAATACTAGATGAGAATTAAAATTCTCTTTTTAATAATAGAAATTAAGGATTTTATTCAAATAGAATTTGAATGTTAGCTCGGTTTTTTTACTATAAAACTGGAAAATGAGGAATATGAAAAATTCAATTATTTTAGGAATATATACTATTATTTTGTAGTAGTTTTTTTATTCTCACGACCAATTTCTTTGCTCTAATCGAGATAGCCAACTGTTCTGCGACCTAATATCTAAAGTGATGGTATTTGTCAATGCAACTAAGATTAAATTGAATAAGTTTACTAGTTTATTAATTTTTGTCGCGCCTAGTAAATAATATACTATTTTTGTAGCACATAATTCAATTTACTATAAATATGCCTGTCAGTAGTTTAAGTTTTTTACTATAAAACAATTTAGGAGCAAATCTTAAAGGCTGAAATTAATTAATTAGGAATTTACAAGTAGTGCAAGTTCTTATTAAATTCTCGAACTATTTGTATTGTTTTTGTCTTGATCTAGTCAAGATAGCAAGCTCCTCTAATTCGTAGTCCATATAAGTATTTATTAATGTAATTACAATTAAAAGTTGAAAAAGTGTAATTACCCAAAAAACATATTTGTTGCTTAGACGGTAGGTATTTTATTCTAATCAAAAATCTTTAAACAGAAAAAGACTGTTAGTAAATTACTTAAAAATCATTTATAGCTTAATCCTTAACTGTGTCATAAATTGACGAAATTTCTGAAAATATTTAAAAACTTATCAAAAAATTTGAGATTTAAACATAGATTTTCAACAGCAAGAATAGTTGCTCAAATCTAATTAAACATATACATATATATGTTACCGCCAGAGTAAACTAACCCACAAAAACTCAAGTTCTTCTTTAATAAGAATATTTCTCCACAATTCTGACAATCAGTAATTTTACATTTCCACTCTGACAAACAAAAATTTCACATTAACTTCCTTTCAAATTCTTTTGATTTACAATTTAAACATCCTTTCACACAAAAAAAAAATTGTTATAATTATTTTCTATCTAAGGTCAATTTATACTTATATTTACAAATCTTATGAGGCATTACAATTAATTATGTATAAGCGTTAAAAATATACATACATATACAATTTTATGTAATAAATTAAAAAATTCTAAAGAAAAATTTCAGCGGGTAAGAAAAATTTAATTATTATTATTATACTCTTCTCCTAAATATCTTTCACAAAATCTTTCAAATACTCTTTTCAAAATATTAAATATATATATGTAAATAAAATAAATCTTCTTCTTGTGGCATTTGGGAAACTTTTATTATTGTTTTCGTTTTTTTTTTTTTGTATTTTGTATACTTTATTTTTTCACTTACTTATACACAAAAAAAAAATAAAAAAATATGTACATAAAATTCTGCGGGTCTATTTTATATTTTTGTAAATTAATTTTGTATATATACTAAAAATAAATATCCTTTTGGGATTTTTTCTTGAGTTTCTTGTATAGTAATTAAATGGTTGAATAAATTTTCAAAGTTATAAAATTCAAATGATGGGATACTCGTAGAAGCAATTTTAGAAAATAAAATTTATATATTTTTTTTTAGTTTAAAATTTTTTGTTTTAAAATGGTTTATTATCATGAAGATATGATAATAACTCTCTCTAAGGAATTGAATGATTCCTTTTGATTTAGAAATTATTATTTTTTTTTTTGTAATCATGGTGTGGTGAGAATTATTAATTTAGTGATTATGTTGATTTGGAAATTATTTCAAATTACTATTAGAATTTTAATTGGAAATTAGAAAAATTTTAGTCTTAAAATGTATTTTTTTATTTTATACAAAATAGTTAACTAAGGAAGCTTAAAGGACTTAATAATTAATATAGTATTCAAAAACATATATATATATATATATATATGTATATGTTCAATTTTAGTCCGTCATACGATTGATTTTAGACTATAAATTAGATAGAAGTAGAATAATTGTGGAATTTTCCAGTAGTGCATTTGCATTTTTTCGGAAAAAATGCAAAAGGGCTGGACTTTGCCAAAAATGCAAAAAATACACTCGAAGTATGTTTGTTTTTTCAAAATTCAAAAAGATTTTCAAAACTAGATTCAAAACATGTACATATATGTAACTAATAATCTTGCAATATTTTGATTCGGAAAATTTTTACATATATATTTATAAAGAGATGTAGTACTTGTGACTAAAACCATATGCTGATACCCAATTAACTTGCACAACATTAATATAAATATAGTATTTTTCTATTACTGATAAATTAATGATAAGTATTTTCTATTAATGATAAGTAGGTAGTCTTTTTCTATTAATGATAAAAGTAAGTATGAGTTGAGTACGGCTATACTCACTACCATCTATACGTATACTACTTCAAAATGTAGGTATTTTAATTACCTTTCATTGAAGACAGTATACGTGGCTACGCGACACTCCAGTTGGCTTCTATCCACAATATTCATAGAAATGTAGTATTTTTCTATTAATGATAAAAGTAATTTTTCCCATTATGACAAAATACTATTTTATGGCCGCTTCACAAAAAAATATTCACAAAAATATTTTATTACCCAGAAGAGGTAACACACAAAAAATGTAAGGAAAGGGAAAAATTATAAATAATCAGAAATATTTTGTAAAATGAGCATACTATTGCCATCTATTGAGATCAATTATCGTTAGCTATAGACGTTGAAAAACTTTGTATGAAATGTCCCATCTAGTAATTATCTGTATGCTAAAACTTAAAGGTTGTCAGCTCTCGTAATTTTGAATTTTGGACCATGCCTCTTACAATGCAAACCATTATGATCCTAATAATATAAATGTTTAAGGTCATTTAAGGTTTGAAAATAATAGTCAAATATAAAGTCTTTTCTGCTGCTGTGTGATAAACAATTTGAATTTCTGGCCAAAGTCTGATTTTCAATGATTCTTTTTTAGAGTGTGCAACTAGCTAGCTAATCATAGAGTTAAAAATAAATAGTTTCTTTAATTATCCACTAGTTTTTAGAGTGCATAATTTATAGTATATTTATACTCGTAGCTAAATTTATGACTCATTTATGACCCTGTAGGTCTAAAATTATCTATCATTAGTTAGGGTAAAAATAGACCATAATCTGCCTATTTAGACTATATAAAATTACCCGTCAATATTTACATTTTTACTTACATAAATATTGTACCAATAAATTGTCCTTTTTTTCTATAATCCTTTTTCACAATTTCATCCATATTTTGTGTGGTTGTTTTTTTTTTTTGCATACATAATTAAATTTTTCATTTTTATAGCCTTCAAAATTATTCTATAAATAAATCAGAAAAATAATAATGTAATTTAATTCATGTGCCATCAGAAAAATCATAGTGTAGGTAGAAATTTTCTATAAGCAAATAAAATTAATATTATACGAGTAGTATATCTAAAAGAAGAATATTTATTATAAATGTTTTTCTTTATATAAAAGTAATTTTTTTTTTTCGGTAAAATAAACTTTGTAAACATTTTGTTGAAGAAAATTAATGATTGTCTAATGACTTTGTGTATGTCTCGAAGGTTTTGAATTTATATAGGCGCCAAAAACATACTGATATTATATATATACATAATATACACACAAAAGGACATATAATATTTTCTTAATAATAATAATAATATAAAAATCTCTGTATAATTATGGTAAGTTATAAAATGGGGGTACTTGATGGCTCCAGAATTCTAAAATACGTAATTCATTTTGTCATAATATGAAAATATACATAAAACTTTTTGATTTTTGTTTATTTTTTACTTTGCTTGCCAATTTGTTTATTTAGCACAAAGAAAATTTTCAAAAATAATTTTTATTTCATAAGGATATATTTTTTTTTGTACGTAATATATGTATTGATTACATATATAAAAAAGGATAATGGAATTCTGTTTTTTTTATATGTTTGAGCAAAAATTTATTTTATATACTCGTAGTTAGAGTTTATTTATGTTTATAGATTAAATTTGTTTGATAAATTTGATTTGAATGAAATTTTTGGAATAGATTTAACGTAGATTTTGATATAAGGAATATTTTTTTTGCATCATTTTTATACGGTAGTAATATTATTAGAAAATAAACACATTGGCAATTTATATTACTTACCAAAAAAAAAAATTGTCCTAGTTTTTCTAATTTTCCTAATATTGAAACTTTTACAGAAAAAAAAAGTTTACTTATTTAATTTGAAAGTTTACTATTATAATATCTGAAATTAAATTTCTTAAAAGAAAACTTTTCAATCAATTTAAAAATTTTTACTACATAATATAATTCTAAATCAATTTCTTCAAGGATATTCTAATAATTTTTGACAATATAAAAATCATTTTCCAACAACCAACAAAATAAACCAAAAATTGATTTAAAAAAAATTAACAAATTAAAATTAATATTCATTTTTCTATTATAAAACAAAAACAACGAAAATTATAAAAATTATTATTTTACATGATAACGAAATTTTATAATATAATAATATATTAATAATATAATTTACAAATTTACTCATTCATTAAAATGTTTCTAACGTAACTAAGGTAAATCAACAAAATATGGCGTTGAACCACGTTATTTGTAGTAATTTCTGTTTAGTCGTTGATAAAAATAGAATGTTTTTATTTGTAAAATATTTTTAGTTTATTTTTTTGCTTGCGGAATCTACAATAATAATTCATAATAATATTTCAAAATTGAATTTATTAAATGATAAGAAAAATAATTTAAATACATTTATGTTCAGTGACCTTTATAACATAAATTTTTTGTAAAATAATTAATTATATTATCTAAAAGTTATTCTAAGAAATTAATAAATCATAAATTAAATCCACAAATTCCCCAAAAAAATTATTAAAATTGATAAATTAAAAATTATAAAGTGATAATTTTAATAAATATAAATAAATAATATGAAAAAATCAAAATAATGAAATATGATATTTTTATTAAAATAATCAATTTAAATTGCATAAATTTAGGGCAAAATATTTACAATTAGTAATAATAATAATGAATATGTTAAAACCAAACCCCGTTCACTCCCATCGTAGCCATAAGGCTCCGAATAACTTTAAATGAATAATTATAAGTGAATATAGTGAAATTTTTGTCAAAAATTTAAAATTTAAATCAAAAGTGTAATTAAAAATAGTGCATATATTTAGGCGAATTAAAAATTTCTAATATGACATTTTAAAATTGATCAAATTTTAAATGAATATAATCATTAAAAGGATATAAAAAATATTTTAAATTATTTTATAAAAATTAATTAATTTTGTGTTAATATTTTTCCCTTTATTATAAATTTTATAAAATTGTTAGAAAAACTTTGGAATATTTTCATAAAATAAAAATTTAATATATCAAGAAAAATTTATTTACTTTATAAAATGTAAATTTGTCAACTGAATTATAAACATAATTCTTACCAAACGAAAAATATAACAACCACAAAATCGATTATCATTAATCATCAATAAATTATTTGACCTTAGATATGATAGAAAATATTGTAACCAAAAAAATTTGTGTACATTGCTAAAATTATTAACAATTTATTTATTATTGACAAAATTTATTTTTTCTAATATTTTATGAAAATTCTTTTTTTTTTCTAATAAAATTTCTAATTTTATTAATATAATCTGGTAATACTAAAGTTCTAATAAAAGTTTAACATGCTGTGATATGGGGTGCCCAAAAAAATTTTCAACTGTCAACAAATTTTTGTGGTTTAAGTTCTTGCGCGCATATCCTTTTTTTTTTGGCTCTGTGTAGCTACATTATACATAAATTTTTCTCAGCATCACAAAAACAAAAATTAGGCTCTCAATTTCGAGTTCATCGCACTAATACAATTATACTCAAAATCATTAAAAATCACTAAAATATCCTTTTTTTATTTATTTATGTAACATAATCCAGAAAAAAATTATAATTTTTTTATATATTAATCGAATTTTTGTTTGTATTTGGTTTACTCTCTTGTAAATGGATTTTTGTTTACATTTTACTATATCCTTTTTTATTGATGATGCTATTAAAAGGATAAAAAATATTTGAAATAGAAATTTTTTTTAGAAAATTTATTTAAAATATTTCCAAAGTTTCTTTGGTAACACGAAATCCTTTAACAAACATATATTATTACTTACGAATATACACGCATATAAATGTAAATATCCTTTTGCTCCTTTAAAATTGTGTCCTATATTGATGCTGTGTTTGTATAGAGATGGAAAATGTTTTTTTTTCTCCTATTACCGTATAGCATTAACATTTCCTCTCTGAAATGAAAAACATTTTTGTAGTTGTTCAGTTTTCCTCCAGTTAGGTTAGAGTTATAGTCAAGCATCCTTTATTTTTTATATACTATTTTTTTCCGTTTTTATATCTCGGGTACATTAAATTATAATCATAAAAAATATTATTTTGAATTTAACCATTCAACGTCAAACTGTTTAACAATTTAGACGTGTTCGAGGAAAAATAAATTTCTTTTCTTAAATTCCTTACGAAAAAAGTGAAAATTCGTAATTTTTTAATTATGCAAGAAAAATTATTGATAATAAATTATTTAAATAAAAATTTTTTTTAAACAAAAAATCTTAAATTAAATTAAATTAAATTAATAACTTAAAGAATATCCTTTTTTTAAACCAACAAAATCAAAACAAAAACAAAAAAGGATATTATAGAATTTAAAGTGACGATAAATTAAAATATAAGAAAACTCTAAAAATAGAATTTAAAAAAGGAAAATTCTCCAGGTTAACACAGAAAAAAAAAACACAGTAAAGAAAAGTGGGAGAGAATAAAATATTAGGAAAACAAACTGTCAAAGGTAAATGAAAAAAATTTGTGTCCAGGATAAACAAAACCAAAACAAAAAAATAACAAAAAAATTATCCAGGAAATATAGAAAAATATTTCAATTAATGATAAATTTGTGTTAATTGTGAAAGTAATTATAGCCAAAAAATTTATTTAATTAAAAACAAATTTTCCACAATAAAAAAAATATATAAATTTTTTCAATCTTTAGCGAGAAAAAAATTATCCTTATAAAAATTTTTTGATCTTTTATGAAATAAAAAAACGTGCATTTCGCAGCACATGTTCATAATTTTTAGTCGTTTTATTGTTGTAGAGTAACCAAAAAAAAAACTATATATAGAAAAACTTTTGTAGTGGAAAAATCACTAATACAAAAATAAATAAATTGGGAAAGTAAAAATGGAAAAAAAAGAGAATTGAAAAAAGAAAAAAACTTGAAAAGGAAAATTGAAAAAATTTTTTTTTTGAAATTTACTAAGGTAAGTAATTTTTTCCTTTTAGTATTTTAAATGTGACTAAAAATAGCTTCAATTTCTACTTTACGTTTACGTATTTAATGATATCGTTTTTTTTTTGTTGTACATATATCCTTCATCCTTGTATTGTTTATTATGCGTATTTTGTTATGTTAGCAAAAAAATTTATAGAAAAAACTTCCGGAAACTTTTTTAAAATAGAAACAATTTTCTTTAATCCAATTTTTTGTTTTTGCTATTTTCATTTAAGAAAATTGAAAAAGAACGGGGAAAAAAGTTTTTAATAAAATTCAAAAAAAAAAAATAATGATAGAAAGAGAGAAAAAAACTCATAAACAACATTAAAAAAACATAAACATTATAAATAGAAAAATTGAAAACTTTTTAAAGCTATTAAAAGTTTATTTTTTTTTTTACAAAATAAAAAAGAGAAGAAAATTTCAAAGATGGAAAAAAAAATCAAATAAAATAAAATGTAATTGGAAAAAAAAATTATTAACTAAACTTTTTGTCAGTGAAAAAAAAAACTTGTCTAAGAAACTAATTTTCGCACGATAAAAAAGTACGATTATCATTTATTTTATAGGAAAATGATATGAAATAAAAATGTAAATAAAGGGAAATGCTTTTAAATGCATTAGAAAAAATGTAAATAAAGAAAAGAAAAGTTGAAAGTTTTCCTTTTCATACGAAGAAAAAAGTCGTAAGTTTCTTTCAAACTGTCTTCGTGGTATACGTTTATTTATTCGTTGAACACAAAAAGGACTAATTATTCTATGCAAAATGATTGTGAAATCCTAGCTTCTCAGAAAATGTTTAATAAATAATTTCCTTGCCATGATTTTTAGCTACAATAATTTTGTTATGATTTTAAATTTCCTTAATTGTCTATCCTAACAGAAGTTATTCCAACAGTCTACTTCTTAAATACAGCAATTATTGTCAAACTCCCCTAATTTGGTCTTTCAATATATCAAAATTTGTTTACCATATAATTTTCTTTTCCTTCAATTACCAATAAAATTCCTTAAATTGCAGACCTTCCTTCTACTAAACTATTTAACTTACTTATATTTTTCTATGGTTGATTACAAATTGAATTCCAAGAATTAAAGAGCTTGAAATCCTTTGAGATTATAAATCAAAAAACATAAAAAATATTTGTAGTTCGTTACGAAACTATGTTTCACTTCTTCCTTTTTCCTAGTTTCCTTTTCAAGGGTTATTAACATTTAAAACTTTACCAACTTAAGTAAACCATTACAATGCAAAAAAAATTGTTATTGTCGATTTTAAGGTTCAAAATTTAAAAGCATAACAAAAAAAAAACAGAAGTCAGTACGTGATTCACAATAAAATACAAATGGTGTACACAAAAATGAAATTTTTTTTTCATTAAAAAAATATTCTTAATATAGAAAAGAAAAATCTGTAAAATCATTTTATATTACTTTAGTTACCATTAGATAAAAATTGATGAAATTTTTAATATAGAAAGTACACAAAATGATAGATAAATACAAATTTGAAAATTAAATTTCCCCTTGTAAGTTTATAAGCATAGAAATTTCTTTATTATATAAAAACTTTGTAGGAAAATATTCACAGCTATCAACTTTTTCGAGATGAATTTTCTTCGATAGGAATTAGAATTCTGGATCCGAATTTTTTTTATTATTAAAGTTTTTATATTTTGAGTAAATGATTTCGCGATAATTTAATAAAATTAATTTGTTTGTTTTGAATTGAAGTTTCGAATAACGAAGATAAAGCTGAAGTTAGCCGTAGAATTTCGATGTGTTTTAGTATATTGATTTTTTTAAGTAATAAATAAATGATCTCTGTAGCCTAGTGGTTGAAGGTCTAGACTTATAAAAGAGATTTCTCGGATTCAATCCCTGCCAGACATAGGAAAATCAACCAGTCACCTTTCATTGATAATAGGTTTCATAAAATCAAATCTAAGCTTCCCTAAATAATAATAATAAAAATAGTTGGAATTTTAAAAGTAAATTTACTATTTCAATCGAACTTTTTTGGACAGAAAATTTAATGGACAGTTTTTTCTTGGAAACTAGAATATTGAAAAATCAGAAAAAATTCCCATGAAGTCGAGAATAGACTTAACAAATTTCGAAATCTATTTCAGCAATTTCCCTCATTAATTATGTCACGTTTTAATATCAAATGACAAAAAAAATTATTTTTCAAAATTTATCCTTAACACTTAGTTAAAAACTTTTTAATTTTTAAAATTTTTGTAGATTATTACAAAAAAACAAAATACTTTCAAAATGTCTAAAAACTTCTCGTGTGATGGGTTTAACTTATGACACATTTTCTATCTATAATTTAAAAAATAAACTGGAAAAAACCAACTTTTTATGAACCTTT
Source organism: Empis stercorea (assembly GCA_949752835.1). Taxonomy (NCBI): domain Eukaryota; kingdom Metazoa; phylum Arthropoda; class Insecta; order Diptera; family Empididae; genus Empis; species Empis stercorea. Next base: position 6,510,024 of record OX457087.1, read on the forward strand.
GAATTATCAAAAATTTTGGATGAAAAAATATATTTCTTTTATTTCTGTTTTAACTTTTTAATAAAACTAAAAGAATTATAATATAAAATATATATTATCAAGAAAGTCCGTGTTTGACCATAAACTTTTCCAATTACACAAAAATCGCATAAATTTTACTTCAGTAACAAAAAAAAAAAAACCGAAAAAATATTGTATAGTTTCTGTGTTTATGTTTTGTGGTATCTCATCACAGTAAAGTTTCTTCTTTTTCTGTTGGTTTGTAAATGGTATACCAAAAAAAAAAAAAATGTATTCACAGAATAAACAACAACATAAAACAAAATAAAAGTAGATAAACAGGATAATAAAAAAAGTTTATTAAGAAAAAAACACCACAAAAAAAATTGTTGATCCTTAAAAAATGAAAGCATTCTATAGTCATATATGGGTTAATTAATTGCTATTTTTATTTGTTTATTTCAACTTGTTTTTTTAACAAAAATAAAAGTGTGTTTTAACATGGTGGAAGGTTTGTAATAAATAAAGAACAGATGAAATTTGACTTTTGTCGTCTTATTTCTATGTAGTCTCGTTTCTATATTTCCTTTATGAAGTGAAAAGTTGATTACTGCAAATCTAACTCGTCGTATATTGTTATAATCTATAAATGCACTCAAAGTGCGACAGTTTATGTCACTGATTCAACAAATCGATGAAAATAAATCACACTTTTTCAATGCATCTAATTATCATATAATTTTTTGGACATATCTCTAGTCTCTAGCTAAACTTTCTGCTGAATCAATAAGAAATTAAAATATTAATTACAACATAATCTACTTTCATATTTTTGTTACAAAATTTAACTCTTTGGCGGCCACCTATTACAATTGTAGTGAACTCTTTGGTCTTGGTGGCTACATATGACAATTGTAGTGAACTTATCCATATATGATCGCTTTTTTAAGCAACAAATGAATCACTTTTGGATTTTAAGTGTCCTTCAAAGTATTAAGAACACTAAATTCTTGGTAAATATTGGTAAAAAATGATTTTTATTAAATTCAAATTAGCATATGAGTAAAACTAACGACATCTATTTAATAATTTTGGTAATAAAAATCATTAGAAAAATTATAATTTGCTAATAGTTTCTGTTTTAGCTTCATAATTCGATAGTTTCATACTATTGTAGTCTATTTCAATTTATATATCTTCTATATGAAGCTTTCGGAGATAAACTATATTTACATAATTTTGAAACATATTTTTTTTTTAAATATTTTTTTTTAAATATTGCATATTTTTTATGTACATAATTTTATTTTTCCATATAAATTTCAGCTATCTCTACACAAACAGTTTTTCGCTATCCTTTTCATATTTGTTTGGTAAAAAGTAGAGCATTGATTGCCTGATGGGCATATATAATGCAGCTTGACGAAAAGAATTGCATATTAAATGAAATTCAGGAAAAAAAAATTAAACAAAAAATTTTTTTTTTAGTTAAAATAAAAGGAGCATAAATAATTTATTATATTTTGTATGTTTTATTGGGCTACCATCCACCTTCCCAGAAACTATAATTTAACCATAAATGCCTTTAATAGTGGATATGGTGTTTGTGTTAATTATTCAAATGAATAATAATTATCTAAGAATTCCCAAGGATAATTTTATGTTTAATCACAGATGTTATATTTTCTGATGGAAAGGATGAGATGTGGTTATCAAAAATCCTCCTTCAATTGACTTTTTCATTATAACCAAACAATTTTCTATTGTGTTTATTTCTCTCAACTTCAAAAACTAACAATTTTCTTTTATATTTCTCTCAACTTCAAATCAAAATTTAATTGGTTTTATTGTCCAGTTGTACACAATTTTACTAAATAATTGGAAAAATATATTTTTTGTATATGTCTAAATTTTGAACAAATTTTCGAATTTCAACATTTTAATTTGTGTTGAACATGAAATGAAATTGTTGTATATATACTTTTGAGCAATTAACGATATGAAAGACATTTTCCAAGTTTAAACTTTTGGTATTTTGTGTAGTATATTATAATTAAAAGAATTTAATATGAAAAATATTTTCTTTTTTCTTTTCAATTAAAGCTTTGCAATTGGAATCGAATTCCCTTTTATAAATTTAATTATATTAAATATTTAATTGACTTATTTGAAATTATTTGTTTTTGCGCTTTGTCTATAAAATTTAATAAATTATCAATTTTCCTTTTGACCTCTGATCAAATTGTTAACATAAACTTTTTTAAATTAACCTAAAAAAATTTGATAAAATATCATAATTTATTATACAATTTTACTTTACAAAACCATTTATAAAAATTTTTCTTAACTTTTTGAAATTATATTATAGAAAATATTTTCGCAAATCATTTTGAATCGATTTCAATGTGAAAAACTTAAAACTTCTTGAACTTAAGAAATCTAAAAGTTTTACATACATATATAGTTAGAATTAGAATACTTTTGTTCATATAAAACTTTTAAATTTTTGAACAAACTTATAACTTTTAAATAAATGAGAAAAAATTTTTTTTTTAAATATTTACACCTTTAGCTTTCAATAATTTTTAATATATGATAAGGAATTAATACACGGTTCAGAATTAAATTGATAATTTTAGGTTAAATTGTGCCACTTAAAAATTTGTTGCTATGAGTCGAAGGGCGGACATAACCCATCAGACTAAGACCAATTTTAGGTTTGATGTAATCAAAATATGATCAATTTCAAGACCGATGTTACGCCTCCTGGTCGATAACTACATTATCACTTAGATCCGTGCCAAAGTCTTTCTATTGCATGATGTAACTTTAGTGGTTTGCTCGATATTTTCAAGCTCTGCCATATTGTCAAGAATATATATATTTATATAATTTTTTTAGGCCTCACGAAAGGACAGTGACAGATAAAATCTCCAATTGATTTGGTTACGTTAATATGTTTTATTCTGATGTATTTTAACTAATTAATTTTCAATCGAGAAGGCAAACTACTGAATTTTAACTGTGTACTAATATTTGAAATTTCAACAAGGATATTTTTTTCTTGTAGTCCCCTTTTCTACTTCGATGTTCTTTAGATGTGAAATATACATCAGCTGGTAGAAAATAATATGTAAATACCACAAAAACCACAGAAAAAAATTCTAGTTAAACAAACCACCCACACTAAAACATCCATTAATCCCACCAATTTAAATTTTCATATTTTCTAGTCAAATAAGAACAATTTGTTTTATAGTGCGGCTAAAATATTCACAAAAAAAAAAAATATCTATTTACCTGAATTTATCGGAAAATTCTTTCAAATATAAAAACCGACAACAAAAAATTTTTTCATTCTGTTTGCTTTCGACTCTGTTTTGTGTCTTTTTTTTTATCCATGAAAATTGAAATTTAATACAAGGATTTTCCTGTCGAATATTTCTATTTTATTTTTTGTTTTCATATATAATACGTTTAAGGATTTTCGATTCGTACCGAGTTTTATTTGTTTTTTTCTTATTTTCAAAGCTTTTTATTTAATTTGATTTTTAATTAAATGTGATATAAATTTTCGAAAATTAGATTAGAGTATAGAGATATAATATTATATCCATCCGAAATAAAAAAAAAATATTATTAGGCCAATAAAATTAATTGATGTGGAAATTTGAAATGTGCACGAAAATGGAAATTGATAACAAAAAAATTAAAATAAAAATGGAAATTGATATCGGAAAAATTTATTTAACTACACGATAAAAATGGTTCAATGATTTTATCCGCAAATAAAAAAAAAAAAGAATAATATTAAAAAGGATTTATTTAAAAATACCTTAAGGTTTTAGTTTATCGTACTCGTACATAATAATTAATAAAAATGTAAAAGTTCAATTTATATATTTTTCACTTAGTGCTGGGAGATAGAAAAATATAAAAATAAATGTAATATGCAGTTAGTGAATTTATCAATTTTATTATGTTGGTTATAGTAAAATTTTTAGTCCCATAAGGATTTACTACTTAAAGTCGTAATACGAAATTTTAACGTCTATTCTCCTCTGACCAACACATAAATTGCACATAAGATCATACAAATTTAACCCGAATTTTGTACATATACATATGTGACCAACTCAGCATTTCAAAGCCGGTTATTCTCCTTTTTCCAGAATATTAGAAAAATTTGGTAATTGTTACATCATTTCTGAATAAATCGTCCTGGAAAATTTAATTATTTTAACATAATAAATTAAAATACAAAAAAAAATCAATTAAATATTCATTTTCGTTACAAGACATAAACGGTAGAATAACAATTTTTAAATCTCCCATTCGATTTTGTCATAAAAGCCTCTGTTTCACATGGTTTTATTGACGTCATCGCAAATTTTACAAAGTTACAATTTTATTGCAAATAAAATTTAAAATTGTAAATGAATATCCAAATAATTCAATCTGACAAATTAACATCATTTACAGTTGAATTATTTTTAGATTTTCATTTGTGAATTAATTAAGTTTTAAAACGATTAAATACCAAAAAAAAAAAATGACTTTATGCAACAACAACAAAATTCGTTAAAAAATAATATACCAAACAATTTTACCAATATAATTTTCTGTGAATATAATTCATTAAGCATTTTTAAATAATTTCAATTAATTTATAAGCTATTTTATTTGCCTATTAATTTTAATTGAATTTTCTACATATTAAATAACATTGACATTTCATGTTTATAATAATAAAAATTAAATTTTAATTTACTAAATAATAATTAATAAAACAAATGTTGAATTTTAATAAAATAAATATTAAATATTTAAATTATATATACATATAATTATAAATTATTATTTATAACTTCAGGTGAAAATGTGTTATAAGAATTTTTATAAAGTCGTTTTTTAAAATTTCAAAATGTTTTATGTGTATGACAATGAATTTAATTAATAAAATCTATTTTCATAATTACACATACATAAATAATAATTATATATATATAGTAATGTGAGAATGAAAAATATTATAGTAAATGATGTAAAGTAGTTATAATTTACATGGTAATTATATCCTTAAGGCAAAATTTATCATCTTTCATTGTAATACTTATTTGTTGTATAAATTTGGTGGCTGGGTGCAGTATATGCAAAATGCTCACTTAAAATTATTTCTATAGTAAGCAAATTTTTGAATTATGTTAACAATTTTTTCACTGTCCAATGAGAATATCATTTTATTTGAATATACCTAAAGCTCATTATGTGAACTCTATATAATCATAGAGGATATCATCCTATTTTATCATCCTGTAAATTTAAACACATCTATTATTATAATTATTTTGAGTACATATTTCATTTTCACACTATAAAAAAAATTACATATAGTGTAAAATTTTTTGAAATGTACATACAAGTGAAATTTTCCACTTTAGTGTCAACTTTAATTTTCATAATAACATCCTTGTGTCATAAGCAGTGCACACATCATCATATTCATATCATTTTGGTATAAGGATCAATTTTGTTTTTTTAAATGTGAGCCTATTTTGTCATATTAATTTTTTTTCTTTTTGAGATAATAATCCTTGATTTTGTGTTTAGACAATAAATTATGTATAATAATTACATTAATGCATCAGTGATTGCAAACTATTTTAAAGTAACAAGCTGGTAAGTAGGTGATGGAAATCATAAGACTGGTTATTAAAATTATTTCAATAAATTTTGATTTGTTTTCATTGAAATATTCTGCTATTTTTGAAATTGACTCACTTCGGTACTCTACTTCTGACAGAGTATAATAGCATATCAAGATCAACTATACTTTAGTTTAATTCTTTAGTCATTCAGCAACACTAAATCACATTAACGAAAGGATTTGACTGTACATATATTTGATATATATTCAAACATACTTTTAAGATATTGCAAATTTCCTACTGATACTGCAACATTTCTAATAACTCAAAATCGAATATATTGTCCACATACCTGGGGTTGGTAATCTCTGATGTCTGGTATTCCTATTTAAATTTTATATAGCAATAGTTTTAAAATTATATTGATTATATTTTATCTATATATATATTCTGCCAAAACGTTTTCCATTGTACATACAAAAAATTATAATTATTATTAAAATAACTTTCATTTTTCTATGTTATTAAAACGATAAAATAACTCAAAACTTTTAATGATAAATTATTATATTAAAATTCCTCTTTCATTATAATTACAATAAAAAAATTTAAAATCGTGATGACACTATCAAAGTTTGCCATATTTCATTTACTGTATATAAAATCATCATACAAAAATGAAAATTTCAAAATTTTAACACTTCTAGTTTTTTCATAATTTCCATTAAAATACAGAAAAAACTTTTCAAAAAATTTTCAATTTGGTAACTAAATTTTAAGTTTATTATACATAACAAATTTTCAAATTAATTTAATTCAGATTAGCTTATATCTATATATAGTTAACTTAGCTAGAGTATTTTATAATAATTTCCAAGTGGATATCATTAAAAATTTAATTTTCATCCAAAAATATTTATATAAAATAAAATATTATTTGCCCACCTCTACATAAAAATGACACGTTTACGTCATAATATAAAATTCAATTATTTCAAATTTATTTTACACTTTAATAATTTCATAAAAAAAAATATTATTATTTCTGTATATTACGTCGAAGGAAAATTTTGTTTAAAGGACGAACATTTTCTGATTTAATAATATTTACAATAAAATATATAAAAGTTTTCTTAGACTTTTTGAGATGATTAATAAATAAATAAGAAAATGTGAATAAATTTAAGGGAAAAAAAAATTAGGTTTAACAATTTACAAATCAATATCATGTTTCTGTCAGGATAATTATAGAATTATTTTTTTTTCAGTAATTTTTGGTATATAGAAGAAGTGAGAATTTTGGAAAGTGGGTAATTGAATATTTTTGTTGAAAATGAAAGAATTAGTTTGTTTTATTTTAATATAATTTTTGGGGCAATATAAGAAGATATCGGTCATGTTTCCTTAATATATTAAATTTATATTTGGACATTTTACTAGGTACTAAGAGTTTAGTTAAGGAAAATTTGTCCACAATCAAGAATTTAACAAAAAATTGACAAATATTTTATAGAAATTGTAATATTCTTTAAGCTACAAGATAATTTTAATACCTAAATAATCCTAAATGTTTTTGGAAATATTATCCTTAATTTTGACATTTATTTTGACATAAAGAATTTTTCATGTTGAATTGATTTTTTTGCAGTTCAAATTGGTTTCATTCACAAATTAAGATGAAGTTTGTTGTAAAAGGTGGAATTTAATTTGTAAAAGGAGGAATTTGATTTTTAAAAAGACAAATTTTATTTTAGATAGCTCAAATTTGATGTCGGAAATAATAAATTGGATCTGTGAAAATATCTATTTGAATTAATTGTATTGCCAATTAAATTTTAGCTATCTAAAATTAAATTTGTCTTTTTACAAATCAAATTCTTCATTTTACAAATAAAATACCACCTTTTCCAACAATGTTCATCTTAATTTTTTGCAAATTATATTGCCAATTAAATTTGAAAATATTATATAACTTTAATTTTGAAATTTAATTAAAAAATTTTATTGGATAATCAATTAATTTTATTTAAAAATAATAATTGTAAAATAAATATGAGAATAATAATTAAAAATGATTAAAAATTTTGTTCACATCAACATAAATTTTTCCTTTATAAAAACGAACTTGTAAATTTTATATTCTTTAATTAATTAACAGAAATTTTTCACATATTTCCATATTAAATGACATTATTTATGACTTACACATTATATAACACAAATAATTAATTTGAAATATGATTATTATTATTTTATATTAAAATCAAAATTAAATCAAAATCTTTTTTTTCACATTGAACTCTATAGGGTGCCATTTACATTATCACAACGACACAACAAACAAAAAACAGATAAATTATTATTAAATTTAAATGTTCGTGACGTCGTTTTGAAATTTATATTATTATATATACCATATTGTAATATTAAGGAAAAGCAACGAGAAATTATGATGATGAAAATATTTTTTTTTTTTATAAAATTTTCCTACATATTCAAAAATGCCACCTTATTTGCCATATACACAAATATTGTTATATATATGGAAAATAATGTATATTTTAAAATTAATAATTTTTGTATATGTTGTTAATAACCAGCAATTTTTCTTAATAATTTTATATATAAATTTTTTTCCCTGGAATTCTCTTCAAGCTAAAATTTCATTAAAATTATTAAAATAAAAAAAATAAATTTATATATTTTCCATATGACCACGAAACGAACAAAAAAAAAAAACGTGGGAAAACAGAAAAAGGAAAATTAATCATAAGCTCTGGAAAAAAAGGATCAATATACAAAAAAAAAAAAATTCGCCCTAGTGCGGAATAAATAATTACCCTTGGTATGAAATTACCGATGAATGTAATGAAAAACGAAAATTACTGATTGGTTCTTAACAAAAACCAAAAAAAAAAAAATGGTTGAAAAAAATGTAAATCGAAGAAAATTAATTTGTTATATATTATATTTTTTTTTATTCGTACTAAGGATGAAGTTAATTAATTTTCCAAATGGTGTAAAAAATGATTTTGCTCTTTGATTAGAAATTAAGGATAATAAGGGAGTTAAGTGATAAGCAGGATAGCATTACAATCATAAATATGATATTACGATTTAGTTTTATGTTACTTCAGAATATTACAACAATGTTTGTATAACTTATTTGCGAAAATTGAGTCAATTAGGAAATTAAGTTTGTGTCTGATGGGTACGGGAATTATAAACTTTTCATAAAATCCAAAAGTAATTATGATGATTGTATTCCGTAAGGATTAGTAATAGTTCTATAAAGATATGATTTTCGTCTGTTTAGTAAATAAATTGAGTTACTATAAGGAAATGTAACTAGCAAGAGCAATTAACTTCGTCAGTTCGATAATCAGTGGTCCACAAGTTATAACTTGAAAGAATTTCTTATGGTTACTTGCATATAGCATACCTGTATGTCAAAAGATACGTAATAAATTATTAGATTACAAATCATCGCAGTTTTATAACACAATCATCTAAATTGATTGATCAATCTGTCACCGAGAATTATTACTCTATCATAGCAATGTAATTATGAAATTTGATGGTCATTGTAATAAATTTCAATTCCATTATTTTCTGGCAACATAAGATTATATAACCTATAATTAATATAATTCTGAAATTAATACACAACGAATTACTCCAGAAAAACGAAAAACCAGCCCCCTAATTATTATAACCAAAAAAATTATTATCATATATTAACAACAACCAAAAAAAAAAGGATCTATATTGTATTTAAGTGTTAATAATAAATCTAATTATTTCAATTGCAGGAAAATTCATTTAACTCTGAACCTGAAATAATTCATAATTTTTCTTTACAAAAAAAAATTCCTATTCTTGCTTTTCATTTTTCATCTTCTCCTTTTTGATTAATTATTATACTGAAACTTTTTATAAGCTCTCTTTCTGCTCTAATATATGATTTTCTTAATAATTTTTCCAAATGTTCAAATCCGTAACATTTTGCATTATTTGTCTTCATCATTTTTATGTTAAACCTTTGTATATAGAAATGTTGAACGCAAAATAAAAATGAAGGAGAAGAGGTATAAGATATAAAAATTTATTCAAATATTAACATTAAAATAATTTCTTCGTTTTTTTCTTCTTTAATTTGTCCAAAGATTAAATATATATAAAAAAAATTATATGGCTCATATATCTCCAGCAGTAATAATTGGGGTAGAGATTAAATTTTATACAAAAATTTCGAAGGACGAAACTAAAATTTATATGAAAAAACCAAAGAACTGGAAATTTTCGAACAGAAAAACCAAATAAAATAATGGAGAAAATTATTTTCATTAAATGAAAATTTACAAAAAGATTTAATTTGAATACTAATTGGCTGCTTAAATATTACAATAATTATTTAGAAAGCCATAGCAAAAAATAATAATGTATTAACTTTTTTATTATGTAGAAATTTAGGGGATTGTTGGATTTTAATGAAATGCAAATTCGGAAAATTAAAAATAATATTGGCTGACGTTTTTAGAGAGCGAGGCAACAAATTTTCCATTAGAAATTTTCCATTTCCACAATTACACTTTAAAAAAGGACCGAAACGATTAAGTATATGAAATTAAAATAGCTAATAAAATAGATTTTAATTTTCGATATTATTATTGAAAATAATGAAATTTAAATTTGATAAATATATTTTTTTTATATATTTTACGTGTTCCTCATTCGAGGATTAGTTAATCAGGAAAATAGTTTAAATGTTTTGATATTTTTGATAATTTTATGACGGAAATCATTAATGGGACAAATGATTAATGATATTAAATCAATAACATAAATACAATATTTTGTCACTTAATCAATCATAATTGGAAAGTCGGAAAAAATTCTGATAAAAAAAGATTGAAATTGCAGAGCATATTCACTGGGAATATTAAGTTATTTCAATAGAAGGGCTTCGTTGTTAGGTAACTGCTTTCCTGAAGAGAATAAGATCGCGACTCTCAGAAAGGGTTCTAAGGTTCTCCAGCAACTTGGATATCTAATCTATCGGCTCTAACTTTTAAATATTTCCACAGAAGATCACTGTGATCGCAATGCGAATATGCAGCATTACTCTTACGACCATGTTGTAATCTAATATCTTTATCGAAGTATTATTAATTCTATTACGATACGCTTAATATATCAAGAATCTTTTACATCAAATTAAATATACACTTCCCAATAATTACAATTTAATGATTAATCCTGATTCCTAAACCTCCTCCATTATATCATTAATAAAAATTAATATAATTAAATGATTCCTTACTGACATATTGAGTAAACTAAATGATATATGTATATACTGATATAAATAATTCAAGATATCTGATTTACATCTCTAAATAAACTCAAAATATTAACATAATGTAAAAAAAAAAATTTTCAACCATTAAATATTTAATGTACACACATAAAAATTTGGTATTAAAGGTAAATAAAAAATGGTTTTTTTTTTATTGCCATTTTAAAACCGGCAATAAAATTAATTGAAATATGAAAACCGATGAAAATCTAAGCATAAAATTTTATTTGAGGTTTTTCCCTACAGAAGGAAATTTTAATATGAAGGTTTTTTTTTTTAAATTAATCAAAAAATAATAAGAAATTTTTATTTAAATATAAATTAAATTTTCTTCGTAAGAAATTAAAATCAATATTTTTGAAATTAATATTTCCTCAAAAATTTCTTTAAGATATTTTAACAAAATTTAATGAATAAATTTATTATTGAAATCATATTATTTTTCCTATATATATTCTAATTTCTTAAAGTTATCTGAAAATATTTTATAAGAAGAAAGATTATAATATTTTTGACATAGGTTCAATTTATTTACAATATAAACAAAAAAATTTATTTAAATGTATATACACATATCAAATATCCTTCTTGTTTTATTATTTCTATTTCTATTTGTATATTTTGAAAATTATTTTCATAATACGAAAAAATTTAATAAATTTTGGTAAATAAATATTTGATTACATATATGTTTTTTCTATTTATAGAAAATTATTTTTCATTTATTATATAATGTAAAAGAGCAAGAATATAAATTCATTGACCTTAAAATATTTTACATCGTTATAATTATGTTTTTATATGATAATTCAAAGTACGGTTTGAACCCCTTGTCAGTGAAATATAAAATATGTTTATATATAAAATTTATGTTGTACCTAAATTGATAAGTAAAATTTTCAAAATTTATTACATATTTAATTTTAATACAAATATTTTAACTAAATTTGTTGCATATTGCTTTTTCTTCTTGAAATCAATTGGGGGAATATGCTTTATAAAGTGTTTTTATCATCAAAATTCATATTGGTTTTATTTTATTTTTCTTGGCAAAACTATTTGACATTATTGCTTTATTATTTATTGTTGCCAACATATTGTATACAATTGTGGCACTCATATAAGTTTTCCTATAATTCTATTTGAAATTTTGCATTTTAAATTAATTCAATTATTTTGTGCAATATTTATTGTCTTATTGTATATATTAATAAGCTTAAATTTTTATTATCTTATTTCAACAAAATTAATATAAATATTTTAAAAGCATAAGAAAATATTCAATATTATTATATAAATTCTTCAGAAAGCATAAAGGAAAATCTTTATACATACATTAAATTATTCATTTCAAGTGGAAAATTATACAAAAGGACATGAAATTTTACTATCGTATATATACAAATCAAAATAATATATACATATTTACATAAAATGAAATAGAAAATATCAAATTTTCTAAATAATGATTAATATAATTCATACAATTACTAAGATCTATAATGATCATTTAACCAATAGTTTTATATTTTATTTATCTGATATATATCCTGATACAAATCTCAATAATTATATTGACATCTATACCAGAAATAAACAATAATAAAATATATAAATGTTGAAAGGACTTTACTATCTCTTTCAGTATTTTCTTTTATGAATTTTATGGTTAATGAGTTTATTTGGCTTTATATAGAGATAATTTATAAAAGCAATAAATCCATTTGACCTAAATATTCCCTCAACTATGTATACTATATATTTCAGTAATAAAAATTGAAATTATCTTATTTAAATAAACGCAATTTCTTTGGTAAAATATAATACAAAAATTGGATATTATTTTTATTATCCAGATGAAATATACAAAAAAAAATTATATAATAAAAATTTATAACAAATATTCAAAGTTTTTATTAAATTATATTACAAAAATTGTTTGTTTATAATAATTAATCATAATTACTACTAGAGATTAAATAAACTTTGTTGAATTTAAAGGATACTTTAAAAACGATTATGAACTAAAGAATATAAAACGAAATTCAGAAAGTTTTTCTCATTTAATTTTCCAAAATTTAAATTTGAGATAATTAATTAAATAATTAAATTATAATTTAAATACTTGATAAATAATTATGCTTATTTTGCTATTATAAATCAATTTGTAATTATTTTTAATCAATTTCTGATCATGTTTCGCCGGAAATTGTATAAATTACAATAATGTAAATTAGTAATGATTATTATTAAATTATTTTAAATGCATTTAAATTATTATTTAAATAAATATTTTAAATTTAGTTAAATTTATGAGTCTTTAAATTATTGAAATTTTAGATAAAGGTGCCACAGTTTATAATTGAACTGAATTATTCATTAAAAAAATAACAAAATGTAATTTTTAAACAAAAAAATAAACGATATTTACAATAATAACATTTTCAAAAAATCAGGAAAATTTTAATTTGTTTAATTTAAAGAACATCATTAAATTTTAAATGAAAAAATTTAGATTTAAACTGCTTTTTGTTAGGCACATTTATAAATTAGGACGTGACTAGAGGCAAAAAATCTGAGTTATTAATTGTGGCCTACAGAAATACATAAAATAATTATAATAATTTTGATTTGGTCTCTATTGAATTCATTGCAACCTTACCAATATTATTGCATAATTCCATAATGTGAATGTTTATCTCTATACTAATTATTATACATATTTTATTAATTTATGGTGTTAATTTTCAGTAAATAAATCAAATCAGCCACTTGACATGCTTTATTATAACCCACTTAAACATAATAAGCTAAATAGGATGAGACCCCAGAGTGGAGGCAATTTCGTAAACATTTTGAATCACATCATTTGAAATTGTGAAAGTTGAGGAAACTTTTGGGGAAAAAAGTACATAGAACAGTAGAATAATGCATCAAGTCCCTTTAAGACAATCTTGACATTTATAGAAAATCATATTTACTCGAGAGAACTCTGATTGCTTAGAGTTGCACAATATTATAGATCAATTATGAACTTATCAAATCTAATTTTTATGATTCAAATTATAAAGTAAATTTTATATTTAAATTATATTATAAGTTTTTCGATTATATTGCAGATTGTACCATATGGAAATTAATAAAACGATTTTTGTAATCGAAAAACTTATAAAATAAAATATTATAATAAAAATATGGAAAAATGCAATATTGCACTCTGAAAATTTTATATATCTTAAATAACATCAAAACTAATATTTTTTCTTAACTTTGTATATAACTAAATTCTCACCTTTGAAAAATGAATATTATAGTAAATATTTATTCCATCTTTTATCCAAATTTTTAATATATTTTCTTCTATGGTCTCTTCAAAAATAAATTTGAAATTTTTAGATTGCAAAAATAGTTTATTTTTTTTTTCATCAACTTTTTCACACCTACTACATTTCAGTGCTTTTTATCACCAATATATTTCATAAAGTTAGAAAAAAAATATATATGCATATAATATAATATCCAAAGTCTAATCTAAAGTATTGAAGTGGAATAGAAAATTTTGTAAAGTGGAAACAATTGTTACTTGAAGTGGAAAATTGAAAATATATTGTAATTTTTCCTCACATGTAATAAAAAAATATATTACGAGTATAACCAGGGCCGCAAAACTATCTCTATTATATTATTTACCTGTGTCTTTTTATCGGTTAGAAACTTTACAGACTTTTTTCAACGATTTGTTTAATCTCAAACCAAAAACTTTTCATTTAACCCACACGAAAAAAAACTTAATGTCCTTTTTGTTACTATATGACACAAAATGACAAAGATTTGTTTGGAAACAGTCATAATAATGAAAAAAAAAAGAAGATACCATTATTTATATCTTTTAATATATTTTGTGTCCTTTTTTCCATCACTTTGAATATTTTGTCCTAGTTTTTTTCTTTTGTGTTAAATAACATAAATTTCTATGACGAAAAAAATATGAGAAAAAAATTTAGTATAAACTTTCAATAAAATGCAATTTATCACCTACACTTATATACTAGACACTTTAGTAGAAATTTATTTACTTTTATTTATGCATCTAATAATAAGTATGTTAGTCATCCGCGACATAGTATTTTCTATACACTCGTAGATTGGCGGATAGTTTATTAATATTGACAAGAATTTAAAAAATATTTTTATGAAAATTTAATATATATTGAAAATTTTCTATTCGTCTCAATTTTAGAAATTAAAATTATTTGAAATTTTTTCCATATTATTTTCTAATAAAAAATTATTAAAACATTTGTTCTCGCCAGCTTCAAATTGAGTCTTTTAACTGTTGGTGCTCTAATATTGCATAACTAAAATATTTCAATGAAATTCTAATAAAAAAATTATTATATTTAGCTATTTGTATATTAAACACGGTATCATATTTAATGCTATTGTGATAATCTATATAAAGCGAATGACTTTTGAATGTGAAATAGGTCGCAAATGTGCTTTATAAGATTATTTTTGTTTAAAAAAAAAAATTATATTGAAATATGAAATTGAGTATTAAATGCTGTAAACACGTTTTTCAAAGGATTCTCTGTATAATTTTGTATACCAATTTTTTATTTATTTTTATATAAAACGAAAAATAATCTGGTGAATTTATCTGTTGAAATCACGTAAATATTTTGTTCCAAGAAAATGTTATTTTGTCTATGTTGGATATTCAGGGGTGTGCCTTATTAAGTAGAATATTAATCCAAGAAATTTAATTTAAGTTGGGCTCAGAATAAAAATTTAACTGAAGGAGCAAATTTATATGATTTATGGTAGCAAATAGTTCTGGTGCCTTCAGACATTGTAAGCCATTGTGCCTGGATAATTCTATATTTAAACTAAGTGAATAATTGGCTGATTCAACTTTTTTTTGGAGAAAGATTAGCAGATTAAGGTGATCTACTGTCTACTTCCTGTTTGAACATGGATTTTTCCTATCTGAACATTAAATATGAACAAGTAAAGACAATAATCTAAAAGGCAAAAGCTTCCTCCTACCTACATGATAAACACGAAGTACTATATAATTCAGTTAATTATATTACTTTATTTATTTAACATGTTGAACATTTTTCTTCTACAAAATAAACTAGAAATTTTATGAAATTTTGATAAAACTTTTATTACTACAAGAGTAATTGGAAACTAAATAGCTTATAATAATTCATATTCAAACCATTATAAATTTTTTTTGTCAGTACTTATATATATTTTTCCGAAATTTTCATTTTATTTTTAGTAGTGCAATATAGCAAGTAAATACTTTTAAATGCGATTAAAATTCATCACTTGTCCTTAACTTTATAAAAGTGTTTACAATCGTGTTTAGCAAACTTAATATGTATTCCTCCTTTTCCATACATGACGCAGAAAAAAAAAATAGCTAAGAAAATGTGTGAAAAATCATATTATGTCTATGTTTACGAAAACAAAAAAAAAAATTATCCTTTCAAAAAAAACAAAATGGTTTATTTTACGTGCACACATATCCTTACAAATTTTCAACAATATGCAAAATAGTATAAAAGAACGTCGTCTGTTTAAGAATTTATAATAACGCTGGGTGTTATTGCATGATTTAGTTTATATATAGAATATTGCAATCACAAAAGAAATTTTACATCATATATAATATAATGTGTGGATTTATAGTGTGTTATATAGTTGTTGAATTTAAATATATGACCTCTGTTCAACTCCTTTTGAATCCTTGCACGACAGTATTTTAGAAAAACAAAATTGACATAAACTTTTTCAGTAAGTTATAATACATAATAATATATTTTTAAAAATATATTATGATCAAATTATTATCATTCATAAAAATACTTAGTTACCCAAAAAACACGGATGTTGACCTCCTTTCGAAGTACATATTTTCAAAATTCAAAATTTTCCTTGTTATTTAAGTAAGAAACTATAGAGAGTTTCTTTATAGTTAAAATATTTTTTTTGCATCATAGAAAATTTAAGGAAAAATGTAAGGAAATTTTTATATTGATTGGAATTTTTTTTGTGAAGGAAGAATTTTGTTTTTTTTTTTTGTGTGCATGTACCATGATTTTTAAAAGCTTGTAAATGTTTTATGAGAAATTTTTTAAGAATAATTTAAATTTTTAAATATATATAACAGAAAAACGAAATAATTTAATGGAAATTGATTTAAAAAGAAATATAATATAGTATATAGAGGAATAGAGTTTATTTGCGAATATTGAATATAATGAAAATGTTGAATTTTCAAATGTAGAATATAATTAATTGACAAGGAAATATTTCAATTTTTTAAGTAATAATGTTATTGGTTTTAATTATAATTAAATTTTATAAATTTTCTTGTAGTACAAACAATGATAAAAAAAATTTAAAATTCGTTTTAAAATTTTATTAATTACATAATTCAATTTTGTATATTAATTAAATACATGAAACTGAATCAATTTTGTAGCATTTCCAAATCTTATTAGTATTTTTACAATTAAAATTGTTCCTCCGAATATACTTGAAAGTGTCCTTTAATCCAAAATAAAGAAGAATCTTTAAAAAAGCACAATTTCGAACTGAAAAAGGACAAATTTTGAATTATGAAGAGGTCATTTTGAATTTTAAAATAACCAACTTTGAACTAATAAAAATCCTATAAATTTTAAATTAGAAAACTATAATCAAATATAAAATAATTTTCATGGTAACAAATTAAGTTTATAATAATATAAAAATACGAAAAATTTGTGTAATTCCCAAATACTTATTTTAAATATTAAATTTATCTCATAAATTGTAGTTAAACATTTTGTAATATCATTTACAACTTTTAATATATTATCTTTGCTAATTACTGAATAATTAATTACCATAATAAACTCCTAAATGTATGCAATACGTAATCATTCATAATTTATAATTTATACACAAAATTTTATGATAACATTAAAAATAGACTTTATGCTTTGATTTGTTTAAATTTACTATTTAAACTTTATTAATATGTAAATATTATTATTTTCATGTTTTACTATTTAAATATGTTAATTGATTAATAAATTAGGTACATTAAAAAAATATGTGCATAATTAAATTCATTTGTGTTTGTGTACAGTGTACCAAACATTGTAAAGAGTGAAAGTTTTTAGCTTTTTTTACTAATTTTGTGTAATAATTTATCATCATTTCACCATAAATTAAAATGAAAAACAGAAACTATCAACAATTTTCTTTAATTACCAAAACTTTATAATGTCTGTGATTTTTTTTTTACGACATATTTAAATTGTTTTTCATTTTCTCAAAGGTAAACAGTCAATTAATTATTAATTATTAACTATAACAAGATATTTCTTACATTATTTCTATAGATGTCATTAACTTTTTCTGGATTCGATGAAAATGGTGAAAAAATATTCAAGAAAATGTAAAAATCAAAAACTTCAGTTTGGAAAAATATGATTTTCCTTAAAGGATTTTTTATGTTTCGCGTGATTCATTCCCTCCATGGAAAATGTTGTCTCAACACATTTATATATTATGTAGTTACTTCCTTTCTAAAATTTGAATTAGTCTGTGATTTTCTCCGTCTCCCTTAACGTTGAATTTCTATTTTTTTTATATTAAAAAATAAATAAATGAAATTGTGTTTCTGCTGATGGATAGAAATTTCTAGTTTTCTCTATAAACTTAATAATTTTCTATAAAAAATAAAAATAAATATAATATTTTCTTTTACTATTATAATTTTATTTCAAAATGCAATCATAAAATAAAATTTTATTTCCTGAATTTTATAACTACTCTAATATCCTGTCAACTTCAATAAACTTTTATATTATTATTTTTTATATACCGTGGAAAAAGAAAACTATTTTTTTTATTATTATTATAAATATAATTTAATGTCGTTGATTTCATCATCTTATCGTCATTTTTTTTTTTTATTTATTTTCTATACCAATTTTATATTATTTTTATACCAATGAAGTTAGTTAAAGGAGTTAAAAAAGAAATTGAAATTTAATCATAGAAAAATTCTATAAATTTTTTGTAGATTTAGAAAATTTAAATTGAATAATTAAATTACTTAAAGATCGATTTATGTTTATCTTTTTTTTAATTAAATATTTTCCTAAGTAAAATAGAAAGAGAGAGAATTTCAATTATGAAGGAGAGAGATATCAAAATTTATTTTTTTTAATGTTTTTATTAATACAAATTATTTAATAGTCCATTTTTCTTAAAATTCTGAATTTTAATGTTGATACAAAAATAGATAAATTTTTTAAATTTGAAAAATTTAACAATATTTATTTGTGCGCGATCTATTGACAACTTCTTTCTAAAATAAAATGTTGATGTCACTAAATTTGTATCGTAAATTGAAGATTTTTGTCAGATATTGATAACTTTTTTTCGGAAATTAGGGAATTGTTGTTTTGACACTGAAAACTTTTACCCATAAACTTATTTTTTATTATTTCTTCCTTTCTGACGCATGGGTTTTTCGCATATTTTCTCGTTACTTCCTAGAAAAATATTAAGTGACTTAAACAATATTAATGTAGACCGACTTTATATATAGATAATTCAAAAAAGAAGAAGATGTAAATTAATCTTATCATTTAGTTTTTATCATTATTGATAGCACACATAAATCCATTTTGTTAAAAAATTCTGTCATAAATGATGAAATTTTTTGCCCAACAAACCATTACAGTATCATAAAAATAAAAGAAACATTATGATATGATTCACAATTTAGAGTTAGATCAAAAATATATTTTTGCAATATATCCTTGCGATATATTAAAATTTCAAATAAAAATAGCACAATTTTTTAAAAGGATTTAGTTAAATTTTTATATAAATCAGTAATTGAATTCAATATCATAAAATATATAATTTTTATATTTTGTTTTAAAATATATATTTAACCAAAAGCACGTACAAACATAAAAATGTCAAAAAAAATTATATGTGTTAGGGGGGTGAAATAAAATCTAAGAAATAAATTTTCAATTTCGATGGGAAAATAGCTAAAAAAAAATTATTCATAATTTTTTTTTTCTCTTTATTTAGGGGGGTATTTAAATCAAAATGAACACTAAATAAATTTATTTTATTTTAGTGGTTAAATTCTTAATTTTATAAATGGTATAATACATCAAATTTTGTTATTAGAAGTCTGCTACGTGATGTAGAATTTTAAAGGAATTTATATATCATTTCTTCATATTTAAGTGCGGTAATAAGTAATTTTTATTATCAAAATTAAAGAATTATTGAAATTCAATAATAATATATAAAATTAAAATTATATTTGCAATGTTTTCTAGACGATGTCGTACGTGAAGTTTTATTTCGAACTGTGTCACCAAATTTATACATAAACATAAAAACGTACAGACTCATCCTATATGCACAAAAATAAACAAAAATATTATTTTTCATGTTTTGGAATCATGTAATGTAGAAACACTTGTGTGGCGACTTAATATATGATTGAGTGCATATTTTTATGTATATCACATTAATTTGTTCAAATAAATGGTGAAACACATGCTTATAATAAGGTTTATCCAAATATATGAAATCGTTAAGGTAACAAACAAAGTTTCCTAAGGAGAATTTGGATGGAAAAGTTCTTATTACTCTATAGATTTTTTTTCTATTTATAATTAGAAGAAGATTTTATGAGTAGAAGTGTGAGGAACAAATTTAAGGTTACAAATCCAAAATGTAAAATATCGAATAGAACTGAACTTATGATTGTGTTGTTAACGTTCTAATACACAACTTTCGATATTATATCAATTCTTGTTGTAATTTGGTATAAATTATTGATCGGAATCCGTCTGCATTGATCCCATTGCAATCTAATATTTATTTCCAGTTCGATTTTCCCTCTTTCTACATCAAGTTGGTATATTTTGCCAGACCAATATGATCTAGAAAAATACCATTTTGACCTGGAAATGCCATACATTCGACAAGATAACATTTTTTTCTCTAAAAATATGAATATTTTACGATTGTCTATCAATTTCATTACAAAAACTCCCAAGTGTCACAACAATATTTTTTGGTTAATTCATAACTTCAAAATGATTTTTTGCAGTATCTCAAAACAATTTTTTTTTTGTTTTAAATTTAAATAAACCAAAAAACTTTATACAAAAACGACCCCCCAAAGAATGAAATCATATTATATAAATGCAAAATTCCCATATAATGTATTATATGCCAGAGCAACACTGTGAATCTTAATATCCACAAAATATTAAAAACTATACGAACGTTGCACTTGCCAGGAATATGGATAAATTTATTTACTAAAATTATTATGGTAACAAAAAACTAAAGAAACTTGATTTGATAACAAGTTCGGTCACAGCATATGTGCTTGAGGTCATAACCTAAAAAATATAGCAACAATATTTCTGTTCAAATTCAAACTTTCTTATGTTTTGTATTAGGGAGAACGGAAGGACAATTATTTTGTGTAAAACTATCAAGAAAATATTTTAATATTTTTGTACCATGGAGAAAATTTTTTTGTAAGGTTGACAAATGTCAGAATTATAATAATAAAGTTTTTGTAAATAGGGTAAAAGTTTTTACATTTATAGTTTATACAGAAAATTATGTTTTTAAAAGTGGATTTTAATGTTGATCCTTTTTTGTATATTTTTTTCTTTGATAGAAACTTTGAAGGTATTTGCTAATCATTTTTGTCAACAAAGTTTTTTTAGCAAATATTTTTTTGTGTTGTAATTAAAATTTCATTATTTATTTTACAGAGTTTTATAATTTCATTAAAATATTAAAATTGTATTTGGAATTAGGATATAAAATATATTGGCGTGTCTTCAATTGCAAACCAAATGGATGAAAAATATTTCGACATTTGATAAAATTATTGTGATTTAAATTATTGTGATATATTCAAAATTCTTTGGAACATTTAAATATTGTTAGTATTTTCTGAATTTTGTTGAATTAAAGTTCTAACTCAATTTACTCAAATTTGTTATAATGTGTAGATTGCAGCAGCGAGTTTGTTAAGTTTCTGATTTAATATAAGCTCACCGTATTTGCAAATAATCAAATTTTGAATCTTACGCTGTTTATAGTACTTCATGACCTTCAGCTTCAGTTTGTACGACATTATGTAATTATGTACATTATTCTTTCCTTAATCTTTCGCTAATTAAACATTTTCTATTTTTTAATCCTTAATAACAATTTCTGCATTTACCGTCAGCTGGTAGGCTTGTAATTCTGTAATCTTAAAAAAAGAAACATTATCACATCTGTTATACCATCTTCTAAAACAATGACAAAATAATATATTTTCAAATTATCAAATTTAATTTCTTACAATTTTATCAAATAACAACAACAAAAATTATGTTTTCTTTCACATATTTTCCATGTTTTTATATTATCAAATTATTATTATTATTTTTTTACAAAAATTGTATTCAAAATTAAGTTAATTTTTATGTATACATTTCATAAATAATAAAAGAAATTTGAAACAAACATAAAAGTGTATATTTTTCTACCATCTCACTTTTTTCGGGGGGCCATAACAAAAACTGAATTCGAAGGCTAACCCAATAAAGAAATTCTTTTTTTTACTTATTTTTGATAAATTCTCGATGGAATTTAATTTGATATAAAACAGAAAGAAAATTATACTAACAATTCATTTTGTGGTTACAAAAAAAAAAATGTTCTTTTTTTTTTTTTTGAAATTTAACATAAAACATGAAACAAAAACACGAATTCAACAAAGATGAAAAAAAAAAAAAATTTGGTTTTGGCAAAGTGTTTAACCTAACATGTAATCAGGAGCATAATAAAAAACACTTTTTATTTTCCATATATTGATATATGTTTAAGAAACAAATGCAGACAAGAAGAAGAGTAAATCTTCGCAGGCTGGGCAATATAATTTTTATCATATTACCACTTACAAATAAAATATATTATTATACATATCTGTATGTGCAAAAAAAAAAGAAATCAAATGAAAATCGAAGAAGTATTAGATATATTGAAGACAAGGTCATTCAAAAAATATTTTTGGAAAAATTATTATAAGGTTTTCTCGATGATATTTGTTGTTTGCCATTTCATATTGAACCATCGCTTTAAAGTCACATAAAGTATATCAAAACTTTCAGCATACTATCTCATACCATCTCACATTAACATTATGTAATATGATATTATAATTTTGTAAATTTTTGTCAACTTTTTGACAGTTCATTTAAGAGAAAATTATTTAACTCGAATATAATTGGAAATACATTGAAAATTTTGAATAGAAGTAATGGAAATCTATCCTGGAGTACTGTATCTTTAAATTTGATTAAATTAATCTTGACATAGTAAATAAACATGAAATTTATTAATTTTATGTCACCTTAATTGTTTTGTTGCAATAAATGTATATTTATTTAATTCTATTCAATTTGTTTATATATTGCTGTCTGACACAATTGCGTTTTTCTGACAATTCCCGAATTATCTTGGTTCTATAGCTCACGGCTTTGTAATCATCATTGATTACCTTCTGACCGTCCTGCAGATTTAATTCTATTTGTGACGAAAATCGTGACACTATCAATTAATTACGGCCTACTTGTAGCCCTTCCAGCGAACACAAATTTGTAGTTGTAATTATACCATTTTTTTAGATATTCTAACTAAAGTTAAAAATTAGTTTTTAAAGTACCTACGAGTTTAAAATCAATCGTAAATACTTGGTACTCAGCAAGTCAATTAGTATTTTATATTCACAAATATTCACGATTACTTGTGAGCATTTAGTTTTGCACTAATAATTACAATACTAACCACAACTCTAATCACTCTATTACCCACCCAAAGTCATGCTGTATTAAATATTTTTTACGCAACATCGTCATCGGATATGTTTGTATTTTATATGACAAAAAGCATATGGTAATAAAATGTTGTGAATTGTTGTATTTATTTGCTTTATAAAGTATATTACAACTGAAATATGTTTCGCTGAATGTTTCAAAGTTGTTGGTTTTTTTTTCATTCATTCATTCATTCTTTTTTCATTTATTTATCTTTTTTTTCATACATGTTTTCATTTTAACCCCCAAGAGAATATCAAAAAGGATATTCGTACATGCTTCTTTACTTCGTTTTATTTAATTTTTTTTCTTACTTCTCATACGAATATTGTGCTCCAAGGAAGGAGATTGGTGTATAGAAAGGTTTTTTTTTCCTTCTATACAATTTTTTTTTTCGAAGGAGCAAATAATTTTTGAATATTTTTTTCTTATTTTCATTCGTTTTTATTTGTTAAATGAACACCATCAGAAAGAAAATGGAAATGTGGAAATTCTATAAACCCAAGTATCTTTTTCCAAAAGTAAATAATATATCATTATCTATAAAGTAATATTTAGAGAAGTATATATACAAGTAAACAGGATCGGAAAGAATAAAAATAAAAAGGATATTATACCACTGAAGAGTTTGGTATATTATTTTCCGATGCTACTGATATAGGGAATTCTATGGGGAATGAACCAAAATTGAAGGGTTTTTTTTTTTTAGTTTTTTTTTCTCTTTTTTTCAGCACATTGCCAATAAAATTACAAATTAATGGACATGAAATTATGGGTGAAGCTAAAACGAATTTGGATTTGTTTCATAATTACGAGGCATTTCACTTTTCTATAAAAAATTTTTTGCTGAATTTTTATAATATTGAAGTACCTATAAGGTGATTTATAATTAAATTCAAGACTCCTAGCAAACAGAAATTTAAGTTAGAGTAACAATTTTCGAATTGGAATCTTATCATAAATTTTGGTTAATCATTAACTTTCCTACATTTTAATTATACCCTCATATTTTCTCCAAATAAATTGCATCGAAGATCCAAAAGATTTAATTGATCTTTGACAATTAACAACATTAAATCCTTTTTTAATCGAAATTAAAATATCAACGAGTAAATAGTGTAAAGTCTGAAAAACAGAAAACAAAAATTAGTATAGTAATATCTCGAAAAGGACTTAAAAATTTTAGCAAAGGGAACGTCAATCTTCATTATATTGCTATTTAACGAATTTTTTTACGTCCAAGTGTCAATATTAATTATATTCCTCCCTTTTCTAGTTCAGTATTAAAGAATTATATACATATTTCTGTAATAATGACCATTCAGTTATTTTTCGAAATTAATGTAAAGTGTTTTAATATTTCCTTTGTGTCATTGATCATTATCCTTGTATATTGTATAAGCGATTATTTTGATTCAATATCTTCACATAGTTCTCAGTTTTTTCTTCGGGGAATCAATATAATATAACATCTAAAACGATTAGGGAAAAATTAAAATTCTCGTGTTCTGGTTAAGTGCTAATAAATATATCCTTTTTTTTTCATCCTAAAAATTAATTAAATGTTAATGCACTTTGCAATATCATTTTTGCTCATTCCTCAACTTTTATAGTGTTCAATGTATAATGTTTTGAAAAAGTTTATGTGGAAATTTTAAATTTTAATGCTGAAATATTTGAGTTTTTCTAACTTTTTTTTGTGTACACATTTTTAAAAAAGTTTGCTTCAAAAAAGTTACCAATAAATTTCAAAAGAAAATTGAATAAGTTTTTCATGCTTTCCATGTAGTAAAACTTCTGATGAAACATTACCGATTGCACTGAAAAAAGAGTGAACCATCATTTATAACATTCATAATAACAAATTTTTTCTTAAAGAATTTTCTTTTCGAAATTTTTATGAAAAATAGGGTAAAACTCTTACGGACTATCTAAATTGTAAATGCAAATGCATATTGCATGCTTAACGAGTAAAAGAATTTTTGTTGTTGTTTATTTATAGTTAAAAAAACAATCTTATCGGTTTCCAATATATATTTTCATTGCACGATTTTCAACTTAGTTGGGTATATTGTAGAAAACAAACACAATTTCTATCTTTACAATGACAGAAAAACATTATTATTATTACAAAAAGTTTAATGTTGTTGATTGCTTTTTGTATATATATACAAAAATATTATAGTGTAAATTTGAAGCACCACTTACTCTTGTAATATTTCTTTTCCCTTTAGCATTTTCTAAAATTCACCATAAGAGTAAATGCAGAATTTCTATATAAATTTACTCTATCTTTGCGAAAGGAAAAATTATGATATTTTTACTTGTAAAATTATGATTAAAAAGAGTTAAAGTTAGTTTAGTTGTGTGCAGAAATAGTTTTAATACAACATATAAATAATAATATAGAGAAATAACATAGAATAGAAGTCTTTGTTGCCATAAATAATGCTAAAAGGGAAAAACTTTGTGAAAAACTTAAAAGAGAATAAAACTTTCCTTTAATAAGATTCGATAAATAATTACAATAACTTAAAATACATAAAAGTTATTTTTTTTTTAAATATTTTTATGTAAATAAATAAAGTTTAGTAGATAGATTTCCATTACAGTTTTTAGCGTTATTTATTAATGAAACTTTTTAATTAATTTATTTCAATTTAAAATAATGGAATTTTAAAGAATTTACAACTAAATTATAGAATGAAAATTTAAATATATAGCAGTTAACAGATTACTGATCGTTAACATATTCTAGTGTTAATTAAAGCTATTTGCAGTTAACAGATCTGTAGTTAACACTAGATAGCAGTTAAAAGTTTAAATCATCATAAATAAGTGAAGTTCGAACTTGGTTGTACAAATTCCACACATGTTTGGACCACAAATATTAATCAAGTAATTAATATTATTTGTTTTTATTGTCGACGGTTTTGGTTTTGAGTCAGTTCTACAGTTTCCATAATTGAAGACGAAAATTTAACAAAGTAAAGAGTCTCTTTCACTTTCTGTGTCCACCCAGGATAAAATTTAACGAAGTCATTATACTGGTTAATTTCTTCTATGTTATCCATTAGCTAGAATTTGTGACTACTACTGGTATATTGTCCATTTTGTTTGAATTGTTTAATACCATTTTTAGGTCAATTGAAATTTGAATTACATAAACTGAAAGAAATTTAATTCAATTTTATAGTATGTACAATTTCTGATCTACGGATCATTTTACCAAATTCTATACAGAATTTAAATTACAAAATCGATCCGAGGAAACTAAAAAATGAGTATTGAAGTTTAAAATGTCCAACCTAAATTCTCCCTTAAAAATTAATATTAATTTTTATATTTATTTCAATTTCAATGCTTTTAGCATTCAAAAACAAACAAAAAAATTGATAACCAATTAATTATAAAGATTTTCTGATTTAATTATTTCTGAAGATGAAAATTTAATTTCAAAATTCCATAATTTCTCTTATATAAAAATATCAATAAAAAAAAATAACTATATAAGGACTAAAATTAATTAGGTAAAGACAAATAATATTCCCGGGAAAAAAAAATTACAAAAACATAAATAATACCACAAGACAGAAAAAAAGGGAAAAAAAAATGTAATAATTTTTCGTCCTTCAACAAAGCTTATTTGGAAAACGAACGAAAAATTGTTGGTACATGTGAAAATATAATTTTCATATTTTTTCATAATACCTTATGACAATGTTTCGGAATTTTTATGTTTCTTTCCTTCTGGTATTTATTCAAGTATTTAAGTCTTTATGTTTTTCAAAAATTTCTATATTTTTTTTTCTCTTCATTTTAGTAATTTTGTATTTTTTTGTTACATTGTTAGTAACCAATGCTCATTTAACATAAATGTGAAAAAAAAATTATTTTGTAATTCGAAATAATTATGATTTTAATTAAATATTTTAACTGAAATTCAATATGACTTTAAATTTTAAGTTAAAATTTGTTCATAGTGTAATTTAAATTAAAACATATAAATTCATAAGATTTTAGTTACATATTTTTCATATAGTCTTTGCACGAAATATTCAATAATTTTTATTAAGACTAAACTGAAATACTTATAGGAAGTGTGAACCAATTTGTGACTTCTCTAACTGAAATTTAACCTAAAAACTTTAAGGAAAACTTGAACTTGAATATTTCTAAAATTATTCACTTAAAATTTAATAGAGAATTCTTATTAAAAATTATAATTTTTTTAATAACCATTTTTTGGTATCATTTTACTTTCTTTTAAAAATAATAATTTTCTTTAAAAAATATCAGTACTCCATAGGTTCTCCAATTAATTCAATATTAATTTGCACATGAATGTAAGCCAATAAGATACCAAGCCATAATAGAAGTTAGTTCTTCAGAAATTTTCAAAATAGATTTTTGAACACGTTTTCCTAACAATTTCCAAAAAAAAGAACAATGAAAATTCTTTATGAAAAAAAACTACACTTATAATATGAAATTGTGAAATTTACACTTAAGTAAAATATTTTGCACCCGTGTCAAAAAAATATATATGTATAAAATATTTGGAACTTTATAGAAATATTAAAAATATAATAATAAGAATTTTTAAACAGAGGCAACACACGAAGTTGTTAAAAGATTATTAATGATACTATATGAAATACCATATAGTATACTAAATTTTGATTAATGTTGAACATAATCTTCTGTATTCATATTGTTGTTTTGTTTATTGTCATATTTTTGCAATGAGATATATTATATATAACTCATAGTAAGATTATAATAGCAACGTACATTACAAGATTAATTTAGTCACGTAAAACAATTTCTTTTCAAAATATATGCTTTATATAGTAGCTTGAATCTTTACAAAACTTTTCAATTATTATAGTAGTAGTATATAGTAAAAATAATGTAAAAGGTGCGTTCAACTTGAAGATAATGATTTTTATTAATATTCTGAACATTTCGAAAATATTCAACAACTAAAATTCAAAATGTGATGGGGAAAATATTGCTGATATGATGAAAATTGATTGACTGACTTTGAGAATGAGTTAAAACAAAAATAAAATTATATTATTTCTATAGTAACAATTTTAATTTGAAAAAGGGAAAATTTATGTAATAAATTCTTTTTAATATAAAGTCAATGATTTGTATATAATCTAATTTGATATATCAAAAATTTGTTTCTAAAATTAGATTTATTATTAATAAAATAGAAATCAAAAATTTTTGTTCAAATTTTTGTACAAATTTTTGTACAATTTTTTTTTTATAGAAATTTATTAATAAATTTTGATTTTTATCTTGGATTGAAAGTTTAATATTTTGTATAAAATATCTTTTATTCGAAATAAAATATCTTTTATTCAAAATTTGTTTTTTGATTTGACCTTTAAAGAAATTGAGAATATTCAATCATTTTGTGTAAAATTTCCTTCATTTGTGATTCCCAAAATGACTATTCAAATTTTATTATATAATTTTAAGGAGGGTATATGTATGTATGTCCAGTAGAATAAGTTTTTAAATTAGGTTAAGTTAGGCTATATAATTTTCACATTTAAGGTTTTTTATTGAAGCTGCCGAATCCAAACCAATCAAATACAGCATCTTTTCTCCATTATTATAATTTTCTTAGGAAGAAAATGATCTAAATGACTGAATTGGACACTACAACACTCAACTTGAATGTTGTAGTGTTGTAGTCTTTGATTTCATTCCGTAACATTCTTATTATAGGTGTCTTATTCTGTTCTAATTTTTTCATTCTATTCTCTTTTCGAGCATCGATTAATTTACGCATAAAAACAATAGTACTTGAAGGTCAGAAGATTATCATTTAATCCTAATTGAATATTCTTCATTTCACGGGTAAACTTCACATTAGAATATTAAAAATTTCTCTTATTTACTTGAATTCCAATTTTTTTTAAAAAAAATTCTAGCCGTTGCGTGCCTTTGTCCTTTCCAATTGCTGACTAAAATCATTGTGACCACAACAAAATTTCAAAAGAACTTAAACTCTCTTAATAAATTACACCAATTTAACAAATTTTTCAATGATCACTCAAATTACCCAAGGACAATACTTAAATTTAATTTCCTTTATCAATCTTTTTTCAACAATTTTCTTTCTTTTTGCTGATTAATTATTTTAATTTTTATGAAAAAACCATTCAATAAATCTCCACCGGAAAAATAAAAATGATTCACTACAAAATATAATAGAATTTTGATCCAAAAAAAAAATTTTTAAATCAACAAACAAAGCCAGGCAAAGAAAAAGAAATACCTGAAAAGAATATTTTTATAAAATTTTTTTCTGCTCTGCTCCTTTTACCCATTCTTCCGTGTTTATTATTACCAATTTATCAATGATGAAAATAAGGAAGAAACTACTTGTTAAAGAAACACGTCTATACCTAGTTGAGTTTTGTTGTTGAACAAATTTCTGTTATTGTGTTATTTGTGCGCCTATAAAACACTCCTCCAACAAATTTTATATTCCTTCCGAATTTGATTATAGATAAAAAAAAAAAAGAAATAAGTAAATAACATAACCAATAAAAATAAAAATTTCTGAATCACATCCTGTTTTCTTTTTTTTTTCCTCGCACAAACAATTTATTCAATTTTTGTATTTGTTATTTAAAGATTTTGAAAAAAGGATAAAGAAATTCAATGTGAATGCGCAACAGAAAAATGAATAAATGTTTTTTTGAATGTAGACAAACGATAAAAAATCTTATCTAAATTTTATGTTTTAGAAATTTGTTTTTTATATCATTTTTGTAAACGCATTCATAATTTTACATAATTATATTTTGGGAAATTTAATTCAATTTGTGTCTAAGCGATCAACTCAAAGATTTAATTACATAATATAATAAATTTATGTAAATGTGAAATATAAATTAATTCCTTGAGTAGCAGGAAAATTGAAACAAAATTGAAATAAATAATCAGGATTTATGTTACACTACGAACTACGGCTACGACAAAGTTCGGTTGGGTGTTAGTAACGATATGACAAAGTGACATCTACTATACATGTCTGTTTATTTTGGGATTCCTAATACTATTACCGAAGATCTCTTTGATAGTTTCAACTAGTCTTTGGCTCTGTACTATTTTATTTTCTATTTTTCCCTTATAAATGTTTACTTTTTTGAAATAAATATTCTCTCGCCCACAGTTTCTCCATTGATTAATATAAATTATATACCAATATTGTCTCCATGGCTAAAATTATTTTGCTTTAATTAAAAATTAAGTCATTTTATGATTACAATTTTTTTAATTAAAATTTTCATTCAACAATTTTATTTATGATGTTTTAATGATTTTATTCATTCTTTACAGAAAAAATTATCTTTATCAGAATTTTCTGGTCTGAAATTTTGTATACGAGAGGTAAGTAATTTCAAAAATTTCATATACGTCTAATTTAAGTTAATTAAAATTTAAATTTATTTAAACAAAATTCGAAGAAAGACAATATTTAATCATTAAATAATTCGTTGAATTTCGAAAATGCCTTCAAGAAATTTTCATCAGAACAATTTATTAGTATAAATTTTTTGGTATATATAAAATTAATTTTACTTGATTATTGTGACATATTTCTGGAACCTGGTAATAGGAATAATTAAGAAACAGATTTAAAGACTTTTAAAATTTGATATTATAGAAGTAGGAAAACATTTGCTTCGAATCGTAAGAGGAATTTTGGTTGAAATATATATTTTGAGTCTCTTGCTTTGCGCCTTAAATTTTTCGTTTTACAAGGACAATCAATGTAATTTTTTTTAGTTCTCAAAATTATTTTATTTACCCAAAACTAATTGAAGAAACTTTATATTCCCATAATAATACAACAGCAAATAAAAAAAAAACTCCAAAAAAGGTTTATAAAACTCAAATATGATTTTTAATTTATTTACTAAAAAATTTTCTTATTTATTTTTATGAAGAACAACTTCATTAAATTAAATTTTATTTTGTTTATTTTTATATTCGTTTTTCTTCACAGAAACAAAAATGAAGAAATAAAACCATTTATACTAAAAAAAAATTATTATTTTGTTGAAGCTTTTATTTCAATTAAAGCCAATTTTCTATGCTCTCGAAAAAAAAACCAAGTCCTAATAATAAAAAAAAAAAACCTTTTATAATTCCTTGAATTTAATGGATAATGTCCTTTGGTCTGGTAAATATTTTCTTATACATATTTATTTAGGCTAACAACAAACAATTGAGAGAAAAAAAAGGATAATCTTTAAAACAATTTGCATTTTTTGTTCCACTATACTGATGAAAATATTATTTTTCCTTAATTTTTCTTGACCTAACCAGGAAAAATATTACATAAAAATTTATTATAATATTTTTACTTTAAAATAAACAAAATATATTTTACTTACCCTTAGTAAATATTTACCAATTTTCTTTAAAAAATTAGGAAAAAATGATAAAAAAATTTTCATAATTTCTAAATTATTTGCCTTGTAATTCAAACAAAAATTATCAGACAATAAATTTTCCTTTTTTGGACATTACTATAGACGAGAGAAAAACAGTTTTTCATTTAGACATATAAATTCTTAAGAATTCTGTACAACAACCGAAAAAGGATCTATATATGAAATAATTAAATGACTTTATTTCCGGAAACAACTGTTTATAATATAACGAAAAAAATTGGAAATGAAAATAATTGTTTTAGAGAAAGTTGAAATTTTAATTAATTTTCTTTATATAAATAAACTATAACAGATCCTAATTTAAATTAAATCCTAAAAATTGTTCATTGTTTCACATTAGTCCAAAAAAATGACATGGATTAGAAAAAAATGTTGTAAAGATTTTATAAACAAAAAACTTTTAACTTTCAACAATTTTGAAAAGTAAAAAAAAGGATATATAGAAAAGGATATAAAACAGTATAAAAAGTTTAAATTTTTTTTTTTTTGATATTTCAGGGAGTAGGGGGTAAAAATATTTGTGGAAAAAATGTACATAAAATATGCCAAAGTTAAAAAAATTTTGTATATATAAAACGATTGATATTTTCTTGGATTAAAGAAGGATAAACTTTGTTATTTTGGGAATTTTTGGATAAGTCTAAACGAGTGTAAATAACTCAAATTTCAGATTATAACTTGACTGAAAGTATAGTAGATTAAATTATAAGTTGAAATTTAACCAAGGGCAAGCTAGATACAGTGACAGTTCTTATCATTATGTAAGGATTTCGCTTAATTTATTGTATTTTTTGAATTATAAACCAAAGGTTAAATCAAGTATAGTGTCAAGAAAACATATAGGACAGTATGAATAGTCGAAAATTATCTATGCAATTCAGCAATAATTTGATCATTACAATGTGGAATTTTGTTTAGAAATTATAGAGTTACAATTAGACCTGTGAATTACCTGGTTACAATTACATCTGTATACCTAATTGAGATAGTGAGTTATAGAGTGTTTGTGCTCAACAACCCAAAATGTAATTAAAATCATTTAGTACGGCTGTAACTTTGTAAGCTAGTCTAGTGTAGTGTAGTGTAGTGTATTTGAGATCTTGATTTCAATTCACGAGACATCGATATCGTTCGGTTGATTCAGCTTAAATGATTGACAATGTATTAATGCTAGCGTATTAATAATGCTAGCGTATCGATGCTATAACTTCTGACAATATTTGACTCACTACTAGAAACCATTATTTTGTTTTCCATTATGAATTTAATTAACTAATAAATACTTGAAATATTTTATTTCAAAATTTTTAAAGTTTTATAGCTTCTAAGCATATAATTTACTTCAATTATTTATAACAACGACATCCATAAGCTCAAAAACTTTTAATTGAACATGAATTTTTTTCTTTCTTTAGATAAAATTTTTTTTTTAGTAAATAAGTCAAAAATTTCTGAATTTATCATTAAAAAATACCAAAATTCTGATGATATAATTTTTTATTTTTTGTTGGTAAAAGAAAAACAAAGTGAAGCCTCAATTTTGTTTTTCCAAACCAAAAACAAAAATTGTTTTTCTAATAAGTTGTTTTTCATCACCAGGGAAATTAATACACAAACAAAAAAAAAACGTAAAATTTTAAAGAATGGAAAAACATCACCCAATCAATTTTGACCTCATTTTATTAACAGAACAAAAACAACAAAAAAATTATAATAGAAAATTGTTTTTTCTGGTTTTTCAACAAAAAATGGTAGAAAATTTAGTACATATTTTTTTATTTATCATTTTCCAAAAGTCTACAATAATAACAAAAAATGATTTATTAACTAAAAAAATATTTTCTAAAATCAGAAACAAGAAAAACAAGAAACCCTGAGAATCTCTAAAATATATTCGTAACCACGAAAATAAAAAATTATTTACATTATTGTCACAAAAAAAAAATTGAAAACTTTTTATAAAAAGTTTGGTTATGTATTTTTTTTTTTTTTGAAAAATATTTTTCAGATAAAAAATTATGTGGAGACATTAAGTCGAAATTTTCTGCGTTTCTTAATTTATTTATTTTTTTCATGGAGACATTAAGATGAAATTTTTCGGTTTGTTTACGATATCCAAGAAAAAAAATTATGCAAAAAATAAAAGATTACAAGATTTATGGAAAATTCATCATGGAACATTAATCGAGGCGTTGAGAAGCAAAGTGGTCCAACCCACAAAATCCAGATTTTGAGTTTTATTTGTCATTATGTTCATATTGAGCATAAATTTATGAAAACATATTTTTAGGCGCACATTTTAATATTTCTACCAAGGATTCACAGCAAATTAACATTTTTCCATAGACCAATTTCAGCAAATTTAAAATATTAAATTCAATTTATCTCTAAACGTCATTTTTGGGGTTAGACCACTTTGCTTCTCAACGCCTCAATTTAAGGGAAAATTCAAATAGACATTTTTAGACTTAAGATAATTTCCCCAGAAATATCAAAATTTCAAAATCTACTTTTGAAAGTTTTCGTAAAAGGACAAAAAGTTAAATTTCATATTTCAGAATATGAAATTTCAGAACTTTTTATATTTCTGTAAAATCACTAATCTCAAATCAAGCCATGATTGTTATGTTTTTCCGGAAAAAAACATATTACACATTATTGACATCGACGAGTAAAATTGTAAATATTCATTGCAAGGAAAACTCCAAATGGCAGGTCTAATAATACGATAGTCCCAACATCATGAATATATAAATTCCACCCTACCCATTCCACGTGTGTACTGATGCAGCATCACTTCCATAATTAAGTAAAAATTCATTCCTGCAATAAATTTCCTCACCGAATAATTTTTCCTTTCGTTGATTTTTCACCGAAAATGATTTCTTCTCTACGATGAATTTTCTACAATGAATTTTCCTATCACAAATATATACTTATATATTAAACAGTATTAGTATTATTATGATTTTTCTGGATTATTTAACATAGAAAATTTACTATAAAAAGAAAATTCATGAAAATTATTCACTAACTAATTATTAAAAATTATAATAATATTTTTTATATATTTTTTTATCTCTGTTGTTTCATTTTTTTCTAATAAAATTTTAAATTATGGTTTTATGTAAATATATTTTTTTTTTCTTAGTAATTTTTCTTTTTTAAAAAAGAAAATCATTTAAATAAATGGCTAAATTAGAATAAATTTTCTGGAAAACCTAAGGAAAAAAAATATGTTTTTTTTATTTTGATGAAAATTACCCGAAAATAAAGTGAGGAAAAATTATTACCAAAAGAGAATTTACATAGAAAAATTATAAATTGAATTTTTAAAATGTTATCATTAATTTCACGAAAATGATATAAAAAAAAAGAAAAGCCCTTTAACATATTTTCATTTTTTTTAGGTTTAGAATAAATTGAAAATTTTTAATAGTTTTTTCTATAATAAAAAATAAAATTACAATCAAATGAAAAATTCAATATTATAACAAGCAAACAAACTATGTTATTATTTTTATTATTATTACAGATAAAACCAATAAGGATATTCAATATTTTTTATGTTCTACATAAGAATCTACATAAATATATGTATACAATGATCAAATGATATTTTCATAAAATTTTATTGGATTTCTTTTTTTTTTTTCTCTGTTTGTTTGGGAGAATAGCTTTTATTGTAGTCAGAAATGAATATGGATAAGTGCCAATTTTGTGGCATAAAATGGGTCAATATATAATATACATAGTTTTTGTGAATAAGAAATTGATTTTAAAATATAGTGGAAACTATAACGAAAATATTATATTAAAATTTTATATGAAGTAATAAATTAATATATACAATGTCAATTTCAATTTAATAGCCTAAAAAAACAAGTTAAAACAATTTCAGATTTATTGAATATTCTTCATATAAGCTAAATCCTAAATGATAAATATTCAAAAAGACTATTTAAAATTACATATTTTTGATGATACAAAAAAAAAAGTTAATTTTAAATTTTTTTTAGATTGTAGAAATATAAACACAAACGACGACAGTAAATTTTTTGATGAATATTTAAATTATTTTCAAATTCTTCTTTCTATTATTTGGCTAGCAAGGTCCGAAAAGAGGCACTTAGAGATTTCCCGGACAATTTCAATCTATTAATTGCTGTCTCAATCATAAAACTATAAATTGCATCAAGCTAATGGCTTTCAAAAGTAAATTATTTTGATTTTGTCTGGCAATTAGAATCGAGGATTGAAAATTTTCCACCCTTAAAATTACTTTAACTTTTACTGAAAAAGATTAATGAATTTAGAACGATATATCGACATCGTGAATCAACCCTGTAGTCCACATGCATCTCTACAAATTTAGCAATCACATATTCTTATATGTATATTGTACATCATTTATTGCGTTATGCTAATTTCATTCATTTAGACCCAGCTAGATAAAGAAATATTCATCCATAAATTTTTATTTTACTTCATTGCTCATTCTGTTATCTATTAAAATTTGTGCAATTGATTTTTTCTTGTTATGGTAATATCTGCAATATTCCTCTAACTATGTAAATTATACAATGTAATATTGAAATTATATAAATATCAGAAAAATTTTCAATCAATAATAATATACATAAATGTTCTTTAGGGTATTTAATAAATTATTCAATTGAATTTTCACTAAATAGTAAAATATTCGTTATTTTAAATAGAAATTACTTGTAATTTACAATTATTCCCAATATTAAGCCATAATTAAGTATAATAACAAATTTTATATTAAATTTTCATTTATAAATAATGAACTATTAAGAAAATAGTTAGACTTGTATTATGCTACAAAATTAATTCTCAACTCATAACAAATTTATATTAAATATTAAATTTTCCACACATGACAACGTTAATTTTTTATCAGTAAAATTTTAATCTTCTTATTTTTTTAATAGCATTTACTTAATAATTGAATATTAAACTATAAAATAATTGAAATTTTGTTTAATAAACTAATTGAATTTTAATTGCAAGAGAAAAAAAAATAGAATGTTTTATAATTATAGAGGAATTTGTAGTATAAAGCAAAAAGGAAATAACAAGAACATTTTCAGATTTTTCACATAGTTTAATGGCAAACGTTGTAGGTACATATATATAGTAGAAGTCTTCATATCGATAATTATTATTTTGAAATTTCTTAGTATCAAAATTATGGTAAATTAATTATTGTTATTAAAATATCAAATATTTTATTTTTCTAAATTTTGTAAATCTAATTTAAAATTAAAATTCTCCCATCCCCGAAACATCTCAATGTCTACATGTAGAATTGCCAAATGATAGTTAATATTTAACAGGCTCCATACATATGATAATTAACATGCTACTGTTATAATGTTGTTAACAAGTTAATTAACAGATTAATGTAAGACTATTCACTTGCATTATTGTTAAATATAAATTGACTGCTATTGAAATATTGTTATTCTGAGGTCTCCATTAAAATTATGTTAATTGTTAAGAGGCCAAGTCAGTGTTGCAACAATGTAAATTGTTCACAGACTACTTTTGAAACAAAGTTAATTATTAAATGTAAAAAAAAATAAAATATTTGATCAAATATTTAAAATATTTGATAAATATTAGCTGATAAAATATTTAAAATATGAAATCATCTTAAAATTTCTTAAATTTCATGAATTAAAGAAATAAATATAAAGGAGTATAAATAAGGAAATAAAAATTTATAAAAATTTAATTTAACACCATATTTATCTATTTTCCTTTAATTTCATATTTGAGATAAAATTTAATATTTCTTCCTTATTTTCACATTTCCGATAAAAAGTACTCTATTTTCTAAAGTTTTCTGTTTTATTTAACAATTTTATAGAAAAATATAATATTTTATCATTACAACATAACATTATAAACTTTAAGAATATATATGATCATAGATTCAAGTATTAAAGAAATTCTAGTATCTGTGATACGATTATATACATAAAAAATATACAAAGGATCATAAAAAGATTTATTTACAATTTAGTATAATGAAATTTATTACTTATCTAATCACTTAAAGAAAATTTTCTATATATTTTTTTTATTATTATTATTATTTTTATATATTCTATTTCATCCTCACAAATCCCCCATAATACCATATTCTATCTCTCTTTTTTTCTATGTATTCATATAAAAATAATAATAATATTTTATCCATAATTTATTTAGTTAAATTCCATAGAAAAATAACAACATCAAAAATGGTATAATATAAATTTTTTATTGACTCTCTATAACCAAAACTGGGAGCAGCCAGTAACAAAAATATCCTTTTACGCCAAATTGTGTCTCTTCATTGAACATATAAAAAAAACAATCTTCCATTGGCTTCTTGTGTTGCTTCTTTAATATTTTCATAAATAAAAATTACATAAATTTAAATAATATGGGAATCTTAGTACATAAACAAAAAAACAAAACCTCAAATTGACTAACATAAAAAAATTGGGTAACAAGAAAAAAAAAACCACCAACCGAAAGATTGTCATAAAAATTCACATTTTTTTTTTTAAAGAAAGAAATGATAACAATTTTTATATTTTTGACAATCTTTTGATGGAGTCATTTTTCATTCATAAAAAAAAACCAAATATCATATTTTTTTATTATGTATATTTCTGTGTTACACATTTATGTTGCGAAACCAGTAAAATTATTATGTATTTTATGTGGTGTATACCTTTGAGTTTTGTGGTGAAATTTTTCAAAAAAAAAAAAAAACTTTTACAACAAATAAAAATTGTTTTAACAAAACAAAACAACAAAAAAATTTTTTTATGAAATCATCAAATATTAAAATGTCCTTTGAAAAATGTATATATAAAAAAAAGTGGTCAATAAAAAATATTGAATTCTTGATTAATGATTTGTTTAAATCCTTAGTTAAATTTTTTACTGGGAAATTTTTTATCATCACATCATCCATCAAAGAAAATTTTGGTGCAGACTTTTAAAACGAAATGACAAAAAAAAATGAGATTAACAACTCAGAAAATTATAATTTAAAAATGGAAGCTTTTGATTTTATATTTGTTTTGTTATACATGTAAGTGTAATGACTGCACTTCATGTACCATGACTTGTTGCTTTTCTGACAATGAGTGATGGATTACATTAAAAGAGTAATAATAAAATTTAAAGAGTTTCTTCACAAATGAACAAAGTTTGAGACCATTTACGCTTGCAGATTTCCAATGAATTTATTTTTGGATTATTCCATGTAATTAGGATAAAACATGAATACATAAAACTAATTCATAAGATTGTTTCATAAGATTTTAATCTATATACAAAAACTTTTTAAACTCATTTAAACCTGTTCTGTCTATACTGTCGTTATCTTATCTAAATTTCTAAATAGTATATTTCTTTATTTATTTAAGTATACATAGTAAAATAGAAATTTTCCGAATATTTTATGATAATAACTTCAGGTGAATTTACATTGAAATTTTTCAATTGAAAAAGATATAGCAAAAAAAAGGATTAATAATTAATATTCTGACCTTTTTTTTGTGTAAACGAACTTCTCTATTCAAAATAGATAGAAAAATCCTTAAAATTATACCAAATATTTACCAGAAAAATAAACACGATCAATATTTTCAAATAAAAATCCTTAAAATAAACAAAATCTCAATGTTTAATTAAAAACCAAATCTCTCTGAATATTTGGAAAAATTTCCAAATTTCCAAAAATTTTATATAAAATCTCACAAGACCAATTATGGAAATTTTTTATATAAATAAATTCATGTTTATAATATTGATTTGTGTATATAAGTAACCGAAAAATCAATATTGAATAATAAATTCTATCCGTTCCTTATGTTAGTTAGAATGTTAGAAATAAAATGCCTATGTAACAAGATTTATAAATTTATTTAATAATTTTTAATTCTATGTAATTACATTTCGAAAAATAATACAAATATTTATAAATGTATTAATTTTTGGGGTAAAGTTTTAGATTTTAGTTTACATTTTAATATAATTAATATAAGAGTATACCTATAAGAAAGCTGATTATAAAAATTAAATTATAGATTGATTTTGGGTAAAATTTACATTGACTAAAAATATGTACTAATTTTACAAGGAAATCAAAATTTAAAACATGGTAGCTACAATATTTCATAATTTTGTAATCAATTTTAAAAGGTTTTCAAATAATTTTAATTACAAAATTAATAAAAAAATTCAAAATGCCACAAAACCATTGTGAAATAATTTTCAAAACATAATTTTATAATTGAATTAGTGGAGAATTGATTTAACAATTCACATATTTTTGAAATTTCTCACTATGAACTCCATGTAGAAATCCTGTCAAATATCATCAGCGAAATTTTTCATTTCTATTTTTCAGTACGGAATTTTGTATAGAGAATGAGTTTGTCAGACTTGGGACCTGTAGAAATCAATTTTTTCCTTTTCAGAAATTAGGAACATATACGAAAATTCTCTAACATTGCTTTTCGTAATTTTCTTTATAATTTATATTTAATATCTTAAAATCAAATTAATATTTTTAATACATAATTGAAAAGGAAATTGAAAAAAAAAATACTAAATTTCAATTTTTTTTTAATAGAATATTAATATGTATACATAATTTTAATTTCATTTCTGACAAATTTATAATGTAACATTTATAACAAGAAAATATTAAAAAAAGGAAATACATATTTACTTATAATATGTTTAACCAAAAAGAAAATAAGTTTATCAAATCGTTTAGAAAATCAAAGAAAGTAATAACAGAGAGAGAGAGAGAGAAATAAATTTTGATTTTCCACAAAATTACATAGTACGAATAAAATATAATGTAAAGAAATCAGTCAAGGAAACAAATTGATTATATGTATATGTATATATATTATATAATTTTTGTAAAAGGAGTATTTATATGTATATTCTACAAAGAAATCATATACGTATGAAGTATGTCCTTATGCGTAAATATAATAGAATAAAAAAATAATCTTTACTTTGTTAGTATAAACATGTAAACTTAATCCTAAACAGCATAGGATTATATGTATATACAGTATATGTATATACTAAAAAATTTCACATATAAGAAAAAGTCACAAAATTATTTATATATATGTATATAAATATTAATATCCTGTTCTTCGAAATCAGCTTAAATTAAAACGTATTGTAATTTTAATCTTCTAGTATATTTACCTTCTAAAAATATATGTCATAAAAAAATATTAAAATTTATTTTTGTAAATATAATTTTACATTTTGTTACAATAGTTTTCGGAAAGTCTGTCGAAAGAGTACGACAAAATGCCAATCGCATATTCTTTACAACTACATATTCCTTTTAAAGTTTAAATTTAAACAAAATTCTTGTTTAAATTAACAAAAAACCAAATTTTACTATTCTCACTATTTCCGAATTTTGTAAATGCATACTTTTAGGCTAATTTAAATGCTTAAATGCTTTACCGTGAAACAGTTTCAATATTTTATTTTATTTTATTTTTATTGTTTCAATATTTTATATAAAATTAATTACTAATTTAATTTCGTATTAGATGAATAATTTTTTAATTATATAATATTAATATTTAAGTATATATAATTAATTATAATTGTAAATAGTGTTGTCTTAAGTTGACAAAAGTAAATAAATAATATTTTCATTTGGCTAAACAGGTATAGAGATATTCAATTGACATAAAACTCTTCAAATATTAAATATTTCATTAGCCTGAAAGTATGCAAATATTGAATTCACATAAAAGTATGCAAATAGTATACTTTTTTGAAATAATATATTTGTATACTTTTAGGCAAAATATTAATTAATTTTACTCAATATTATTATAAAATTTAATTAATTCTTAATATACGAATATTTCTATAATTATTAAAATAATATATTTTAATATAAATTTACTGTAATTTACTGTACTGTACTACAGTTACTGTAAGAGTGCCAAAAAAAAAAACGGAAGTAATAAATAAAAGATAAACAATCATTATATACATAAAAAAAATGCCTCATAGCATTTCGTAAAGCCAAATAAACATCCGGCTTTATTAATATCCTTTTTTTTTACTGAAAAAAAAAATATATATACAGAAATTTATTTTATGGTATATGATGGCAATATAAATCATATCCATTAAAATGGTAAGCTTTAAAAAAATACATCATTTTTGTTAAATTTTTATTTGTTTGTTTTTGGCGAAAATTGAAATTTTTGTTTGTTTTTGGCGAAAAAACAGGTTGTCCCAAAAAAATGTTGAAAATTAGAAATTTCTTTAGAACATTGACAGAATCTGAATCATATAAAAATATTATCTACGACTTTAATATTGTCCTTAAAAAATGAATAAATTACTTCAAAAATTCTAATGATGATTTGTAAAAAATTATTATATGTAAATTTTTAATCAAGTTTCTATGCATGTAAATAAAAAATTTATTTCGATGTTTTTTATTTAACTGAAAAATAACGAAAAAATAATAATAATTTAATATTAAAATTCTTGACAGATTTTCATATTTTCAACATAAAAATTATCCTCTAGCGATTTTCATATTTCAATCTATATTTTTCTTATTTGCTGTATGTTTGTTTATTTGATTTTCAAGTATATATAATTGATAAATATTTGATAGATCAATATTTTTTTTTATGTATACAAAATTCTCTGATCCGGATTATAAAAAAAAAACACAATCAAATCAGTGACAAAAATTTGATTAACAAGTTTTCATGTTTTCGATGTGAATTTGATGAAAAACAAAATTACATATAAATGTTAAAATCTATTTGAAAATTATTTATGAAATTATGATTGTAATTCTAGCTAGAGAATATACAACAAAAGCAACATATTTTGTAAATATTTATTTAAATAATTTCTTTTAGTAATTTATTAGAAAATTTTAGTATAGAACATTTTATATTATTGCGAATTAAATTTGAACAGGAAATGTAATTCAACAAAAATGATGTTTTAAATAATCTTTTCTGATAAATAACTTAAAGTATACCAATTTCTTTTGATCCTCATTCTTACATGTTGCATACAATTCATTTCTGTAGCATAGCGACCTCTGTGTGCTAGTGTAAGTAAATTTTAAAGGTATAAGTTAAATACTAAATAGGTATTTATTATTCCTCTTTTAATTAAATGGTAAACAAAAATATACCTGAACTATCTATCCACTTTCTCACAGTATTAAGGAGTAGAAGAGTGTACACACTGTCTTAGACATCGAATTCTCTTGATGTCTGAATCTGATGTGTATAAGGTGTAGCTAAGACAATATATTTTTATTAAACATGACGTGTATTGTAGGGTCTTAAAAATTTGTTGAAAACTGAAAATCTAAATCTAGTAGGGTGCACATATTATAGCAAAAAGTAAATCAATAGAAATAAGTTTGATTAAAAATATTTAATAAAATTTTTGTTGAAAAAATAATTAATTTATATTTTCTGTTTTTTATTTAATTTATTAGGGTGCACAACAAAACTTAACAAAATATTTTTCACTAATTAAATTTTCTTATTATTACCTTTTTCACTATAACCTTAATTAATCAAAAAATATAAACATTTCCGTATAACTTTTACAATTAATAATTCATATCGCGTATTTTATTTTTCTCTGTTTATTTCCTTAATATTTTAGTTTTTTTTCCATTAATTTATCCTTAATTTTATTATATAATAATTATTATGTTTATTTTTATAGCAAAAACTTCCTTACAAATTACAAATAAAAATACAAAAATATTTTCATTCAAAATAAAAAAAAAATAGAGGAAAAATCCTATTAACTTTATTTTATAGCTTTTGCCCATCTAATGTCAAGTTAATTTCACCCAAAAAAAAGAATACCAATTCAGAAAAAGAAAAATTATTTTCATCTGATTTTTATATCAAAAGGAAAGAGCTATATAAGTTTCTATATATAGTTGCAAAAATATAAGGAAGTGAAATTGTGGTTAGTATCGCACTATGAAAAATTTATTATATAAATACTATAAAATTGTTAATCGTAAATCATTTCTTCTCTATATGGTTGGTACACTTTTAGAAAAGTTGTCATCGTAAAAATTATTGTAAGGATTTAAGTTACAAAAAAAATAAAAATAAATATTATAGAAACTGTAAGTATAATATCATAAATCATGGAAATGACCAAATGGGTATCATGGGAAATGACCCAATTAAAAATTTTTATAGCATATGTGTTTATATTTATTATTTTTTTTGGTATATGTTAAAAATGATTAAGATAAACTATTTAAGATAAATTATTTATATTTTTTTATTTAAATTTAGATTTTTATCATTTCGAAGTCAATTTTTTTATAAATTTTAAATTTAATTTCAATATTTTTCAAATCGAATTGGTTTTTTCTATTTCCAAATCTTATTCAAATTCTAATTCCAAATCTGAGATTTTGTAAAAGACGAAAATGAGTTTATAGTAAAAATAAAAT
Source organism: Empis stercorea (assembly GCA_949752835.1). NCBI lineage: Eukaryota > Metazoa > Arthropoda > Insecta > Diptera > Empididae > Empis > Empis stercorea. The sequence continues at coordinate 6,555,017 of OX457087.1, forward strand.
TTCATATTAAAATTGAAGATCTTAACTGAAAATGTTAAGATAATTTTTTGATTTTATGTGAAAATTTATATATTTACCAAAATCTTATTAAAAAAAATCAACAAGTTAAAAGATATTATCATTATATTAAAAATCTTGACGACGGTAACTTTCCAAAAATTATATTTTTTTTTCAAAAGTATTCTGATTAGAAAATTTTCTTTCTAAAATTTTCTAGATTTTACTTTAAATTTTCGGGATCTCCACTTAAAATTTTCAACCAATTTAAATTGTAAAACTTAAATTTTAGATCTTTATTTTTTTCAAGAAAAACTATTTTTCTTATAATAAATATCTTTCAGAGATTATCAGTAAAAAAGTCAAAAGAAAATAAATAGAAAAAAAAATGTGTATAGAAAATATAAAATTGAAATTGTAATCTGTTTAAAGATAGTAAAAAACAATAAAATATTTTACAAATTTTTTGTTTGCCTTCAAAAATTCAAAAAAAAGAAAATACAATTTTCTTATTTACAAATTACAGAAAATTCTTTTTTTAAAGAAAAAAAACACCAGAATTTTCCCATAAAAAGGACACATTTTTTTCTAGTTCTTTTCCTATACTCAAAAATACACAAGAAATTTATCTTTATAGCTTCATCTGGTGCGAAGGCATATGGCACTATTAAACGTACATTTTCAAATTTTTTTTTCTTCCTTTTTTTTCTGCTTGTTTTTTTTATTCGAAAGAAAATAAAAATTATCCTTACAAAAGGTTTTATAATAAATTCTTTTTTTTTTTTTTAACATTTTTCAAAGAAAGAAAAAAATGTCCTTAAGATCTTTAAACACAAGTTAAACACTGCAGACAAATCCCTGAAAAAATTTTTTTAGTGATGTTTGAAAATTAAATTTTTTTTTTTTTCTTGTTATGTTGGATAAAATACAAATTACCATAATTTTAATAAATTTTGGTGAATTAATTAAATTATAAAAAAAAAAAAAATATGTAAAAAAAGATTTAATTTTTTATGATTTGATAAATCATAAACTTTTTATCTATATAGAATTAATTACGTCAATATTTTTTAAGGTTTATGAACTGTTGAAACGTTTTGATAAAGAACGTTAGTGTAAGGTTGAAAGTATATTAGGAAAAAAAGTCATTTATATTTAAATAGAATTTACCTTAAAATATTTAGATCTAAATTTTAGTTTTGCCTAAGGATTAAAACCCAAAATTTGAATTAATTTTTGTAATCTTTATTTTTAATTTAGTGCAGAATTGTTTTAGATATTGACCTGATTTTCAGTGGAGGATCATGAGTGCCTGACTTTAGGCGATTTTTATCTTTATATAGGCAAAAACACATATTTATATCGTACCATCAAGATTAATAATTTTTAATGAGTTGAGACACATGGGACTCTACTAAGAATTAGCCTTTAAGATCATTGTAACTAACTTTTCGAAACGCATAAATACTTACTTTTTGCTAAATTAATATTAATATTTTATGACATATTTTAAAGCTATTTTTTCCCAATTCATCTTGGCAAAAACTGTCACCTAATTACTGGAGTATATATTTATGAACGGTTGTAGTTGTTTATCGCCGGTAAAATTTATTTTTTAGTCTCCCCCCAGGTGCTAAGAAACATTTCGACTATAGTTTTTCTAGTGGCTTCGACTTTTGATAGTCAGAAATATTATGACTAGGTCGTACCTTTACATATATTCAGCTAAATTTCGACTAAAGTCACAGATAGTCTAAATATAATATTTCAGAAATATTTTAAATTTTGCGAAGATAATCTTTCTATATGAGTTCAGCACAGCTAAGTATTTATGAACTTTTTGGGAAGAACTATATCTTTCAAATTTTTCGATTCCAACGTTTAAATGTCCTCCGCCTCCATTCTGTGGATTCTACAGAATTGTAAAGTTATATAAATGAAATTAATAACGTAAATGCTGCTAAAAATATTAAAATATAAAATTATACAATAAATTGTCTAATGATAAACTAAAATCTGATCTTTTAACTCTTACAATTATTAACACAAAATTAAAATTAAATCCTTTTTACCATTATCCTTTTACCATTATTAGTAAATAATTTTATAAAATTTTATTATAAATTCAATTCTTTATTATTATTCTTAATCCTTAAAGATAATCATTTATAATTTCATTTTAATTTTCCATTTTAATTTTCATTTAAAATTCAAGACAAATAATTTTCCAAAAGCAAAACAACAAAAATTTATGTTTTTCACAACTTTGTTTTTACCGTTTTTTTTTTTTTTTTTGTGACAGTGTCACGCATTCCTTAATTTTCGTCCTTATTTTTAATTTTTTTTTTCTATTTTTAGGATTTTTTTTTTAATGTTATTATTTTTTATTTTATGTGTAACCAAAAAAAAAAATATTAAATTACATTTAAAAATAAAATTTAAAAGCGTTTTTTTTTTTTTTTGGTAAAAAAACAAAAATTTTTCTGGTTGGATTGGAAGGAAAACAAGAAAAAATTAAAAATTCATTGCACAGATTTTTTTTTTCCAATTCCCTTTGGGAGGAATTTAGTTATATAGGAAAAAAAAACAAGAACAGCGAAAAATAAAATTTTTCTTTGGTTATTTATGGAGTTTATTTTTTATCCCAAAAATTTTGTTTTTCATTTAATATCCTTAAGCTGCGTCTTTTGTTAAAGGACTATATAATAATATTTGTTACCAATATAAAAAGTTTTTAATAACTTGGTGTAAATCTTGAATAAAGTTAATAGGAATTATCAGTTCAAATTTTATGATTTTATGTAATTTGAATTAATGTAAAAAACAGCAGAATTTATGTAATTGATTGGAAAGATATGTTTTTTAAATAGTAAAGTCCTAGAAAGTCCTAAATATGTAAATAATAATACAGCATGCAACTACTTTTCTTCATTTGGTTGAACAGTCTGATGTGAGAGTAGGCCTACAAATCGTACTTAGAAACCGACTAATTGTATATTATATAATATAAATTTGACTACTCTACTGGTTGCTGGTCCTTATTGAGTTCAATTTTTAGAGACATCATTTACTATCTCTTACGCCAGATAGTAAATGATGTCTCTAAATTGGTCTTGGCAACAATTCATGACAATCACTCCAATTTATTTCAATTAAATGACTAATTAATTTTAAATCGATATATTCAACCAGTAAATTCTATAGCCCACTTTCTCAACTGTCTCAGTAATTGAAATTTTGACTAATTTATTTATAAAAAAAATATCAATTACTCAGTCCAACTCTTTGACTAAATTAATGAATATTGTAAATGAACTGATTTTTCTCTTACTATATCAGCAAATTGACTATATTATTTCCTGTTATCTCATCCTTTAACTGACACAGTAAATTGACTAATTTATTTTCCAAAACAAATCAATCAATTATTTTAGTCCAATTTTCTAAACTCATTGAGTAATGGATTGTTTCTTACTTATTTTTTGATTTTTGTCTCTCTGAGTAATTGACTGTTTTTTTTTGTACTGGATTCCTGACTAAATCAATTGATTATTTTTTTTCGTTATCCTTATCAGAGTCCATAAATTTTTAGTATATAAATTTTTGTATCTAAAATTAAACCAAAGAAATAGTAATAAAAATTTTCTAAAATTTTAATATTCAAAAGACCCTTGAGTTATTATTTTATTTTAAAATAAGTGATCTTTCAAATTATGCTAATTTTAATTTTTATAAAATATGAAATGAATAAATTGTCCCACAATTCAAATTTTATTGCTTACTTATACGTTACATATTGATAATCAAAACTTTTGTTCAATAAGAAAATAAATTATGATTCAGTCATTTTAAATTTTTCTATAAAGATATTCAATTTGGCAAGGATATTTGATAGAAAAAAATTACTGAAAAAAAAAACAAATTTCCATTAAATTTAACATTAATTTTTAATATATATTTTTTTTGTATAAATAAATTTAATATAATGAAAAATTATCCTGGACTGATTATTAAAATTTACAAAAACCAAACAGACTGGAAACAAGGATAAACGCAAAAAAAAAACGTATTATAATTTTCTTTCCATTTTATTTATTATTTGAAGAAAATATAAAATAAATTTTTTACATTGTTTTTTGTCGAAGACACAAAAAAAAAATGTTGTCCCTAAAGGAGGATATTAAATGCATCCATTTTTCGTAAATATTTTATTATCCTTTTAGATGTTTATATTTTTATCAAAAAAATTCAATTTGGATATTTTTACATAAAAGAAAATATTTGTAATTTTGGCTTTTTCATAGGACAAAAAAAAAACTTTATTAAACAATTTAATGATATCTAAAATTAATATCCTTTTTAAGGATATTCATTACATATAGTTAAAATTTATATACAATAAATATACTTTAAAGGATATTCAAAAGTTTATATTTTATAGGAATTTTACGTTAATGTATCCCAGATCCAGAATAAATTATACAACTTTTTGTTTATAATATTAAGAACTCTATTTATAATTGCGTATTATATTAAGAACAACGCAATATGTCCTTAAATCTTTTGACCATCTCTAATAAAAATGATAATATAAAAAATGATATCTATTTTTTTATGGACTAAACAAACAGTAGTTAAATTATAAAGAAAATATTATTATTATTATTTAGGATATGTGTTGTTAAAAATATTAAGGATACATCAATGTTGACATTTATTCTTTTATCTACATACATATCCTTAGAATTTATATATGACCTTAAAATTTTATAATAAATATCGTCCTCCTAGAAATCATTCAAATATAATTAAGATTTTTTATTGAAATATTTTCCAAAACATTAAAACTTTTAATCCGTATCATTTTTTAAACCATTTTTTTTTTGTCATAGGACTAAAAAGGACCGCAATCATTTCAATATGTATAATGTTCTATTGGTCAACAGACGGCATTTAAATAGTCAACAGAATAAAAGAAAATTTGTCATAATTTTTCAAATTATCCTACAAAAAAAAAACTGATCATAAAATAATTAACACAATTTCTTTTTTCTACTACGTAAATATTTTCTGTTTTTTTTTTTTGTATGTGTTGAAATTGAAAATAATGTGAAAATTAGTATATAATTTTAACGAAAATAATATTTCTTGTTAATCCACCTACACACCAAAAAAAAATGAAACTTTACAAAAAAAGGACAATTTAACAGATAGGAAGAAGAGAAAAAATGCAAACGTATATTTTATAATTTTAATTGAGTCCTTTTAATTACGGTTATGATATTTTAAATATCATAGTTGAATTTTTTTTTTCTGTAAAGGTTATAATAAAATTTTTTTAAGGATATGACTTTAAGCAGATTATTTTGCCAGCAAAAAAAAAACCACCTAAGTATACCTTTAACCCCATATATAATTTATAATGGAGTTGAAATATAGGGAGTTGAAATTTAACTACATACCCTAAAACTTTTAAATAAATTTTTTGTTACCAAAAAAAAAATAAGACGCAAAAAATCTTTAGTCAAAATAAAAAAGGACCTTTTTGTTCCTTAAACTTTGACTAAAATCATAAATAATATTTAACTATCTTATATTTTAAACTCATCATAAAATATGAGTTGGGTAAGAGAACCCTCAAAATGTAAAGTTCTTTAGGTTAGAGGTATAATATCTAAAAAAGTAAATAGTCAAGTAATTACAAAAATATTATTTACTGTGAACTCATTTTCAACAGGCTTTATTTTTTTTACGTGGCATAATAAACAAAAAAGGATCTTATTATAATTAATTTAGAAACTATTTAAAAAAAAAATGCTTAATGTAAGACAATGTTCATTAAATAGAAACTAATTTTATTTATTCAACAATTATTAAGAATTTAATTTCAAATTAAATATATTAAATTGTTTTACTACGCTAAAATTGATTTCACAGCACATAAACGGCATTAAAATTAAAAGGATTCATTATGTTATCATTATTTCGTCTAACATTTTATCACGTTATAATCAATTAAAATTCATCCGTATACCTTGAATAAAATTGTTGAAAGTTTGTTTTGTGTGAAATTGAATTTTCTAAACTTAGAAATTAATTTGAAAAACATAAAAACTACCTAATATATCATTCAACATAATTCTAAGAAAATTAAAATTTAACATATAAATATATGTTGAATCTATAGTAAGGTTACACAAAGTAAATTATTATTATTTTATAAGAAATCCTTGAAAAAGAATTATTTACAATTTTACCGCATACGTTAAAATTCGTAGACAGTTTTAATAGCTTCTAAGAATTAATATTATAATTTTTAAATGAGTGGTTTTTGAGTATAAAGACAAAATATTATTATTATATACGTAAATATAAATTTTAAGGACATTTTAAAGTTTTATGTATAAAAAAAGGATTTTATTTTTGTTTTTGTCCTTAAAATAATAATAAGATTTATGATAAGAAATTATAAATTAATTTATATATAAAAAACTATTAATATTTTAGTAATTTAAATTGGATTATAATTTAGGATAAATTAATTTGGTTATATTTTTTTGATGAATTACTGTCTTTAATTATGCTTTTAAGCTATTAAAAAATATTAATCGATTTTTTAAATTATATTGTTGGAAAAGATTTAGAAATTATATTTGAAATTCGTTAAAATGATTTTATGTATATTTGAAAATTTAATATTAATGAGATTTAGACAATGAAAATTATTCCCAAAATTACTAATTCATTTATGATAGGAATTTGATAGTTTATCTAAAACTTGGGGGCATCACATAATTATTAGAACATATGAAATAGGATATTAATATAACTAAAAGCGAAATTGGAACAACATATGGGAAGTAAACAGTGTTAAAACATGACCAAAATATTTGACTTTTTAGCTCTAATATAATATCTAAGTATCAAGGTGATTGTAGTGAAATATCATTGTTAACTAAATTATTGAGCGAGTACAACGGGACTATATTGGCCTGAGTGCGTGGATCCCTCGTGAATTCCTATCTTTCAAACCACCCAAATCATAATCATTGACCAACAACATTCAAAATTTCATTAATCATTGATTACACCAAATTTTAAAAACTCTGCACCTCTTGTAATATTAAAAAGCTCTGCACCTCTTGTAAACTCTCACCCAAAAATCATGACGTAGGTTGTAGGCGAAAATACGAAATTTCTGGGATAAATGGACCTTAATTAATTGCTTAAACCGTCTAAATATCAAAAATAATGATATTCGTACACTATCTAATTGGAACGCAAAATTTGACTAAAAACCTACCCGGAAAACAACGTTAAACCAAATCAAACACAACCAACAAACACAGTATACAAAATTTTAAGTAATATTGAAAACCAGTCAATGGAAAAATTAATATTTTTGATTAATAAAATTCTAAATTTTAATTATTTATATTTTAGTTAATTGAATTTTTAGTTGATACAGAAATTTTGTAATGGTAAAATTTAATCAAAATATTTAATAGAATATGTTTCAAAAGTTTGTAAATTTATGAAACATAGTTTATGTTCAAATAAATCATTAAAACAAATACGTAATTTTAAAATAATATTTTTATTAAGGATAAATTTGACTACGACCGCAAAAAAACTAAAAACTTTATAAACTTATTTTTACCAAAAACAAACAAACATTTTCTATTTATATAACAATTTTTTTTAAATTCAAATAACCAAATATACAAAATGACCAGTCATAATATTAGTAAAATTTTATGATACTCACAAAAAAATAATTTTAATTTGCATAAATTTTATTATATAAACAAATATAAATATTTACATATAATTTAGAAATATTTATATAAAATTTACCCTAACTAAAAACACATAAAAAAATATGCTATAAAAATCTTATAACATATTTTTCATCCACAATAAAAATATCGTATTTAATGGTAACAAGAAATTTTTTGAATGATTATATTATTAACTAAATTTGAATAACCATAATTAATTATCTTTATTTTTAGAAATTATATGGTTTCAAGTTTAACAAGTAAAAAATAATTCATTTGCATGTAAACATTTTCCAATAATGTAAAAATTAAAAGATTATAAAAATTTTATTTTTAGAATTTTATTCCATAAATTAATTTTTAAGAAAAATTATTTGCATAAATAATAAAAATAGAAAAATCATTAAATTTAATGGTAAATAAGAAGATATAAAAGATATAAATAAATTGGAAACCATTGAAAAGTTCGTTTGTTCTTCAGAAATTTGAAAGTTTTCTTTAATTTGAAATTCTAAAGTTTTTTCATTATTATAATGTGAAATTTCATTATCGTTTTTCTGATTTTAACTTAGTTACACAATGATATATAACTGAAATAAATTGTAGCCTATCTACAATAATTGCTCACCAAAATTCAGTATTTATGATTTCATGTAATATTATTTATACTATGTGCGCCTAACGTTATGTACGAATGTTCGTTTCCTTATGTTTCGAGCGAAAGGTTGATATTATTTTGTTAATTGAACCAAAATATTTCAAATTTTAAATGTTATATTTTCAGAAATAATTATATAATTCTAATTTTTGATTGATCAAAAAATTAATTGTGATATTTTCGTAATTAACTAAAACTTCATTTATTTTTCGCCTAATCATAATTCTTTTCTCATTAAATAGAATCACTGATACTTTCTTAATCATTTAGGAATAAAGTAAATATACTTAAATTGATTTATTTACTATTCCAATTTGAGTTTTTACTTTAACAAATTTCTGGTAAAAATCTGGTAACAATCCACTTACTAAATTAAACTTTAATTGACAATTTCTAGTGAAAAAATAATTATCACTCAATTACTAACAAAAGTTTCCCTAAGTCTCTAAAAATTACGTTTCACAATTTCAATGATTTTCATCTAACTATTAAGTTAACTATTAAGTATCACAATTAACATAGTAGCAAATACTTACATATTTTCATCTTCATATCCCACTATTAAATTTTGTAAATAATTTTTTAAATGCTTTTTACCAACTTCAAATTAAATTCTTTTTCATAAAATTTTAAAATTGTTAATCCTTCCAGGACATTTTTACATATTCAAAACGATATCATTTGTAAAAAAAAGATTGGAATATACATACAAAACGAAATTATCCTTTTTTTTCTGTCATTTCACGAAATGTAAGCGTTAATTACAGAAACAAATAGAATAAGAACTTTTTTTTTAACACACTAAAATTAAATAGCACCAAGGATTAAAACCAAAACAATGCGAATCTTTTTTAATAAACATTCATTCGTTCATTGGTGTGAAGAGAGATTAAAGTAAAGTCAAACTTAAATAAAAAAAATAATAAAATATTTAAGTTTAAATGAAAATTTTGTTTAACTTTTTCAACTTTTCAATTTTTCTTTTTCGTTTTTGTATTGAAACAAAAGTTTATGTGGTAAGAAAAAAGTTTTATATTCAATTAGAATTTAGTATACAATATTTAAGAATTGGATATAATCAAGGATATTTTTTTTTATATATTTGATACATAAAAATTATATTTAGTTGAATAATATTATTAGATAAACTTTCATTTTTTTATTCAAAGTTCTTTATATGAAATAAATTAAATAAAAGTTTTGGTATTACGAAGTTATTTTCATTTATTTAGTATTTAATTTTTCCAATTCTACAGCAAAAATTAAGACATCTTAATTTATGCCATTGACTTATAGAAAATAATAAATAATTTATATTTATTGTTTTATTATATATTTTACTTTTAACCCCATTTTTATTCTACTGTGAGAATATGCTTCCTTATTTTTTCAGTTGAATTTTTCTGAAATTTTATTGAATTTTTAACTTTCTCTTCTACTAAATTATGGAATTATCCAATTGTGAGCCTATTTAGACCTAATATATTTGTAAATTAATTTAATACTATAAGTTTCAATGTATTGCAGAAACTATTAAATAAATCAAGCTAATGACATGAATTCTGAGCCAATTTCCATCAGCAAATAATCTCAGTCCTTTGTAACATATCTCCTTATCTTCAAATAAAGTACATCGATGTCTCGAATTAGTATCAAAATCAATACATTTTGATAGCAACCTAAAATAATAAAGATACTTACATATATCACACAGCACTTAAAATATTTAATAAGTCTGGACATTTTTTATTAAATTCCTTACAAAATTTTTGTTTTTGAATTTGTCACTTGAGCTTCTTCTATAATAAACTATTAATATTTCCCAGTAAAAAAACTATATTGCTCTCAGATATTATGAACTATTTTCCAATTAAATTTCTATATACAGAAAAATGTTAAAAAATTCTATCGAAATTTTCATATTCAAAAATTTTTGAATTAAATTTATCATTTAAAAAACTTTGGTTATGTAAAAAAAAAAAACATTTTGAAAATGAAGTGAAAAATTTCCAAAAATAAAGAAAAAAATAATAATTTCCATTAATAAACTACTTTCCTTATTTAATTAATTTAGAAAAAATCATAAATATTTCAACACATTATCCTATTAAGAGTTTAACAACTTAACGTACATAAAATTATGGCGCATATAACCTAGTTTTTCTGTACATTCTGATAATTATTCGTTAATAAGATTTAATAGAAAATTTCGTGATTTTCTGTTTTTTTTTTATCTTTTCGTTTTTCCTCAATTTGTTGTTGTTTTATTTGTGTAAATTATTATTTTTTTTGTTGGTTTATGTGGTGCCATGAACTTTCATTTTAATGGGGAAAATTAACCTTTTCTATATTGTATAATAAAGTAGTAAAAATATTTTGAAAGCACATCGACTTTTCTTATAAACATTTCTTTATATTTTTCTTAGTGATATTTTCTTTTATGTAAAGGAAAATTGCTGATATATTTTCATAAAATTATGTAGATCCAATAATTTGATAATAAATATATAAATATTAAAAAATTATATTTTTTGCATACTTTTAGGCGAATATTATTAATAATTTTTTTTTTTACATTTGTTTAAGGGAAACAATTAAGAAACTTTTATTTCTTGGTGAAAGCTACATTAAAGTTAATTCAATTTAATTTTTGCAAATGTCTGAAATATTCATTTTTGCCACTATCGTTATCTCAAAGTAAATTGACATCATTTTGTCTTCATTACAGAATATTTTTAATCAAATTTGCCTAAAAGTCTGTAGTATTAAATATTTCATACTTAAAAGAACATACTTTTAGGCGAATCTGATTAAAGAAAATCCTCCAATTAAGCCTAGATGAAGAAGTCACTTTTATTGCTGGGAGAAAAATCTTTAATAACCTGGAAAATTACAATTTTTATAACAATCTAAAATATTCATGTCACAAAAACCTTGTTAGGTAATATAGATTTTCCTAAGTAACATAATCTAAGTTTCTTCACTAAAGATTATATTAATCTTCTACATATATGTTTCCTAAAATTTACCATATATAAATATTTATTTCTCATCCCACGACTTTTTGTAACAAATTCAATGAAAATTTAAGCCTAAATTTTTTTTTTTGCATAATATATTTTTTTCTTATTAAATTCACCATCACATTTTTTTTTTGGTGTTACAAGTAAAATATAAAAAGTTAAGATCTTTTTAATGTGCACATATTTAAATAAATGAAACATATAATTTTATGTTAAGGAAACCTTACCAAAAAAAAAAAAATATAACATTGTAAAATGATGTGAAAATTCAAAATGATTTTCTTTGATTATAATGATATGTGTTTGTGGTATACAATAAAATGTAAATTTTGTTTAGGCACCAATTTTAACTTTATACAAAAGATGGAAAATTCTGATTTAAATGTCTCAAAGGACATTAAATTATATCATAAAATTTTATTATAATAGCGGTCTAATTTCAATTATACCACAAACAAAATATATTTTAAATTTCTATTTTTTTTCCTTTTCTTTATTGAAACATTTTTTTCTTTTTGTTCGTTTGTTTATTTTTTGTTATTAAGGATAAATTTGGATATAAAAGGTAATAATATTTTTGTTGAAAAACTTAATTTTAATTTAATTGCCTCGTAAAACGTAAAAGTAAATTTGATTTAATTGGAGGCATTATTATAATATCAAATAAATAACGTATAAAATATTTGAAGAAAATATTATTATAAATTTATTTAGTTTGTGAAAATAATTAATGACTCCCTTAAGGAATATAATTATTGTCCTTTCAATAAACTGTGAAATTTCGAATGAATGGCAGAATTTCGAATTAATATTAAATTATAACAATTTTCATAATTTAAATCTTTTATTATAATAATTTTCAGATTTGTTTAACTATACAATTTGAAAATGGATATGAAAAATTAATTTTGTGAACAAACGAACACGTTAAAAGTTCAAGTTCAATTTTTTTTTAAAAAAAAAAAGAATTAAAATAACAAAAATGAAGGTTATTTTTTTCCAGAAATTAGCAAAAATTTGTTTTACTTTTAAATAAAAAAAAATTAAATTTTACAAATATTGTTTTTTACGATATTATACTCAGAATTGTTAATCATTTGCTCCCCGCTGATAAAATTAAATCAGGATAAAAATTGAAAAGTTAATTCAGCCATTAAAATTATTCCATAATAAAATAACAAAATCAGTGACCCTTTTTTATACATTTAATTTTTGGTAAAAAATATTTAATGAATTTCTTTTCCAATTTTATCGAAAATGGTTTTATTTTCGATAAAACTTTTAAGGTTGATAGAATTCAATGTTTTCATTAATTTTTTTACAACTTTTTGTTGGCGACAATAAAAATTCAAAAATTACTTAGTTGAATAAATTTATTTTCTTGATTAAAATTTAACCAAATTAATCGATATTTAATTATTTGTAAATTTACTAGAAAATCGTTAACAAAAAAAAAATTAAATCAATTTTCAAAATAATTTAATTATAGAAAAAAAGTTTAGAAAATTAATTTTTTTCTTACCATTAAATAAATTTCCTCCGTCAAAAAAAAAAGTAAAAATTTATTTGATTGACATTTAATTTCACAATAAATTATTTTTTTCCAATCAAAAATATACTTTTTTTCACCAATAAAATATACTCGAAATATTTTATGTGTTTTTAAATGTAATAAAATGAAAATTTATAGCAAACACACATAAAAAGAAAATAATGGTGAACTCACCAATTGACATTATCAATAAAAATTCAATTATCTGGCTAATAAAATTGTCACAACATCATAAAAAATATAAGATGGTTTTTTTTTACCCAAATAATTAGAAAATTTATCAATGACACTTTAACGATTTGAAATTTATTTATTAAATATTCGAAAATATTATATAGCAAACATGATAAAATTGCATATTTTCAGGCTTTAATGATTTGTTCAATCGTATTTAAAATTCCAAAAAAAGGTTAATTTAAAAAAAAACAGGATCAGGAAGGATACAATTAAAATCAATTTTGTGAATTTACCCTACCGAAAAAAAAATCATTTTTAATTAACTGATATCGCAATTATTTTGACCTTTCAACTTTTGTGCTAATTTTGTATGTAGCTCTATCAGACAAAAAGGGGCAAAGAAATTATTTCTCTTTCACATAAAATAATCAAATTTTCGCCAAGTTAACAAAAAAATCTTTTAACATTTTTATTGTGTGTGTATGTATTATAATAATTGCTTAACAACGAATCCTTTTGCATTCACAGTTTAACACTTAACTTAAATTACATTCTATCATCAACCATTAAATCCCATAAAATTACAAATTACATAAAAGTTGTTCCCTTTTTTTTTCCTGTTTATCTTCCATTGCTGGAGTTAAAATTAATGGAAAAATAATATGATTATATAAGAGGGTATAGTATAGTAGTGAAAAACCTCAATGAAAAGTGGTTTTTCTTTTACAGTAAAAAAGAATATTATTTATTTATTTATTATAGATAAAAAAAAAAATAGAAGAAAAATTGGAAATTTTATCGTTAAGTACACAAAAAAAAGAAGAAATTTCTGATACTCAGATAGCAAATGACCTGAAAACAGAAAAAATAAAACTAAAAGCCACTGTTGTCTATGTTTGCAATGGGGATTTTGTTCTTGGTATTTGCTATCATAAAAAACCTAAAAATTGGTATTTTAAGTTAATAATAATTTTTCATTGGGGAATATAATTTTTCATTTTCTGCTGAGGGAAATCTATTTTATATTTATATTATATAGATTAAAATTTTAATGGTGGGAAATGATTAAAGAAACTTTTTTTTTCATCTCTGATATAATTATCAGATGATGAATAATTAAAATATAGAAATTTTATTTTATATAGAATCAATTTTCTCTTGTGTGCATTTTCACAATTTATTAAAGTATAAACGTGATTGGGGATAAAAAAATTTTAAGTAGTTAAGTAAATTTATATGTATAATTAATTACAAGTTTTAATCAACTTTAGGAAAGAAAATTGTAGGAAACAAAATTTCATGTACATATTAATAAAATAATAAAGAATTGAATATTTTTAGGCTAAATTTAGTTTTTTTAATTGTGAAATTTAACCAAAATAATTTTTTTAATTTTCATTTTATTAATCTAATTAATAAATTTGGTAATAAAAATTTCCCTACAAATAGAATAAATAAAATTATAATGATTATTAATGATTATCGTCATTAGGCGTTATTACTTAAATAATTGACTTCCATTAAAATTACATAAATAACATATAATACTACTTTCTCCAAGTAGGCGTCGACTCCAAACGTCTATTATAAATTTAGTATGAACCACTTAATCCGAAGTTAGTGTTAGAGTTAGACCATATGCAATTTTTGTAATTATGCAATTTTTTCAATACCCTAAATGTATGCAATTTTTTCTATACTAACCAATTTTGTGGTGAAATTTTTGACTTAAGGATTGTTTATTTGACATTTGTTGCTCCAATTTTATAGTCTTAAATTAATCCAAAATTATAGAATCAAAAATTTTTAAATTTGCACAAGTTTTAACTTCTTTTACACGAAAATGGATGGTAATTTCATGAAAATTTACTTCCTACTTGCAATTTATTTCAATTTGGTTTTCTCACTTTCTACATCAACCTCACACAACCAAATGTGAGAATATATGAGAATATGATATGGAAATATGTTTAATTAACCACATTCTCATATTAAAATTTACAACTACACATTTCAAATTATTATATTAAATATATATTTTACCAAGCAGAAATTTTATATAATATTGTACATTTTAAATCTTTAGGGATATCTTAATTAACATTTGACAAATATGAAAAAAAAAATTCTTAATTAAAAACATAATAATTACATGAATACATGAAAATGAAACCTAACATAAAAAAACTTACTTCATTATTAATAAATCATTTTGCAAAAAAAAAAAAAACATAAAAATATGCTAAGTCATATTTCGTACTACACAAAAATTATGAATAAAATTTTTCTAAAATAACAAAATTATTTTTGTTTCACTAAACTTCTATAAAGATACACAAAAAAAAAATTTGACCTAATCTAATCTTTTATTAAATCCAAAATAGGTTAAATTCTATGCAAAACGATTATAAAGAAAACGTTCAAAATAAAATATTTTCATAAAACATAAATTTAGACCGCACATACAAAACATGATATGTATTTATGTATTTTTGATATAAAACAAATATTTTCCTAATAAGAGTATAAAGTATCCTTTTTTTTTCTCTTCTTCTTGTTATGGATAAAAAAGCCTTCAATTTGCATTTGACTGGTTTTGAATAAAATACCCTCAGAATTAACAACAACGGCAACAAAGTTTTTGTAATACAGTATTATATGTAAATTTCCCTTTTATGCTCTTATCATAAAATTCTATGTTTCAAAAAAAAAAACCCTTATTTATTTTTTTTTTTTTTTTATAATTTTAATCACAAAACGAGTCAAGTCCCAAAATCATTAGAGTTTAAAGAAATAAAAGCTTTTTAGTCGATCAAAAGAATAGAAAATCCTTAAATTTTTTAAGTAATCTTTAAGGATATATACACATCAACAACAACAACAACAACAGAACAAAAAGTGAAACTCTCTCTCCCTTTGTAAGATCTTAAAACATAAATAAAAGAACACTTTTTTTTTCATCATCAATTTCTTTTTTTGTTTCGTCAAAATTGCCTTTCCTTAACAAAAAAAAAAATCTACAAAAAAAAAAGGATGTCAACTCATACATTCAAAAAAACAAAAAGGACATTGAATGAAAAACAAAAGAAAAATCCTTAAAAGATTTTTGCAACAACAACAACAACACACACACACAAAAAAATAGAAAGAAAAATCATTATTTATTAATTTATATGCTTTTAAAAAACACTTTTTTTCTTTTGTAGATTTTTTGCAAACCAATTTTACTTACATAAAAATAAAAATTGTTGTGTCCTACTAAATTTATACTGACTAATAACGAAATTTGTATAGTCAAATTGGAGCATTAAGTAGTCCTTATTTAGGTAATATAATTTTATAGAACAAAATAAAGTGAAGAGTTAAGTGTATATGAGTGCATATTTTCGATTAGAATTCTTGATTAAATTTCTATGTATGCAATTTTATCCAATGCACTTTCATAGATGATAAAGTTATTAATAATTCATTTAGAAATTTCGATTAAATTTATAAATAAATTATAATATAATTTTTTTGATGTAAATTAATTAAATATTATAATTACCAATTACGTTTAAGATTTATAGATTGAAAAAGTTTTCCTGACAACTTTTTAGATTCAAATTGTTTTTGCAGATTCTTTTTAGCTCCCATAATTAAGGAAAATTATTTACTATAATTAAAATTTAAATAAATTATAATTTTGAGTGATTTTTCCTTCAGAATTCATTAGAGTTAAAAACTTCCTCACGTAATATTTAACCTAACCTAGTTTCTCTATACCTTCAGTAGAATTTTCAAGAGAAAATAAACGCTTTTGATTATCTTATATTATTTTTAGCATCTTTAATTAAAGTTAATGAAATTTTAATTGAAATATGATAAAAAAATGTTTAATTAAAAGTGAAAAGTTTATTAAACTAACCAAAAAAATTAATTATCTAAAACAATAACAAACTTGAATTTCACCATTCACCATAGTTACAAAAAACAAAACCGTCGTAAAATACGAACTATTTTTTACATATTCAACATTCGCACTGCGACTGACAATTTAATTTAAATTTTGTTTGATCATTAAATGGGAGTAGGATTTGACATTTCAATTCAAAGCGACCATTTTAAATCCTTCTGTAGCTTCTAAAAGGTGCGATACAAAATGGAGAATTTTCCATTTAATTTTCAATTTTAAACATATTTGTTCAAATGAATTTCGATTGAATTTTTTTTTTAAATTGTTATCTATAAAATTTAATTTACTATGGTATTCAATTAAATAAAATTACTGGAGGAAAATGTAATTCTAGAATTTTTAGTTTTTCTCTAATCAAATTAAATAAAAATCAAAACATTTCCACAAAAAATATCTAAGAACGACTACATAAAATTAAATATTATATTGAAGAATGATGACAGAATAAATTCTTCTTTAAAAAATAAACACATATATATCCTTTCGAATCACAAATTGTTATTTAATTTAAAATTACTTTTTTTTTACGTAACACAAAACAAACATATATAATTTATTTTTTTGATATCACGTCCAATATAAGAAAAATCCATTAAATTATTAAACCATATATCCTGTCATTTCATTTTATATGATGAAGGTCACCTACTACACTACATGTCCATCAAATATGACGTGTATACAAGAAGTACGGACAAACAGAGAAAAAATCAAATATATACGAGTATAACTATATAGGTGTAAATATAGATTTGAAGTCTGAAGTCATTTATATTTCTGATATACTTATATACAAAACTATATTTCCTTGGATCCGTTTTTCTTCTTTATTTATTTGTTGAAGAAGGACGTTTTGATAGATAGATGAATTATCTAGGGAAGGAGTATACCATATAATAACAATGTTTCTTTCGTTTCATGGAGAAAATTTATTCCATCTTTTGATGTGATTTGTGTTGTTTTTTTGACCATGAAAAAATCTTGATATACAAAAGAAGCAGAAAATATTAAATTGTTATTATTTTCCGGTATAAAATGTTATTATCCATGTCCTTAAATAAAGTGAGGATATATATTTTTTGTAGGATATTATATAAAAATTATCCATGAATTTATAATAAAGTTTTACGACAAACATTAAAAAAATATATAAGAAAATCTTCATTATAAGCTTTAAAATGTTGAAATACTAAAATTGCACTATCAAGGATATTAAAAAACATAGAAAAACATTTTTAAGAATATACTGCGGAGAAACAAAATAGATTAAGACTATAGATTAGATTAGCGAATGGGTAGGTAACATATTTTTCTTATCACGCAGCGACCTAATAAGATCTATTGTCATGTATCCTTTTATTTTACTAACCAGCTTCAATATGCGATTTAGATGGCTTTGAATCAGCCTCCTAAAATGGTAGAAGCAAACGCCATATAGTGGAGATTAGGCCTCCTGCAAGCTCTTCACATTTATAGAAAATATCTTCCGAAGACCAATCCTCATTTTACATATTCTCCATGGGCTGTTTAAATCGCCCTTTAATATAATATATATTTTACAGTAACATGTTAGCAAGTCTGTTATTATGTCAAACTCATCTCTGCGAATTCGAAGTAAGTCGCTCATCATTTTTACTGAACTTTGTGGTACAAATAAGCTGATAATCTTATCTGTTCCGATCGACAATAATAGGTTTGATTTTTGGATATTTTTATAATTATTTTATCAATCTCTGTTTCACCATAGATGTATTTAAAAATATTGAACCATTATTTTTATATTTAACTTTTTATTGATTTAAGATTAATGATAGGACAATAACAATTTTTCAACAAAAAAAATATATAATTTTAAGGCAAATATTTATTATATAATATATAGGATAGACAAAAAAAAAATTCAATCTAAAATATTTGTGGGATTTGTTGTTATTTTGTTTTCGAATTAAGGATTTGATTAATGGATTTTTATTTTCTTATACGAGTATACAATTTCATTTAATCATATATTAGACTAGCAAAATTTAAATACACATTTTTATATAAATGGAAGAAAATAGGAGTTGATATAAATTGATTTTAGGTGATTATTTATAGAAAAAAGTAGGCGACCCAAAAAATATAAATTATTTAAAAAAAAAAAACAAAGAATGACGTAGATTTATTGTGTGCGGAGGATAGATACAAAAATTTATTCATTAACGTAAAAGATATATACATATTGGCAAATAACAAAGTGTAAAAAATGATATTGCTAACAGAACAAATGTATCATCAATAAACAGTGTAATGTTCCCAGTGATTGTGAAAGTAATTTAAAAAAAAAAAAATTATATAGTAAAGACATCTGAATTATTAATTTAACTTTCGTTGTTGTAAGATTAATCAATTATAATTTCAAAAAAATATATGAATTAACATTGGATGCTCGGTATATGTATGACGATAATATACAATGTGAAGCTCAGCTCCTTCATGTCTCTATCCCAACTATTCCAAACCTGCACAGCCTCTCATATTTAATGACTCCAAAATCTACACAAATTTAATCCATTAAAAAAACCATAATTCTTCTCTTCAATTCCTTCTCCAATTTTATCTAATTTAATCTCTCTCTTGTATATTAATACCACTACTATATACTAAATGCTAAACATACTAAATACTACTACTCTCAATTATTAATCCTGGATCCTCTTATATATTTTAAACATAATTTTCAATAATTTATTTATTCAATATTGATACAGTAAATCCTTAATCCAATAAAAATTGTCTGTGAATAATACTTTTTTTAGTATGATTGATTGTTTTACAATTGGTATATACGAGTATAAATAAAATTTCCAATTTTTCTACATTCACAAATATTAAAATTCAATATATTTTATTCATGTATATATACACAATTATATGATAAAAAGGATTTCATGGTTATAAGTATAAAAAAATCCTTTTTTTTTTCTAAAAAAAAATTTAAGTAAACATGAATAAACTATAAAACTTAAGTAAATAATTGAATTAATCAAAAATAAAATATACCAGTATATATCTCAACAATATCTTAATATTATTTCCCAAATCCTTTCGGTCTAATCCTTTCGAATTTATTTTAATAAAATATTCATCCTTTTCTTTTGAATATGTTTTTTTTTTCTCTCTTTATATTTATGTTATTGTTGTTATGTAAATTGCAATCATTGAAATTAATCCATAAATACTTTTATATATACCTTTCACACAATTTCTAATTTTTTGATATATATATATAGAAAATTTAGATACGTTTCAAAAGCATATACAAAAACAAATCATAATATAAACTTTCATTTTTTTTTTCTTACATTTTCATTTTCAATGGAAAACGTACAAAGGAAACCAAAGAAGAAGAAAAAAATATAAATTGTAAATCTGTAAAATTGAGATGGAAAAGAAAGAAATTCTGCACAGAGAAAGTAAAATGAAAAAAAAAAAAGGATTCATTAAAGAAATACAATTTTCAATATCATAATATACTAATTGAGTTCTTGTACGTGTACCGGTTTTTTTTTTTACTTGTAGATTATAATGTTTCTGGTATATTGAATTTTTTTTACTATAGGATAGCAACACTTTCAGATATTTTATTTTGATTAAAATTAATTGATTCTCAAAAGAAGAAGATATGAATAGAAAGGACAGGAAAAATTTGATTGTAACAACAGTTTGCCAATTGAATTAACTTATATTTTCTATGATAAAATTTATTTAAGAGCCAGGTAAAGCTAGAAGGTATTAAGACAAAGAAATTATAAAGGGAAATTTTTTTTTGGGAAATTAGAATAAATTAGTAAAGTTACTCTAAAATTTTTGGGAACATAATATTCGTTATTTAATTTAAAATTAATAATGAGTTTTAGTATAACAATTATTGTAATCATGAATTTAGTATAACTAAAAATTTATGAGCAATTTGAATGTTATGATAGGTTAATTAAATTTTACTCTACTAATTTGGGGGCAATAATTATTATTTCAATTTTTCATAAAGTAACCACATTTTTTTAGGTAGTATTTCATCAGACGAAGTTTTATTCAGACAGGTTCACAAACGAGACTCTGATTATATGGAAACTCATGGTTGCATTTTCCTCTAGACCAAGTGTGTTTTTCCCCCTTAATTAAGTTACTGTGGGCAGAAATTAAACCTACAACTTTGTTCCTTAGCTCAATAGGCTTCTCAATCTCAAGCCCGTGAATTGATTAACAAATTTTAAAAATTCATCACTGTATCTTGAAATCACAACTCATCTAATATAATTTTCTTCTTTGAACATTATTCTATTTTTTATTTTCTCTTTTTGTTATGCATGAATTTTCATGACATTTTTGTTTAATTAAAATAAAATAAAATAAATCAATCATTCTTATTTTTCTTCATTAATAAAATAAACCAATAGAAGACAATTTAAAAGAAATTTTTTTTGTTAAGGAAAATTTCTCCAAACATTTTCTAAAAAAGGAAAAATAAATTGTTTTTGTATTACAAATCTTGAATGGACAAAATAGAAAAGGATCTAAGTAAAATGGAAAACTTTAAAGGAATTTTGAATTTGAAAAGAAAAACTTAATTTAAACGTAATTGAATGACAATAAAAAAACTGAATTATTTTTTTTTCCATAAAACTTTTCTGAAAACTTTCTAAGAAATTACTAAAAGTATGCAATTCTTATTGTTTTTTTGTTTCACAAAATTAGATTCCTTTAAAAGAAATAACGCCTGTCTAATTAATTGCTTCCCATCCCCATCCCCTCACACTTTCTGAATTGCATTAAAATAATATTAAATAAAGAACGTTTTGTTATTTATCTATTCCTATTGTCTTATTTAAATAATTAATAGCATATTTTTAGGTGCATTTAAATTTTAATTTTGTTTTAAATTTTATTCTAAAAAAACAAAATGGTATATAAAAAAACTATAGAAAAAAACTATAGAAAAAATTTAAAATTTATTAATTATTTAAAATTTAATTACAAAAGTTAAATATTTGAAAATAATATCTATGAAATTTTTGTGTAACTTTTGAACAGAAAACTAGAAATTCTTTAATATCCCCTTTTCTAATTAAAATGTTAATTAGTCTTTATAAATTTTCATATTTTCAAAATTATATTATAGTAGAGAGTACAAAACTTTTCAAAAAAAACTTTTTTTTGCTCTACAGAATTTTGAAATGAATTTTTTTTATAATTAAATTGTTATGGAAAAAAGTTATTCGAAATTTTCCAACAACATCAAAAAAAACTTTACAATGACGTAAAAATTGACACATATGGAAATTCGTAACTATGAGAAACTGAAATACAATTTTCATTTTATAGAATCAAGAATTGGATTTCACAGTTATATATATTGGCTTGAAATAAAGGTTATTAAAATACCTACATTTTGGTATAGTATACGAATAGATTGTAAAAAGCATTGCCCTACTCAAATCATACTTACTTAGTTATATATAGATTCTAATGTTATTTTATTTAATTGTAAATCAAAATGTTTTAAAATTATCCAAACGTAATAAAATTAAATTTCACTATGATAACTTATAATATGATATTCCTATGATAGTACATATAAAATAGTGAAATAGTTGATATTCGAAAAGCACTATATGTTACAGTATCGAAATAAATAATAATAAAAACATTATAGTCAAAAGATTCCTTGTAAATATGGAATCTATGAAAATATTTGACAGTTTATAAAATTTATTTTAAAAAGATCGAAAGTCGAAAACAAAAATTCTGAACAGTGTTAAACTCAGCTAAACTGTCCAAAAATCCCACTTGTTCCTTTTATTGACTTGGTCCTACCTCTTGGTGATACTCCCAGACATTCTGTTGCAATTAATGTACCTACTATTTCTTTGTGATTATGGAACCATAATTTACTTTGTATTAGAAAAACTATTAATATGATCAATCTAATGGCATTTAGTACTGAATCAATAATTGTAAGCAATAGTTGTGCTCATTTAAAGCAGAGCGTAGTTCGTAGTCTGACTCATTCGATTTCGAATAGAACTTACAACCTTCTGCAAACATTAATTGAAGTGTGGTACTCATTCGATAACGAATAGAACCCATAAACATCAGCAAAATTGATCACTTTGCACACCAGCAAAAAATGGAATTAAGAAACCTTGAATTTTAGTGATAAATTTAAATATTTTTTTATTACAATTTCATTTATATTATTCTCACTGACTATAAAAACTTATAAAACAAAACCTTTATTTATTAGTCATTTTAGCCAATTTGAATGACCTCTACACAATATAAAATAACAATTTTTTATGTCATACAGAGTTGACAACCATTTTACTATCGGACAAAAAAAGGGAAATAAACAAAATCAACTATGTATAATAATTTATATACGAAGCTATTAAAAAAATAAGAGTAGCAAAAATAGAAAATAACATAAAAAAAAAACCTAATTTTTTTTCTCTTCTGATCAAAAGATTCATGGAGCCATGGAAATTGATAATTTAATGTTTATATTTTACTCGGTTGGTGTTAAATTTCTTTGGCGCCAAATATACTTTTTTTTATATATATATTTTATAACCAGACATGATGAAAATGTCGCCATAATGTCGATAATATGAAAACGAAAAATAGTTTTATTTAAAGTTTACTTTGACAGAGATAGTTTTGTTCAACAACACAACATAAAAAACATATCAAAGAAAATTATTTTAAAATGAAAATTCTAGTTTTTATTATATAACCTAACTAAAAAAAATCAATATTATGTTTTAATATTATTTTAACAAATAAAATTTTATCATCATTGTAATAAATTTTCTAGTAATAATATTTTTATTTGATATTTCGATGAATTTTTAAATGAACATCTTATTATTTTATTCTAGAAGGGAAAATTTCCAATTATCCTGATCCTGATGGCACTTGATTGAAAAAAAAATATATTTTAAATATTCTTTAAGTTAAAAAGATTTAATTTTAATAGTTTGTTTTCTTGAAATAATTTTGCAATATAGCCGGAAAAATATAACATATTTATATGATCAACAAAATAATTGAAGAACGCCTTAAAATATGAAAATCTTAATGGAATTATTCAATCTCAACGAAATTTATATGCAAACTAAATATTTTTCAATTAAATCTCAGAGATTTAAGCAACTATTTTTCTTCAAAAATTTTAAAGAAGATTTAAAACAATTTCCTTTTAATATATGGTATACAAAATTTCCTTACAATGTGGTCGGATTTATTATAATAACTAATAAAGTCCTTAAAATAATACAAAATTATTATGAAACGAAAAAGAAAATCAGCAAAAAAATGTCCATAAAGAAAAATTCTTAATAAAAAATTAAATCTTTCATCAAAATTTTCGCACTCCAACTAAATCAGAAAAAAAAACGGACACAAATAATCCATTCAATTTTCATTTTTTTCATTATTGTAGCTTATCTCTATTATTTTTCACGTCCGATTTACGGACAAATTATTATAAGGAAAAATACGATTAAAACCAAATGTCCCACGACAAATCAAGGATTTTTCATTTTTTACGTTACAGAACGAAGGAAACTATTAAGTAAATTATGGCGATCCGATAATGTTGAACCATTCTTCTTCTTTTTTCATTCTTCTCAAATTACAGCGACAAAATCCAGAGAAAAAAAATCCTTTTCCAGATTGAAATTATTTAAATTTTCATCCTATCAGAAAAACAAATAAGAATTCCTTTTTTTTACCTTATCCTTTTTTTTTTGGGGGGTTTGAAAAATAAAAACTTCCTGTAAAGTCGGATTTTTTCGCCAAGAAAATTGTAAAAATATTAAAATATTTACGAGAAACAAAACTGGGAATTTTCAAAGCATTTGGGTTTTTAGAAGAAACGTAACTTTTTTTTTTCGGTTCATACTTCCTTTTGAGTTAGGATATCCAAAAAGGACATGGTATCAGGATCAAAACCAATAAAAAAAAATAAATATTATATTCCTTCTATCATTTTTTTTCTTGTAGAAATAGTAAAAAGTTAGATGGGTAAAATAATTTTTTTTATGGCTAGAAATGTGTTTCTAAGGATAAAATCTCTTCGGGATTTCATGTTGGAATTTCTTTATTTATTTATATATTATTTGGAATTAATGTTATAGTGTGTAACTACTGTTTTCTTCGTTGCAAAAGTGTAGAGAAAAAAAATATATTATATATAAGACTTTTAGATTTTTATCCTTTTTTTTTTCTGTATATAATTTTTGTTTTTTGATATGCGGTTGTATAAATGTGGTTGTGCGGTTAGGATGGTAAATATAGCCAACAAAAAAAAAAGACTATAATAATATTAAATACAAATGACATTTATATAAACAATAAATTAGGATTAAAATTTGATGTTTGTATATAGTTTTTTTTTATTTTGGTTAAGTTTAGAAAAAGAATTAACTAATATTTATGAGGCAATTAATTAGTTTAGAAAATTTTTTTTTTGGATAAAATAACTTTGCTTCTTTTTACGTATAGTAAAATGTGTTTGACAAAATTGTATTTAATTGCTATATTTTATTGCGTTCTAAATGAATTTTAATAGAAAATTTCGTTAATTAGTTGAAAAATGATATAATTACGAATTTAATTTAATTTAAAAGGTGTTTTTTGCTCATCAGATTAATAATGATTTATTTAGAACTCTTTTTTACCTAAAAGTATGCAATTATTATTTTATGTTCTTTAATTAAATTCTCTATTCCTTTGTTTCTTAATTAAAATTGATATCAAAAGGTGAAAAATGATTAAAATATATTAAAGGATATTTTTTTTTATCTATTATTATCATAATGTATATAATTAATTGCATATTTCTAGGTGATATTAATTCAAAAAATTACTTTTCTTGCAATTTAATACTGAAACTATATAAAAATTTAAATTTCATTTATTATTATTATTAATTATTTCAATTTTTAAAAATATTTTTATTGAACGTTCATTAATTTCATTAAAAATAATGAAATTTTTGAACTTTTAAAATACTTTAATATCATTTTTCTCTTTTTAAATGGGAAAAATTAAATTAAATATTCTGAATTTTTGTATTTTGTTAATTAACATGAAATATTGATGGTGAATTTCCATATATTTCAATAGTACCACTTATAATGTTGCTTTTGTTGTTAAAACCTTAAAATCTTCCTCCCCATTTTAAAGCCACCCATACAAATCAATAAATTGTAATAAAATGGAAAGTTAACTAACATATTTCAATATTTAAATATAAATTTGTAAATGTGATATAAATTATAATTTAAT
Source organism: Empis stercorea (assembly GCA_949752835.1). Lineage (NCBI taxonomy): Eukaryota > Metazoa > Arthropoda > Insecta > Diptera > Empididae > Empis > Empis stercorea. The sequence continues at coordinate 6,581,493 of OX457087.1, forward strand.
TATGATAAAATATTATAGAAAAATAAATACCGTATAATCATTAACGATCAGAAATCGATCTGAAAATTTAAGTATCTTGGACGTTCAGTATTAATGTTATGAAAATTTTTGGTCTTGAACCAAAATTTATTGAAAATAAATCTAATCTAATATATTTCCACAACCTACCCTATTTTATCTTAATGTTAACTTTACTCCAATAAGAATAATATATAAAAAATAACTTTTCAAATAAGAATTTGAAAAACAATTTGCCTGTGTAATAAAATGTCAAGACTTTAAATATACTTTTATTCTTCTTATTTTTCCACAGAAGGTAAGAAAACAAATTTTTCCAGCATGTTAATAATAAAAATTAACATTCAATTAGAGATCACCTTTAGACAATATAAAATATTCAATTCTTCTAAGGAATTTTTTTCTTGTTCGCAATATTATTGATCCATTTCGGAATCCTATTAAGAAAATTGGCTTCTTTTTTTTTGCAAATTAAAGATAAATTGTATTAAAGGATTACCTTTTTAGGACAAAAAAATATAAATTGATTTTGGACTAATTTAATTACAGAATATTTAATTTCATTTTACCTAAATATTTAACAAATCAAAAAATTAGTCTAATCAGCAGGACATTTTTCTTGTGACTATTTCTAATTAAAAAATGATAAAAAAAATACCATTCCCAAGGATAATACTTAGTCGACAGAAAATTTAATGAGTTCCTCCCATAGAAAAAACTTTATATGTATGTAAATTTATTGATTCAAAAATTGTTAAATTTTTAAATATTATTTTCTCTTCATTTGTAACCATTTTTTTTGCATATTTTTCACCACAAAACTATAAAAAAAATTCAACCTTTTTTCTCTGTGCTTATGTATACCACTCTTAAAAAACCAATTTTTTATCATTCAAATTATATTTGTGTTCCTTCCCTGCAGCATCTAAAAAGGATACAAGTTTTTTTAAAAAAAAAAAAAGTAAAAAAAAAGAGAAACTATTACAATTTTTTTTTTGGGTATATTTTTGGCACAAATCCCAAACAACAACAAAAAATGTTGTAGATATACAAAAGAAAATGTCTAAGTCAGCAGTTTTCTTCTTCATTTTTTGTGTTTTTTGGGTGAATTCGTATCTGAAAATTGTTTATGACAAAAATTTATTTTTATTGATAAAAATGTTTATATTATTTTTTTTTTTTTATATTCTGAGGGCATTGAAATGCGAAACAGATAAAAAATTAAATTTATATTCAAAAAAAAAATATTCACAAAAAGGAAAAAAGAAAATTATAACGTAAAAACGATTTTTTTTTTCTTTTGGCAAGTTAAAATTTTATTTGCCGGAAAAATATTTATGGAAAATTATAAAAATATATAAATTTAAAAAATGTTAGATAAATAAATTTATATTATTATTTTTCCAAAATATATAAAATAGGAAAGAAATTTTTTATGTACATGTCAGCAGCAGGTAAAATAAAATAGAAAAACCATATTATTATGTTAGTTTTTTTTGTACAATCAAATTTTATGCTTATTTGAAATATTTGTAGATTTGTTTTTTTTTTGCTAAGAAATATTTTTATAGGAGAAATTTAAGTAAAAACTGTTAGCGAATATTTTGTAAAATAACAATGACTGCAATAAATCGTTCAATAAAATATTTTTGCAATAAATCCGTTAAGGATCCTTTAATTTATCGTTCAGTCATTTAAGTTATTTTCAATAGTTTTAAAATTAAGGATTATTTATATATTTTTTTAAAAAATGTCGTGAGAAATATAATTACTTATCTCAAATGACTAAACAACTTTTTGTAATTAAATTAAAGTTGAGTTTATCAGTTCTATTCAATTTACTTATTATCCTTTACTTTCAATTAGAAATTTGATAAAAATTTTGTATAGTAATTAAAAGCTCTGAAATCAAAATAATTTTAGGATCAATTTCGAAAATAATTAATGTAAATAATTAATAAAAATATATATATTGTGGTTTGTAAAGAAAATTTAGAAAATTGGAGAAAACTTACGAATTTGAATTACGAAATTTGTAGAAAATTTACTTTTCACATTAGAATTTTCAAAAATTTTAATTATAAATGAATAAATTTATATCAAAATTTAAAATTACTAAACTAAACTCATGATTTATCATCTTTTTCAATTTTCAAATATTCGACTTTTCAAATAATATTAGAAACAATATAAGTAGTTAGTACGACTATTTTAGTCTGTACTCCAGTCTGTACTCATAAAATTTTAATAAGTTCCAAATTGTAATATATTGACGTGGAAATACACATAAAATTAAGTCTAGCAGCATACATTGTACTGTTAAACCAAAAGAAGAAGATAATTAAAAAAATATTTATTGATGAATATCGAAATATTTAAAGACATTTAATATTTTTCAGTCCTAAAATCAATGTCTTGTCCTATTATAAATTTAACATTTTAATTATAATTTAAAATTTCACTTTGATTAATTTAAATAAATTAATTCAATCATTTCAATTAACCTAAATTTATTTTACTAAAAATTAATTAAATTCTCATATTTTCTATACCGAAATTTTTCATAATTAGATTCTGTAAATAAACGTTTTCCATTCTAAAACAAATTATAGACAAAAATTTCTAATATTTATATAAAAAGATAAAATATCTCAAGTATAAATTAATTTTCCATATTATTATTATTTTTCTCATTTTATTAAATTTTCAATTTAATCCGATTTTCTTAATAACATTAAAGTTAATTTAGAAAAGGAGAACCTAAGCAATCAATAATAATTAAAATTTCTAGCATAAAATATACAATTTTTAATAAACTTTGTTAAACCATCAAAATCTGTTTTCGCAGTCTTAAGATTTTAATATTATTATAAAAATAAAAATTTCCTTCATTAATTTGAATTGACATACAAAATATATATAAAATTCTAATTAAAATTTAAAAAAAAAAACGTAGACAAAATTAAATGATGAAAAAGAAAATCCTTTTTAATATGAAAATTTCTATTTTCTTCAAGATTTTTTTTTAAAAGGATAAATCAATTTAAAAGCTTAATAAATTTTATCCTCTTGTTTTGACATTTATAATTATAATAATTATGAAATAATTTTTGGTTTAGAAAAGTCTTTCTTAATTTTTGTATATGAAATATTCAAGCTCAAAGGACGACTATTATGTCATTTGAATACAATTATAATTTAGATTAAGGATATGTTTTTGAAAATGTTCAGGAATTTTGAAGATGTTTTATATGGCGTTTTTATAAATTATGTTAAAGTAAGGTACTATCATTTTTAATTCTAATTCTTTAAACGTTTTTAGTTGCACTCTGAATTTATCCACTTCAATTTACGTACCACCAAAATTAATATTGTTATTGTCAGTTGTCTTACCACTTTTACCAATCAAATTACTTCCAATTTGGAAGCTCTATATATTTAATTAATTATATATTTTTAAGATTAAATGATTTGCATTGATTCCGATTTTCTAGAATAGCAAAAGTATAGACATTCAGATTGAATTACTTCTTCAAATTGTAGCTCCATGTTAACCACTTCAAAGTTATAAAAAATTCAAATTTCTTCATTTCCCTCAATCACTATAAATTTCGTGATTTCCATCCAACACGTTTCTAGGTGCTGACCTCAAAAATAAATTGAACAAAAAAAAAAACATTTAACCCAAAAACAAATTTTATCCAATCATTTAAATGTATTCGAATTTACCAGATAAATTTTTCATATTATATATAACAAATTCAGGATATTCACCAATTTTTTTCGTAGACATATTTTATTTGGCACAAAACCAATAAAATAAAAACGGATATGGTTCAGTATGGTATATAAAAAAAAGAATCAAGTTTTTGGTTATTCTGCTTAATCGAAAACAATTAACATGTTTACCATTACCACAGAAAAAAAAACATATTATATAAATTTTTAGTTTACCATGACAAGACAGAATTATTTTCGTAATTAAATCATACCAGTGAACGTGTGTCTACCTAATATTGTACAATTTGTTTGTTTTTGCCTAAGGTTATGCAATGAATTTTAATTATATTAATTTTCAAGGTCTCATACAAAATTTCGTAAGCTCATCATGATATTTTTATACCTTAAATACAGACCCTTTATTAATAAACTACCCCCAAAAACATGTACATATACAAAAATAGAAATAATTAAATATTCTTTGTTTGACCAGACATTTTGATGCTGAAAAAAATAATCATACACATAAGACAGAATATTCTTCTATTCAAATTAAATACTAGAAACCTTTATTGTCTAACAAAAATCATCATTATAATTATAACATTATTATAATAACATATATAAAAACATAAAATTAATGATTGTAATTTAGTTGAAAACACAAAGAACAACATCAAAAAGATTTTCCTTTCTGGACAACACACAAACAATTCTCACCAAAAGAAAACCAAAAGAAAACTTATTGACCAATACAAAAATAATAATCTCGACTATCATAATAATAATAATCATTGTTCCTTTATATCCTTTTCCCTTTCTGTTTTTAATAAGAACATCAACATGAAAAAAGAAAAGGATATTTAATGAGCTGGTAAAAAGCTGAAAATGCAAAAAGAGGAAAATATTGAATAGGAAAATTATTCTTTTTATCTTTCACGAAATAATAGAAAAGATTTTCCCAAAAAAATTAATTTGTTCTACGTTGTACATAGTATCCTTAATTTTATATATTTTTTTCCTTGATTAATTACATTAGTTTTTTTTATGATGAATATTTACGTAAAATATTTTAGACTTTTCATTTTATGAGATTTCCCAATGGGCATTAAAATGCATTAAAATAAAAATAATCATTGTCAGATACTTATAAAAGATCTAGGAAGCAAAAATAACAAAAAAAAAGGACATTTTTCATTATAAAATATATAATTACATGGAACAAAATTATAATTTTTATCCCAACCTTAATGTTTAAGGACCTTTATAAATGTTACCCATAGGATCCCACTTAATATACTTATAAAAAAAAAAGTGAATTATATATCAGTTCGTTTAATTGAGCAATAAATAAATATATGAATTTTATGATAATTTTTATTTTATTATACAATTCCCCTACATGATAGTTAAGATCATAAAAATTGTCAAGTATATTTCCTAAATATAATACGTATAGGATACTCTTATTATTATTTTACTATAGTAACATTGAATTTTTTCGTAGAATAAATATGTGATTATTTATTATTTTTACTTTCAATATATATTTTTTATATGTATATACAGAGTCAATAAATAACTTTAAGGATTCATTGTATGGCTTTCATCAATTACTTGTAATACTACCACCTAATAGATAATCTAATAAATCCTGTAAAAAAATATATCTATAAAATACATTCTTTCATATGGAATAATCCATTTAATACAATGTCAGTAATTGGTAAAATATTTCTATAAAAGCAAAATTTTTGTTTTGTTTTAAAGGGACACATGTGGAAGTAGAGCCTCAGGGTTGCATTTCAGAAAAATTTCAAAAACTAAAGATTTCAGAAAAATTTCAAAAAACTTTCTTTTTTTATAATAACAAATCCAACAAAATATTGAATAATTTTTAAGTGTTGAAGGATACTATTCGATAATAGCCTGAAAGCATATTTTAAGGCGTCTTTGTTTTATAGTTGTAAGCATTTGTGAGTATAATTTAATTGGTGTAGGGATAACAGATATGCATTAAAACTTTTATGAAATCATATTTATGTCGCAGATCAGGAATATTGCAACCAAACCGAATAGTTCAGCTGTTCAGGAAAATCATTCAGCAATAATGTAATCTTCGAGATTGTTAACAGTGTCTTAACAGTTTCTGAAATAATAACACAACATTAAATGTGCATATGAACACAGTCTTTCTAATAGTTAATGTTTCTTTGCATAGATTAAATTTAGATTAGATTAAAATACATGGGTTCATCCTATAGTTATATGGCTACGTCCACAAGGGACCTATTATGATGTACCCCAACCTGTGTAATAAAAGTATTTTTAAATAAATTACTTTTATTTAGTAATTTCACTGAAAAATCTAAAATGAAATTATACTTCCAAATTCTCGTCGCAAAAGAGAAAATAGCACTGTCCTATTTATTGTACTAGATCTCCTCCAATAGTAAAATTGATAAACAATCTTATTACTATATTATTCTTTAAAATACCATATTAAAAAACTTTACCCTATAATATTATTAAAAACATCCTTTTTTTACGCACCATCAAAAATTGGGGCAATGGGATTTGTATAATGTACAAGACTTATGTATATTGGCTCAATTTGATCCTCTGTATATATATACTAAGAATGGAAAAAAATATTTCTTATCTGATTCCTTCTAACTTTATTATTGCCATCATCACCACTTTTTTTCCATTTATACTCTTTCTGCTTCTACATGTGTAACGAAAAAAAAATTGTTCCTCTACATATAAAAAAATGCTTATATATAAATATTCCTAAAGGACATACAGTTTTACTGTATTTGTTACTAAGGATTCTCTTCGTTATAATGTACATATATATAAATATATTGCTACTTTCTTTGCCTCCAGTCCAAAAAAATGTTCCAACTTAAATTGCGCTGCTGGTATAAAAAAAATATATATTGTTATACAAACTGTTAAAAACATTTTCATCTTTTATTTTTTTATTTGATTCTCCTTTAAGCTATTAATGTTGTTTTTACTTGGTTGCTAGCTTGGCTGTTTGTTGTGTTGTGTATATTATTATTATTACTGGCTATGCAAAAGGATTTTCTTAATATGTTTAACCATATATCATAAAAAACAACAATGTTTTTAGTATGTTAGCATCGGCAAGACCAATTGGTCTTTTTACAATTTGAATTGGTTTTTTTTAGCAATATAAAGATGAGTCTATTGAAAAAATAAGAATTTGGCTTTGAAAAGCCAAAGTTGATTTACTACTTGATTGACTTTGAAAAGGACAAATATGATTTACTATTTGATTTGACTTTGAAAAGCCACAATTGATTTAATACTTAAATTGACTTTTGAAAACGAAAAACTTGATTCCCCAAAATAAGTACGAATTTTCCGACTAATTTGATTGACCATTTAACCACAAAATTTTATATAAAAAAGGATTAATTTTTTGACTTTTAAAATTCATTATTCCCCAAAATAAGGACGAAACTTTGAAGACAAATATGTAATAATTTTGTTTTTGTAAACGACGAATTTAATTTGGAAAATTTTATGTACGAAAATTGTGCAAAAAAGACCAATTTGTCCTGAAAAAAGTTATATAAAAAAATCGAAACATAAAAAATATAATATACAACGTTATTGTATGATGATATGAAAAGCTAAAATGGATCTAAATTTTATGTTAGTTCTTATTTATTGTTTAGTTTTTTATTTTGTGCAAAGAAAACAGTTCATTAGTTCCTTTTTTTTTGTATTTTCGGAGGTTTTTTTTTTAGGTAGTGAAGAAGAAAATTTATATAATAAAAATAAATAATAATAATAATAATTTTTTTTGCTGAGCTTTTCATTCCAGACAAATAAAATGGTTTTAAAAATAGAAAATTTCGGAAAAACACAATTTGGGTATAAGAAAAAACAACTTTGTTATTTTTTGAAGGAGGTTTATACATATTTTTTTATAGTTCTTTCTCTACAACAATGAATTGTTATTATCCTGAGAAAAAATACGGTTTTTTTTATTTGAAAATGTTTTTTTTTTGTTTTGGACATATAGAAACTTAATAAACTTTTGAGTAACAATTTTATTAAATTGTGAAAATTTCTTAACGAAAAAAACTATCGTACTTAAAAATAAATTGCAAAATTTGAAATACTTAAACCAAAGAGTGTCGTAAACTAAAGATTTATTTCAAATTTCAAATAAATTCTTTAGTATTTAAGGATATATTTTTTATTATTTTTGCAGGATATTTTATATCCATTTAATAAATCTTTATTTAAAATTACATTATCTTTTTTATATACTATATAATTTTTGGTACTACGAGTATAACATTTTGGTTAATGCTTATAACAAAATCAGATTTTGGTTAATTTTTCGTTGATAATAACCCAAAATATATAATATCAGCACATTCATCAGCAAAAATTAGAGTTATTACCTTGCAGATATTCAGGCGTTTACATAAATTTCTATATTTTACGATTAAATCTAATAAACTCATATAGTTTGTTTACCATAATTCTTTAATATCATTTTAAGGATATTTTTTAGAAATAAATTTATATAGGATAGTAAGTTGTGTTGTGTCATATCTAATTGTTCGATTGAAACTTATGCAATTAAAATTCAAATATACTTCTAATAGGCTGGGAATTCAAAATTTAGATTGTTTTGTTATATTAGATTATGTTAATACAAGGATTATTGGCCAGATGGCGTTATTCTATATTTATCTTTTTTATTAATATGTATTTGCAATTGAAAATATTAAATATTCACAAAAGTATTAATCATAGAGACTCCTAATTAAAAATAGTAATAGTAGACAGACCATTCAAAAAATCTCATAATTATGAAACAAATATCTACAGAAAAATTTCTAAGCAACCCTATATTATTAATATTTTCATCAATATTTCAAATTTTGTAAATTTCATTTCATGTATACTATACAAATATCATTTTTCTCTTTTGCAAATCACGTATTTGTAAATATCAAAAAATTTAAAGATCAGATAAATACCCAAAAGGATTCAATGATTTCATTTACTTATATACGAGTTTATATACAAGTAAATGAAAATCGTTCAATCTTTTCTATAAAAACAAATTACCCAAAACAAAATTCTATTAGCTTTTTTAAATAAAATCAATTTTACAAATTTACATAAAGATCCTTAAAAATTATTTTCTGACCTTAACGTGTATATGGTAAATTAATCAAATTTTTTGAATCTGTCAGAGTACGTTATGGACCTTTTAAATATACGAAATAAAAAAATGATTTATCAAAAATAATTTTAATGGAATTTAAGCAAAAATATAAAACCAAAAAAAAAAAAATTGCGAGTTTTTTCTTTTTAAATTAACGAGTCAAAAAATGTTAAAATTATTTTTATATAATTTCTATAAAGGATTTCTGTACTAATATTTTGCAAATACCTTCTAACCTTTTAAAGGACTATACAATTTAAATTTTCTTGTTCATAACGAATAATAATAATAACAATTTATTTTATTACAATTTTTTGTTTTTAATAATTAATTAAATTAATGTTGAATATTTCCAAAAAAAAAAAAATATTTAAAATTTTAATTCTAGAGAGATTTACAAAAAAAAAAAGGATGCCATAAAATGTACAGAGTTTTTTTTCTGTATGTATTTATAGTAATTATTATTAATGAAAGTTTGAATAAAACATTAGATTTCTAAAGTGTAATTAAAATTTTATATAATATAAAACATTAAATTACCAAAAATTAAGCATAAATTTTTTTCTCTAAATAATTAACGAGTTGTCATTTTGTTAAATGAAATAATACCGAAGGGTATAATATTTAGATCAAAAACAAAAAAATTATTATACAATTTTAATATAAAATTAAAATATATTTTTGTTTTATTATAATTAAGATTAATTAAAATATAATTTTATTAATTTATTTAAATTAATATTTTATTTTTTATAAGTTTGGATTGATGGCATTAAAGAATTTATAAATTAATTTATTTTATGATGAATTTTATATTTAAAATAATAAATTTCAATTATTCAATTTTATATTTTAAGAAATTTTAATTAATTTTTTTTAAATTTTAAATACAAATTGATTTTAGTATAGTATACTGTCAGTTTAACTAATTCTTTTACAATGTGAAATTAGTTAGGTTGTGTCAATATACTTTTAAAAAAATGATTTCCCTTTATAAAGTGAATAATTCACCATTAAGTACTACATTAATTTCTTAACTAGTCCCTCCTAGATTGGTATCATATATCAATTAATTTATTCTGATGCCTCGAGATTGTCATATATTTATTAGTTCCATCAATATGGTGGAAGTAAATATAAGAGTTTGGGTCCGTTTTTAAATGGTAGAAAATATTTGACATAATTTTACTCGAAACAAATTTAAAGGGAAAAATGTCCTTGAGTGAATGACTGGCAATAAAGGCCCAAATATTCTAAAAAGTTGATAACAAATGACTAAATTTAATATAAAAAGTCGAATTTTTTTCGGGGAAATTTATTTCAATAATTTGGTTAATTGGTTGGTAGCAATGATAAAGTTCTCCCATTAGTATATTTTCCCTCTTGAAAATATTATTTATATCGTCGATGAAATGTTACTCATAGATGAAATCCTAGTACTCAATATATTTTTTCCAGAAAATATGGAATTAAAATCATTATTTAGACCAAATGAGAAATTTTTAAATCCCATGCCATTTTTATCATAGCGAAAAGAAAAACTCTTTTTAATTAGTTTTATAATTATAAAAAAATATTAGTGAATTTTTTATGATATTTCTGCGAAAAAAGAAACAAACCAAAATATATTTTATATAACATCAAAATTTAAATCATAGTTAACTGATTTTCACCATAGAGAAAATTGATTTTTCAAAAACACAAATCCTCGTTCCTAACCATAAATTTATAGAGAAGATTTTTTTTGTAAAAAAAAACGAAATTCTTTAATAATTTTGTTACCATGCTGATTAAAAAAAGCTCTTAAATCACAAAATCCTACCATCATTTCCCTTTCTATTCTACATATTTTTACCTAAATAAACGACACAACAATAATTTTTGTTTATATTTTAAAAATGATTTTCTATATTATCCTCGTATACAAAAAAAAATCAACAATAAACTTTCAACTAAAATAAACAACGAAAACTTTTTAAACCACGAAAAATTTTCTAATATAAATCAACAAAAAAAAATGTTTACAATCATAAAAGAAGGAAAACTTTTTATATACATAAATAAAGCTCAATAATTTTTCTAATCAAGCTTACATTATTATTATTTCTTTTAATTTGTATTGTTTACATTTGTATAGAAACCTAATTTAAAACTTTTCTTATTTTTTTTTTTCTTCCAGATTTCGTGGATTTTTCATTCCATCAGCAAAAAATAAGAAATTTTAATCAACAACAACAAAATTTTCATTTATTTATTACAATAATTCTCAAAAGAAATCAAAATAATAATTTTGGTTTTTTTTTTTGTGAAGAAAAAAACTTTGGTGTTTTTGTTACCAAAAAGTTTTTATTGCAAAAAATTTAGAAGACAAAATTTTTCGTGTGAATTTTATTCAAAAAAAAATTTTCATACCAAAAAAGGATACCAAACACAAAAATAAATAAATTATCAGATAATCATAACAAAAAAAATTATTTACAATTTCTTAACTAAAGGAAACCAAGAAAGTTTGTTATATTTTTATTTTGTGTGTGTGACAGAAAGGATAATAATAAATTGAATAATAATTTTTTTGTGGTATATATAATATTTAATTTAAATAATAATAATAATTACAAAAAGGATATTCTACAAACAAGGATACATATATATATATATATGTATATAAGAGAAAATAGTGAAACGCATCCTTTAATAATATAAAAATATATAACATCAAAACAAAAAATTATATTTAAATTAGATAATGTAATAATGGGTAAAGGACATGATAATATAATTATAAATTCAGATCAAGAAGATTTAGTTGGTTTAACATCATCATCTGATTTAGAAGATGATGATAATGATGATGATGATTTATCAGATGATTATTGTAATAATATAATACAAGATGATTATGATGATGATGATAATAATGATAATCAAAATAATGATAATAATATAATTAATTTTAATTTATGTAAAACAAATATAAATTCATTATCATTAGTTGATTCAACAAATACAGAATGGAATGCACAAGATCAAAAAGATTTTCAATTACAACAAAAACAACATCAATTCAAATTACAACATTTTCGTAAATGTAAAAGAATATTTTTATTATTAATAATATATGGTTTAGGTTTATTAATAACATCATTTGGATTATTTATAATAATGCCATTATATCAAAAACAATTAGAAGTTGGTAGAAAATTAAATAATTCATATGGTTCAATATTATTTATATCACCATTGGTAACATTATTATTGGTAATATTAGCCCATATATTATCATGGATATTTAAATGGACAGTACAAGTATATAAATTTCCAGTAATGCCAGTTAAAAGGTAAAAAAATTTTTTTTGTTTTAATGTTAAATAAATTATTTATATTTTATTAATAATTAAAATGTAAAAGGATTCGAATTTCAAAATTAATATCAATTAATGTCAAAATTTGGAATATAGGATATTTAGAAGAAATAAATGTTGTTATAAGGATTTGAAAATATATTATTTTCTTCTTAATCAATTATCTTTCAAAATCATATTTAATTATACTTAATTAAGAATATTTTACTATATTTATTTTCCTGGTCTAATTAATTTTTAATGGACTATATGTAAACTAATAAAATCATTATCTTCATTTCAAAGTCTCCCAACTTTGAAAATCTTTGTTATGACTCAATTGCAGTCCAATCTTAGAAGACGATCCTTTGGGAAAGGGATTGATTTAAAATTTAAAATATCATATTTAATTAGGAAGTAATTTAATTTAATATGGCATATTTTGGTACTTTTGAACTTCATTACTTTGCTATGCTCGTAAAACGTAAAATTTCATGTATATTAATGGTAACTTGGAGCAATAGGATAAAAAAGCAGAAATCTATTAGTTAATACACCATTTTCCAGAGATTAATACAAATTTCTCATTTAAATGACTCTAAGAAGTCTTACAAGAATGATATTTAAATTCAAACTCTTTTAAAATTGACGAAATCTATCAAAATGTTCAAATTTTTTAAATTTCTTTGAATAGTTAAATTTTTCAGGCTTGAGAACTCTTTGAAAGCTTCGAAAAGCAAATAATTTTGATATTAAATATTAATAGAATATAAAAAAATTTCATATACCCAAAATAAAAATATTTTATAAACTCTTTTATTTTATTTTATGGCCTTTTTATGTAGATACCATAATTTTCTATAATAAATTATTTAGAATTTACAATAAAAATTCTTGCCCACAAAAAATTCTTAACAAATAAATTTCACTGAACCATTTTTTTTTTATGATTTCCAAAAGTAATAATTTTCGTTTCATTATAAATTCCCTAAACAATACTGTCAACACTTTATCTACGTATCATATACTATAATAGTCTCTAAATTTCATAAATTTTGCATTGCATTCATTTTCCTAAACGATAAATTTATAAATTTATATTGTGTGTAAAATTTTCTACTTAACTATAAAAATTCCCAAACCTAATAATATTATTTATAATATATAAATTTTTTCTTCATTTTATATGCAATTTATAATAATAAAATATAGGAGTACATAAATATTTTTTTACATTCTGCATTTTAAATGTCCTGTCAACTTCAGTGAATTTTGAAAATGATCTAAAAATAATAGAACAAATGAAATTTTTAATGGAGAGAATAGTAAATTTAGAATAAAGCATGAAATTTAAATAATAGGAGTAATTATTATTATTATTATTAGCTTTGTTCAATGATTTTGCTCTAGAGTGCACTCTGTGGTGAAAGGGAGCAGAATTAAGTCTTAATATGCAATATTTTTGTCCACATTTATCCAATTTTTAATTACCTACTCTAAATTCTTCTTTCTTTCGCTAATTATTTGTGCTTTAGTTTAGAATACAGACTCATATAAAGCGGACCATTTTAGAGTACAATTTAATTTTTCTATTCTTTTACAAAGTGTAGATCAAGAAACTTTTCAATTTATCAAATTTAATTTTTGAATAAAATTTATTTAAATTTTCTACACTTCTAGTATTTTATTTACTATTCTACGTAGAGTAAGGCCATTTAAGGATATTTTTGGTATGGCATATTTTGGTATAAACCTTTATTATGTAATTTACCAGTGTAATTTATTAACTAGGCCTTCACTATTCGAATATCAGATTTTTCCATTGCCTAATTTTCAGGAAAGACAAACTGCTTTAATATCTTCACTCCTGTAATCTTGTTCACAACGATTCTTTAGTCGTTAAACAACACAATTTTTCAACTAAAACTATATTAATTATAATCTTAGAAATTTTCATCTAAACAAAATTATTAAAATACTAAGAAAACTTCTTAGAACTTTCTTGGAATAACTTTATCATAAACAATTAAATATTAGAATTCATTATTATGCTTTTTCTCTAAATATGACTTAATTATTTAAATTTAATTATGCTTACTCCCATTTTGAACAAATAAATATTTTTTTTAAAGGATACCTTTAAGCGAATTTTCATGTTTTCCAAATACTATAATAAAAATATGAGAAATGCTTAAATATACAAGAGCTTAAAAAATAATTCCAAGAAAAAAAAAATTAAACTTTTAAACTCATCGCGTTAATTTTAATCCAGTTCTATATAATACCAGAAATAAATATATAATATTCTGTGTAAAATTACAAAACTTTTCAAAACATAAAAAAAAAAGTTTATCGAAAGAAAATATACGAAAAAATTCCTTATCTGTAGAAAAACTGACATTTAACAAAGTGGAAAATAATAAAATAATTTTTTTTTTGTATCCTTATTCCGAAATATTATATAACCAATTTTTTTAGTATATATATCAGAAATATCGTCGTGGGAAAAAACCGAAATGTTGTAAATGTTAGATATTTGTTTTTTAGAAAATAACCAAAAAGGGACATAGAAACTATAACATCCTATTTAACTATGTAAAAATGACTTTGACCCAGAAATATCCTGTATACTTTTCAATATACAAATTATTGCAGTAAATAACGCCCCAGTCAGAAAATGAAATATAACACCAGAATTTCAATTGCAAATTGGGCCTAATTGGAAATTAGATGACACTTCAACTTCGGGGCATATTTCCATTTTGTTTATTTTATTTCTTATTTTTTATTTGGAACAATTAGTTCGTGTTTTGATTAGATAAAATTTTCATCCGAAAATATCCTGAATACTTTTTCAATTCAAATTCGAAATTGTTATAACTAATATTTATATGAAATGAAAAAAACTTTAATCTAATTTTTCTCGAAAATCAAATTTTTTGTCAGTTAGAATATTTCATTTCTGAAATTATTTTTAAAGTTTATAAATTGTGTTAAACTTAATAGGAAAGTTGATATAAATAATGTTACACATTGACTCTGGAATCTGTGGTTTATTGTAATGTTATTAAGTCTAAGATAATGTCAAAAATGGAAAAAAAAGAAAAGTTTTTTTTTCCAACAATTTTCCAATGGAAAAAGAACCAAGCAAAGAAAATTTCTTTGGTAAAAGGTAGACACAAATTTCTAAGAAGCTCTTTGTGGTAGACATATGAATTTTATAGGTAATTTATTCGATCTTTATTTGTTATTATTGACTTAATGGGACTTTTATCTAAAATAAATTATTGAAATTGATTGACAAAAAGTATTTATTATTTTATAGTAATTTTTTGTAATTAAAAATAACATAACATTAATTAGAATTACTAAAGCATTGACCCAAATTAAAAATAATTAGCAATAACTTTATTTATTGAAAAAATTTACAAGATAACAAAAATTTTATCAAAAAATCTTTTCACAGAGAAAATAAAAAAGGACATAGAAACTCTAACACATTCATTCACATTTTTGAATAAATTTTCTCTCTTATACTTTATTTTGTAATTCGAAAATATATTATTAAATTTTATATTGAAATTATATCCTTTCATTGTCCATTAAAATCATATAAAATTCTTAAATATTTTCAACAATTTTAATATTAAACTAAAAAATATTGGTTTTTATTTTGTAATAAATTCTATTTAACTAAAAAATAATATTCATATAAAATATGGATAAATTTTATATACTTATTCCTTATACAAAAATTTATGGAATTACACTTGCGAGACATTAAATTATGTTCCTAGAGGACATAAATGCCAATGAATATATGAATATTTCTCTTTTATGTGGGAGAATATATATACTACTAAAGTACTTCATAATATTGAACATTTATGAAGATAAAGTTTTGAATATCCAATTTTGTATTAATTATTTGTTTAAAATTTCTAAATTTAAAGTTTTTATTATTAATTTTTGGTAATAAAATATTTTAGTATTTTAATTAGATAATTTTTTAGTCTAAAACTTTAAGTCAGGGGGAGGAAGGGCAATGCTACTGGTCAGAAGGTGATTAATTTTCTATACTGATTTTCAAGAATTAGGGAAGAGATGTTTTCAAAATGTCTTTATCTTGAGTTATATAATTGCTGTTGATAGCGAATAGCGTACTTTACCAACCGTCAGTGTTATACTTATATGAGATTCAAGAAAATGGTCAAGAAAATATCTAGTCCGCAGGAAACTGGATAGTCCTTTTTTTATTGAAAACTACAATAAAATAAAATAATTTTAATATATAGTTTATAATAGTAAAACTGATAGATAAAATAAATAAATTCTTTATAATGCAAAAAGTAAAAATGTTAATCTCATATTTTTTAATAAATTTCCTTGCAAATAGAAATTTTATTACCAAAAATTATTTTCTATATGTATTTACATTCGCAATATTCGAAATTATGAAATTATTAATTCTTTTTGTTTGAAATTAATAAAGATTTAAAGTCAAACTAATTAATACTTTACCATTTATATGAATATTGAAGAAATTTCAATTAAATTACATTAATAAGAAAAAAAAAACTTCAATTCATAATTAATTAAAAACTTTCAACAAAATTTCTATATAAATTTCAATAATATTTATCCTTCAACAATTAATGAATATTTAATCAATTGTAAATTTGTTCAAAGATTTTGCTAATAAAATTTTCTCTTATTTATAAAGAAAATATTTAATTAATAAAATTTTCTTCAAAAAAAAAAATTGAATTAAAAAATATTTGTAATATTTATTAATTATGTAAAAGAAAAACTTTCAAAACAAATCTTAAAAGTATTTCAATATCTCCATAAAACTTTGATAAAATACTAAATTAATATTTATTTATAAAAATAAAATTTGTTGAAATTTACCAAAACAAAAATTAAACAAAATTTGCATGGAAAATTGAACATATTTAAAAATACATTTTAAGCATAATTTCTTATACACAAACATACGTGACTAATTATCGTAAAAATGCCAAAAAGAATATATTTAAAAAAAAAAAATATTTTACAAGTTTCTTTACCAGATTGAAAAAAAAACTATTTATTTTTAAAAAAAATTCCTCTTGAGCGGTAGTAAAAAATTGCATTTAAATTTAATTTAGTTAACTTGCTAGTTTTTAGAATATTATGGTACATGCACATTTTACCAATTAACTGAATTACAACAAGGAATCTTTTAGAGATGCATAGATTTTTTTTTTGTCCTGAGTGTGCATAATTACAACATGAAAATTCTCTAAAGGACTTTTCATTTTACATACAATTTTTTTTCTTGTCGCATGCAAAATCATAAATTAATATTTAAGCACATTAAAAAATGCAACAGATTTTAATATTATAGTTAGAAGCTCTAGAATTTTTATTACAACACATAAGTTAATATGAGAAAGGAGTTCAGTGTGGCATAATAATTAGGTTAATGGAAGTAAAATTGCACTGATCATGAATTTACACAAAAATGAATAGAATTATATTTGATTGTTAGTGAAATGGCATAAAAAAAAATAATCACAATTATTGCAGTTAAGAGACAAAACATAACATGCAATTTCTAATGAGTTGTTTTAAATCATAAAAAGAGTGTTAACATTTCAAAATGTTTCAAAAACCCTTTAATATTCTATATAATTTCTTCATAAATTCCATAATCACGATTCAGAAATTAAAGCTTTTCTTCTAAGAATTCTATTTAGAAATTTTAATAGAAAATCTTCTTGAAAATTGTCCTTTTTATAGTCTTCTTAAATATATTTAGACATTTCTCCTAAAAAATCTATTAAGCTATGATATTAAAACTTCAAATAATATTACTATGCCTAATATTTTAGAAATTATACTATTTTCATTGGTGTAGTGATGGCTTAGTAGAAAATTATAGTGTACTTATATGCATTGAGGTCGTAATCATAGATTACGAGATATCGAGGTTTTAAATGAGCAAAATTAGTAAATTTCCCATATATTAAATATAATTACTCGACTGATAAACATTTTTCCTTAAAACTAGAAAAAATAATTATCAGTCGATTGCTGAAAATAATTCATTTTCTACTTAAAACCATTACCTTTACCTTGTTACTATTAATAGTCACTTTACTATAGAGAAATTTATGGTTCAAAGTCAACATACAATTTAGTTGGTTCCCAAGTTTAACGAAATATCAGCGATACCTCTATGAAGTACAACTTACAACTAGGCATTCATCGACTTGTGGAGTCAAATATAAAATCTATTATTACCAAAATTGTAGATTTAATTATTTTCTCTAGACGTATAAACAAATAAATTATTATCAAGAAATTCAACATTGATATTGCCCTTAATAAATTACAAAATGTCAACTCATATTTACTATGAATTTAACTATCCAATCTTAAATATTTATCAAAAATTATTTTTAAATATAAAAAAATAAATTTTATTTCATTTTTTGTTTCATCTGTTAACAACTTACAAGTACCATTATACCTAATCTTGCCCAAATAATAATTAAGTGTGTGTGACATATTTAAATGATATACATGCACTCTAAAACATCATATTTATAAAATCATGTAAAATTTATAATTATAAAAATGTTATAACAATTTCCTATTTTTTTTTCATATTTCCAGATTATTAATTATATCATTATGTTGTGGTATTGCTGGTACTTTGTGCACTGTTAGCTCTTATAAACGAGTACCATGTCATCTTCAAGATCCATTAAAAGGAGCCGCTTTAGTCTATTCACTTGTATTCTATTTTTTCTTTTGCAAAAAAGGTAAGTGTCAAAAAAAAATTAAGTGAAAAATATCTTAAGAAGTAAATTATGTTTCAGAAATTTTTATTTAAAATTCTTGTGACACATTTTAATGTTTGTCTCAAAGAATTAGGGAACTTGTGGAAGTTTATAGCATTGATTAATGATTAGATTGATAATAAAATAAATTGTATACAGACATAATATAAAAATAGTAAAAAATTTCATGAAAATCGTATATGAAGCTATACAAAATAGAAATTGAGTGCATATACCAATTTTTCATACCAAATTGGAAATATTTCACTAAAGAAGTGATCAAATGAAACTTCTCCAATATGTACCACATAGTAGATTTTAAGAAATTAATCCGTTTTTAATTGCATAAAAAATTTCTACTATTTGTAGATAAAAATAATTTAATATTATATATTTAACTTCTATTCTCTTATTACATAAATATATATTTATTTATGTTTCACAACATTTACGTATCCATATAACTATTGTAAACATAAAGAAAATACAGAGAAAAGGAAAATTATTCTTAACATTTTATTTACTACACGTCAAGTGGCCTAAAAGGCGTATTAAAGGACTCTTATATATAATATATATTCTCCTGGGTACTTTATATAATAGAGTAAAATAATAAACTAAAATGGCACTTTTTCTTGAACCTTTTTCTTACATTTTATACTAAAGACTTTTATGTTTTATATAATATATGTAATGAAAACATAAATTTTTGTTTTTGTGTAAATAATGGTCTTTAAAAATGGTAAACTATTTTAAAAATGTAAACTAATTTGACTCTTAAAAGTGTTTTTTATTTATTTTTTAAAAGAAAATAGTTTTCTATCTATGTATATCCTTTAATATTTCTCATCCATTTTAGTAATGGGACTTCAGAAAATTTTCTCAGCAACAACAGCTGTTGTTGGTTTATTTATTGCTGTTGATTATGGTTTATGTGATGAATTTCGTTGTCATGGTCGTGATACATCTGTAATGGGTATTGGTGGTTCATTAATAAATCAATTAGATATTGATGATGCTAAACAATTACATCCAACTGGTTGGCAAGGTAGAGCATTTTGGACATTATTATATGTTTTTGGTATTATGTTATGGACATTACATTTATCATTATTAGAAGGCAATTTGGTAATGCTATCAGCGGTAATATTTAAATATTTAGGTATAAATTTTTAGTTTATCTAATTTTTTCTTCGTTTTTTTAGACTTCATCGACACCGCCACCTAATAATTTATTAAGGACAATATCACGTTTAGTGTCACATACAGATCGTACAATTGAAGATTGTCCAATTGACAGGCAACAATCACAACCAAAACAAAGACCAAAACCATTACATTTAGCTGCATGGATTCATATTATTTCATTATTAGTATTATTAATACTAGGCCTAATTGATGTTTTCCCATCAAATGGATCTGTAAGTTCAATATTGAATAGGAAAAACCAAATATATATTTTTCATTTTATCTTTTATCTATCTTTTATTTCAATTATATTTAAGATTAAATCATTTTCACAACATTGGATTGATACTGGTAATACATTTATTTGTCATCTTGGTATTGAACCACAAGAAGATATTCATCAAAAACAATCACGTCATCATGAAACACTTGAATATTTAACAAATTTAACACCTGGTAGTATAATATATAATCAAACCGTCCAAAAATTACGTCGTCGTGATAAAAGAAATTTAGAAAATCGTCATTTAAGATATTTTCATAGAAGACTGGGACATCATTTTTATGATACTGAACATATATTGGCGGCAATACATAATGGGCAAAATCATAGTTTGGTAATTATGAAATTTTTTTTTTATTATATTTTTAACATTTCCTGTTCAGATTGGTTTGTTCAATTTTCAATACATTAGGATATAGAAAAAGGCTTATATGACCAGGAAATTTTATGTATACATTTTTTTTTTGGAACAACTAACATTTAAATTAATAGATTACCAACAAAATAAATATAATCATTATTATTATTTTTTTTTGCAGTATCATGCCTTGAGAAATAAGTACAAAAATTTAACCTCAACTCAAACGCCTTTAATATCACGCCTCATCGTTAATACAGATGATGATCGTATTGATTGTGGAACATTAGGTTCCTATTCATGGATATTAATTGGAAATTATTTATGTTTCGTAATATGTTTATTTTATTTTATGGATTATAGTGAATCAGCTGTATTTACAATATCAATTATAACTGGTGCATTACCATTTATTGGTTTATTTTGGTCAATGTTCCGATTAGAAAATAAAAATGGAACTGGTAAGTAATATTAATACAAATAATAATTAATATTTTTATTATATAAATTATAATTAATTACGATATTAAAATATATAATTAATATTTAATATTGCTTATTAATTGAGTGATTTATGAATTGATTTAATTATTAGCTCAAATTGGTTTGTCTTTTGTACAATTTAAAATTGATCTTTTCTCAAATTTTTATAAACTTAGAAATTTTAATTGAGAAAATGATTTAAATTGGGAAAAGATAAATTTGATTTGAGAAAAACCAATTATATTGATCGGAAAATACTCAATTCATCTATTTTAATTTTAACTGAAACAGATAATTACTTTAATAATATTTCACTATCACTATATATAATTTTATATTTTCCTTAAATTAGCATTTTTACATTGGGCACCATCAATATCTGGTGAATTGATTTGTTCATTATTAGGAGCACCAATTGTATTCCTTGGACTTATATTATTATATCGAGCACATTTTGGTGATATGTTACGTCCACCATCTAGAAAATCATCATCGAATCCTTATCGAACTTTAAGTAATGCATGAGCAACGACTTTTATATAAATCGATATTATTTTATATTTTACTTATATATATGGTTCAAAAATATTCCCCATATAAACTATAAAATTTACGTATTATTGAACTAATTATAACTTTAAGTGCTGGTATATTACACAAAAAAAAAATATATATATATTTAAATATTGACTAATTAAAGTGTGTACTAAATTAATCGTTATAAATAGATGTTTGTTGTTGTTATACATAAAAATATACTTACAAAAAAATAGTTTAAATGCTTTAAAATTTATAATGTAAAATGAAATCAAAAAATAAAGTATAGACAGATTTATAAATTTCTATAAAAAAAAGTATTTGTAAAATTTTAATATAAAAAAAAAAATCTAAAGACTTGCAAATTAACCAAAAATTAAAATATGAAAATTGTTAATTAATAACGGACTTTCCATAAATTTTGGCTTTTGTAATGTGTAATTGCAGTGCACTAATGTGACCCTTAGTTTCAGTTATAAATTAATTAAGTCATTTTTGTTTGTACATCAATTGTGCTAATAAAATTTTCATTATTTTACCGAAATAGTTGACATTTTGCTGTCAAAAATAATGGATTTACAGAATGCTTCAATATACGAAATTCAGTATTTAAAATTTATGGAATTTTTCAGAAATACTACAAATTTTGTAATAGTTAAGATTCCTCAATTATTTTACAGGAAACCAGATCGTGTTTTCTTAAATTATTTATGAAATTGTCATAAAATTGGTTATAAAATAGTTCAAGTACAAATCAGGACAAAAGTCTAAAACTTAAATTCGTGGAAGATTCATATTGTCTTACGTACCAAAAATTTTCCGAGTTGACATTATCAATCCATTATGTTGATTAACCAATTGACATTATTGACATTACCAATCCATTATGTTGATTAACCAGAGAGCTTAGTTAGTATACTAAAAAATATTAACATAAAGTGCTGCCAGTTCGTTTAAAAAGTCTTTAGACAAAAACAAAATTTTAGAATTCATAGAAAAATAGAAAATTAAAAAAAAAACTTGTATTAATTTATATACCCCTATTATAAGACAATTTAGAATTTAATTAATCTTTTTACTAATAAATGTGCATAATTAGATTAATAGATAGTTTTTAAATTAAATGAAAATATTTCATATTTTTTTAATATAATTTGTCCCAAAGTTGGTAACATTAACTTTTTCTGACATTTATGATTAAAATATATTTTTTATATTTTTTAAAATTAATTTCGTAAATTAGATCATTATTAAAATTAACTAAATTTAATTAATATTTTTATATGAGTAGTGAAAAAACCAATTTTACTATCACCATAACCATAAGGTTCGGAAGATTTACGAAGTATAAGTCGGTAATTACTGGACAGTTTATAATCAAAAATCTATTAGTTCGACTATTTTAAATATGTAATCATGAAGTTTTATACTTCCTAAATATTACTTGGTGGACCTTATGTCCTTCCTGAATATTATTTGTTGGACCTGATTTCCAAACGTAATCACGACGACAGATCGCTATGTATAGTCACAAGCACGACGTTAGTCAGTATATTAACGGTGCTAAATAAAAGCGAGTCTCCTGGCTCGTTTGATCCAATTTTACTAACAATTAAAAAATCTAATTAATTTTTAAAAGTGCTTTAAAATGATTATTTTTAGTATACTACAATTTTGTCTTTGAGCTACCCATAAGAAAAAAATTTTTAAATTTTTCATATATTTTTCGTTGCCAACTGTTAAAAAATAAAATGAATTTATTAAAAAATAATATAAAATACAGAAATGCCAAAAAATATTATTTAATATAAAATGTAAACTAAAAAAAATAGAAAATTAATGAAATATTTTTATACAATGAAAAGAAAATCTAAAAAAAAAAAATGTTTAAATATAAAAATTTAAAAATGTAAATTTAAGAGAAAAAAATTAAAGGTTGTTTGTAGAAGTTTTTTTACGTAAAAACGTAAGTAATATATTTAATTATATTTAAAAATATAAATAAAATAATAAATTAAATAAACTTAAAGGAAAACTAAAATACAAAAATTAAAATTAAAATTTAATTTTTTTTTAATTATTCTTAACTTGTCATCAAGTTTAATTTTATTAATCTAATTTAATTATATTCCAATAATTCAAATTTTCTTTTGATTCATAAATATTTTGAAATCATGTACTTAATCCTTGATTCAAATATAAAACAGAAATACACGAATCGAAAGAGTGCAGATCCAAATATAAGTAAAATAAAATTTGATTTGAAATATGTTTGATAGTTCATCATAATCTAATCATTAATTTATACTAAAATTTGAATATTTTTCTTCTAGCATTTTTTCGAATTTTCTTAAATCAAATTTTCCATTCAAATTGCACTTTAAATATTTTTTTTTTAATTTAAAAAATGTGCCAAAAATTATTATAATATTTAGTTTAAGTTTTAAATTGTCCTTGTTAAGTCCTTTAATAGAGCGGTATTTATGAAACTAACTAATATTATAAATTAAATTAAATCCAAATTCTTTTTATACCATTTTCAAATTAAATTAATCGTTTTCTTGGAATTAAAATTAATAATTTTTCAAATTAATTTGTTAATTTAACAATCCTGCAAGAAGTGATAATCACTCTGAGATTTCTAAGCGTTTTTAAGAATTATACTTTCATATATACGATGAAATGTCCTTAAATCGTCCTGCTGAAATATATATAGTAGAAAACTTTAATTATGAGTATTACCTTTAAAAGAAGGACTGTCCTATAAAATTAGTGATACTATTTTGCGGGTTTAAAAATTGCGCTGCGGTTTAAACCGTTTTTGTCGGCTTAAACTGAAGATGGCTTAAACCGATTCTACTTGAACCATTCGTAGTATCTGCACCTTGAATATCGAACCTCGGAAAGTAAATTTTAAAATATAAAATTCGTTATAATTTCAATATATTTATAATAACACTGCAGCATACCACAATATTAAATAATAATTAGTTCTGTAAAAAAATTAAGGTTAAAAAATGATTAATTTAAATTGAAAATGGTATACAACCAATCAGATTATATAACTGATAAATTAGAGACTACCGATCGTAACAATCCACGTATTTAGGCCTTCAAAATATATTAAATAAAAAAAAAAGTCCACCGAATCGATGTAGAAACAATTGGCATAGAATTATGTCCTTTGATTATTATATTGAATCAGTTGACTCTTGTGTACCACCAAATTATATAATGTAGTATTAATTACATCCAAATCCTGTGTCCGTATTTTGTGAAATTCTCTGTCTAATATATATAAAACTATATAAAAGTAAATATTGATATAAATATATTCAAACTAAAAAAAATAAATGTTATTTAAAAAAAAAAACTATTTATAAAAAATTAAAAATAATAATTAAAAATTAAATGTTTAAATTAAATAATCTATATACCCTATCTCTTCTCTCTCTCAACCCCTCATTATCCTTGTAACTTAATTATATTTATATATATTATATACATTAATATTCACCCAAAATCTTTATGGTCAAAATAAAATCTAAAAATTAACATAAAAAATAATATTGAAAATTTAAATAAATTAAAAATGAAATATTTAATTGTATATTTTAAATGAAAATGAAAAAAAAAAATTAAAATGTATTTATATACAAAATGTTGTTAATGTCACATAAAAACCTAAACATAAAAATATTAAATTAATATATATAATTTAAAATAAAAATGATTAATAATAAAATTATATAAAATAAAAATGTTTTTAATTGAATTACTTACTCAATAAATATCTGTACTCAACGAAAATGTATACGTGAATCTGAATATATAATTAATGAGAGTATATCAGCTTAAAGAACATGTAAGTATCAACTTTATTAGACTTAGACTGGGTGATATGTTGGATATCCGGCGATTAAATATCCGAAAAAATGTTAAGTATCGGCTACCTAATTTTTCTTTGATTGGGCATACGTGGAGAAAAAGTTCAGAATTTAAATTTGAATCCTTTTGATGGATCATATATCGTTGGTTTACCAGGGCAAATAGTAAATCATGTTTTTCATTTTTTTGATGTAAAGTTGGTCATAAAAAGTAAATTATTTTTTACTGGCCACATACTATAGGTAATAATAGGAATTTCCCGAATATTCAGATAACATTTGTGTTACCGAATTTACAGAGTCACAATTTACAGCTTCTGAGTTCATGACTTTTATTTATAAACCAATTACAGAAGTCATGAAGTTTCATTTGTATAAAATAAAGATATAGAAAAGAGTAAAATTAGCAGCTACACATTACATTATTCTAAAAATCGTCAATCTTTATCTTCTACACAAATGTATACTGGATTATCAATTAATCTGATACTCAAAAACCAAATATATACCCGGAAACCTAATGATCGGATACCCAAAAGACCGGACCACACTTTATTCATTTTGAACAACAAATAAATAATTAACTTTCCTTCGTATAATGTAAGTACAATACCACAAAATAAATTATTTTATAAAATAATTAACCTAGAAAATATTAATTTTTCGTTATAACGAAATTCTTAAAATTTTGCGCGAAATTATTTGAAAATCATTTTAATTGTTTTTTAGGTAAAAAAAAAATAAGGTGAAATTTTATTACATTTTTGCTTTATATAACATGAAAATTTTCTTTTAATTCGTTATACCAACAAACATAGAAAAAAATAGAGTTCTTTTTCTTACAATGATTTAATAGTATGATGAATTTTCAGTCTTTAATATAGTTAAAAGAAAAGTATAAGTGCTTTTTTTTAAGCGTAAAGACGAAAACAATGTAATAATGGGGTACATCATTAAGTTAGCTGACTCATTAAGTTTTAATTAAATCAATTAAATTTTAGGTTTAATTTTGGTGATATTGTAAATTTGAAAAAAATTATTACACTATTATAAACGATTACCATTAATGACTATAATATTATCTGGGAAATTACTTTACTATAAGATTATCTGGGAAATTACTGTTAGTTAGTTTATGAGAAATGGTTAGACTAGACTTAAATGGAGTTTTTGATGTATTGAATGAGAAAAATCAAATTTTACTATTAGAATTTACTAAAGTGGAGTTAAAAATATTGGAAATTATAGTCTCGGATCAAATCAGGAAGAGACTAAAGATGGGTTATTTTGGAGGTCAAATCTAGTTTTAGCCTGGAAACAACAGAGACTCCGGCTACTTCAAAATTGGATAATTTCAAACCAGATTGGCAACAGTAATATATCTCTTTTAGCTTCTTACGACGATATAACTCAAATTTATGTTGATATTATTAAATCATTATAGAATTACAAGTAAAACCATCAAAATAGTTTTGAACTTTTAAAATCTACTTAAAAATTTGACAATTAAAATTGAGTTCGATTTGAGAGATTGATAAATGAAATACTTCGTTTAGTATCTTACACTATATACATTATAAGGTAAAATACCAATGGGTCGATAAGTGGACTAGTGACGTTATATCACCCGTTATATTAACCTAACTTCACTTATAACCTAACTTACACTATGTACAGATAACAGATGACAATTAATTAGTAGAATCTGTTCACATTTCATTATATTTAAAATTCACAAAAACTATATACATATATATATTTTGGATAACTAAAATCGACTATAAAATACCTTTTAGCACGTTTAAAATTAAATTGCAAAATAAACATGTAAGTAAGTATATTAAATCTCGTCTAAAGGTATAATTTCTTCTTGTGCCTTTTATAACTCATTTTTAAAACTAAATCTTTTACCGGCATAACATACATAACTTTACCGTTTCTTAAACCGTATAAATTGATCATATATACATATATATATAATATTTTTACCTTATATAAAAAAAAAATGTACATAATATACAAGAAATTTTATTGTTTTTCTCAAAAAGACATATTGAAAAAAAAATTTATACATACATATGTATGTATGTAATTCAGTGTGAATAAAGAAAGAAGAAAAAAAATTTAAAATAAAACCATCCAAGTCCAAGTTTTATATTTTGCGTTTTGTAGCGCGAGAAAGTAGGTAGAACGCACGTATACAGAATAACAAATATAAAGAATATAGCTAGGTATATATAAAAAATATATATTATATTATCTGTTGTTTGAATTTTCATTATTATATTTATTATAGTCCGAGATGGTATCAACTGGTTAGTCAATCCAACTTATTACCAGTCATATTTTAGATCTGAAACGAAAGTGTAGCATAACAATTTTGATATTGACAATTTTGAGCTTTAAATACGAAATTTATTTATTTTTTTGTGGTTTTTTTTTTGTTGAAAAAAGTGCTTTGCCTAAAAAAAGAGTGTTTTTTTTTTTGAAATATGATTGAAAAAAGGACTTTATTATTAACAATTTTATATTGTCATTCAATATTATGTACAAAATTAATAACATCTAGACAAATTGATTTAACATCAGCTGAAATTGATCCAAATGTTAGTCCAGTAAATTCTAATCATCAATCATCAAATAAACCAATTAATCTTGATGATAATATAGTTATAACAACAACAACAACACCATCACCAATAACAACAATATCACCAATAAATGATAATATAATAATATTAGATCAAATTAATCCATCAAGTGGTGTTAGTAGTACAAGTAGTGAAAGACCATTACCAATTATAATACCAATATTACCAAATGTTGATGATGAAAAACCAATTGATAAATTTTGTAAATGTACAGAAACATTATGTAATTGTTGTCGTGATTTTTCATTACCATTAATACCAGTTCGGGGACCTGGTTGTGCTAAAATACAATATTTAGGTGATGAAAAAATGTCTGTACAAATTAAATATGGTGATATTGTATTAGCATCAAGAACTATTAATGGTAAATACTATAAATAAAATGACATAATTATTTTGTTTTATATAATTTTTATAAACGTACGTATATGGTTAATTAGGTAAGAAGGCTGCACCAGTTTGTGTTGGACTTCCTGGTGGTTATAATCGTTTTTGTGCACGTTTTTATGGTTTATCTAAAGAAAAATCTGGTTTTAAATCATGTATGAGTTTAGAATTACGAGCTGAAGATGATGTTGAAGCACAATTAAGAGTATCATGTTTTAAATTTGGTAAAAAAGGTTTTTCAGTTACTGAAGCTGAACCAATACCACAAAATGAAACTGAAAAGGATGATGAAGATGATGATGATGATTTCTTTGGATTAGGTGGTAAGTTAATTAATATTATAATTATGGACATCAAAATTTTTTGTACTTTTATGGAATAATTTAAGTTATCTATCAATGAAATTTCTTCAAATTTTAAAACCCTCACTCAAATTCAATTTCAAAAACGAAATTTCTTCGATTTCTTCTCAAATATTTTTTCTTTCAGATTAAGCTTATGATTTTGTTAAAAAAATTCATTGAATTAAATTTTATTTAAATTGAAAGAATATTTAAAATTCCACTTTGAATATTTGACAAAAAAAAAATTCATTTCATTAGTAATATTGAAAATGAAAACTTTCACCGAAATTTTTTGTATTTGTTTGTTTGAAATGTCTACTCTACCTACTAAAAAATGTTATAAATTTATTTAAGCTATTAAAATTTGACGCATAAATTTTCAATTCAACATTTATAAATGACTAAACACAAATTTGGATAAAGACATAATATAAAAAATAATAAAAAGAATTGTCTATTTAGTTTAAATAATTTAGATATCTATATGAGCTAATTTAGTTTTCACTATGACCTTATTTTAATTTTAGTTTTGGTATAATGTAAAACTATAAAATAATTTCAACAATTAAAGTTTTATACCATGGATAATACTTTCGTTTAGATTTAAAATGCAATCAAATATACTATAAATAAAATTATTGAAATAAAATCACGAACTATGAAATTTTAAACCAGATAACATTTCATTGCTATAAAAATTTTCGCACAAAAAAAAATATTACATTTTAGTTATTTTATAATATGTAAAGGAAATATCAAAATCTGTAAAATATATTATTTGTGTAAATTTATTTATTTGATTTAAAATTCATATGTGGTTTTAATAAAATTATACCATAATATCAAATAAATACTAAATAGAAGTGATTTAGTTTTGATTCATACTATACTGGAAAAGTAATATAAATCAAAAATTTTATGATATTAATCGTTTGAAATTGAAAATAATTTAAATATATGTATGTAAATATTTTACAGAATTTGGAAAATCATAATAACATTACATAGAATTAGAAAATTTATATTATTTTGATTTAAATATGAATTTAGTTGGGTAAATAATTGTAATTTTCATAAAAAGGACAATGACTTTTTATAGTTTATTTACTTTGTGTTCAGACTGGGAAAATCAATATTTATGTGTTTTCTACTGCTAATAAATTAGCGATATATCGCCATGATTGAAGGAATGTATAGATATAGATATAGAATGAAGTTCAGAGATAAAATATTACTGAAATTATTAAAGGAAATATTCTCTTATATTTCTGAAATAGTGAAATTATTGTAGAAAATATTCACATTTCGTACAATGCATATATGTATGGGTATGAGCCGAGTATACATATTACTCACAAATTCCAAGTTTTATTAATTGTGGGTGGCTAATATATTTTTCCTTTAAATCTCGATATTTAGAACAGGATTTGAAAATCGATTGATTATATAGAAATAGAAATTTGGTAACTTCCTGTATGTGTTGCACATTCGACCCAAACTGTCCTACAAAAAAAAGAAATATTCAACTAATGCCAAATTACTGTTTAAACATCCAAAATTATACTAATGCCACCAAAAAAAAACGTCTGTATATATACAAATTTTGATTCGTTCTTAACATTATAATATAAAACGATTAAAAATTTATAAAAATTGTTTCATTAATATTGATAGGCAAAACTAAATAATGATAATGTTATGCAAATTTAATTGAAATATCAACAGAAAATTGACCGAAACGTCATCCTTCGACAAATATTTAATTTATGGTTTGCTTCATAAATGCATGAACAAATTTGTTTGAACGGACTACAATATATTCTTCAATTACTATATATAAGTCATATATTAAATAAAATATGTTCGTTAATTAATATTTAATTGATACAATATAGTGTAAATATGATTTTATATTAATTATATTTACATTTTGCATCAAATATGACAGTAAATTAAATTAAATCTATAATTATATAAAACTATGAGTAAATATTTTGTATTAAACAATTTTTGGTGGAATTTTATGCAAGAAAATAGAAATACAAAGAAACTAATATATAAATTTTAAAAACATTTTATAAATACCAAAATGACACTATTTATTAATCTAAATTAAATGAACAACTAAAATACTTTCTATATTTTTTTTAAAATTAAAATGTCATTAAATTTTAAAAAAAAAAATATGATTCAACTTTTTCTCTTACAGGCGGAGATGATGATGATGAAGATACAGCCGATGATGACGATGATGATGGTAAATAAATGAAATTGTATATTTCTTTTTTTTTTATTATTTTCATAAAATTTCGTTGTTTTTTTTTTTATTTTCTTTTCTTGTATTATTTTCGGTTATGTAGGTTAACCGAAAAAAAAAAAATTATTAATCTAAATTTTTTTTATCTAAAATAGCTACTACACACAATCTTTTCTTCTAATTTCAGATGAAGATGATGAACGTAAGTTACTTTGAATAATGTATTGTATATTTTTTTTTATACGGTCATTATTCTTTCTTTATATTTTTATTATTATTATTTTTGCTATATAATCAAAGTGAAAGTGTCTATTCTTATTTTTTTATATGTTTGAACTTTCAAGGTTGTTATTATTAACAGATTAAAAAAAAAATATTTTTTACCTACTTTACCTATATTTTAATATAACAAACGAAAAAAAAAAAAAAGTAAAAATCATAAATCAATTTTCACTTTTTGAATTTAGTATAATAATTAATTTCTTGTTTATAATTTTTGGGGTATGATAATTGGGTATCTGATCATTTTGGTATTTCAGTAAATTTATCTCTACAGTGATTAAGGTTTTGTGTATGATATTTAAATTCACTTTGAATTTTAACCTTTTGCATTATATGCTACTAACTTTACCCTATTCCATTTGCTCATCAAAGCGGCATTATACTCACTAAACTCGCATTTATGATAATTTTGGGATACAACAAATGACCCCGGATATCAAGTGGCAACAATTTCTTGTCTATATATAATTATTATTAAATTTTTTTTTGTAGCTGCTGGTGCTGCTGCTGCTGATGATTCAACTGATTATGATTTTCGATTTATTGAAGAAATTTTTGATACTGATGATAATGATAAAAATGATAAAATTACATCAGTTACACAAAGAGCAACAATGTCATTGTCATTAGAGAATATACCACAAACAAAAGAAAATACTATGAATAATGATGAAATTATTAATAATAATAGTAATATTACTAATACTAATAGTACAACAAATGATGAAAATGGTGTTGTGCCAACAAAAAAAGTCAAAAAGAATAAAAAGAAGAAGAAACATGATGAAGATGGTTATGATATGGCAGATATAATTTATGGTTTTTTAAATTTATTTTAACATCACAAAATTAAAAAGTAAATCAAAATTAATTAATTAATTCATTTTTTTTTTTTTTAGATAAAATTTAGAATTGTAAATTTATATTATTTATTTATTTATTTATTTATATTTATTAAATTATTTGTAATTACTTAAATATTTAATTCCGAACATAAAATGAAATCCCAGTATAATTAAATATTGTCATTATAATTTGTAAGGATTTAATTTTATAAATAAATATTTTTATATTAAATAGAAAAGTAAACAATTATTTGTATTAATTATTTTATTTTATTAATAATTTAATTTAAATCTACAGAGCAGGATTACAGAATTTGTGAAAATCCTTGTCATAATTATAGGGGTGTACTCACATATTCAAAACATATCCAAAAAATTTCGACAATCTACATTTGAATAACTCTATTAGAGCTGAAGCATTTGTATATAACTAGTTTTTTAGATAATTCCTGTTGATAATAATGGTAATGGTAACCACATTAACCAGTTAATCCTTCAACTAACTGTCGAAAATGTATCAGGTCACCAAGACCGGAGTCATAACCTTACAAAACCGATACTATAGTTAAACATTTTTGTTAACCTCATCAGTGAAGCTCACTGTTCGCAAACCTATGTTGACTTGAATTTCTTGCGAATCAGTGATAATGCCAATACTATTTTTCTGAATTCATGACTATACTTTTCTCAAGTCGGTAAGTTCTTTAAATTGTTCCTTCTTGTGACACAAGCCAAGGTTTATATAGACTAGGGACTAGCAAATTAATGTCTTTAAAACACTTTATTCAAATCTCTTTTTTTATAGTTCGAATTAATTATAAATAAATGTTGATATTGTTGTTACTATGTACAAAATATTTCTCACTAAAAGTTAAATTTAATTTAATAAATGATATTGTACAAAAATTTCATTATTTTGATTAACATTTAAATTATATCTTCATTTAATCATTAATATTACTAAATGTTGCCCAAAAAAAAGGTAATTTGTTTACTATGCCATATACACAAAATTCAGTTTTCTTTATTCGAAAATATAATTTCCGTTTTTTTCTGGTTCAATGATACCATAGGATAGATTGAGGAAATGACAAGAAAAGTAGTTTTTTTTTATAAATCAAATCAAAACGAATGTTTCAAAATAAATGAACTATTGTTCCTTTTTTGTGGATGTCATATATTTGTATGTATAATGAACATACTTTCAGAATAGTTGTTATTGGAATACGATTTTTCACATTCAAAAGCTTTATCAAAAATTGTAATATAATATTAAGATATTTCAAATATATAAATGATTTAATAAACTTAAAATTTTACATTCTGGATATGAATTGTAACTTGGAGAATATATTTTCCTTAAGAATATTGAAAATATCTTAATTTATGATTTTTCGACTAAAAAAAATAACTAAAAAAATTATATTAAAAACTGGACTCAGCTATTTAATATTTCTCTTGCTCTCTAATGTAAGTGGAACCACCTTTAGGTCCAATTTTAATCATTTGGATGCCATAATTTCGAACTAATTAAAGACTTTTGAATTCCATGGGAATATTTAACTAAAAATCATCCTTAAAATATTAAGTACATACTTCAAAAATTATTTAAGACAAATAAAAATTGCATATATTTAGGAGTAATTGATTATTATCACATAATATTATAATTAAGAATTTAAATAAATAAAAAAACTATATTAGTCGAATTAATAGACTCACGAATGACCTATTATCATAATTCTTCTAAACTAAAGTAAAGGCATAGAAGATTGTTCTAACTATTTATTTTAAATTCTAATTATTGCAATTTTATTCCATTACTACTAAATATAGGCATTTTATTGTCAGTTTGGTAATTTTTTCGTTAATAATTTTAATAAAAAATCAATTAATTTTGGCAAATCGTTAGATGCCGTTCAATAGTCTTAAGTTATCCAAAATTATATTATCAAAACTGGACAAAAATTGACATTTTTCCGATGCTTTTTAATGCATACCTGTAAAGTGAACCAAATTTAAAATAAAAATTATTGATATTTCTTTTTAATAAAATGCCTTTAAATCATTTTGGTATTATTTTTTAAATAAATATTTGCAATATTTTTTAATATACATATATTTGATTTAATATATATTTGAAAAAAAAAAAAATTAAATGAAAAATTCAAAACTTTAATTGCTATAAAAGGCATAATATAATCCTTTACAATATATGCATCACCCTGTTGTAATAATTGATAAATTTTTGTCCACAGCCCAACAATATGCAATTAATTTACATAGTTGAACTACCACCGTATAGAAAGCGCTATTTCAATTAAGAAATTCTACATTAATTTTAACATATTTGTTAAATTTATTATTATTTTTTGAAAATTCTGGTATCATTATTTATTCTTTGTGGCACAAAATTCTGATTTAAATAAACTATTTATGGTATATCATTTTAAATATTAAAATTTTACTACTCCATTTTACCTACCTCTCCGTCGTCCTAAAATGACGACATAAAATGTCAAAAACAATTTTTTAACATATGGCAATGCTACAACTACACAAAAAATTGTAGTAAACCAAGTTGCCATATTTATAATATTTTTTTTTTGAACAAAAAAAATACTATCCAAGGTGCCAAATCCAAAAAAAAAATCGATTGCAACGCCCGACATTTTGATTTTTTCTCCAACAAGAAAGATTTTTTTTATTTTATTAAAAAAAGTTGAAATATAATAAAAAATTTTAATTCATATCAATTAAAAATATGAAATTAATTAATAAATATCAAATTAGAAATAAAGTTACAAAAGTTTAATTGAAATTTTCAATTGAAAACACAAGTGTGAAAAAAAAGTGTGTAAAAAATTTTTTTTATGTTTCAGTTTTTCTTTTCTTTTTTTTTATTTTAGTCAATCTATAAAGAAAAATCTTTTTTTTTCTCTTCAATTTGTGTTCATCTTCCTTTTTGGGGGGCTACTCTTACAAAAAAATAAAAAAAATGAAGAAAAATTATGTCGTCGTCGCCGCGTTGTATTATATTTTTATTCTTAATAAATATAAAAACAATGAAAAATATTAAATGATAAAAAATTTAAAAAAAAAAAACAAAAACTTTATGAATGACAGTGAACTCGCTTAATTAATCCAAAAAAAGAAAATATTAAAATTTTAAAAACAAAAAAAAAAGTGCGTATACAGTGAAAAAAATCCAAAAAAAAAAATTGGCGTTTCTGTGTATCCAAAATAAAAGAAAAATCTTGTTTTATCAAATTCAAATAATTTTTCCCTGTTTATATATATAAAAATATTTTCCAGAGTGCACAAGAAAAAAAAATGCAAATAAAATTTAAGATTTTTCTGTGATTTAAAATTCTATCCTATCCTATTTTAATGTTTGTTTTGATTATTAATATTTCTATTATATATAAATAATTAATAACAAATTTCAATAGAAAAAGAAAAGTTTTCTTCTTGTGGTTAATTAAAAATAAACAATTAATTAAATTTAATAGAAAATTTAATATTAAAAAAAAAATCATTTTGTCAATAAATTTTCTATTACTTTATATATTTTGGATAATCTACAATTTAATATATATACTTACTACAACAAGTACACGAAGGATAATAAAAACCAGCATTTAAAAGATCGCCTGCTTAAATGGGGTAAGGAAGGATACAACATTAAAAAAAAAAAATGTTGGAACATTTTTTTATCATTATTACAAAAATCTTAAATTACAAGAAAAATTCGTGTATAGTATAATTAAGTATAAAGTATAATAATCTTAAATTTCACTTTGTTGTGGGATATATTTATGTTCCTTCATTACATTTGGGAATAAAATGTAAATCCTTTTTTTTTTTTCTTTATGAGAGGGACTGTTGAGTATCTTATTATAAGAAGAAAAAAAATCTCCTCAGGGTTAGAATGGATAACAAAAAAAATTAAGTCTTATATTGTATAATTTGTATATATATATATATATATATAGCAGCTAAAGTATATATATTTTTCCGTCGCCATTTTTGATATTCCCCATTCCAAAAAAAAAATAAATTGTATATTGTACATATACTTAATAAGAGAAATATTATTGCATCCAAAATCTTTTGAACTATATACTACAAAAAAATAAGAATAGTTTTTCATTGTCTTATAAAAACAAAATTTTCTATTATAACTCTGGTAGAGAAAAACATTTTTAAAATGATTGTTATTCCTGTTAACTTGAAAGGATTTGTTTTTCTCTATTATTACTTCCTTTTATCTCTGCTTTTATGTTATCTTTACAGGTGCAAAAAAAATTATGAGGGAAAAAAAAGATTTCTTTTACTATATTTCTATGCATTTGTAATGTTCATATTTTCAAATGAAATGTTCGAGGTTTATATTCGGTTCGTAAATATAGAAGTATAGTATACTTACCTACAAATATTGTAAAAAATTACTTAAAAATGGTAAGAGGAATAAATATTACCTGTATATACTTAGCTAGTATATAAAGATACTTCTAAGCAACTAGTTTTTCCCAGTAATAATTACTATTACTGCTACTTACTTCAGTACAAGTACAGAAAACAAAAATTTTAAAAGGCTCGTAGATTAATAGAATCCGAATATTATATAGTTTAAAATTGAAAATAAATAATACTTAAGTATAATTGGAAATACCAATTATTGTTACCTTAAAATTCTCATATTATTCCATATTTTACGATAGAGAAATTTATACCTACATTGAAGGACTATTTATTAAATAACCTTAAATTTATTTAAAAAAAGGACTAAAAATTTACATTGATTTACATTGAAATCATAAATTAATAAACAAATTAAGGAGAAATCAATTACAAAAATTTAAAAAAATTAAACGTTCCACAAATTTAATATATAGGTATCCCTACTTACCTAGAAGTTTTATGGAGGGTTTTATGAATTTAAATTCCTCATACTTTCCTCAAATTTATGAATTTAAATTCCTCATACTTAATTACTTACAATCCCAAGAGAAAAAAAATGTATTAAGTATATAAAGAAATTTTATAAATATCCTTTAAAATGAAATATTATAGGTTAAATTCAAATTTTATACTTTATCCACTTAAAATTAAATCCTTTTATTATTATGTACAATATATATAAATATACTTATATACTTATATAGTATATAAACTGGATAAAATTATATTTTGTCCAGGTTGTACTATATATTACAATACATTACAATATTTTATTTTTAAAATATATATTTAATTAAATAAAAACAATATGTAACCATCCAATATTTGCAATAATTTAATTTAATTAAATTAATTATGTTTACTTAATATACTGTAGAATTAATAGAGTATCACTATGTCACAACATCATTAGTCAAATAGTGATTCAAATTACGTTTACTTCGACAATTAGGTATCTATATAAGTAACAAAAAAAAACCCTTATCTTTCTAACAATGGAGGTTTTAGTAAATTGCTCATATATATAGACATGTTGAAACAACAAACATAATCAATTTAAAAAGGAAATTGAAATTAAGTTCATGATATATATATATACTCGTATAATAAAATATAAAATATGAATTTAAACATAAATAAACAGTAATAATTTCAATTTAAAAATATCCTTTCATCTTAAGTGCATAGGAAATGCACACAAAGTACTTTATTTAAATGGAAAAAATCAAATTTATTAATTATTATAATGTTACTCTATTTAATTATATTTTTTTTTTTTCAATTCATCTTTTGATGGTTCATTTGTTGCCCATAAAATTACAGAAATACTTACTTAAATTAGACGTTATTTATTGTGATGAAAAACTCATCAATAAATTATTATTATTTTTTGCATTTAAAATTCAACATGTAACTAAAACCATATGGCAGCATATTGCATTATAATTTATCACTTTTATTTTATTTAAAATTAATAAAATATTTATTTTTTTTTTTTTCTTTAGAATTTTATAAAAAATTTTGAAATATATATTTGACCATATTTTCCTTTACATTTTAATTATTTAACAATAAAATGCAATAAAAAATTTCAGAAAACATTTTCGTCCTTTAAGTATAAAAAAAAATGCAATCTATTTATTATAACACATAAATACATACTTATATATATTTCTTATTGTACGTATTTATTTTTAGGTCTAATGAACTTGTTATTCAGCTTTGATATTATCTTTATGTATATACTTACAATACTTACATATGTGCAATTAAAAATATGTATGTACGAGTATACAAAACAAATATAATAATTTCCAAATTTATTTTTGTACAAATTTAGCGATAACCTTGAAAATTAATTTATGGATTACAATATTTTATTTTTCATTTTTACTGAATGAATGTTAATGACTTCTGACAAAAAAAAATATACAAAATAAATATTACTTATATGCATTTAATTAATATCTTCTAGCATTTAGCATAATCAAAATAATTAATTAAAAAAAAAATATTAATTTCTATTTTTTAAAAAGTTTTTGTAAAAGACAAAATTATTGTTGATTAACTATATTTAAAATTATTTTATTTACTTACTCATTTATTTATTGATGAATAATGGTATATTTTATTCCAATTTTTATTTCCGGGTAGAATATCGAATCAAACTTGAAGAAAAAAGAAAGCAAACTTTCGTTCTTTTCAATACATTTTCTACTAGAAATATTAGGGGGTGTAAAAAGGTGTAGAATGTGTAGACTCTTTTAGTAGAGTATGTAGGTAAGGTATTACCAAAGCCGTAAGTATATAAATTAAATTATAAATTAGGCTTTGGTATTACTGTTCTGAACCTTTCTGTACTATTCTACCAAATACTATACAATTAGTCTTTGGCGGCTCTACACCTTCTAATTTAATAGTGTATACAGTGGTTTAGTTTTATTATTATTTAACATTTAAGGGTCTAACAATTATTATTCGTTAATTAAATAATTTTCCTAGTTAGGAGTAGTGTGGGGAGAAATAAAAATATTAAATTACTTACAAAACTTACTTAGTATTTTATTACAGATTTTTGATAATCACATTTGTATATATTTTAGTATACTGTGGTAAGGTAAATAACGATATTAGAGTAAAAAATTACTGGTACAGAATTCTCCGGATTATTATGAATCATATTAAAATAGCCTTAATTAAATTAATTGGAATCAACTGAAGATAATTTCTGATTAACTAGATTATTTTTAAAATCCTGAAAATATTAAAAAAATCGATATAGCAAAAGTTAGCTTCAGTTGTTTACAATTTAAATTGCAATATAATGCTTTTTATAGCTTTTAAAATAGCTTTTAAATATTATTTGACGATTGAAACCAACGAACTATATAATTTAGAAGCCTAAAGAGGTTAGAATTCGTGTTCCAACATCTGATAACTTCTTTGGGGTAAAATTACAATTGGCTGA
Source organism: Empis stercorea (assembly GCA_949752835.1). NCBI lineage: Eukaryota > Metazoa > Arthropoda > Insecta > Diptera > Empididae > Empis > Empis stercorea. The sequence continues at coordinate 6,621,560 of OX457087.1, forward strand.
TATAAATTTCAGGTAGCAACAATATTTGTAATTTAAGTAGTTAATTTCATTACAATTACAAATATTTATATTCAACTGCATTTTATTAGATTTTTTAAGACAACTAACTAAACAACCACTTGCTAAATTTTGTTAAAACAATTAAGTATGTATATATTAACTAAGGAAACAAATTTGTAGTTTTGATTTCTATTTTAGCGTTTAGAACACCCGACATTACAATGCAACCTTCAAACAAAATAAAAAATCTAAAATATTAAAAAACCCCAAAAAGCACTTAAATTCTTTTTCATCAACAAAACTTAAAACATTTTTAAAAAAAATATTATAAGTAAATCTTCAAACTTTTATTATAATATTTTACATACATATACATACTAACATAAATCTGTTTATTAACATTTTCTATGATGGCATCCACACATTTAACATTTTTAAAAATAAATTTTTTTAATGTTGTGTTTTTTTTTTGTATTTAACTTTAAAAATTTCATGTTGCAACATTGTCAAACCACATACAAATCCACCGCCACAAACATTACTGAATCTGTGTGTATACTTTGGCCTCAATTTTTTTTTTTTTTTTGGTTTTCTGTAAGCTTTACAATCATTTTGTATTGCTGAGTTATTTGTTGTTTGATGTAAAGCATAAAAATTCATTTTCCATGTGAAGTAACATCAAAATAATAACGAAAAGTAAAATTATAAATAATTAATAGTAGAATTTGGTTTTATGATCTTAACTTTTCTCTTATTTAAATTGTCACTTTTGATTTTATCTATTTCTGTTATTAAATGACAAATTTTAATATTCTTGTTTGATGTAGTTATATTTCAAAAATCTTTTGGAAAGAAAATTTTTATGTAAAATACTTACCTGTTATATATCGTTTTTTATTTGAATTCAAAAAGTTATTTAGTTCTGCAATTCCAAATTTGCAGCGATAACAGTATACTTAACTGTGTGAAGTTGCTTATTTGATTCACGACTCGGGCATCAATGCATTTCCAATTTGATTCAACTATAAATTAGTATCAGTAGTAAAATTTACATTAATGTAATGTAATGTTAATATAGTTATAAAAAATACTTATGCCCGGTTTCACGAAAGTTTTAAAAGCGCTTCTCCTTCTAGTGATTTAGATGCGCTTTTAACGCCAATGGTGTTTCACGAGATGTTAGATCTCTTTTAGTGGCTCTTTTAATTTAGATGCCCGATTTCGGCCATCTAAGCACTAAAAGCGCTTGTAAATTTTGTATTTTGACACTTAGAGCTCTCCCTAATACACGACGTACTATCATACAAAATAAAACGATTTTGACAGACGCCGTACGCCGTACGTCGTGTATTAGGAAAAGCTCTTAAACAAAAAAAAATTAAATTTAAATTATTATGCTGCCCATACACAACAAAACTTGGTTGTACAACTTGGTTTGTAACCATCAAAATGGTTCTAAAAATTTGAAAATTGTATCGTGTTCTACAGTAGAAAATAAAAACAAATTTGATGGTTGTAGAAAAAGTTTTAACGTGTGTGGGATGGTCTGCCGAGTAGTTTGATGACTAGTTAAGGTAAACGGACCATTAGTGGAAGGTCGGATATATAGTGGAGATATTAGAGCTTTTCTTAAAAAAATAAGAAAACTAAGTAGCATAATTCTAATTTTAAGTTGCTATTATTACGAAAAAATATTAACAATTCAAAGTATTATGCTCCAGATCAACGTAACCCTTGAAATCTTTTGTAAAATTCATTTTACTTCGACAAGTCGTGCCTTAAATTTTTTTGGTGAAAAAAAAGTGAATTTACTTAGTAAAATTTTAAGCAAAAGAGAAAATTATATTTTGCTTTTCCAGCGATTTAGTATATACAATTTAAGTAAATACATTCTTTATATAATCAAATTACGTTAAAAAATGAATAAAAACTAATATTTCATTAAAAAATTATTTTAATTAATTAAAAATGTGAATTTCCACTATATGTACAATAAAAATATACTATGTATCAGTAGTGGAGATATATCTCCATTATTGACACACTCGCTATATTTTTTAAAATTAATAATTATTTATTAAAATTTAGATTTACTAAATCAAGAATAATGTTTGTAAATGTTATATATTTGATTAGACCAGAAGTGGAAATATACTTTATTAATATAAAAGTGCTCAAAATATTATTTAAGTTCAATGAATAAATTTACTTCCACTTTCGGTACAAAGTATTTCCACCACTATAAATTATGTTAAGATACGTTCCACTAAAAGAACATATGTCTCCATTATTAGGTGCATTTATAATAATGTCGCCAAATAATGAAAAATAGTAAAAAATATTAGAAAATATAATCTAAATACCAGAGAAGAGAGAAAAACTGATTTGCAGAAACATATTTAGTAGAGTGGATATTCCAGATATAGTTCTGAAACAGGGTTTGCCAAAAAGGAGACAATTTTGTTTATTCTTAATGATGAGAAATAATATTTAACTACACTTTTTACTGACAATGCAAAATTTAACACTTCCTGCTCCTATGATTATAATTTAGTACAAACGTATACCATTGTTAATAGCTCAATCATTGGTTTATTGGTAGAAGTGAATCAGGATGGATAGGCTGGTGAAAAATTTAACCAATTCATTTTATCATGGATTATTTCCATTAAAATACCATTACTTTCGAACTTTTTCTTTGATGGTCATGCATCGCATTTAACTTTGACACCTCAGTTTTGCAAAGAGAAACAAATAATTTTAATCGCATTATTACCAAATTCGACACACTTAATACAAGAATTATTTTTCCTAATAGTACATATTATTATTTTTTAAGGGCATGTGCTCTCTCCACTATACGGACATGTGCTATCTCCACTATACGGTCACTAGGAAAAAAGTGTATCTCCATTACTGGAACACACGACTTAATATCTTTATAAAGCTATATTTTAAATATCTTTTAATATATCTTGTATTTAGATCTAAAATATTAAAGTCAATTTAATATAGAATATATTAAAATTAAATTTTTAGGGTTTATAATATGTTTTCTTTACTAAATTAAGCTGCAAAGTCTTACACCGTAATTATATCTCCACTAATGGTCCGTTTACCTTATACAAGTACAACCAAGTTGTATTGTGTATGGGACGCATTATAATATAGAATTATAAACATTAAAATTATTTATAATATTTTTAAAACATATGTTTTCAATTGACACTGAACAATATGTTTTTTATATTTTTGAGCTACGAATAAGAAATATATGGAAGTGGCATAAATGTTCCATCTCTTTTTAACACATTAAAATTTTAATATATTGAAAAATTGTTTATGAAGCCACGATTTTGGTAGTTCTCTTTCCTTTTGCTCGCCGAAGTGTCAAATTAATAATATGAAAAATATTATAAAGCTGATTTTAGATTTACAGGGCTGGCTTATTTTTTTAAGTTTAAGAGTCTCAATATAAATTAACAATATTAACTAGCTAAACAAATTACTCTATTTTACTTTCCATTTGTATAATTATCGTTGCGCGACCTAAAATATTCCTTAGGATGATCTTTACTTGTATTTTCCAAAAAATATCTCCTTAAAAATTGATGCCCGAATTAAAAAACCCTAATCCGCCCCTAATTTCTCATTTTTATATTTTGACAATTCGGCTAGCAAAAAAAGAGACAACTATACCCGGCGTGGCTTCAAATTTTTATATTTATGCCCTATCCATATATCTTCTACATCGTTGTTTTTGAGTAATTTTTGTCAAATCGTAATATTTCTCTGTGTAATTTCATTTCAATCAAAATGCAGTTATTAGAATTTTAGTTAGATAAAAGCGACAAAAATCTCGTGAAACTTCAACATATCTAGATGACTTTTAGTACTAAAATCGTTTTTATCTAGGTGCGCTTTTAAGCTATTCCCGTGAAACCGGGCATTACTATAGCAGCCGATTCCAATACCAAAATCTAATTATCTTTGTTGCAATTAATTGTTTCTCCATTGCAAAAGAATTAATGATATTCATAATCTATATCAAATTAGTATAGTTATTTTATTAGTAGGTAATCCAAAATTGCAACCGATTATAGAGGAAAGAGTTACTCATAGGAACAAATCGAGCTTTTGAGCCAATAGAAGAAATAATTCAAAATATTTATTTATACTTATAGTTGGGAATTACCTTAATTTTTTCTGTACATCAGGTACATAATAGTAATATATTTATCATTAAGTATTATCATAATATTTATTACTATGAAAACATCTATTACATTTTATCACATCATTAAATTACAAGAGAGAAAAAAAATGATCCCCTTCTATATATTTTAACAGAAAATAAACTCTAAAAAAAAAATGTTGTGGAAAATATATTTATATAAATAAAATTATTTTACCATATGGCATGTAATTATTAATATATGCAAATTTATACAATATATTTCACACATCTTTGGGCATTTTGTTTCTTTTAAAAAATATATTTTATTATTATGATGAAAAGTCTGCACGCGAATGTACAGTACATTTTCCACTCTTTTTTTTTTACAAAATATCAAAACAAGACATAATATAATACATATACTTACTGAAAACATTGGATATGTTATTACTACTATAAAACAAACTAACCATATATTATATATAAAATGAGGTCAAACTTTAAAAAATAATTATGTTGTGTATATTATTTATACTTTGCTTATATGTATGTAATGTATACGTCTGTGGTGAATATATTATGTTAATATTATAATAAAAATTATATTTAAATCTGAACCGGAGTTGATCTAACGATAGTGCACCTTATATAAAAATTAATGCATGCTTGCAGATATTTTTTTTGAGAAAATATCTTAAGTAAGCAAAATATTATTTTTTTGGTATATTAAATGTGGATATATAAATATTATCAGAACTGAAAGCTATACTTAATTGCTAATACTGCAATAATATTAATTAATAAATTTAATTATTATATTCACGATAACACTTAACAGCATAAGCGGTGTTTAATTGATAGTGAACTATGCTGCAGTGCATGAGGTCTAATATAAAAATCTGGTGACTTACATTTACATACAACCAATGTTGTGAATGAGATAACAATGAGTAGCGATATATTATATTAATGGAAAATGATGATTTGTCAAAAAAACGTCTTACTATCCAGCTTGTTGCAATAAATAGTTTCTGAACCCACATAACATTAATATAAGGTCTAAAATTACAATCATGAAATTATGAAACGTCTATCATTGAAAGATGTTTCTTCATTTTTTTTAGGAATTTGATTAAAATAATCTTATCGTCTTTGTAACTAAGCATTTTGTAGTAGAACAATAAATGAGATACAACATTTTCCTTGCAAGTTAAATTAACTAATTATAAGTATAAATCTTATTTCATTAGTTTACTTCTTATTTTCTAATATAAAAAACAATTTATTATTAAGTAGAGTGTAGATGAAAGGATTTAATTTTATTTTATTATTTTATTTTTTAGTGTAATGACCAAATTATTAACTAATATTTACTGAATCGACTATGCTAGATGTAGTTGATTTTAATTGAAACATACGTTGAACCTTCTAGGAAATAATCACACACCGGGAAATTGTAACATATGTACAATATACAAGATTCAAAGATACAAGACACACATTAAGTTTCCTAGTAAACCGAGGCAGGTTCTTGGTAGGTCCGAACTAAAACGGGTGTCTCCATTACTAGGCACGAGTTCACTCGTACATCCTTTTTATTGCATATATGATTTCTAAATTCAATTTATATAATACACCTAATTCTGTTTTTGCGCGAACTTTTTTTACGCGCATTTGATTTAACGCGATTCCAAAAAATTTTTGTATTCTGTTTTTACGCGATTTGATTTGATTTAACGCGGTTTAATGACAAAAAATATTTAACAATTTTTAACAAAATTTAACAATATTTAACAGATTTAACAATTTTAATGACAAAAAATATGTATGTATATGTGTGCATGCTTTAACACGTTTGTAGAACGTGCATGCACGTGTTAAAACAGGCAAATCGTTGATACGAAAAATCATATATAGGGGATTTCCAGTTATTTATTTCCAATAAATTTTTGTGAAAGTATAGTGCGGTTGAAAAGAATTATTATGAATTGTTTCTTTCCGTTATTTTTGGTTATTTTAAATAAAAAGTGTATATAAAGCACACGTAAGAACCATAAACTTGCATTATACTTAATTCACCTTATTTTAGCTGATACATATTTAAAATCTGGAACCAATCCCCTCCTTTTATATGGGTACGCTATCTTTTTTTACGCGATTTTTTTTTACGCGAGTTTTCGCGGAACGTATCTATCGCGTAAAAACAGAATTAGGTGTATACATATAAGCACAAAAATTTCCAGATTTTAATTTTTAATATTTTATGAAATATTGGTGTTGGCGTATGGTATACACACATCAAAATCGGGTTTGGCAGTGCGTGTTCACTAAGTACTTAACACTTCTCCCTAATTCAGGACGTACGGCGTATAGCGTCTGTCAAAATCTTTTCATGCACATACATTTTGTATGAGCTCCCGAAATACGCGACGTACGAACACCGACAATTCGAATTTCCAATTTTGACGGGCATAAGTATAAAATTTTTACAAAAGATTTTTCAAATTTCACAAAAAGAAACATCGATCAAAAAAATTTTAAGTTAGGTATATATATAAATGTGGTGTTTTATTTCGGGAGACGCTGGCGTATGAGCGTATCGACGTATATAAAAAATGAATTAGGAATTGGTGTATTCTAGTTTTAATTTTGTTCTATATTACTAAGTGCTAACTTAATTTACCTGCAATATAATAATTGTTCTCACCATTTATGTGCTACTGCAGTTATTATCACGTACCTCACGAGTATTACCGAAACTCTGACAGAATCAACTAGCTTGAGATGGTCGGTATATGTTAAAGATGCTATAGAAGAGGTAATAAGATGGGACACATGAACGCTCTAGGTTCCGATACCATTTGTGTGAGGACTAATATCAATATTAAGTATATCTTTTATATTGTACCTATAATACAATATACTCTTATAATTTCAAAAGTAAACTTTACAGGTCAATGTAACTTATAATTCTGTCTAGCTACAAAATATTCTCATCTTTTCTTTGATTTACTTTCTCTACATAAAATTTAAACACCTTATAAATGCCTGTTAATTTCCGAAATAGCATTTAGGTATATGGCCATTATTCGAAATGGGGATATAATAAAACTAATATAATATTTTACTTGAGGAACATGTGACTTAACTAACATTTTCGGTTAAATTTCCCCACAATAAAAAAAAAAGAATTTTAAAAATATATTTTTATAATGAACTTTTTTTGAATACTTACGATTACTACAATTTTGTATGTCTGCTTCGTAAGAAACAAAAAAATATATTATTTTGTATTTTCTTTTTGTGCACATAAAAAGGGAGAAAATTCAATTTTTGGTTGGTTTTTGTTGGTAAGTATACATATATATATATATATATAATATATATTTAATGTGGGACGATGTATATTATTCCCACTGCACAAGTGATTCTATCGAATGGATTATTTTTTGTATATAGAAAATTAATGTTGTCTGTTATTTCGTTATTTTCGGTATTAGTATATAAAAAAATATTTTTGGAAGTATATTGAAGTATTACATAAAAATGTATATAAATATTGTTGCTAGATGTGTATCGATCCAAGTGGCGTCGCGCATTTTGTATGGTACATAATAAAAATTATGTATATACTTATATATACTTCTATGTATATTATATTAATTCTTAATATTTGCAAATAAACATATAAGTATCTTATGTATTTATGAATTTACATCAACCCCTTACGCTTACATACCTATTTAATTTTGAAAATTGTTTTATTATATTTTAAATGACGATAATAGTATATATATTTGAATACAGGGTGATCCGCAAATACGTGATCGACAATATACACCAGCCACGACATTCCCTATATCATTTTTGAGAAAAAATAAATAGAATTGGATTGGATTGAGTAATAATCGTTCACCAGTTAATTTAATTTCCAAAAAAATTCAAATTTGAGATCTCTTATTTTTCAAACTAATATAAGGTAGGATAAGCAGATATTTTTCAAGTTGAAATTGAAATTCTTAAGAAGGCATTTTATGATTTACATTGAATCATTTCGAAGCCATTTCGAAGCCAAAAGCCGGAATCCGTATTATGCCTTCTCATATCGACTGAATATGGAGGGAAAATCTGCATATTCTATATATAAATCTTTTTGCTAAACAGCATGATGTGAACGTGGGCCTACCTCTTAGAGGTTTTCTTAACATTCTACTGCAATAAGTATGTACTTACTTACAATTATATTCTAATATTGAACTAATCAATGTCGTGAATGACATATTTACACAGCACCCTGTATAAGTACATACATTTAGTAAAGAAATTGAAATTCTTAAGTCAGTCGGCATCTCCAGGGTATCATTAACTTATTCCGCTTTTATATACTTAAGTACATACGAATATGTATAGAAAAAATACACCACCTTTATTAACATGATTAATGTTTTCATTATTTTTGTATAAAATATATATTTAAGTATAACAATTTTTTATAAAACAGAACTGCATTTTATGATTTTAACATATGATTTTTTTTTAGTGATGATGATGATGATGACGAATTGTCTACAAAAAATTACACAGCTTTTCAAAATATATATTTATTTTATATAATTTTCATTTTCTTTTTTTCACTGCCTTTTTTAATATTATTTTCACTTATATATTTTAAAAGAAAATGGCACGTGCTTAAATAAGTATTTATATATATACATATATATATATATTTCAATAATTTCATAGGGAAATTAAATTTTATATATTGTTTATTTATTTATTTTTATATGTTATAATGTTGTAATACTGACCTACACATATAACATTTTATTTTAGCAGACATTAATTTTATTTATAATGAAGGGAAGTGAAATATTTTGAACTTGTTGATTTTATTACTTGATTAATTGTATATACTTACATATAAATAATATTAATTAGGTATATATAAACTATAAAAATTTAAGAGCTATTTTTGCTGATAATTTATAATTGAATTGATTACTTTTTCTACTGAATGAATGAATAATAATTAGGGGTTTATTCATTTCCTATACCTATTTGATTTATTGATGTATTTTTTAACATAATGAATAACACAAGCAGATGGTCTCATATGGATAGTGCGGTGCATTATGTGCTCGGTGGGTCAAAACAATTTCCGTATCTTGGCTTTCGATGGAAAAATAATTTTTGAATAATTTTAGAAATATAAATATTTAATTGCAGAATATCTAAAAATTACAGCATATGAAATTAATATATTTATTTATTTAATTCTTCTCCCGACGATTTTCGAAAAAAAATCTGTTCGCTCGAAAATTGTTTTTTTTCGGTTTCTGTCGGGAAACCATGATAGTATCGAATATTAATATTACAGTTACAGAATGACCATGTAACGTCTAGCTCTAGGACCACAATGGACTTAGAGAATAAAGAATAAAATCATTTGGAAGTGCAAGTTGATAGGAAAGGATTAAGTAGATTGACAGTTTATTTTCTAAGAGTAATGCTACTGTCTTACAGAATAAGATTATTATTTTATAATTGAATAAATAATAATATAAGTACATACTTACTTTTAATCCTTTTCATATGAATCTTTTAAGTATACATTGCACAACTCTTTATATCGGATAATTTAAGCTTCATGTTGCTGTTCTGTTTCGGTTGCAATTATTGTCGATTTAATTATATACGTGTCTGTTAATTGATTAGATCTTTAATAGTTAGGTACTACAGCTTCAAAGTATAATTTACAAAATTCGATTTGCAGTCTAGATAGATTTGTTTTCTTGAATTATTATTTGTTTTTATTGAGTATAAAGAAACATAATTTAAATATTGATTTTTTTTATATTAATTTAAAATTTCTTCTATTTTATAGAATAAAATGGTCCACCGTAGTGGTTCAACCCTAATTATAGCATCAACAACAAATGATCAAAATAAAGATGATAAATTATGTGAAACTACAAATCAAACAACAAAATCATCATCATCATCGTCATCTACATCAACATCTTCAACAAATAATACTAAAAAAGATATTAAACAGAAAAATTCTAATTTATTATTATCATCATCAACATCATCATCAAAAACACAACGACGTAAATCTAAAGAAATTTTACATGAATTTGATTTAACAGATACACAATTAATAAATGAGAAGACACCAACAAAAACACTGCCCCAAAATACCGCCGTTATAACCTCAACAACAACCACAAATAATAGTAATACAAAAAAATCAAATATTACACCAATTCGACGTGGTCGTAGTCATAGTCTTGTAACACCACCAACTGAAAATAAAAATCGTACCAATAAAAAGAAACAATCATCAATTAAAAATTTAATTACAACACCCCCACCACCGATAATAAAAAATCGTAATCGTTCAATTGATAGAGAATCCACAACATCATCATCATCATCATCAACAATAACAACAATTGAAAAAGAAACATCATCTTCATGTTCATCATTAAGTTCATCATCAACAACAACAACGTCGTCATCATTACCTAAAACAACAGCATCATCATCAATAGTTCAAATTCGATCAGGTTTACGTAGTAATAGTTTAGAAAGAACACCAGAAAAAATTACAACAATAAAGAAATCATCTAATTTAGCCGGCCTAAAAGTATTAAATCCAAAAAAAAATATTGGTAAAAAATTTATTAATAATAAAATAAAACGTCAAAATAATGATGAATGTAGTAATAGTGTTGATGGTGATGATAATGATGATGATGATAATGATAATGAAAATAAAACTGATATAAAATTATTAAAAAAATGCCAATCTGTTGAAAGTATATTTAGTAATAATAATAATGAATTGAAATTAAATCAAATTAAAACAGATAAAATCAAAAATTATGATCAACTGCCAAAATTAAAATTAAAATGTAGTGTACCGCTGGAACGGATATCTGGAATATTAAATACATTAAAATTTAATAATAATAATAATAATAATAATAAAAATAATTTTAAAGAAATTGAAGATAATAGTAATAATGGTGGTAATAATAATGGTATAACAACTGCAGGTAGTTGTGATGGAGGAGAGGAAAATAATAATAATAATAATAATGATGATGATGATGATGATGACGATGAAGAATTTGAAAAAGATACTCGAAGTAGTCATAATTCATTAAATAGTTCTAATAATAGTCGTTCAACAATTTCTAATTTTACTGCAAATAATAATAATAATCAACAACAAAAATCACTTTGTTTATATTGTGATAAAAAATTCTCAAGTCATAAAATTCGTATTACCCATACTGATCGTGTTCATAAAATTGCAAAAAATCGTCGTATTAGTTCTCGTACATCATTATTATCATCATCAAATATAAATTTAACATCAACTGGTGCCATACAATTGCATCCAGGTTGTTCATATTGTTGTAAAAATAATAATAATAATAGTAATAGTAGTAATAATAGTAATATAAATATAACAAATAGTAATAATAATCAAAAACAACAACAACAACAGCAAAATTTATTAAAAAACACTAATACAACAATTTCAAATGATCTCAAATCATTATTTAATCATATGTGTGATTATCATTCAGATAAATATTTTGCTTGTAAACAATGTGCAATAAGGTTTCAAAATTTAGAACAATTAAATAATCATAATGAATTGTGTCATAAAGATAGTCCAACAACATCATTATGTAAAAGTCGATTAAAACGTAATATAAATAATAGTGGATCTACAACAACAACATCAACAAATAATGTTATTACTGGTAGTAATAATGTTAAATTAGAAAATGAATTAAATGATAATAAATTAAATCAACAATTACGAATTGATATTAGTGATTTAAAATATGATAATAATAATAGTAATTATGATGGTTGTAATAATTATGATGGTGATAATAATGTTGGTGATATTGAAAATACACCAACAAAAACACGACGACAATTAAAACAAGCTATGGAAAATCAACGTCCAAATACAATTGTATCAATAACAACAACATCATCAACAACTACAACCACTACAACAACAACATTATTAACACGATCGGCAGCTTCATTATTACAACAAAATAATGTATTTCGTGTTGGTGATGATACAACAATATTATCACGTTTAGGTGTTGCACAAAATCGTTTACCAAGAGGACGAAAAGGTTTTGTTTATTATTTTTTTAAATCTGAATTTTTTTCATTTATAAAATTTCTATTTTTGTTTTAGGTGCTATTCGAAATCGTAGTACACGTCAAACATTAACTGATACAATAAAACCAGATGTTGTACCACAATTGACTGTTAAAACACGTAGTAAAGTTGGTTTTTGTAAATTAACATCAAATGAACCAACAATTCTATTACCCGAAACAGTATTATCACGTCAAACCACTAGTAATCGTATTGAACCAGTTTGTTGTACATTTGATGAAGATTTTTATGAAACAGTTAGTTTAAATGTACGTAAAAATTTATGTTGTCATATAGATGGTAAATTAGATTGTAATCCAACATCACCATCACCAATTAGTCCAGTTACAACAATACCGACAATACGTAGTACAGTTGTTAAAAGTCCATTAGCACCAGATTCTGAAATACATGAAGCAACTTCATTACAAGCAATTACAGCATTTCCAACATTATTAACAGCTGAACAATTTGGTAGTGATTTACAAAGTACATCAAAAATAAAACGACCAATAACACGACATTCATGGAAATGGAAATGGGATAGTGTTAAAAAATATAAATATGTAAATGAAGGTGGTAAAATTGTGAAAAAAATTAAACAACCAATTACAGGATTACGTGATTTATCAAAATTAGATATGTGGACACAATTAACAATGCGTACCAAACATGAATTAATACAAAAACAATTGGGTTATCAACAAATTAGTACAACTATTAGTCAATCAACAATAACAACTACTGCAATACCAACAACATCATCTCAACAAGATTTTGTATTAGGTATTGGTGAACAAGCAAGAGAATTTAAACGTAAACAAATTGATCAATTAAATTTGATATTAGACGAACGTAGATTACCAGAAATTATTTTAGAACAAAGTGAACAAACTGTAATTAAAATTGAACCAACAGAAATTGATAATGAGGAATTGTTTACTGGTAATCCACTTTCTTCTGGGCAATTTCAAATAATTGGCAAAGATGAATTTAATATCCTTAGATCAAATATTAATAATAATATTTCTATGGAACAATTGAATGAAGAAGATAATTTTCCACAAATGTTGAATTTATTCAGAAAAAATCGGCCAAATATTAGTCGTAATGAAAATATTATTTTAAGTGGTGAATGGGCACGTCCACGTTGCTATATATGTTATGGTTGTGGTGCTAAATTTGATAAACTAAAAACATTAGAAGAACATAAAATGTTTCGTCATCCATATGTTTATTCAACACATTATGAAATTGTTGGACGTGAATTAATTGCTGGTGATTTATATAAACATTTTTATATACCAAGAAAAGCATTAAATCGTTATGGTATTAAATATCCATCAACAACATTAAAAACAATAACAAAATTTGAAGATTGTGGTAAATTAATATCAGTAACAGCAACACCAACTAGTACTTGTGGTGAAGATGAATCTATGGATAGTGTACAATCTATATCAAATCGTAGCTTATCAGTTGCTAGTAAAAGTGATTGTGATACAGATTCAAAAGCAACTACTGTTACAAGTGGTACATCAGCAACAACATATATGTCAACAAGATCATCAACTGCAAATAATTTAGAGGATAGTAATAATAGTTCAAATGCAATAACATCTAATAGCACTGGAGATATATTACGTAATTGTTCAAAATGTAAAAGGGAATGTGGTGGTTTACTTGAACTTTATCGTCATTTATTAGATTGTTCTGGTGATTATGCATGGTTATTAGCTAAAAAAAGAAAATATCGTTATTTTGGTACAAAACGTCGACGTACCGCTAAACATGAACGAAAAAAGAAAGCTAGTAATCATAGTTCAACTGAAGAAGGTGGTGGCCCACCAAAACCAAAATATATTTATAATCCACTGGCACCAAGACCACCAAGACCTAGTGATGGTAAATATAAAATATAAAATTTAATATTACATATATTTTTATTTGAATCTTTTTATTTCTCATTATTTTTCTAGCTGAATCAATTCGTCGGATGCTTGAAAATTTACCAGCTAAGCGATCATGTCGTAAATTAATTCCCGAAATAACTAAAAAACCTCGCAATAATAAAAATTTAACTATAAAAAAATCAATTCTAGTCAAAAAGGGTATAAATGGTGGTATTGCAATGACCGGTAATATTAATTCAAAAAAATTAAGAAATAAACTTTCAACGCCATCTACAGTCTCGGCAATATCTAAAAATATATTGCGCAATCATAAAAAACAAATTTTAACTAGACATTTACGTGATATCAGTAGAATTAAGAAAGAAAATCCAAAAAACTCATTATCATCAGTAATAAAAGAAACAAAAAACGATGAAAAGCCTGATATTGATAAAGTAATTTCAATCACTGCCGATGAAAATAACAAAATGGAAGAGAGTACAAAGGCTGCGACTGAGAATTTTAGTAAAAAAACTAAAAGATTTGTTAAAGAAATAACACAAAAATTAAAACCGAAAAAGAAATCATTTATGATTAAGAAAATTGCAACACGTAGTAGTAGCAGTAGTTTTGGTAATATAAACAATGATATATCCGATTCAAAGCCAACTACTAAATCTGGAATAAAACCAGAAAACATTTCTGTACAACAAAAAAATTTACAAATTAAATTAAAAAAACTAACAAAAACTAATACTTTATTTAAAAAACTAAGTTTTTCTAAGAAAAATAATAAAAATCCACCAAAATTGACAAAGGAAGTTGATGAAAATGCTAAAGTAAAAACTGAAAATGATTTAGCAAATCGAATTGATAAAATTCCAGAATTAGTAGCAGAGGTAGAAAAATCGGAAAGTACAAAACAAAAAGGAAGAAAAATTAAAAAGATTTTTAATAAATTTTCTAGTAAAAATAAAAATATAAAAATAGAAGATACAACAGCAAATTCTAATGAAAGTTCGAAAAGTATAGATAATATAGAAGAAATACCAAAGATAACTAGTGATATTTCACTTTCGACTGAGAAACTTCCCGAAATTATTCCTGTGTCTGAAGATTTGCAATCTCAACCAATAAAATCTCTTGATTCCACCGAAGAATTGACAATTCAAACTAAAACTTCGAATGAAGATTTATCTTCGCAACAGGATTCTTCAATAAATTTTGAAACAAGTCCAACAACAAAACGTCGCAGTAAAAAACTTAATGATTGTATAGCAATGCTAACTGGTAAACTTCAAGAAAAATTAAGCAAATCATGTTTAGATGAAAAAAATGTTGAAGAATCAATTGGATCAACAGATTCTCATTTAAATAGCCGACAATCTAGTACTACGGATTTAAGTATAATACCACAAACGAATAATGAATTTAGTGGTCTAAATGTTGATGCTACAATTAAATCAATTTCGGCAGCTTCATCGCTTAATAACTTATCTAATATAACAAGTATTAAATGTGATAAATTCACAAATTCAACTGAATCTTTAAATCAATCTATTAAATCGGTAGAAAATATACAAATTAATAGTAATTTAATTAAGAAGAATCCAAAACGAAAATCTAATACACGAAAATTTATTAAAGAAGATAATTTAAATGAAAGTTTACAAAGTTTAGCTTCAAATTCAAATAAAAATGATTTAATTGAATGTGAAAATGTTACTAAAGTTGTTTCAGAAATATCTAAAAGTTTAGAAAATATCAAAGAAATTTCTAAAGATATAAAAGAGACTCTACATAAACCAGTTTCAACAAGTTGTAGTAATTTGACAAATTTGAATCCAATAGAAATTCATAAAACTGAATCACAATTATCTACCTCGCGTCGCAGTACTCGTGGTAGACAACCTTCTCAAATTCCACAATCACTTCAACCACCAATGGTACCACAATTTATAAAAGAAACTCCAAATCTACAAAGTTTTGATATACCACCATCAATAACAGCATATCCAATAAAGGTACCAGAACATTTAAATCCCTTGATACCAAAAAATGTGAATGAAATTATTTTACAAAAGGGTAATAAATTGTCAAATGATTTGATTATATCGCCAATATTACCAACTACGAATCAATTACAATTCAATGAGAAAAATTTAATGTTATCTTCATCTCAACAAACGTCATTACTATCCTATCAGCCAAAACAGCAAATACAACAAAGACTGGTGACAACAACTCCACCTCATAAAAAAACTTTAACAGCAGCTCAGAAAAAATCTTTACCAATATTACCAGCACAATCTTTACCACCCCCGCCTCAGCAAATTCTATTACAACAGCCTACACCTCACGTAGTACAATATCCGCAAACACAACCACAAACTCAAGCAGCACAGCCAGTAGAACAATTTGCTATAGATTTATCAATTAGTCAACAACGTTCGACTGAAGCCACTTTATTATCTTTTATGGATTTCGATGATGCTCCATTAGATTTATCCAAAAAATCATCTACCTCATTACCAACTACCCCAGCTGCTACACCACAAATGATGCGTCGAACTAGAAATACAACTAAACCCCAAAATATTGTTCAACCAATAATTCAAAATGAACCACAAACTGTACCAGAAAATTTGAGTTTAAATTTAAAATCACTAGATATACCATCAAATCTACCGACAATTAATAATTTACCAATTCGAATACCAACTGTTTGTAGTCCAGTGATGAAAAATTTAACTTCTTTGCTTCTATCACCACCTTTACAACAACAACAACAACAACAACATCCGCAACAACCACAACAACCACTACCCCAATTGCCAGCAAATTTTAATGATGAAATTTTAAAAAGTAAATTATTTGAATTAAATGTCATTAATCATAGACCAATAACTGAATTAAATATACCAAATACAAGTAATATAACTGTTACAAATTCAAAAAAGAAAAGAAACAATAATGCAAATATTCGTCAACAACAAATTTGTAGCAAAAATTCAGCTGATAAAATTGATGATACAATAACATCAGTAATCTTAGGTTTAGATTTACAAAATAATTTTAACGAAAAAACACCACCACCATTGATATTACCAGAAATAAAAAAATCTCATAATATAATTGAAATTATAAAAATACCACCACCTCCACCACCTAGAAAAGATCTACAGTCAAAACATTTATCAAGTCCAGATAAATCAATACCTTTTCATATTCCAGTTCATTATAATATTCCATTTGATGGTTCTTCGCATAAAACAGTTGCTGCTGAAATTTCACCAATAATTAAGAAACCAATTGATATGCAAATACCAATGATACAAAATATTAATGAACAAAATATTATACCTGTTATTAAGCCAATTGAAATAAATAAAAATTTTAATATAGTGGAAAAAATACCAGACGAAGTAGAGGATATTGAAGCATTAATAACTCGTATACATCATATTCCACCAAAAAGTGATATAAATAAGACTGATAATGTTCAAAGTAATGAAATTGGTTCAACCAATAGTAGTGGACAAAGTGGAAAATCGTCAAAAAGAAAACCTCCAGTAAGGAAAAAGAAAGGAATTTCTGTTATAGAAAATAAAAATTTTGAACCGGAAATAGGTAAAAAAGAAAATGAATGTGAAATAAAAAGTACAAAAGATTTAAATATTAAATCTACAGAAATATCTGAAGCAGATTCTAGTAAATTGGATGATAAAACTACAAAAGGTGCGAAAAAGTTATTGCCGAAAATAAATAAAACAGAAGAAAAGATGACAGATAAACAGTCCATTGATATTTCGATAATTGCTATTTCTGATTTAGATAAAGCTTCAAATGAAATACAAGAAATAGAAATTATTAATAAATCTATTGAGACAAATGATGAAACTATAGGACAATCAAAACAGCCGAAAGAACTAAATAAAAAAGGAAAGAAAACTGATAAAAATATATTAGAACAAGATAAATCATTAGAAATTATGCAAACTGAAACGAATCTGAAAAGTGCTTTACCAGATTCTAATTCTCCAGAAAAATTAAATGATCACATTGAAAACTTTTTGTCTCCAAAGTCTAAAAAAGGAAATAAGAAATTACAACATAAAGAAGATGTTGCAGAAACTGTAAATTCAGAACAAAATGATGAAATATCGAAATCTGATAAAAATACTAAAAAATTAAACGAACTAGAAAACTCTAGCTTAGGTGAAAAAGTAGTTTCGGAACAGGAAATTACTCCATCTAAAGAAGAAGAAAAAGCACAATCTGGAAAAAAGAAAAAGGTTGGTAAAAAAATCGAACAATCAGATGAAACTGGTATAGAATCTGAAAAAAATCAAGAAATTAATATTGTTACTGAAGAATTAAAACCGAAAAGAAGCGATAGAAAATCGAAGAATAATAGTGATATAACTTTAGAAAATAAAACTGAAAATGCAGTAATTGTTTCGAAATTAAGAAAAGGTTCCAAGATATCAGACAAATCTGAAGATAATACACCTGAAAAGGATGTTCTTGGGGGTGATAACAATGTAGTTAAAAAAATAACTCGTAGTTCTCCTGAGCACAATAACGATATTTTAGATAAAGATGTAAATTCTTCAGTTAAAATAAATAAAAAGGATAAAAAGAAGCCTGTACATGGTGATGCAATTAAAACTAAACAATTGGATGAAATTGAAAACTCAGATAATACTAACAAAAAAGGAAATACTACAAAAAATAAAAGTGAAATTTCAGAAAAAGTAATTACAGAAGAAGTTAACGTTGATATTTTAGACAATATAAAAAAGTTACCAGTTAAAGGTAAAAAAGGTGCCAAAAAATCAATGGAAATAAATAAACTAAATGAAGAAAAATTTGATAATTTTGAAAGAAAAGACGAAAGAGAAGGCATTGAAAAAGTTTCAATCACAAACGATATTATTGAAGATGAAAACAATATACAAAAAAATAAAAAGAAAACTAAAAGCAAATCAGCCGATTTAAAGGAAAATAAAAGCATAATTGAAGAGGTAAATTTGTCCAACCACAAAGAATTGTCTTCTGAAAAAGTTTTACCAAAAACCTCAACACCAATTTCAAAAAGTACTCCAAAAGCGAAAAAATTATCAAGAGCTGATGCTGAAGTTATTGAAAATTCTTTTAAAGATATACAGTCTTTAATATGTACAACACAGATTTCGAATAAAGATAAAAATTCTGCAACGATTACTAAAGCAGAACGAAAATCTTTTAATGATAAATTAGATACAGCTCAAATATCACCAATATTAAGTAATACACGTCGTAGTAATCGTAATCGATCACTAGCTAATGATGTGCCCGTTATAAAAGAAGTAGAAGCCATTGCAGCAAGCTTCATAAGTGATGATGATGACGATGATAAACCATTGATTTCAAATAGCAAAAAAAAATCAAATAAAACATTATCGATAACAGCAGAAACTGAAACAATTTTAAACTCTTCTACGGAATCTAATTTGACAGATAAAATAATTCCTGATAATGAAACAAAAGAAGATATATCGAAAAAACGGGGAAAGTCTGTTAAAAGAAATTTAGATAAAGATGAAAAGAGTACACCAAATAAGGCTTCAATTGGGACAGAAGTACAGAAGGAAGTTTCCAAAAATTTAGATAATCAAACATCTAAGTGTAAAACACCAGATTTTGAAAAACCAAAAAATCCAGATGAGCTTACAAATATCGTGCGTAAACCACAACGAGGACGTAAACGAAAAACGTCTGAAAAATCAGAAGAAATAATTACATCAGAAAAAGAGAATCTATCAACTGATTTTGATGAAATATCACCATCGAAAACAACATCAACAAGTATTACTAATGATAATTCAGATTTGTTAAAACAATCACAACAAATTTCTGATGAAATTCGTCCAGATTCAGTAACAAAAAAACAAAGACGACGTCGCCGTAATGAATTAGCAGCAATTGTAGCTGATCAACTTTTAGAATCATTTAAAGAAGTTGATAAATCTCGACTAGATGACTTGAAAATGTTAGAAAATTTAGCATACGAAAAAAGTGAAGATTTATTATTAACAGGTATGCGTTTAACACCAACTACGAAACGTAAAAATGCATTAGCTGAAAATAAAGAAATTCTAAAAGCTGTTGAACAAACAAAATCTTTGAAAACTGCTGTTACAAAAATTAAAAATAATAAAACTGAAAAGGTTTCAGACAAAATAGAGAAACAATTAAATGACAAAGAAAAACAACAAGACTCAGAATTAATAGAAATAATTGGAAAAAGTAAAGAAGATACTAGTAAATATGAAACAACTACAACCGTAAAATCAAATGAAAATCTTTTTAAGAATCAAATTAAAGCTAGTGAAATATTAAGTGTCAATATTGATGAACAGAAATCAGATCAACCGAAAATTACTAGTAATTTTAGTGGTAATTCATTTGATACTTTTCGAACGATTCGAGAATTTGGCTTTTCAACTGGGTCAGCAGCTTCTGTTCCAAGTATTGTTACAGATAATAAAACGAATAAAAATTTATCACCTATTCTTCCGTCTAGTCCTGAACCAATAGTTAATAAATTATTACCAATTATCATTGAAACATCAAATTCTGTTGATTCTCTAAGATTTCAAACCGATAAACAAAATACTACAGAGAATAGTGAAAAATCATCGAAAAGTAGTTTTCATAAAAAACATAAAAAGTCTAAGAAAAAAGAGAAAAAAATGGAAATAGAAAATATCAATGAATTGCGTACAGGTTTAGAATCATTTACATTTGGAAAAGGTCAATTGGATGATTTAATGCCGAAAATATTTGGCGGAAGTGATAAAAAATTTTCAGCATTCAGTCAATTAAATGAAAAGGCAAATTCATTAGCACGATCATCATCACCTGTAAATGAAAATATTGTTGATTTAACAGAAACCGAGGATTTAGCAAAAAATGTTAATATTGCAATATTGAAAAAGCCAATACTTCGACCAAGTATATTAGCAGTTACATTAGAAAGTACTGCACCTGTTAAACCAAGTGAAAATTTACCATCAAATTCTAATGAAATAAATAAGACTGTATCTAGTCGTGATCCAAGATTAAATAAAAATAAAATAATTCAACAAGAAACATCTGATGCTTTAAAATTAAAACGTAAATCTGATAAACAAAATGCTGATGAAGAATCCGATTGTGAAGAATTGAATAATGCATTTAATAGTACACGTGAATTACGATTACGATCATCGAAAAGAGTAAATAATTTGAAAGGTCCAAATGGAAATCAATTTAAAACAATTGGTGCTGGAAATGAATCATCTTCAGATGATGATAACTATTTGGCAGAGATAGCGAAAAGTGTTAAAGATAAAATTCGTGGTTGCCAAGATGAAGATTTTAATTTAGCTAATGATGGATTTGAATTGGCTAAATCATTTTTAAATGATATTCCACGACCATCAACATCTTTGAGTATGCGTAGTGCACCTAATTTCCATGATGACCGTAATAATGATTTTGACGATGACGAAAATACAAATACCGAATTGATTGATATGGATTTAGATGATGATTGCAGTGTATACACAAGTTTTTCGCAAGATGTTCGACGTAAAGGCCGTCGTCGCCGTAGAAGAAGTATTTTGATGACAAGACGGAGAACTAGTCGGGCTTCAAGTGTTGCACCAGAATCAAATGAAATATTTGAATGTCAGTTATGTAAGAAGAGTTTTAAGAAATCTCAAGCATTAGCAAAACATAAAATGACAATTGCTCACGTTTCAAAATTGTCAGCCTATGAATATTTCAATTTGAATGCAACTAGGAAACAACAAGAGGAAGACGAAAAGAAGAAAAAAGAAAATGTTATGGCAGAGCTGCAAAGAAGAAAAGAAGAAGAAGAAAAACGTGAAGCTGAAATGGAAGCTGAAAAAGAGAAACAACGTAGAGCAGAAGATGAATTGGTGAAACGAAAAGAGAGAATGGAAGCTGAATTGTTAGAAAGGCAAGAAAGGGAAAAACAATTGAAATTAGAAGTTGAAATGCGTCATAAAGAGGAACAAAAACGTAAACTTGAAGATGAAATCCGTATTAAAAATGAAAAAGAAAAAGAAAAAGAAAAACAACAGAAATTAGACGAAACCCGTCAAATTTCTGAGGCAGATGTCAAAGAAGTTGAAAATGCTGTACTCTCAATACAATCAGAATTTTCTATTGCTGATGATAATGTGATACCAGATTGTGCAGACGATGAATCTTCATCATCATCGTCTTCGTCATCAAGTAGTTCTAGTAGCTCCGAAGATATAGAAAATTCTAATTCTCAATCACAACAAAAGGAGGAAAATCAAAGAAAGTCTCCGAAAACTTTGGATACACATTTACCTTCAAATAATCCACCTCCAATTCCCAATTTGCTTAATCAATCTGGTATTGAACCAATTTCTTCACCTGAACAAAATTATGATCGTTATCCGAATACAACATCATCTTCTCGCCTTGCTTTGAATCCAGAAGAAAGATTATTTTATGAATGTTGTAATATGCTGAAAGGTTCCGAAACACCAATGGTTGAACGCCCATATCCCATTATTCCACCTACAGCGTATGCTGGTTTTGATTTACCAAATAAACCAATTACACCAAAATCAAGTGAACGTTTCTCTTATCTTGATGGTAATTTTAATCATGCTGCTGCTTATACAGTTAAATCACCAATGTCACAATCACGTACATCTCCACGTCACGCATATCCAAAAATTGATGTTAATCAATTTAGTGATATCTCATCAGATTCAAATTCTGGTTGTCCGAAAGCTCAGCCACCACCAAATTTACCAAATATAAACTATACACAGGCCCATAAATATTCAGTATTTAATCAATCACCACTTAGAGATACATTACCAAATCAAGGAACTAATTCAATTGCTGCAACAGGAGATTTTAAAACTGTTGATAGTTTACCCGGCAATGCCGGTAATAGAAATTATCCTAGTCATCATGTTAGTACAGGTGAAACAACTCATATTTCACAGCATCCAAGCGATATTGGTGCTCCTAATTCTATTCCTTTAACAGCACGAACTTTTATTAATTCAAGTCAAATTAAGTATCATGGAAATAATTTGGGAATTACACAAGATCACAATCAACAAGCAAAGTAAGTTAAAAAATAATTAATTTTAAAATTTAAGTTTTACTATTTTAAAAAAAAAAAATTAATTGTTTACAGTGCTTTTACATCACCTGCTCATTCAACATCATCCCAAGGATCAACACAAACAACTACAACAACTTGTCGTATGAAAACAAAAGCTGCAATGAAAGGTTACGATAATTTTAAAATTTCGATACCAACAGTTGGTTTAGATATGCAACAAGCATTGGAACGTAGTCCACATAGTAGTGGTTGTAAATTAACAGCTTTAGCCGAAATAGCATTAGGAAATGAGCCACCACCAATAATACCTAGTACAGCACAAACTACAACAACAGTAACAACAACAATTAGTTTATCACCAACAACAAAAATTGATGACAAACATAAAGAAGAAATAGATCGTGATCCTAGAAAGTTAAAATCAACAAATATTAATGAAGAATTTGCTAAAAAATATCAAGATATGATTTTAAATAATGCTAAAACGGTTAATAAAAAAATAGATGATAAAAATATCACAGCTGGTAAATTAGGTTTTAAAGCAAAGAAAAATAAACCAAATGTAAAACCAAAATTACAACAAAATGAAACTACACCACAGCCAATTAAGAAAATAAATGTAACTGAGATTGGTCATGCTAAAGATGTTTATGATTTTGATGAATCCGAAGAAACTAAAAACAAAGATCCTGAATCATCAGTATTAAATGTTATAAATAAAAAAGATGAAGAAAAAATTGTAATACCTGAGAGACCATTTAAAAATATTGGTTTAAATAGTGGTGAACAAGATCAAATACAATTTCAGAAACCGATTGAATTATCATTAGAAAAATCACCCCAATCATCAATAAAAGAAAATGATGAAAGCGTTGTATCAACAACAAGTTATTCAGATCGTGATGATTTTAATTATGGTTCAATGACTGATAATATTGATGATGATGAAGTGGATGATAAATCAAATCAACAAGATGATGACGATGATGATAGTAGTAGTGACGATTCAGCAATAACATCAAAAACTTTAGGTAATAAATCATTAATTATGGGTAGAATTTTCAAAAAAGCAACAACAACCACAACTGCTAATCCCATTGATGAAAGAAAATCAACAGCACATTTACCTGTATCTGTTGAACAGCAACAACAACAAAAAAAGAAATTACCAAAACAGGAATTAGATAAATTATTTGATCAATTAAAATCTGAGAAAAGGAATGAAAATACAGGTAAGAAAAAGGATAAATCAACTTTACAACAGCAAAAATCTATAAAAATAAATACAGGTAAAAATAATGAACAAAATAAATTACCTGTTGAACAGGCACCAGCAACAACAATAGTAGGAAGTGGTAAAAAACGTGGTAGACCACGTAAAATAACAATTGAACAAAATAAATCCTCAGAGATTATGAAAAACCCAAAAAGTAATATTGTTCAAACAATAGCACAAAAAACAATTGAAAATAAAGTAGAAATTTCAGAAAAAATTGAATTTACAAAACCTTTTCTACATAAACAAACACCGAAAATTACAAAAGAAAAATTAAATATGGCAAAAAAATGTGATACACAACAACCAGTAACTAAAGAAATTACAAAACTTCAGTCTGAACTTGGTATGTCTGCTGAAGAAATAGCAGAATTAATTGGTGAAGGTAAACGTAAATCACAACGTCGTTGTGCCGCAAATTCACAGAAAAAACATGTAGAAATATGGAGTTCTGATGAATATGAGGAATTTCTAACAACTAAAGATATTATCGCCTTAATTGAAGAAAAAGAAAAGAAAATCCAAAAGAAAAAGAAAGATGAAAAACAACAAGAACTAGAATTACCACCAACTAGAAAATTATCAATTTCAAAGAGTTTAGAACGTCCAAAAAATAAACAATCTGATGTTACTGATAATATATTACCCAGTAAACTGGAAAAAGAAAGAAATGATCAAAATATTAGCAAAATAGAAGATGAAAATCTTATAAAAGATGAAAATATTTTTGAGAAACCACAGAAAATAAATAAAAAATTAGAAAATTATATAGAAATTCCAATATCAAAATCAACAAAAAAATCTTCAGCAAAAATTGTAGATAAGTTATTACAGAAATTTATACCACCTACTAGAACACAATCAACTAAATTAACTAATCCTAATGAATCATCTTCAGTGGAAAACGAATCATTAGTAAATAATAAAAAATCAAATATAGATAAAAAGACAAATGATAATTTGAAAAAACCATTACCAACACTTAAACCACGTCTAAAAGCTCGTAATTCGGATTCAGAAAGTGATTTTGAAGCTGAATTAAAAGGACGTGTTGGGGCTAGTGCTAAAATAAAGAAACGACGTAAAACAATTCAATCAAAAGAAGATTTACCACCACCGCCACCATTAAAGAAAGAAAAAAATATAACTAAATCATCAACAATATCTAATTTAGGTGGTAAAAAATCAATTGATATTAAAAATATTTCCCAAGAAGCTAAGATAAAATCAATTAAGAAATCAGGTGGTAATAATGCTGCTGTTACAAATAAAAAGACTAATATTGGAACATCAATACCATTGGCACGACGTAAACGTATTGCATCAGAAATGTTGTATTATTGGTCATCATCATCAAGTGATGAAGAATTTGGTAGAATTGAACAACATGAAGATGATGAAGATGAATTAACTGAAGATGGTGAACATTTACAACAACATGGTTGGATTGTTGGTGATTCACATAAAAAATTAGTAACATTATTAGCAATTGCTAAAGGTAATAAAAAAGTTGATGATTGTGGTGTTAAAGAAACAAATTCTAAAAAAAAGAGTTTATAGGAGGAGTAATAAGTGTATAGAAAGAAACGTTAAAAATTAGAAAATTTCAGATTTATAAATATTTAATAAAATATAAATTTATAAAACTAAAATATTATGTGATATGTGTAACCTTTTTATGTTTTACTAACTTTTTGTTTTTTTAATTCATTTGTTTGCCATTATTTTTTTTTTTTTAAATAATATACATAATTGATAAATTTAACTTGTAATTTGTCATATTTTAATAAATCAAACTAAGTTCTACTGAAATAGTAAAAAGAAAAATTTGATCATTTTAAATTTAATATTATTATTTACTCTAAATATTTTTTTTTTGTAATTACATTATTAATTCAATTATGTATTCTTTCGGTAATTATTTATCATATGTTTCTTTTTCTGTATTAATTTACAAAATTTTATTTAGCAAATTTTTGCTATCATATTTTATGCATTTATGTTTTTATTTGATTAAAATTGAACTTTTTTTTTAGTGCAAATATATTTTTAATTTTAAAATGAATATTATTAGTTTATTTTTAAAAAATTGAGTAATTTCGTAAAAATTAATCATAAAATAATTATAAATTTGCAGATGTCTCTGCCAATTTTTTACTCTATGATGAGCAATAAGAATATATTTTTTTTTTTGTAAAAGAAATTATTTACAATATTTTTCTTGTGCGTTATTAGAGCAAGAAAAATAAATTATGATTTTTTTATTTGTTTTGTAGTTAAATAAAATTCCATTTAAAAAAATATTTTTCTTTAACTATACACATTACAAATAATTAATTTAGTTTTTAAAAATATTAAAAAAAAATTACTTTATAATATTTATAAATTTCGGACTGAGTTTCTAATTTAAATCATTATTATTTTTTTATTAAATCTAAGAATTGCACAATATTAAAACAACAAAACAAATAAAATTTTTAATAAAATGCCAATAAATTACAAAAATTCCATGACAAATAAAAATAGAAAATTTAAAAACTTTAAACATTATTAATTTTCGTCCTCCTAAACAGAATGTGCTTAAAGAAATTTGATAAATAAAATAACAAAAAAAAATTCATAGTTACATAAAAAATATTTGTAAATACAAAAATTCATTATTAATATAAAAAATATAATGAAATATTTTCTACCAAAACCAATTGAAAAAAAAAAATAATTGCCATATTAATATAATTTTTAAGAAAAAAAATATTATTATCTTGTATTTTGGCAATAGAACTAATGGTTGGTTAAAAAGAATTTACATAAATAAAAATAAATTGCACAAAAAAAAACATGAATAAAATTACATATGTAAATAATAATTTAATATTTTCTAAAAAATCTAATAAAAATTTAGAAAAATATTGTAAAATGTATAAAAAATAAATTTAAATATCATTAATATTTCAGCTAGAAGATTATTATTTTTTTCTTGGTACCAAAATAGTATAAACATAAAATTGTAATATTTAATTCAAAGTTAAATATTATGTGTCTTAACATATATTATAATATAATGTTGTTAATTTAATTTATAATTATGGTAAATTTAAGATTCAATTTATTAGAAAATTCCATTTATCAAATTAATTTTTACCACGTAACAACATAAAATATGAATTTGATCGTGGTACTAATTTTAAATTAATTATATACTTTTTTAACCGAATTTTTTTACCATCTTTGATTCTAGCTGAAAAAAAAAAACAAACTATTCAAGATTAATCTCTATAAATATAATATATAAATTATTTACCATTCAGTGTGTGCAATTAGAAAATAAAAAATCTAAGATTATATATAATAAAAATCCCCAAAATAAAAAATATATTTATAAATTTAATATTTAAAACAAGATAAGAAATATTTTACCACCAGTAGAAATATAATAAATAATAAAAATAGCCTAAAAAATATGTAAATAAATTTCATCAATATAAAAAACAGAAAAAATTTATTATTATAATTAACAAAAAATTAATAAACCTTTGATAACTTTAAATATTATAGTCTGCTTATTTTTAATTTAATATTAAAACAAATTAAATTAGTCACGATTTAACTTTTCATTTTTCTTTATTATGTTAAATTTTATATTTTCATAAAATAATAATTCTAACTACATATAGAAAATATTAAGTAAATTTATGTAAAGAAAAACATTAACATTCATTGGTGACATTCATTGGTGTGTTCAGTTCAATTTTGTAAAAATATTATTTTATATATTTTTATTTTAAAAATTATAAATTAATTATAAATAAAAAAATATTTCATCGAATATGAATTTATTATTATACAACAAAAAAAACATACATTTTAAAAACGCAAATGTGAAGTGATAAAAAAAGAATAAGAGGAAAAAATAATATAGAAATAAAAAAAGATTTATAATAAAATTTAATTTCTTTAAATCAAAATTTAAAAAATACATTATTTAACCTAATTTTAAAAATTAAACTGAAATTAATTAGTTGAAAATAAATATAAAAAATATTAAATAAATAAAATTAATTAATTATATAAGAAATTATAACTATTAAAAATAAATAAATATATAGAAATCTTATATTTCAAAAAAAAAAAGTAAAAATTAGTCCTATTATAATTGTATTTTCAAAAAAAAGAAATTGGAAGTAAAAATTTAAGTAATGGGCGACGACGATTACTATTATTGAAAAGTTATAAATAAATTGCTAAAATTTAAACTAAGATAACAAAATATTGATTTAAAAACAATAGAAATTATGCTGTACATGTAAAAAAAATATAAAAAATTATAAAAAAAAAATATGCAAAAAAGAAATATATATCAAATTTTTATATTTAAAAGAAAATAGTTTTTTTTGTTATAATTTTTTTTAGAAAAATGAAATCCTAAGTAGATCCATTGAATTATTTATGTTCGTGTTGAGTAAAATATTCCAGTAATAATAAGGAACATTAAATAAATGATATGGGTTTTTCCCATTCAATATACTCACCATCTCATGTTGCTGAATTTGTCATATAATTCAGCACCATTTTGAATTTAAGCACATATTTATATGTAGGCTCTATAATTGAAATATATTTTTTGCGTGATTAAAAAAAATTAGTCTCAGTAAAAAGTCTTTTATTTTTTTATAATAATGTTATTCTTACTGATAATAATATTTTTTATAAATAGGTAAATATATTTGAAATTCTTAAAGTTAAAAAATCTAATTAATGATCTACCACATAAAAGGTGCTTTTTCACGTAATATTCGTAAACCATACTTATTCCACTCTGTTGATGATATCCATAATTCCGGTGCACTTTCTAAACATGACATTATTGCAGCACCTTTCCACGATGTCATTGATGGATCCATATCTTTTGTACTAGTCACAATATCAAGTTGTTCTGTCATGTAAAAAAAAAATTTATAAATTATTCGGAACTATATAATCAATGTATAAAAATTAACCTGTTCTATGTAAATATGGAATTTGTAAAGCAACACGATTTTGTAACCATTTTCCAATTCCAGTAAATTTCATACCACCACCAATCACTAAAATACATCCATACATTTTTCGTTTAAGTTCTTCAGTAGCTAGAAACATAAATTTAAAAAATAATGTAATCAATTAATTATTGAAAATATCAACAAACAAAAAAAAATTTCGAACTTACGACATCTTTCAATACTTTGCAAAACAGCTTGATCTAAACCAACAATTTGTCCACCAGGTAATACAAATTCTTTATCAGTTGGTTTAACATCACGTTCCACTTCTAAACTATCAACAACAATATCATCATCTTGATTATCATTTGTTATTAAAGTACCATCAGCTTGAATTTGTTCCATTTGTTCTCTAGCATTTTTCCTCTT
This sequence comes from Empis stercorea, assembly GCA_949752835.1. NCBI lineage: Eukaryota > Metazoa > Arthropoda > Insecta > Diptera > Empididae > Empis > Empis stercorea. Next base: position 6,651,685 of record OX457087.1, read on the forward strand.
TTTAAAATAATTAAGGAACATATAAGATCTTTTTTTTATATTATATAAAAATAAAAAATGATCACCTACATTAACAAATTTTGTTACCCCAGTTTCACGTATATAACCCGAATCAAAACAATCTTCAGAATCTGGTTGACTAGTACATGGTTTTTGTACTTTAGCAGATTTTGTTTTACCAGTAACACCTAATAGTTCTGTATGAAATAAGCTTAATGGTGCTACAATACATTCATCACCAACTTGTATTGTATATTTATGAATTTTACCATTATGTTTAATATTAAATGTTTTCTCTTGTGATCCACAAATATCCTTTTTTTTATAAAAAAATATTTTTGTTATAAATTGATAATTTTTAGTTTTACAGAGAAAAAAAAAATTACCAAATTAACATGACAATAATCCTCTTTGAGTTTTTTCAATAAAAATGCATCTAGTGGCTTTTGATCATTACATTGCTTATAAGGAAATGCACATTTCTGTAAAAGCCAATAAAATGTTTGTGTTACATCACCACCACCATATCCTAATTTAACTCGTGTACTAGGATGTGATATACCATCTTCAACACATGATACAGATGTTTTTTGATCACCAACATCAACAACACATGCGTACCCTAGACCAGCACCAAATGTTGCTGCAACATGATCCTAAATCAAAAAACATTGCAATGAAAAAAAGATAACAATCTTTTTCAAAATTTTACTTGGACTAAAAAACAACTACCAAAACCCATTTTGGTTAGCAATAAAGTTGTTAATTCTTTTAAATGACTGCGATTATAAATATCCGATACAACCAATACAGCTTTATATTGATTTAAATCGCTACAAAATCAAGTATTTATTAAATTGTATAAAATTTTGATAATTTTGTATTGCCTTAAATTGATTTTCATTTTTTCCGATAGTACATATTCCCAAATTTCTTGAATATCTGTTAAAACTGATGTTATCGATCCACCAACACCACAATGAATATTAAATTCACCACGTTTAATTGGAAAATGTAAATTAAATTGGCCATCAGGATTTGTATTTATTACCTAATAAATAATATATGTGTATGTTCATTTTTTTAAATATTTTAATTTTACATCATCACCAAATATCACCATTTGGTCTGGTTCTATATTATCTTTAATACTATCTGATAGAATTTCTGGACCAGATCTTCTATTAAATGCTGATATTTGTTGCGGTGGTGTAGCATATCGACGACGTCCATCTGATTGCAGACATGATTGTAATGTATGTGAAACTTGAAGTCGACATTCCTCAAATTCTTGAAGTAATTCCTTAGACTAGAAAAAAAATTAAATTCGAATAGTTATATAATTCATAAAATCTCTTAAACACAATACCTTATCAACTCCAACTGGTAATAATAAATCACGATAAATATTTCCACCTGATTTCCTTCTTCTTGCTATAGCATTCAAAATACGAATTGGATTTAAATCAGATGCACGACCTATTCTTAAATTCAATGATCCTGGATGAATGATAATTATCATTTGAGCTTGCAATTGCTAAAAATAAAGTATTTTTATCTTTTTTCTAATTTAGTTTTAAATTTGTTAATAATAAATTACCTCAGGACATTCGACCGAAGGCGGCATTTTACAAATTTTTGTTTACAAATTTTGACAATTCCCAAAACATATGATTATGGAATTGCGCCAAAGCAATTGAGATATTTGACAAAGGAAAATCACATAAATTTTGGTTTGGTTGCTGTTGCTGTGACTTTACTTTCATAAACAGACTAAAAATTTAAAATCAATTTTTACTGTGTTTGCGGTAGTAAAATTACAATAAAGTGGTAAATAATAATAGTTATAAAATCATATAATACAAAATATAATTAATAAAATTTTGGAAAAAACAAAAAAAGGTATACATAATAATGTAATTCATATTAAAAAAATTGATAATTTTTCTTTATATTTCTTTAGAAAATGAGTCCGTTAACAAAAAATAAATATTGTAGAGTGTCTCAATGCAAAGCTCAATATGGTGATGGTACTTCAATCCACAGAATTCCTAGAAGGGTTATGGAGAAAAAGGAAGAATTGAAGAAATGGATGGATGCATTGAAAATGGAAAAAGTTTTTAAGAAAAATTTTACTATTTGCAGTCGTCATTTTAAAAACGAGGATCTTTTAGTTCCCAATTCAGGTGTGAGGAGAAAAGTATTACTAGCTAATAGAGCTTTGCCTTGTAAGAACTTACCACAATCTCCGATCATAAAGAAAAAATACGTGGCACCCTTTGTATTGTTAGCAGCAAAGACAAGATCGAAAATGAAGATGGAAAGGTTGATATAGCATATAGCTAAATATAGTAAAAATTTTCATTATTTTGACATGTTTGATTTTACATTTTAGTTGCAAATTAGACTCATTTGAGAAGATTTATATAGACTCAAAAACTAGTTCATTGTCGGATGAAGCTCAAACTGAAATTGATTCCGCAGAAATATTAGAAGAAAAAACTAGTTCATTGTCGGATGAAGTTCAAATTGAAATTGATTCAGAAGAAAAATCTAGTTCATTGTCGGATGAAGTTCAAATTGAAATTGATTCAGAAGAAATATTAGAAGAAAAATCTAGTTCATTGTCGGATGAAGTTGAAATTGGAATTGATTCAGCAGAAATATTAGAAGCAAAATCTAGTTCATTGTCGGATAAAGTTCAAATTGAAATTGATCAACGAAAAAAAATCATACAAATAAATAATAAACCAGAAAAATTAAATTACTTGCCATTTCAAATTAATACTGATAGAAATTTAAATATAATGACTGGAATTTCAACAAACCAGATATTAGAATCTTTAGTTAATGTATGCTTAATGATTCGAAATGATGAGAGTAATAAGAATGGCATGTGTCTGCGAAACCGTATTGTTCTCACAATGTTTCGATTAAAAACCAATATGACAAATTTACAAGTAGCAAATTTATTTCAACTATCAGACAAAACGGCCGAAAACCATTTTAGTGATTGTGTTAAACTTCTAGCAAAAGCCTTGAAATCTTGTATTTACTGGCAAAATCAAGAGGAAAATAAAGCTAATTTACCTAAATACTTCGAAAAATTTGCTAATACAATGACAGTACTAGATTGCACAGATATAAAAACAATTAAACATCGAAAGTGCAGTACTTGTACATATTCATTCTATAAGGGGGCACACACAGTAAAAATTTTAATCGGTGTAGCCCCATCGGGTTTAGTTAATTTCTTGAATACTACAGTTGCAGGTGATAAACCTGTTATTAATTTAACAGACCTTTTAGAAAAGCTCAAGCCGGGAGATGCAGTAATGGTTGATAAAGGGTTTCTTAAGGGCAATGACCTTTTGCGAGCTGGGGTAGAGATGATTCGTCAAAATTGTATGCCTATTGGCAAAGAAGATATTAAACGTAATCGTCTCATAGCAGCAGCTCGTGTTCATATTGAAAGGAGAATAGCTAAACTAAAAATATTCAAAATTATATCCGAAAAAATTTCTCCATCAATTCTTCCGTATATTGATGACATCTATACCATTATTTGTGCTGTATCAAATTTAAGTTCACCTTTTTTCGACAAGAATAAATTTATATAAAAATTTATTAAACAAATAATTTTTATTAAAAAAAAAAGCTCAGTAGGGGTCTCAAAACTCTAGTGGGTTAAGGCCTAGACTGATAACTGAGATGTCCCGGGTTCGATTCCCGGCCAGGCTAATTAAATAAGAAATCAACCCGAGGCAGGTTAGGGAAAAAACATAAACAAAAGAGGTACTATTATCAAATATGTTTGGGGTGTACTTCTTAAAAAAAATACAGCTCATTATTAATTATTAAAATAAAAACTGAGTTTTGGCTAAGCGCTAAGGTATGAAAAATTTGAATATTGCTAAAATGTATGTAATTCATTTCAATAAAAGTTATCCAGTTCATCATCATTTATGATGAAACTGGATATTAAAAAAGAAAGTAAATAAAATATTTTTTTAAGTCCCCCTATTGGTCGGTAGTTAACCTAAAATTTTAAAAATAGTGCCTAAAAATATGCAATTTTGTAAATTTCTTAGAAAAACTCCTGCGGATATAACGTACCTAAAAATAATATCAAATCCCTGCGGGTCCCAGTTACCCTCCCGCTTTTTAATCTTTTGGCGCTAATTTCAAACCTTGACCCCGTTTTATATATCCACAGTTAAATTAATAGAGAAAGAATTGAAATAACTTTTCACATTTGGAAATCACTAACACAATTTAAATAACATTTAAGATTCAAAAAATGTATACTTTAGTGTAACAAAAAATTCAAAAATATTTGAATAATCAAAATTCGTTGTATATTTTTGAATATGATAGTCATAAAAGTATTTGGCGAATTTACCCAAATAGCCGAAATAGTTTCTTGGCGCGAAACAGCTGATTGAATTTGACATTTGTTTTTTATTTATATAAATTTGATCATCGTACGTAAAACAGCAAATAGACATAAATAATTATTTAATAAATTTAATAATCGTAAATTTAAATGTTATCTAATTGTAATTATGACAGAGTTTTGTAGAATTTGTTTTAGTTACAACGAAGAATTAATATCATTAATTAAATCAAATACAAATGATATAGTATTATCAAAAAGTGGTGATATGTTCGAACAGTGCCTAAATATAATGGTTTGTTTACAATTAAAAAACCTATATGTATATGAAGTAATAATAGTTTTTTAATACTTTTCAGCTTATTCAAATACCACAATATAAAATCTGTATGGATTGTAATATTCAATTAAAATATTTTTATGATTTTAAATTAAAATCCATGAAATCACATGAAAAACTTTTAGAATTTTATCAAATAAATGTGAAAGAAGAATTTGTAAATAATACAGTATTAATTAATAATAATGAATCAATAATTATTGAAAATATCGAAATCGATCAAGAAATTAATTCACTAATTAAAGAGGCAGAAATAGTAATAAATCAGGATATAATTTTAGAAGGTAATCAAATTATTGTAAACGATATCAGCAAAAATGAAAATCTAAATTATGAAATTGAATATTTAGAAAATGAAAATGAACTGGAACAATTTACATATGAAGGTGAATTAGTATTTAAAGATAAATCAGGGATTATAAAGAAAATTGATTTAGAATTCAAAAATATTGTATCAGAAAAATCAGCTGAAAAAGAAAATTATTTAGAAGACAATATAATAAATTTAGAAAAATCTTCACTAATCACTAAAGATAAATTTGATAAAAAACCAAAAAAAGATATAAGTAGAAATTTCAAATGTTTACATTTACATTGTCAACGGAGATTTCGTAATGAAAAAACTTATTCAGCACATATAAATATGCACAATGGATTGTCACCTTGGAAGTAAAATTAAAATTATAGTTTTTTTTTAAATATATTTCATTTTTTATATATATTTAGTTGTGAAATATGTGGAAAAGGGTTTCAATATCGCGTTAATTACAATTATCATATGAAAAATCATGATAACAAGAGATCATTTATATGTACGATATGTTCAAAAGCATATATATGTAAATGGGATTTGAAAGTACATGAAAGTGTACATACTAAAAAGAGACCATTTAGTTGTGAATATTGCAGTAATTTTTCATTTAATATTTTATATTTATATATATTAATATCATTATATTTTTTTAGATAAATCATTTCGTATTCAAAGTCATTGGAAGCAACATTTACAAACACATAATCAAAATAATTCAATTGAATGCTTTATTTGCCAGCAAAAATATAAAAGTAAAGCTAGTTTAAAAATTCATATAAATTCAATACATAATGATATAAAATTTTCTTGTAATTTTTGTGATAAAAATTTTAATAGAAAACATCATTTATTGGTAAGATCAAATTTTTGTTATTAAATATATAGATTAATTTTATAAATTTTATATATTTGTTAGGCACACTTAAAAGCCCATGCAAAAAAGGATTTGTTGAAGTAATAGAAAATAAAATTATTTATAAAAATCTTGTATATTTTTTTTGTTGCCTTCTACATTAATACTTGAAAATTTTGAATGAACTCAACTGCAGTTAATAATGAAAATTTGAAATTATAACGATTACCAAAGTCTATCAATCGAACGAAGCGACATCTGCATTGAATTATTTATACTCGCTGTAAACTTTATGCCTAAAATGGACAGACAAAATTTTCCAACAAAGTTATATCGCTCTACCTCTACCAAAATTTCCAACAAAGTTATATCGCTCTACCACATAGATTTAAAAATGTTTAATTAAGTTTTTTGAGATAAATAAGAAATATTTTTCAATTAAAAGGAAAACAAAATTGATATTTCTAATTATTATTACAAGAGATGGCGTAAGCGTATGTGGTCTTTGCTGACGCGCTGCTTATCGGCATCATTTCATAACATCATTTGTCATTTGTCAACGAAACTTCGCTATCTTCACAAAAGTAGAAAAGTAATTTGGAATTGTTTTAAAAAATTAATAATAAAAATATAGAAAATATATATGACCGAATAATAAATTGTGTGCTGTAAAAAATGTCGACTGTAAAGGATTCTTGTTTAATTTGTTTGGCATCAAAAGAAAATGATTTTGATAGAATATTTTTACTAAATTCTAATAATTCACTTTCAAATAATAAATCAGAATTAGCTTTAATGTATGAAGATATGTTCCATTTAGAAGTAAGTTAATATCATAACAAATTTCATCAAAATAATTATTTAAATTTTCTTTTAGCTTTATGATAACAACAATTTCCCACAATATATGTGTCCATATTGTGCATTACAATTAAAACTTTCTTGTAAATTTAAAAAGAAAGCTATAGATTCTTATACAACAATTGAAAATAGTAATCAAATTAAAAAATCTATAGAAAATATTTATAATAGTATTAATGATGAAGAAACAACATCAGAAATTATTGAAAATACTTTATCAACGCTACATAATATTAATAGAGATCAGGAAGAAGAAGAAGAAGAAGAAGAAGAAATTATTACAACAACATCAATATCACCAGCACCTGATATAATAGCTGATAGTAATGAAAATGATGATATTGAAGTTGTTATACAAGAAATTGATTATGATGATTTCAATACAGATAATATTAAAACAAATAATAATAATAATGATGATGAATTTTATGAAGTACAATTTCTTGAAAATGAAAGTATTAAAGATAATGAAGATGTTGCAATTGATGAATCAGAACAAAATAATAATGATATAGATGATGAAATATATGATGATATAACAGTTCTATCAAATATTTCTACATCATTTATAGGTGAAGAAATTTATGAAGAATATACAATTAATAGTGATATTAAATTGCCTAATCAGAAAATTAAAAAAATTGAAAATAATAATTTAAAATATGTTAAAAATAATAAGAAATATGAATGTATTGATTGTAATATTACATTCTCCCAAAAAGTACATTTAGCAGAACATAAGTAAGATTGATTTATTATATATTGTAAAATATATTCATATCAGAAATAATTATATTTAATATATTAATAGAAAAGAAAAGCATCCACCATATATATGTGAAATTTGTTCTAAACGATTTCTATCACACGACGGATATACTAGTCATATGAAAGTACATATGGGATTGCCTGGATTTGTGTAATAAAAAAAAATATTTATTTTATTCTTAATATAATTTAATATTAATTTGTATTTTTTTTTTTTAATTTAATAGATGTAATGAATGTGGTAAAACTTTTAATCAAAAACAACATTTAACATATCATACACAAAATTATCATAGTAATGAACGTAATTTTCAATGTGATTTATGTAGTAAAAGATTTCTTACAATAAGTGACTTAAAAATTCATATGAGAGTACATAATGATGAAAGACGTTATGAATGTGATGTTTGTAGTAAGTAAATATTTAAAAACAAGATTATGTTTAAATTCATAAATAGATAAAAATATAAATTCGTAGATAAAAGATTTCGTGCTAATACACATATGACAAATCATCGATATACACATTTTGAAAAATGTATTGAATGTCCACATTGTCATCTTAAATATGCCTCCCCAAGTACATTAAAAACACATATACGAAGTGTTCATGAAGGATTGTGTCCATATGAATGTATAGTGTGCCAAAAAAAATTTAAAAGGAAACATCATTTAAATGTAAGTGAAACAAAATAAAAATTGTAATTTTTAATTTAAATGTAAGTTCATTTTTTCTAATATTTTTTACAGTCACATTTAAAAACTCATAAAAAATCATCTCCAGAGACAAATTTAAGAAGTCGTAAAAAATCATTGTCAGAAGATAACGAAGATATAATTATTGATGGATATGTAAAATTAGAAATTAAAAAAAATAATGTATATATCGATGAACATGATGATTTATATATGGAAGAAGCTATATAATATATTTTTTTACAAAAAAAAACAGTTTTAAGTTATTAAAAACATTAAATGCAAATTTTGTTCATAGTCCGCTTTTATTCTCTGTTTAAAAATAAGAAGTACATTAAAAAATGAGAAAGGTATAATTCAATCTGACTTTTCCATTAAAAAAAATGCTTGTAAAAAAAACCCTTATTTCTGCTTTGTTACAATAATCACAGCCGTTGGTACCAAACCTAAAACCTCTAATGGTTTTTCATAATCCTCATCAATGAAAACTTTACGTGGAAATGATGTCATTAAATCAAATGGCAAATCGGCCCCTTGTTGAACCTGTATAAATGTACGCACAGCAGATAATTGTTCTTTAGCACTAAATTTTTCTGTTAATGTAGCCCCATCTTGTAAACGAACTTGTATTCTAGTTTCAGTGTATTCTTTTTTTGTACCAGGAGTAGTGGACGGTGAAACTTCAGTAGCAACAGGTGATACTGGCGATGTTGCTGAATTAGTTGGTGAAATGGAATTACCTAATTCAGCATTTAATTTAGCTTTACGAGCTAATTTATCAGATTCAATTTGGGCCTTAACACGATCTCTAGCTGCTTTTTCTTCAGCTTTTTCGCGTTTACGTTGCTCTAATATTTTTGCCATTTCCATTTCTTCCATACGTTTACGTGCTTCAGTCATATCTTTACCAGATTTTATGCGCAACTTTTCTCTTTCTAATTCATCAGAACGTTCTTGCATTTGACGTTCAGCACGTTTTTGTTTCAATTTTTCTTCAATTAATGCTAACTGAGCTTTCTTTTCCTCTTCTGTTAATGGTTTTTTTTCTTCAGTTGATTCAGAAAAACTACTATGACCAGTTTTTGCAGCATGAAATTGCATTTCCGTTTGATCTTTAAATAATTTATTACACTCATCACATTTTAATGATTTAGCTGGTGCTGCAGCCGTAGTAGCTTCTGGTTCTGATGTAACCGATGTTTCAGAAGCTGCTTGTCCTTCTGTATTTACTGTTGTTGCTGCTGCCGCTGCTGCTGCTGCTCCTGATGACGTATTATCATCTCCATGAGCAAGTAGCCATTCCTTAAATTAAGAAACACAACAGACAGAACACAACATATATTAAGGGTAATTCCCTATGTCTAAAAGTCATAAAATAAAATGTATAATTTCCATACCATTGCAGGTTCAACTCCACTAAAATTTGTGACTTCTAATGCCTTTTCGGCTTTTTCTTTGGTAAATCCCATATCTATTAATGTTTTTAATTGAACTTCTGCCATTTTACGAGAATATCAAACGTTAAATTAATTAAAAACTATTGTAGACAAGCCGAAAAAGGTGCTGATGCTGTACTTTATTACCAAGAATTCCTCACTTCAAAACAAAAAAGAAAACTATTCGGATATTTTTTCTTTTTTCACAATTATTTGTCAATTCTCATGTCATTTCCCAATAAACAGGTTTCCAGTTGATTTGATTTTTAAAAAAACATTTGATACGCTTGAAATATGCAATTTCTGAATCGAATTTGATAAGTTATTATTAAAAATCCTTGTCTATATAGCTAATTGCTATAGGATATTCTTAGATCAAAACCATTTGAATATACAGGTAATATAGTTTTAACTTAACTAACACGCTCTGCATCGTTATTTTCGAAATTATTTATCTACTAAACAACAGGCGCTTTACGCGACGATAAACTTCATATACGAAAGAGCTGCATTTTGAAACAATACAAATGTTCAGATTTTGTTTAATGGGTTTATACTTTATAGTGTTTTCCAATTTGTCATAAAAGTCATATATGTCAACTAGATATGCAGCCAACTTTTCGAATAATTTTTTTCCATTTATTACATTACGAGCATTCAGCGGACATATTTAATTATTTTTCCCTTGTGAAATTCAATCAAATGAAAAAAAACTTAATAATCAAGTCAATTTAAAAAATAATAATAAGAAAATAAGATATAAAAGTAAATTTAAATAATGGTGTCTGCAAAACAAGGTAACAGAAGACGTGGTAGTGGAAAACAAGGTAATAATAAAAGGTTTAAACCGGCGGCACCAAATTCAAATGGTTTCATCAATGGTCGTGCAATAAATGCAGCTATGTTTAATATAAATCAAATGCCAGATAATCCCGGTTATGTAGATTTTAATGAACCAAGCCCTTCAATACAGCCACAAAGTTCGGCAGGTGCGTCAGTGAGTAATAGTAGTGGAACAGGAGGAGGTGGTAGTGGTGGAGGTGGAAATAGTAGTGGTGGTGGAAAAATTACTGGAAAAGGACGATATCGACGTAGTGGCAATGGTGGCAAACAAAGAAATAATCAAAATAGTGGTGGTAATAGGAATTTTAATGGTAACTCAGTGAATGGCGGTGGTGGCAATAGGCGTAGTGGTGGACAGCGTAATAATAATGGGCCACCAATGTTGGCAAGTAGAAATTTTCGTAATTCATTTTTACCACCTAGAATGGGACCAATGGGACCACCAATGATGTGTGGTCCACCAATGCCGCCACCACCAGCACCAATTATGAATGGTGGTCGATTTGGACCAAGACCTTTTATGCCATTGCCGCCATTAGTAGGACCTATGGGACCCTTACGTCCACCACCAATGCGTGGAGGTCCAATGCCATCACCAAGAAATAGGAGGTCACTTCGTAATGGACCACCATTATCAGGTAGTGGTGGTTCTAATTCTGGAGGTGGTAATGGATCAATTCGACGTGGTAGAAATTTAGGTAATAGAAAAAATATGAAAAATCGTAAACGTGGTGGTGCATCTGATGGTGGTTCAGTAAGAAATGGTACAGGAAAAAAAGCAACACCAACTAAAAAAACATTAAAAGAAATTGTTAATCAGTATTCATTAGAAAAACCTTGGGTTACAGAAGAAATTAAAGCAGAAGCTAAAATTAAAGAAGATATAGAAAATCGTTTAAAAGGTAAAAAGGATGATCAACTTTTTGCTGAATTTAAAGTACAAAGAGATAAATTTGTGACAATGTATGAAGATGCTAAAAAAGAATATTTAGAAAATAATAAAAAACAAAAGGTAAGCTTTTATTTATATAATAAATTATCATATACAATTATAACAACATTGTGTTTAGTTTGAATTCAGAATTAAAACAATGTCTGAAAATATTTAAAACAATTTTTGTTTAATTGTATATTTTGTTTAATTGTATTAGCTTTTTTTTTTGAAAATTTTTCGTAAGTACTTTGGTAGATATTTATTTTATTATACATACCTATAATATTCTAAAAACGACATGATTTCATGCAATAACTCAATAGACAGAAAAAAAAAGTATTGTGAAACTTTCACAAAACTTTTTTTTTGCTATTAATAACAAAATAAAGATTTTTAATTGATTTTATTTTCAATCTCAATTAAAAGACATTTTCGATTTCAAGAAACTAAGACCAATTTGAAAATAGAAAAATTAAGAAATCCATTCAATATAACTTTTTCAATGCCTGCCAGCAATTTAAATAAATTTTTAAAAAGTATAGTTTTTTTTGTTATTAACAATTAGATGTTTTTTAACTAAAATTTTAAGATAAATAAAAAAAACAAGAAATCTCTTCTTTTTAATGGTGAATTTATACAAAAAAAATTACTGTCATTAATAAAATTATTATCTGTATAAAAAGGGTAGATCATTAACATATTTCATTGAAAAGGATATAGATCAGCTTTTACTTACTAGAACAAATTAAAATGTCTTAAAGTCTGTCATCACAAATATAATGTTTATAGCTAAGCACATTAAAATGATGAGATTATCAGGAACCTAATAATTCATATTGTTTAAATAAATTTCAAATTGTCTAAAATTTAAATGTTTTTTTCCCCGCACATAGTATATTTTAACTTAAAACAGTACTTATTCATACACTCAAAGTTCCAGTATTATATGTATAAGCTAGTACTTGGGATAAATTGTTGTTGATGCATCTATTGCAGTATTTGTTATTAAAATTTAATTAGCAAACTCAATATACTTGGCAACCGCGATTTTAAACGGGCACTATGTTACAGAACCACAAACGGGCACTATGTTTTATAACATAGTGGTCCGAGGTCTACATATGCCGGGGTTTTGATGAAGTAGAGACTATAACTCACTTCCTGTGTTACTGTCCCAGCCTTATGCACCGCCGTTACAAACGCTTCTGCTCCTTTTTCCTGGATGAGCTACCAAATGTGGTCGCTTTAGGGTGGCAGGCGATTCTTAAATGCGGACGTGAAAGCGGGTGAACCGCTATAATTCTACCACGTCTATCTGTCAATTCATGAAGGTAGACAATTTGCTCTATGTTGTCCTGAGTGTGAGGATCCCTCTCTTCCAATCCATCCATTTAAGTTTAATTAAAAGTTCTTGAAAATTTGTAACTATAAAAAACTTCTCTGTAATGGAAAAAAATATTTACCAGTTCATTATAAAATTTGTAAGGTTAATTTCCATAAAATTTTTATACTAGAAATATGAATCTTCGGTGTTTTTTCCACCATTATTAGAAAAAATGATATACCCTTTTCCGTTCATTTAGTAAATAATTTATATTGGCAGATAACAATTTTTTTCAAATGTAAATTCATCCATTAATATGATTATTGTATTTCCCTTGGCATAACAAAATATTTTTGCAGGATATTGCTAAAACATTGACCGAGTCGGACAAAACAAATTCAAAACAAGATACAATTTCAAATGAAACTGTTAAGGCAGAAGCAGCAACTTAAATAAATATAAATCTCTTTTTTTTATATACATATTGAAAATATTTGAATATTTGTTTTCATTTTGCAAAACATATTACAATATTTATGTATTTTAAGAAGCAAAGAAAAGAGATATTAACTAATAATGTTTATAGTTTAATCAACAGTTTTTTTCACAAAAAAAAATTAATAAATATTGTTTTGTTTTTAAACTTTCAAAAAGAAATACATAATAATTTTTTTTTTTCAATCAACAATCAATCAAATAATCTCACATTTTGAGAAAATTACAAAATGAAATTATATAAAAAAAAAATGAAAAAGAACTTATGAAATTAAAATAGAATTTAACTTATATACCATAACAAAATATTTAATAATTTTTAATATAAATCCATATACATTGCATAAAATGTATTTTTTTTTTTTTAAATAAATCACTTTGATATATAAAATATTATTTATAAAAATATATAATAATAATAATAAAATTAAGAATTTTTTGTCTTAGATAATATTTATATGATATAAAAAAAAATATATGCTGCTACTGTATTTTATTTTAATTAATTGATAAAATAAATATATATAAATATTTTAAGGTAATTTTATAATAATAAATTATTATTATATTAAATTTGATTAAAAAAAAAGAATTGTTGTTGAAAAAAAAAGTCGACGATCGGAATATTAAATCTGAATTTTATACGAATCTCATTTTGCTACAAAAAAAATTTGAAATATTTTCAAAACCCTTAAAATTCATTTAATAATTCGAAAATTACTACAGAAAAACCATAGATTTACTTTAGTCTTCAAATTTCTTAAATTCTATTTCTATTTTACACATTAAATTTTAGTAATCACTTTCCCATTCCAATATACATACTTATATATTATTTTCGAACAAACATTTCTCATATGAAAAATTATAATTTTTTTCAATATTATATTCAATAATTTAATCCTTCTTAATAAGTTTGTATTATTTTATAATTTTATTCCAATAATTACAAATCAGTCCATAAATTTTACTACTTAGTTGCTTTAGGTTCGCAATAAATTCAGATTTAATAGATCCTCTACTAAATTAAAATAAATATCTTTTTATGTCCGCAATTTTTTGTTTTATTATATATACTTAATTGAAATAACAAAAAAAAAAAGTGATTTGATTATTATGCTTTATATTATTTCTTTTTTTGAATAATTTGAATTAATTTAATTTTCTTTCGTTTTCAAGAATTTACGAACTTTAAATATAAATATTTTTAATAAATCAAAATAATAATATAATACGAATTACAATAAATTATTTGCAATTAATTTAATTTGAATATCCTTATTTTTGGTCAACATTCTCTTCTTATATTGGACTGAAATAAATGTTTGCAGAATTTTTTGAACATGCACATGAAAAAAAAATTTAATTTAATTTATATTTTTTAAAGAAAAATTAAAAACAGAAGAAATAATTAAAAATGAAATTAATAATAATAATAATAATACTAAAGATATAGGTATTTGACCTTTGTATCATCTTAATAAAATATATAAGTTCTGGCTATCATAAAATCTAATCAATCACTTTTTACTTATTTGAAATGATGATGATGATACATAAACTAATAATATAATTACAGAACATAAATTTGGTTCTATTGCTGAAAACATATTTTTCTTTTTATAAATTTATGATATTAAACTTGTGGGTGGACTTGTGACGATAGGGGAAAGATTAATATGTATATATATTAAATTTTACCTCAAAGCAAAAAATAGAATTTTATAATTTTAATGATAATTTGTTCTTTTTTTTTTTTAATTTTGAGTTATTCAAAAAAAATTGTCAATTAAAAATACCGTCCCTTGATTATTATTTTTAGATTTTTTACTAGGACAACGTTGAGGTTTTTAAATTTGTTGGTATAATATAATTCAAAAAATTATCTTATCGACTGAGGGTGTATAAAAGAATTGAAATTTCAATAAAAAATTGATTAAACAAATAATATAGTAATTTATAAAATTTCTTATTAAAGACTAAAGGCTGATATTCACTTTCTTCTCATGGACGCAGCTGCCTCACAAAGCGGCAAATCTGTAAATTAGTGTGACGCAGTCACAGATTTTATATGTTATTACAATAACAATAAAATCTGAGTCACATGAGCTGTATCTTAGAAGGAAGTGAAAACTAACCTTTAATTTTCAAAATTTTATTCGTAAATTTCCAATTTTTTTTTAAATCTTAACGATTTTTTTTATGTATTATTAAATATTTAGCACAAACTCTGTGATTGTTTTCTTTTAGAAAAATTATTTTCAATAAAAATCGTTTTCTGTTCATTAATTTCATTTTTATATTAGAGGCCTAGTTAAGTTAATTATTAGGAAAATTTATTAAAATTTGGAAATTTACGGAATAATTTTATATGATCTGATAAATTTTTTTTTTAAACTTAATTATTTATAAAAATTAAAATTAAAAAAAAAATTATGTTCACATTATCACAAGTTTAATATCATTTTTAGAAATGTATTAATAAAAAAAAATATTTAGAAATTAAATATTTTCGATAAAATATGTATACAAAAAATAATAAAAATAATTAAATTTTAAATCAGTACACAATTAAAAAATATTTAGATCTAGGATTTTTGTTTCTTAAAACCTAGTTATCTAAATGGTAGAGTAAAATACATACAACTAAATATATAGAAAAAAATATATTTTTAATCGTAATATTAAAATCTTATAAAATTACTAAAAAAAAAAAAACTATTATATAAACATAAATGTATTAAAACAATCTCTATATTATACTATATTCAATATGAGTTTTAAATACTCAATATAATAAGAAATTGAAAATTTTGCGAATTTATGGAATAAAAAAATAAATCCAAATCGCCACTAAGTATAAAAATTTTGAAAAAATAATAATAATATAAAATATTAATGTTTCACATTTTATTCAAGAAACCAATAAAAAAATATAATTGCATAAAGAAATCTTAACATTTATTTCATTTTCTTCTTTTTTTTATTTCAAATGACTGACTCAAATTTAATCTTTTATATCGGATATATTTTAAAATTTTAGTAAAATAATTAATAATAAATTTATTATAATTTATTTGTTTAATTTTTCAATATTTAAACAAAAAAATTATAATAAATTTTTTTGTACAAAAATGGATGGTTTTCTTACAAATTTAAAGTAATTATAAAAAAAAAATGGTCTGGTAAGTTTTTTGTCGAATTTATTTTCTTTAATAAAATAATTAGTTAATTTATTGTTTACTTTTAATTTAAATTTGTAAAATATTTGTGTGTGGGGGTGTGTGGTTTATTTTAAATTTATATTTAATAATAAAAAAATTTTATGATATAAATTTATAAAAATCAATATTTTTATTTTTATTCGTTCGCATGATATATATATTATGCTTAGCTATTTTCAGTATAATAAATTATATTTGAATTATCTGGTTGAAATATATATATATATATATAGTGTAACTACATTTAAAAATAGAGAACAATTTACGTGTACAATTTGCTATTTTTATATCACACAATTTTTTGAACTTTTTAAATTAATTGAACGGAAAAATAATAATATTTTACTTTTCAAAAAAATACATTTTTTTAATTTCTTTCTCTTATTTCTTTTCATTCTCTGAGTTAATAGGAAAGTAAATTCCTGAACGAAAATTCCACTTGAAAATTGGAGGATTATTTTCTACATTATATTTTTTCTTTTGAATATTTATACAAAATTTTAATATAACATATGTATATATATATTTTTTTTAAATAAAACAAAAAATTATTTGAACAGAAATATAATTAATGAGTTTTTAATTACCAATATTTTTCTTTGATTTATTTATATTTTTAAAATTAACAGAATTTTTAGTGTATGAAAGTAATAATAATTATGTATTTTATAATTAGGAATTGACATGGGAAAATCAGTATTGAAATTTTATATTTTCTTAATGCCAGATGGATAATGTTGAACAATCAGGTCAATTTTAAATTTTCAGCTATATTATTTAAAAGCATAACATTATGCAGAGTGTTAATATATTAATATCTAAAATAACTGGCAGTATGTTATTATATGTGAATAAATATTTACGATAGAATATAGTAAGAGAGGAAACTTATCCTTTTATTGTTGTGCATACCAATATAATATATGATAAAGAGATAACAAAATTTGATTTCTTATCACAATTTTTTTTTTAAATACTTTGAATCATCTTTTTAACCATAAATAAGTATCTGACGTAATAATGACGGAAATATAACATAAATCATTCAATAGATAAAATGGTAAAAATTAAAAAACCTAGTCTAAAATCAATAACCATTTAAGAATTGAAAATATTTTTCGTAATACTATTAGTATAGTCATTTGACACTGAATTATTATAACATTTTGCAAAAAAAATTGCATGATTTCATTTTAAAAACTATGTCATTATTTTATGTAAAACAATATATATAAACAATTTACAAAAAAAAAAAATATTTATTTCATAATTAGATTTATAATACATACATAACTTTGTTTCCTACGTAATATACCTATATATATATATATAAAAAAAACATTGTAAAAAGGGTGATATAAAATACTTTTAATTTCATTTTTCTTAGTACCAAATTTTTATAAGTACATACTAAATTTTGAAAATACCCAATAGTAAAAAGAATACAATATAATATTCTGAAAAAAGCAGATTAATTAAAATACTAAAAAGAGAGTTTGAATTAACTAAATAATTTTCTTCTTTCTGGGAAATATAGCTTTCACTATTGATGAGTACATTTTTCTCTTTTATCTTTTTTTATTTTACCATCCAATGATCCATTACCAATTGACGAGGTTGTACCATTAAAACCTGGTGATTGTGGATAATCAAATCTTGGATTATATACAAAATTACCATCATTTCGATTCGATGATTGGAAATCATATAATGAATTCGGTTTTGGTAAAATTGGTTTTTTATTATTATCTTTAACATTTGGTATACTATTATAACCTTTTATGTCAATTGGTGAGGCATATGTATCATCACTGTCAACAGTCTCTTCATATGGAATGTTTGGTATTGGACGTTTTGATTTTGGTATAGCACCATTACGATGATTATCAACAATTTCATTTGTTCGAATTAAATCAACTGGATCAGAATATGTTTCATCCAAATCATAATTATTATTTGTACTGATTATATTTGTATCGAGTCGACGATGATGGATATCATTACTAGTTGAATTGGTCATATTCGTTTCATCAATTAATTGTTGTTGTTGCTGTTGCTGCTGTGATTTTTTTAAACGATATTTTTCTTTAAGTCTTTTAGCTCTCTTTCGTTCCCTTTCTTGTAATAATTTAGCCAATTCTTCATCCTGTGCCTGTATCGCTAAGATACGATCTTTTTCAGCTAATTCTTCGTTCTGAGCTTGAATAGCTAATAAACGATCACGTTCAGCCCATGTCATTTCATTTTGTTGTTCCATTATTTGTAATTTAAACGCAAATTCTTTTGCTGCATTTTCTTCAGCTTCAATAGCAGCAATTCGTTCTCGTTCAGCTTGTTGTTCTATTTTTTGTAAACGTCTAGCAATTTCTTTAGCTTTAATAGCTTCTATTTCTTCATTGCGTAATTTTTCAATTTTCAAATTTCTTTCCATCTTTTCAGCTAAATCACGGTCGGCCTTTTCAACATTTTCTAAATATTGACGATATTGCATTTGTACTTCATTTGCAACTTCTTCTTCACGTTTTTGTTCACTTAACGCTTTTGGAAAATCTTCACGTACAAGTGCATTACGTTCTTTATTCCGATTATAATATTCATTAATTTCTTGTGATTGAAGTCGTTGGGCTAAGGCTCCATCTTCTCGTAGACCCCACTGTTCGCATGTTTTCTTTACATGACCTAGTTTTGGTAATATATTTTCCTTGCTAGTCATTATTCCCAATTATTAACTGAATTTTATTAACTTGTTTTTATAATTGCAGTAGTTTTCACTTTTCAAAAAAAAATAAAAATTCAACAAAATAGATATCCAGTCTTTTATAAGGCAATCGTTTAATATTTAAAAATGATAAATGTAAATTAAAAATTTCATTTATAAAAAACAAAGACAATAATTTAGGCAAATAGCAAATTAAATTAAAATAAAGCAAAACGAATTAAAAATATCGCTAATTTAATTGTTAGAAAGTATTTTTGATTGATAGATGTCAAAAATACCAATAACCAAAAATTCGTGGGTATTCTGAAAGCCGGATTTGTTTAATTAAAATCTAAAATCTAAGTTAGTTATTCAGATTATATATTATAATGGATAAATTTTTGAGTTTTTTAGGTAAACTAATTAATTTTCGTATTTTCTTTTCGTAATTGTGATAAATACAACATTTTATACATACAAAAAAGAAATGAAAAACAAAATTTACCAATTCACATTGACGTCAAATGCAAATGGAGAGTTCAAATGGAATGTATGTGTGATCGGGCGCATTGCAATTTCAGTCGTTTATGATTATTTATAAACTATTTATGATTATGATTATTATCATTCGTTTATGATTATTTACCATGTAAAAAAAATTAAAAAAAAAGACTATATTTTAAAACTGTTCACACTTTTTTATAAAAATAAGATTTCCAACTATTATAAGGAGTTTTCTCTTAGTAATGTAATGTAATCCTAAACCATCATGTAATCCTATGAAAATGCCGGCAATGTGAACAGTTTCAGAAACTACCGAACGGATTTTTCAATCAATATCAACAGGTTTCTTTTGCTAACAAATTAGCCGGTTTAATTTACGAAATTTGTGCTCATAGGGACGCTGAATAAAACCATATCATTGCTACCAACATAATGAAATTGTAAAATAATGTCTTTGAATTTGTCAAGCTGTGTGGCGTTGTGTCATGTGTGATGTGATTGTGATGTGATATTTTACTTCGGCCAATTTTTTAATGTCAAACTATCAAATACTAGAAAATCGTCTATTCTCGAGTAGAAAATTTGGATATAATTTATAATTATTAATTTATTCAAATATTAAATTTAGTTTTTATATATTTTTAAGATCTACTATAGAAACATAAAAGTAAGAAATTCAACTATTAAATATTTTAAATTATATTAGTATTTTTTCGTAACAATAATTAAGAATTTCTAACCTAAAAATAAGACAATAAAAAAATTTATTGAAATATTTTTGTTTATATATTTCCTTTTTTTCTTAGAAATGTCTTTTGTATCAAATTTATCTATAGCAATAATTTGTTCATCAAATATGAATCGTTCAATGGAAGCACATGGATTTTTATCAAAAAAAGGATATAAAGTACGTTCATTTGGAACTGGTGATAAAGTGAAATTACCAGGAACTGCTATAGATAAACCAAATATATATGATTTTGGAAAACCATATGATGAAATATATAATGATTTAGCTGCCAAAGATAAGGCTTAGTAAGTATATGAGTTTGAAAAGAAACTTTTCTTATTACAATTCTATATTTATCAATAATTTCAAAATATTTTTTTAGTTATACTCAAAATGGCCTACTTCATATGTTGGATCGAAATAGACGAATTAAAAAATGTCCCGAAAGATTTCAAGATTGTAAAGACAAATTTGATATTATGATAACAGTAGAAGAACGTGTCTACGATCAAGTAAAGAAAACTATAAATAAAATCTACAAAATTATTAAATTGACTATTACTTACTTTTTATTTATTTACATTTGAAACAAAAAAAAAAACAAAAAAATAGGTTATAGATTTCATGGAATCACAAGAATCTGTATTAAATCAACCAGTTCATTTAATAAATATTGATGTACAAGATAATCATGAGGATGCAACACTAGGAGCTTTTTTAATTTCCGATTTGATAGCAATGGTAAAGATAAAATTAATTAGAAACGAAAAAAAAAAACAATTTTAATAAAAACATCAGTAAAATTGAAGGAAAAAAAATAATACACAATATTTTCAATTTCTTTTATTTTGAGCCAATTTTTTTTTTATAAAATGATTACAGATTTTCTTCTTTTCTTTGATTTGCAAATTGTAAGTAATTCATATTTTTGAAATTATAAAAATATTTCGAACTTTTAAAATCTGTTTCCAATTGTAAACTTATTTTACGATCTTTCTCAGAATTTTCCTGGTTTAAATAGTTCTTCATACCGAATTGATAATATTATTATTTTTAATTCTGAACATTTACAATATGATATTTCAATAAATCATATTGCGTTATCGATACTTTCCTTAAATATTGATACTTTTCTTCTAAATTTTTATTATAATTTAGAATAAAATTAAAATTAATATCATGTTTTACTTTTCAAAGTAATGTGACAATTTATAACATTCTTAAATTTATATTATATTTTTAATTTTCATTATTAAATGTTAATCAATAATGGAAGTATATTTCTTTATTTGTTTTACTGTTTTTAAGTAAAATTTTAAATCTTTATAAATGTTTCGGAGGTAATCAAAATTGAATTATTAACGTATTTTTTTGTGATATATTTTGGAAAATATATAAAACATGTTATTCACATATAATATTTATTTTTCTTATATTACTTTAGATGACTAGATCAGACGATTTAGACAATGATATTGATGAACTTTTACATGATTTTGAAGCGACTCAACAACGTGCTGTATTACATAGTGTTTTATTTTACTGATATAAAGTTAATAATAATTTTTATTATACTATCTTCTATATAAAGAAAATATATTATAGATTTAAGAAATTATCATTACATATTTCATGTATAAAATTTATGATTTTTTATATAATTTTCCATTTTAATTTTTTTTTTGTTTCTTATAAATTTAATGAAATCATCAAATTATTATTTGTTAAAATTTTGTATTAGAAATTGAATCTTTAAGAAAGATAATTTTTTATGTTGTTATATATAAAAATGAAAACAAAACAATAATAAAAATATAAATTTTGTAATTTGTAAAAGTTAAAAAAAAAAGAAGATTATACAAAAAATTGTTACAAAGAAAATAGACAAAAAAAAAATCTAGAAAATTATAATAAAAAAAATCACAATATATTGACATGTAAAATAAAAATTTGACTAATTTGCGAAAATATTGCAAAAAAAATAAGATAAATACAAAATTTGGTTAAAAAAAATAATATTTTTATAAAAATATCAATTAAATTTATTTACATATATGTATTCATATTTCAGGACAGAAAGGCAAATTTTATAAGATACTTACAGTAAGTTTGTCACATATTAAAGATCAATAATTAAAGGAATTTTTGAGGATGATAAGGTAAATTTATTATATTATGAAAATATGTTTTCAAATTCTAAAAAACACATATTCAATAAACATCCTGTCTGGATCATTGGTCCGGAATTTTGTATAGATATATAAATTAATGCGAACGATAAGGCATTTTTATCTTACATTAAAATTGGAAAAAAAAATAGAATTGTAGGTAATTATTTTAGCTATATTTACAGACTAGTGAATTTTGAAATAGCATAAATCTATTTTGATTATCAGTAGAGAAAATAATATACAAATTGATTTTATTTATTTCCGTAATCATTTTTTTTTTCATAAATTATTTAATATATTTTTTATACAAATGTCTTCTTATCTCTGATCACACACATATATTTGTCTGATAATTCTATAAATAATAGTATGTTGTACATATGTTTAAAATATTTTATATATTAAATATACAAAAAAATCTTACAAACTATTAAATTAATCTGTATTTAAATCATTTAAATTATAATTATTTTTATACTCTATCTGGTCTATAGTATTATTATAAATAAAAATATGCGCATGATTATGCTTCACTAACTTTTCTTTATCAGACAAAATAAATTCTAAGAGAATTTATTTAAATATTATAATAAATTTTAACAAAAAGAAACAAAAATATACATTTTGTATGCTCTAATCGAATATAGTAGCAGTAAACAATAACAATAATATGTATATGTACACAACATGCGGTATTGAAATTTTGTCCATTTATGTATAGAAGACCCTACTTTAATGTTGATTATCACAAATTAATGTTTATGCTCATGTGTTTTTATATTCGAATGCACATTTATGTAAATATTATGAAAGATAACTTATATAGAATTATATATACATTTATTTACGTGCTGTGGTTTTTTTTAGAAATTATACACCCAATAAAAATTACAGTTTATATTTAATCGTTACACTCTACTAAAATATTTTTTTATTTGTTACTTTTTAATGATCATATATAATCATTAATTAACTGTATATTTAATTACATAAAAAAGGTTTTTTAATTTTAAAAATATATATAATTTAATTAATTAATTGCTCATTAAGAATTAAAATTTGAAACTTTTTAAATAACTATTTAACTGCGATTAAGAATTATTTTGCAATAATATTATAGGAAATTGTGTTTTTTTTTTGGTTTGGTTTAAAAATGAGTGGAAAATATTGAAAAGAGACTTATTTCTATTTTATGAATTTTAAAATTTAACTCAAGAATTTTATGATTATTTTTAAAGTATTGATAGAGAAATTAATTTGTAATAAAAGTAATTTTTATTAAAATTATAAAGGTGCCTAAATGTATGCAAATTATATTTCTTCAATAAATTTAAAGTAAATTAAATAATTTACTAGCCTAAAATTTAAATTAGTATTTCTGTTGGGAATTGTTGGGATTTTCTAAATGATAACATTTTCTTTTGATAACAAAAATTTCATAATTTTCTTGGATTATACAAATTAAAATTGAGAGGAATTTTCACATTTTATATAATAAAAAAAGAGATGAAGCAGAGCAGAGTCTTAATAGCACAAAAAACAAACTAACTTAAACTACCTAAAAACACCAATAAAAGTCATTAAAAAAATTCACTCCACTCAGTTTTATAGTTTCTTTAACAACGAAACACAATTTTTTTTAATATACTTTTTTTGGATACTGAATTGTGGATACATAATAAAATTATAGAGAAACTCCCAATCCCCATAATAATATATAAAATATTCTCTATCTAAATAAACTCTAATAACCCAAAAGCCAGAAGCTATTTTAGTTGAGTGTTGTGTAAAAAGCTTTTCATTTTTCGCGCATCTCTTTTATCAGTTCAATTTCAATTTTAATATAAAAAACACATGAAGGTCGTCGTTGTTATCCGTATTAATTCTTCAAACTCACAGAATCAAAATATAAAAATTTGTTTAGTGTTGTTAGTACATGGTTTCTAGTTAGTTATATGATATAATAAAATTTAATTTATATTATTTTGTCATTGAATCGGAACAAGAAGAAATTCTCTGTTTTTGTTATATTTATGTATACATCATTTTTTTTTTACATCGCCAGTTTTTATTAAAAACCATCAGTTTTCATCTGAATGAGCAGAAGAGCATCCAAAATAATTTGTAAATTTTCGGAGTGTTAACTTTTTACATAATTTAATAATTTTTTTTTTAAAATTATCATTTTTATTTTTTATTTTTGGTGTGTTTTTCTTGTATATCCATTACAAAAAATTTCTCATCCTATGATTTTATTTTTTTTCCATTGATTTGAAATGACGATTAATTTTTCCCTTTTATGCGGAGGTGGTATATATATATTGTATGTAGAATATAATTTACGTTGTTGGTTTCTTCTATAATAGAAATTAATTTACCTGCAGTAATAAAAATATTTAAATAAATTGATTATTAAAAATTTTCAATAATCCTAGGGAAAACTTAAATGAAAATTGTTAAAAATTTAGAATAATTAAAATTTTATGAAGTGTGAAGTGTTATAAAAATTATATTAGACATTTTAGTAGTGAAATTTCTTCAAAAAAATTTAAAATTACCAATAATTTTTAAAATATAATAATTAAATTCAAATTAATTTGCAAGATTGTTGGATCAAAAATGCTAATTAAAAAAGTTTTGAATAATAATAATAATAAATTAAATAATAGGTTATATATTTTTATATTTTGGGCAAGGCCGGGTGATATTAACTCCCCGCATTGTTTTGTGTAGAAAAAAAAGCACATATACATTGAAAAGTGTAGAAATTTTTTGTTTAAATACAATTGAATGTCCTTTGTTGTTCCTTTCTGTATGAGAAGCACATAACCAACAAAAAAAAAGGGATCGAATAATTTGTATATATTGTAACAACAACCCCAAGGACTTCTGGTATATATAAATTTATTTTTTCATATCAAAACATGAAATATGATTACATTCAAAGTGTGTGGTAAATAAAAAGTACAGACATTATATATTTTATATATAAATGTGTATTTATAAGGATTCTACTTGTAAATTTTCATATAAGTATTCTTATTTTGTTTTTAGTATTTTGCATAAATTTAATTTTATTTAAAAATTATAATTATAAAATTCAAAAAACGAAAATTTAATTTCTTTGGAACAACAATGGAGAATTACAAATTTATATTAGTTTAAAATGAAATTATATTATTTAATTGAAATTAATCATTTTCTTTTTTGGTTAAATGTGCAATTAAAATAGAATTTGTTGAAATTTTTATTAAAAATTATTTGATTGATTAATTAATTTTAAAGAGTGTGAATATATAAACAGTGAGAGTGAATGATATTACAAAGAAATTTTTGATAAAAAGTTTCCCAAAAAAAAAAAGAAACTGTAGCCAGACAACAATGGATTTTTGATAATTATATATACCAAAAGACAAGTAGTGATTTTTTAAAACTGTCTCTGGAAATAGTGGAAATAAATATATATTATTAAAATTTTGAAATATTAAAAGACCTGTTAGTGATACATGGAATACTAAAGTATTTCCAACACATATATTTAAGAAATTACCCAAATATTCTTATATTTATATATCAGCTTTTAAATGTGCTAAAAATTAATAAGAATTTACTTTTAAAATTATTATACTTTTCATATGGGAATAATAACCTTCAATTTTGTTTTTAAATATTTTTAGTTACATAAAAAACCAAAACAAAAAAAAAGCTTTTATATGTTTTATGAACGTTAAAATGTAATGTTGCTTTCTTCCCTAATATATTTTCATATAACATACAAAAAAAAAATCAATAAAATATCCTTACCAGAAAATATAAAAAGAGGGAAAACATAAATTTAAAATATACAAAAAGGAATAAAAAAAAAAACAAGAAAATCTTTCACATTTTTCTTAATTTTTAAGCTTTTTTTTTTGCGGTAGAAAAAAGAAAAATTAAGATAAATTTCATTATTATTATTTTTGAAAGTCAAGGAGTTATTAAATTCAAGAAACATGATAAATTCTACACAACATAATACATATAATATTTAAATAATAATTAATTATCATAGTAAGAAAAATATTCATGATATATACTCAAGAGTCTCCTCAATGTCTAATCTAATATAGAATTTGTTTCTTTAGTTTTTTATGTTAATTTTTGCCTATAGTATAAAAATGTAAAAGTTCCCCCTGCAAAGATTTAATTTTTTGATCTGTTTTTGCGGAAAAAAAAAATTTTGTAATAGTTTTCCAACAAAACCCAAAACAAAAAATAAACACGTACAAAATTTTATGTTGATTAAAAAAAAAATTCTATAAAAAGTGGAGTCTTTTGCAATATCGAAAAAAAAAATGAACTTCTATTCCTGAAAATGATATCCTTTTCCATCGAAAAGTTAACCAAAAAAAAAATGTAGTCAAAAAACATTCTTCACTAACATTAATTTAATGAAAGGACAAAAATTTGCAAAGGATATAAATTTTGTTGAATACATTTTTGTATAATGTCCACGAAAGGAAAAGCAAAATATTATAATTTTTTTGAAAACTTATGTCGCACTTGTGTAATATAAATACCTATAGGTACCTAAGTAATTCAAACCTTTTTTAATACATTTAATTTTCATTTTTGGTTTGGTTTTGAAATTTGATCAGAATTAATTTGGTTATAATGTGAATAATATTTAAACAGTAAACTCAAATCACAATAAACATAATTTTATATTTGTAAATTTATATATTTTTATTTATGTTACCATCTTGATGATATGAATACCATCTTGATGATATACAAAATTATTTCTTAAATCTTAGTATTTGAAAATTTGTACGATTTAATATCCGAAATCATAAACTTTTTTAAATTATTTGTTGAGAATTGACAATTTTAGATGACGTGGCACTTATTAAATGTCATTAGTTATTTATTATCCATAAGTAAAGGAAAAATGGGAAACCGTAAATCGATGGAGGGTATACAAAAGGACCTTTTTGCCATAAAATGTTGGGAAAACCTTTAAGACATATAGGCCAAGGCCCACATCGGGCTGTTGAGCCAGAAGAAGAATAATAATTTTGGAAAATTAGTTAATTCTCCCACCCTTTCAAACCAAAACAAAACTACAAAATCATTATCCATAATAATAAAACTTTTAACATTTTCAAAATTATCTCAAAACATTAGCAGACAACGACGCGTTAATGCTGTGTAGTTTAATACAAGTTTAATATAAGTTTATTGCCACAACATTAATTTATTCTACGTAACTACAACAAAGTATAACAAATTTCTATTAATTTTATCTATTTTTTATGTATTCATTATATGTATATGTATGTAAAATTCTGTCTGCATTAAGGATTTTCTCCCCCATTTATCATCATCAAACTCACATTATGAAATATATAAGAAAGAAGGACATTAAATATCTTTATATGGACTTTGAAATTAACAGAAAATAAAAAAAGGAAATGGTACAGACATTAAAATCTGCAGAAAATTAATTATAGAAAATAAGAGATCTTCAAATTATCATTGTTCAAAATTTAATTATGAAAGTTTTTGGTAAATAGATAAAAAGTCAAAAAAAAAAATTCTGATTTAAATTCAACTTTTCCCAAAATAATTTTTGGAATTTATATGAAAAATTGTCATTATAAATTATTAAGTATTTATTGTAATTTATTTGCTTAGGCCACTGTGGCTTTTAACCGACTCGAATACTGTCGTTTAGTTTATATTACTCTACCCGGAGCCTTTAACCTTTAAGATTGGCAAAGTAATTCCATTTTTTCTTGTAACTCCACTGAAGACTTGGTCTGCCAAGCGACAATTTACTATATAAAAAATTTAATTTATCTAAGTAATTACATATTTTTACATTTTGTTTACTAGTAAACAAGAAGTAATTTTAAATTTATCTTGTCCTAAATATAGTTGAAAAAAAGCTTATGTTGTTTTTCTTCATCTTCTAAATTTATGTTTAAAAAAAACTTTATTTTACATAACCTACAAACATTTATTTAACTATTCACACATATAAAGTTTAAATAATAATAATAATAATATCCTTTTAGGTTTTTCCTTGAACTATTTTTATTTACCAACAAATTATATATTTTTCACTCAATTTTATTGCAATGACGATGTTGACAGTGACGTCATTATTCTGTATATCTAAATATGATTTTTATACCTACTATATGTACACTATCTAATACTAATTTATGTATATAAAAACATAAATATTTATTATCATCAACATAAAATAAAAATATAAAAAAAAATATCTGCAATAATAATATTAGTCGTTAGAGGCTAAATTATATTCTCTACTTTAATTTTATTTATTATTTTTGGATGTCACTCATGTCAGAAACAGTGAGGAAAATTCTTGAATAAAAATTAGAAAAAATATTAAAATGGAATTTTTTTTTTAATATTTTTATATATTTATAAAAATCATAAATTTTAAATTTTATATAAGTAATATTTATTTTTTATAAATTAAATTATCTTATTTATTTATTTGTTAAATGAAAATATAAATTATTTAGAGTGCAAAATTTAATTGGAGTAAAACAGAGAAACGTTGAATTTTTAACTATTACAAATAATGTGAAAAACTAAACCAAAAAAATGATGATTATAAATTTTCAAATTAATTTTTTTAATCTAAAATAATTGAACATCATCATATCACTGCTTAAATGTGTGTTCATGTTAAGTGAAATAAAAAAATTGTTCTCTACAAAAAAAGTTTTGCATGAAAATATTTATATATACATAGAAAGAAATATTGCAATTTATTGCAAATCAACATGAATATCATAAATACTCATAACTATAATATAAATTATTGATTAAACAAAAACAATAACAAAAAAAATATTTACATGAAATTAATTTAAATATAAAATTTCTATATATTTATAAGAAATTTGAAATTTAAGTGAAAATCTAATTAGATATAAATTAATTAACAACAAGGATTTATAATATCAAAAATGCATTTTAAGGATAATTTTGGTACATCTGATAATCCTAAAGAATTGGATTGGCCATTTCTAATTAAGGTAATGTTAAATTTATTTAAACTTTAATTATAATTATTTAATTTTTTTTTATTTAAATTGAAAATTTATTTATTTATGTTGATAAAATGTCAAAAACAAAAAAACATATTTAATTATTTTTCATATAACATTTTTTCTATATTGTTATCACTTTTTTTGTATACTATACCAAGTCGTGTCAGAAGCAAAATGTTGTATCTCTTTATATACTCAATTTTATGTAATGATACCGAAAAGATATAGGATTTTTTAAAAGCTTTATTTACCTTTGATTCAAAATTAACTTTTTCCGATAATAAATCGTTATTCACATTTTTATAATTCAAAATCAAAATTATTAATATTTCTGTGTTTAAATGATATGAAAATTACGTTTGTATTTATAATTAAATTCTGACAGTTATGACAATTCGCTTCTCACACGACGAATAGCAAATTTTACGACATTTTCTTGTTAATCATTAAATTTTCCACATTTTTATGTTCTATTATTATAATAAAAAAAAAGTTGAATTAATTTTTTTGATGAATATTAAAAAATAATATACTGTCGCTCCTTATTGTAGACAAAGTGGCGCCCCTCTTTTAGCACCACCCGACTTTTTGATTTATATATATTATGCGTTCGAGTACATTAATCCCTAAAGATTGGGAAAATTACATGTTCCCATTTTGTATAATATTAAAATTCATTAATAAATATTTTTATTAAAATTTTTAATTTCCTTTTTTTGCTGTAATAAAAACTATAATAAAATTAAATAATTGCATAAACAATTTTCAAATAAAAAAGAAATAAATGCTGTAAAATAATATTTAAATTATTGATAATTTAATTTATATTAATTTTTATATAAAATTTGAATTTATTATTTTACAAATTAATTAAAAATTCTTATCAATTTAAATAAAGTGGAAAAAAAAGTAATTAACTTATAAACACA
The DNA here is from genome assembly GCA_949752835.1 of Empis stercorea. Lineage (NCBI taxonomy): Eukaryota > Metazoa > Arthropoda > Insecta > Diptera > Empididae > Empis > Empis stercorea. Next base: position 6,682,273 of record OX457087.1, read on the forward strand.
AATAATTACTAATAATCTTTAGAAGTTAATTTTTAATAAATATAAGTTGAACTAAATTTGTTATAGTGATTATTCTAATTTAGGGAAAAACTTTATTTAATTATGGAAAAATTATGTTCTGCAATATTCTTCCCTTTTTTGGTTGAATAATTCTATATGGGCCAAGGACTTACTCTCAAATAGCAGTTAAAGTCCTTAATTACAACAAACAACTAATGAGTTGTAATCGTGAGTCTTGTCAACAAATTGCCATACCCGCCAGCCTTTTCCAATTGTTACAACTACGATATCGTAGATTCTACTACATATATACTAATCATTTGAAACTAAATGAGAATGGTATCAATATCTTTCAATTTTAGTTTACCAGAGGACCTCATATGCTCGGCATCATAGCACACTACCTAAGCCACATCTGTTCTTAAGTACAATTTTATCCAACCTGAAAATCTAAAAAAAATATTTTCTTTATTAAAATTGTCGCATAAATTTAATTTAAACTACATAATATATAATACCTAGAGACAATATTTTTTTGCCTGCATTTACAATATCCTTGCTCTACATATTTATTAAAATTAATTTAATTAAGTATATTAAAAGGAGAAACTTTTCCTATTCAAAAAAAAATGTCCAACTAAAATTACGATTTATTTATTTTTCTATAATTTTCGTAAAATCCTTGGCCCTTTTTAAACGGTTGCTTTATACTTTTTCGGTTGCCAAGTTATAAAGAAAAGATTGCGTTGTCCTAGTTCCCAAAAAAAAAAAACCGAAAACGTAGACGATTTTTTTTTATTTTACTTAAAAAAAGGAAAATACCAAAAAGAAAAAGCTATACCAAAAATTTAGGACAATCACAACATTTACTTTTTTTTTGCAGACGTGACAGGAAATGAATTTCAGTTTGTTTACTTATAAAAAAAATCCTTTTTGTATACATTTAAAAAAAAAAAGAAGGATAATCTAAATATTACGTATTTAATAATGCCAAGAAAATTTAGAAATCAATATAAAAACTAAAAATCAAAATTTACGTTATCTTTCGAAATATCCTTATTTTTTTGGTATAGATATAGATAGATATTAACAAGGATGTAAAGAAAAAAAAATACCATAAAGGAGTATTTTTTTACTAGTTTTAATTTTGTTGATTTCTCTTATTTTTCTGATGATGATCAGATCTATACACGTATATAAATTTTATGCTACATGACAGGATGTATAAAGTAAAAGTTTTCGTATAAAAAATTGTTTGTTTTAAAAAAAATCATCCTTTTTTTCAGAATTTTCATTTGTTTTTCTTGGAATTTATTGGAACATACCAAATGAAAAAAACAACTTTTTATCTGCTCATGTGGTTTTTTTTTTCAATTATGTACACAAAATGTTTTAGTGAAAGTAATTAAATACTTTAAGTGTTCTTTATGGTAACTTTGAAAAACTATATAGTAAATTATATTTGAAACCAAAATTTACCTAGAGAATGTGTTCAAATATTTTTCTATATACATATATGTCATAGTATAAATATAATTAATTTTAAATAACAAAAACAAAAAGGACTTTAAGGGGTGGTAAAATATTTTCTAAGAGAATTAAAGTGTTGTGGCTCCACCAAATTTTGTATATTATGTTCATAGTGCATAGCAACATTTGTGTGGGAATTTTTGTGGTTTAGTTAAAACAAAGAATTTTCTTTATGATTGCAAGAATATATGAATTTAATATACTTAAAATTTAATTTCAATTTAGCAAGCAAATACCTAATAAGTAGATTTGGGAAAATGTTGTTAGGAAAAGTTTTATTATTATATTTTGTCCAAAAAAAAAACTAAATTATGCAACTTTAGTGCAACTAAAATTGTGACTATAAATTGAAAATCTATCAGACAAACTGAAGAAATTAGAAATTATATCAGACAAACAGAAGAAAAACAAATGAACAGAGTAAAATTTTTTGAATAAATCGATTATTTAGGAAACAAGCGTCCATGAGAATTCATGAATTTGTGTTTTTCACTGAAATTATAATCTAATTTATTATCCTATTATTAAATGTTACTTGTAAACTGAGATATTTTCATATGTAAATTAAATTTTAGAAATAGAATAGAATAGAAGAGTTAATTATTTATAACTTATAAATAATTAGAGTAAACTACAAATTGATATACAAAATTTATGAAAAAATACATATTAGATCACATTAAAGTATACTTATCAGTGACGCTCTACATTAAGTGTGTACTAAATCTCTATTTTACTTATGTAAAATGATAAGAATTATATTTAATTAATTTAAAACTAATTATAATCGTCAAATTTCTTCTACTTATATAGCTAACATTATTTTTAAATAAATTAACTTTAACAAACAATTTTTTAATTCCTTATATACCATTTGTTAATCTAAATATGTACTAAAAGTTACTATACTACGAACCAAAAGCACCAAAGTAACCAGATTATAATTTACAATATTTTCTTCATTCTTTATTTACATATAATATTTGCCAGACTTTGGCACGAGACATTTTTTATTGCTGTTTTCATTATTTATGTGATTGGAATATTAATTTATATTTTTCCACATATTGTACAGAGTGCATCAACTCAAATGACTCTATACATAAAGAATATATGTTCATTCCTGTTACTAAAGAAAAAAAAATTAAATAATTATTATGTTGCAATATATTTTTTAGTTCAATGCACCCTGTGGATCAAATAAAAATCATTAACAATTCACTAAACATAATCCAATAAATCATTATAATAATTCGAAAATTCTATAATTATACAATTTTAAAGAATATTTTTTTCTTTATGCACATAAATTCTAAAATGTAATTTAAAACGGAAACGGAAATAGTAGTTTAAAAATATATATATATATTTATTAAAATTTAATTCATTTTTACAAATAGAAAATGTTTATATATACTAAAATTTATGTAAAATATGATATCAAACGGTCATTTAACATAATTTACGTGTAGTAATAATAGAAAAATAAAAATTATTGCACAATATCAAAATTACATTTTTGATTAATAAATTGGACATCTGTCTTTTTTTTTTCTTTATAAGGTTGAAAAAATATCTCAAATTCTTAAATTATAATATATTTGATCTATATTAAAAAAAGTTTTCGAAATTTTATGTTAATGAATCATAATAGTTTTTTTAATGGAATAGTTTATTATTATAGATAAAAAAAATTTTAAATTTATAGATTTATAATTAAAATATTTTTAATTAGTTTCTTGGTTGGTATATACTTTAATTATAGATTTGGTTGAGGAGAGATCCTATTAATAATATTATTGACTTTTTAAGTTTATCTTGATTTAATGTACAATAATATATTCTTTTATGATACGGTTTATAATTTTTTATTTCGATATTATTATTTCAATTTTTTATTATTACAGATTTATGATTTTAATAATAAAATTTATGATTATGGACTTAAGAATAAAGATATTATGTAAATTGCATAATTTTTAATTATTTTCAAGGAAATATTTTAATTATATATTTAGTAGAGAAATTTTGAAATATATCTTATTTATATTGGATGACTAGTTAGTTATATAGATGAAATCTTCAGAATGTCTTAATTTAATTACATAATTTAAGTATATATTACCTATTACTTTAACTATTATATTAAATAATCCTAACAATTTGAAATTAAATTATTTTTTAGTAATATTAGCCACGATATGTATAAATTTTTCTTATACTTATATCAAATTATTTTTTTTTGCAGTAAAATTTTTAATTGCATTTCAAATTCGGTTTGGTATGATATGCTATTATTATTTTGGTATGATACCACGATATACCACTAAGAAAAAATTGTTTGGTGTCATTAACATTGCATAGTTTTTTTATATAATAATAATAATAATAATAATCATATACCAAATACTAATATAATAATAGAATAATTCATTTATGCCAAGCCAAAAATTCATATATATGCAATTACATGACTGTATGGTCAGTTTATGTCGGTTTTGTACATAGAGAAGTCGTGTTTGCGCGCTCTGTTTGCTGAAAATAATCATGTTAAATTTATTAATTTTGTGAAAAAGTTTAATTTAAATTTAAGTATATGTAAATTAAATTGATTGTGCAAAAATATCAGAAACTTAAAAAAAAATTCTATTTAAGTAACATAATAAATTGTACAGCGAGAAATGATGTAGTGCATTTTTTACTATACTCTCATTTCAAACCATCAGAAAATTATTAAAAGTGTAAGTGTATTTCGTTTTTCACAATTTTTGAAATCTAAATTTAATTTTTCACCTCTCATTATTAAATAATTTATTCTTACTTATAATTACTTTACACTTTTTATTAATCGAATTTATTAGTTTTTACACTCTATAAAAATATCCAATAATACATACTTAACACTTTAATTTTATGGTGCTATGAACTTCCATTAAATCGATTATAAAAACTTTCCTATTTTCCATTCATTTATGAGGACTTAATTACTACAAGTAAACCTTCAATTGTCTAATAAAAAATGTTTTTAATTACATGAAAAAAATATAAATATAGTAATTTTAACACCATAATTTTGCGATTGAGGAATACTTTTTCTAAATATACCTACTATTATTATAATAAATTTTTGTGATGTTGTCCTCGTGTACAAAACCGAAAATCACGTGTCAAATAAATTTATTTTTATAACTTTATTTATAAATTATATTTTATATTCATTTTATTTTTTTCGAAATTAATTAAAACAACAATGACCAGTCCCCAGTCCTACAAAAAAAAATTCACCTACATTTTTTAATGTAATATTTCAATTATAAATTATCGTTTATTGCTCTACGACACGGAAGACTGAAATTTTTAAATAAATATAAAATAGTATTCATCGAGCATATAAAGAGAATCTAATCAAATATGTATGAACAATTGAAATTTGATTTTTATAACAAAATGGACATCAATTTTTAGGTGAATTTCCGGCATTTCAAAAAATGAAATAAAATCAGTTAACCTATAATAAAATGAATTTGTTATTTTAAAGTTTTGCTTTTGCATATCTTAGACTGCACGCGAAAACTTAATGTTCCACTTCAATCAATTTTAATTTACTTATTAATTTTTTATTAGATTTTTTTTTTTAAAAACATAAAATTTAATGATTTTTCATTTTGAAAAATTATTTATTTAAAAAATTTATTATAAAGAAATCGAAAATTTTTTATTAATTGATAGTTTTCACTTTTCCGATTGAAGGAATAAAAGCTTTCGGTTATATTTTTTGGGTGGTTTTTCTAATTCAAAACAATTTTGATTTATTATTTAAATATTTATTATAAATTTTTTACATAAAATCAATTGACCAGAACATAAAAATAACATTTAAATATAAATAAAAAAAATGGTGGGCCCAAAGTTTTGAAAAGAGAAAGAGAGAGGGTAAATATGAAAATTATCTACTATTTCATTTAATAAAAAAATTTTAATTTGAAACGATTTTATTTAGTTTTTTTCATTTTCATTTTATAAATTTTCAGTTTTAAATAATTTGTTATAGGTCAAGTTTTATGTAAAAAATTATTTAACAATTATATTTTGAAAAAAAAAAAAGATTTAATTATTTGAACAAAAAAATTAAAATAGAATTTATTTTTGTGTGTAATTTAATTTTGTTTAACCTCGAAATAAATTGATGAATTAAATTATAATTTATTATAATAATAATATGAATTTCAATTAAAATTCGCCATTTACAAGAGTAATTTAATTAAATTTTTTAAATATAATTTCCAATATAATATAAATGTTTATTTTAATCAATTAAATATTTTATAATTAAATTTGTGACAGTTTTGTGGATATTAAAAATTGGGGAAAAAATTTATAAAATTTTGTGAAAAATAGTAAGGTTCTTGTTATGACAGGTTCACTATCACTATCCAGATTTGATTATACCGATCCTCTCTGTTAAGTTATTTTCCCCAGACCCCAGGGATTGATTTCCAATTTTTAATTAGGATTAGCTGGGAATCGAACCCGGAACATCCCAGGCCTGAACCCTAAAAGTTAGTTTTAAATTATAAACTAATAACAAATTTAATTAGTTGCCTTGTGCAGGGTAATTTATACCTGAAAGTTTATCTTCTAGCTTAATAAGCTTCTAGGTGGTATCTTTGAGCGATTTTCAATAATAACCAATTTTCGACAACTAAGTATACAATGGCATGGCAGATAATTTATTGAATTATGATAACCTTTAAGAGACCTTGCAAGGATAAGTTTTTTAGCTGTGGACGATAACTGGAGCTGAAATTATCGGATTTTAATCCGGTTTTCTGCAAATAGTTTGGCAATAGAATATTGTGTTATATCCCAGAGCCATAGTCTTTTCCTTTTTGGCCTAGGTTGTATGGAAGAATTTTAATTTTTGACTTAAGTTTTGTTTTAACGGCAATTATATTTTCAAATTGCCGTCAAATCAAAACAAAATTTATTAGAAAAAAAATTGAAATTATGTTAAAAATGTTGTGGTATGAAAAATATTTATTGTGTATCATAAATATTTAAAAAAAATTTATTTATTTGTGTTCAATTTAATATAAAAATTTGCTAGATTTTGATTATACAAAATTACTGCAATTTGATACCAAATTATTTTCCTTTTTTACATAATTTATTTGATTACATTTCTTTGTATACAAAATGTAATTAAACAAAAATATTTAAATTATAAATTTTTTTTGGGGGTGTGAAATTCAAAATAACTAATAAAATTATTTCCATTTACTTTTTACTTACTTGTATCATTTGAAATATATTCTACATTAATTGCATAATATATTTAAATCTCAAAATTTATAAGTTCACAGTCATTAAAATTTCTAACATAAATTTTAATTTTTTTTAAACTACATTTTTCCCAAGTGTTACATTCTAAAAATTCCTCTAAATATCAATTCGACAATTTTGTGAAATTTAATTGAGAAAAACACCTTCAAATATTTCAGTTTATTTATAGTAATAAAAAAATATTTAACGAATTTTTATTTCTTATGATTAAAATCGATTTAGTTTTAACTTGTTTTGCGAAAAACTGAAATACAACTTTTTATTTTTACTATGCTAGAAAATAGTTAAAGGGAAAGGAAAAGAAGCTAATAATATAAAAATACACATTAATGATTTATTATGAACTATATAACAAGCTATTCGCTTATATAAAATTAATTTAATGCTATAATAACGAAAAATGTCAGTCACCTGTGCTAATTTATTTAGAAAAAATAAGAAACGCACAAAGAACGAACCTGTTTGAAAATAAGGAAAATTTAATATTGATGAGAAGTTTTTCATTTAAGAATTTTCCTATACATATTATATTTATTTCTTTATCATAAATTATTTTCTATAAAGTAAACAATAATTCCTTTAAAATGAAAATTATTATTATCTTCTTTTTCTGCTGCGTGTCTACTAAAAACTTGCGTATTATATGCGCGATGACATAAAAACATCAGAAAAATTATGGAATGTATACAATTTTTTTATGTCATTTAATTTATATAAACTTTTTGTTCAATTTAACTTGTTTCTATAGTTGCGATGATTTTAGTATTTTTATGTATAGTAAATAAACAAAAAAGGTTTGTTTTTGAGTATAAATTTTCTTAATGTAAAACTATACTATAAATGTCGTCCTCATGATCATATTACATATTTTTTAGTTTATATGTATATAAAATTAATGTACTTTTTCGTCAGATTAGTTGGCTTTAGATTACAGAACTGCAACCTATTCAAAATTTCAACTCTACCTGTTTTACTAAAATTTATGTCCAAAAAGGCTTTCAAAATGTCTGATTACTTATTTCCTATTAGAATCATTGTTTTCCGAGAGTTACTTCAAATATTTGATAAGTAATAATGTTCTAGTCAGCTTTATAACAACTTTTCCGAAGTCAGTTTGAAGTTGATCTTCTAGAATCTCGAATAACCGAGAGGTTGCATATTAATTAATATTTTTGTGCAAAATATTATTCCAATTATTTAAGAATGTTTTTCACATATCATGGAAAAGTCTCTGTATCGTTAAGGGTCAAATCTTGTATATCGAAGGAATTTCCGGCCTCTATAAGCTAACTAAAAACCCAGCATACCAAAAACACTTTTCCTGTCTACAAATTAACGACTTCAATATAAAATTTTGATAAACCACACATGGTCTTAAAATTAAATGAAACTCGCCTTATAATTAAAACCTTGAACAACTCATCTGACGATTTACCATTCTGATGGTCTCTTTTTATATAATGAATAAGGAAAACTCTCATAAAGCAGAAAAAAAAATCTGATGAATTGTTTTTTACAGGCGTTATTACTAAATACTTTTTGTTATGACATTATATCTGGAGTTTACATATATGCTAGCTATATGGCAATTGTTGTTATGTAGACATTTTATCCATATTTTATTTCAAAATAAATATAAGTTCATATAATTACATCTTATAAGAAAGTTAAAAAATTTTTTGTAGACCAAAGAAAAATGACTTTTAAATATAATAAATTTACTTTTAATAAATATTTATGTATATATATGATGATGAGTTCAGCTTCAGGGTAATTAATATATGAAAAGGTGAATTTTAAACTATTATATTTTCTTTTAAAAGAAAATAAGTAAATGAGATAAAATAATAAAATCTTTATATAGATGAGTTCGTTTCAAATTACATTTTCTTTTTCCCTTTCATATTTTTTTTGTTGATTTCCTCTTCAGATGTTTTTAATTGAAAATGTAATTACATAAATTTGACTAAAAACATTTTAATTTAATAAATAATCATTGTCCTTAATTGTTGTAATTAAGAGTTTACTTATAGTTATATGAAGAAAATTTTAAATGCTAATATCTCTTCTTTCATTTATAATATTAAAATTTCGTTTTAAAATTATGATTGGAAATTTTATGAAATTTTTTTAATAACGTATACCAAACACTAAATCAAATTTAATCAATTTATTTTATGATCATTTCTTATACTATAATTTGATGTAAATATAAGTTAATCTAGGACAAAATTGCATCTTAAAATATCTTCTATACGTATATATTGCTGAGAAACATTATTGCTCTTCGAATGTTTCTAAAATTGTTTTGTCGTTATGTCCAATTTAATAAACATTCAGTCAGATTTCAGATTTATCGTAATATTTATTTTAATATAAGTTTAATACCATTTAAAGTAAACCGGTAGTAATTTTTGAGCTACTAAAATAATTTGATTAAATGGAATAGATATCGTTCGTAATCTTAACACTAAGATATATAATTGACTTTTACAGATTGGTATAAATATAAAAGACTTAGGTTTAATTTCTAAAAGAAACAAGTTTCCTGGATCACTTTCCATATCAATAACATTCAATTTTAGATTTGTAATTTATTTGTTAGTTAGAAACTTTAACTAGTACATATATTAAATCTAATAGCACATTTTTAAATAAATATAATTTTCAAATTAAATTATATATGTAGTTATAGAAATTTTCTTCAGATTATGTGTTCGAAGCATTTGTAAGACCGACAGAGATCTGACCGTTCGAAGAGCTTGGGTGTTCAGCTTGATAATCATAATAAATTTAGTATATATATTTGTAAGTTTAAAAGAATATTTAGGTATACTACTATTTGTATATTTTTAGCTATAGGAGTTGTATTGTATTGAAAATATTTATATTTACTAATTGACAAGACAATCAGTATCCAACTAGTTAATCGGTTTATTGTACATGTACTTGTAATCATAAGCAGCTTGCTCTTGATGCCATCATTCACATTTACGACTTGAACTATCTACTTCTCCAACCGCGGTGACATAAGAGCTTATTTAGCGACTTTAAATTTGAACTTTAAATTTATAAACCTTAATTATTCTGCTATTTACACTTTGAACAGACAACGAACTTGCGGTTAAAGTTGTCTATCATATGTACAGTGACAATTGTCCTGAAAGTTCAGAAAATTAAGAATCATTTGTTTCTGGATTCGAAAACTATTAACTATTTATGATACCGAGAGTAATTAGATTAGTATATGTCTGTATAGCACAGAGCAGTACTGCAGCGGGTTTGCTGCTACTGTGAATTACAAATTCAACAAATTATTAACAAATTATATTAATTAATTAATTATATTAAAATTAAATTAAAGGTACATATTTTAAATAGCTTCTAAATTTCTACATTTTCAAATTATAAGTAATTAAACTTGCATTTCTTTTGTTGGAAAAAACAGGAAAATTCCCTAAAATTCTGGAAAAGTTTAATAAATGCTTTTTTTATTATTCAAATATTTTGTGATGAAAATTTATGCAATTTATTTGATTAAAATTTAGTTTCCAAGAATTTCTATGACTGCCTTGTCTAGACCAAAAATTATGTACCCCTATAAAAAATTTTCATTGGAAAATTAAAATTGAAATTTATAAACTTTTACATTGAAGGGTAAAATTTAATAACAATTTATATTCTAGGAAATTTTATTTTTCTAGTTTCAGTGACTATGACGCCATTAATGCAAATTTATTTAAAATGTCATAATTTTCTTACTTGCAATTAAACTTTTTTTATTAATTATTTGTAAATGAAAATGTTGAAAAATATTTTCTAATATAATTTTTGTTGATTTGTTAACAATCATTTGTATTTCTAATTTCATTTCATTTCCTTTTCGAAATAATGTTAACATATTGTAAAATATTTCAATGTGTACTTTTGGTTTGGTATCCGTGACACAATTTCTTGTGACTTTCTTGATGAACTTTAAAAACCCCATATTTTATTAGCATTTCGAACAACAACAAAACGAAATCAGTGAAAGTTCAAAGAAAAAACAACATGAATTGAAAAATGCTCGTGGCAGTTTTCTTTTTTGTGTGATCCTTCAATGATAAAGGAGGAAAAAAATATATATTTATGTATTTCGTTTTTCTGTCATGACAACAGAAATATGAATTTCTAAAGTTTTTCAATGGCAGTCATTAAACCAAAAATAAAATTGTTATTAGAGGTTAAAGGAGTTTGTTAATTGTGAATGTCAACAAAATTGTTGTAATTTGGTTCTTTAGTAAGCATTTTTTTCTAGTATATAACAATTTATTAGTATAATCGATGTATTAGCAATGCTAAATTAGTATGAGGAGAGTAACATTTCCAAATTATTGTCGACAACATCTCATAATTTAAAACTATACTAGTTTTTCACAATTAATTTTTCTTCACTATAAGAAATCTTCTTGACATCCGTGTTAAATGAGATAAAACATTTGCAATGTGGTGATCATTGCCTACCTTAACAAGTATTAATGAATTGTTAAGCTCTGTTAGATTAAACCAGCATGTGATGGTCTGGATTTGGTAAAGATGCTTTGAAGTTATAGTAAAATGAACCGCTCTGATTCCAAGTACACCTGTGCGAGATTATGCAACAATTTCAATGTTATTTGAACGTTTCCAATAGAGTATTTTCAACAAATAGAGATGAAAAAGCTGAATTATTATATTGTAACCAAAAAGCTGCTGACATTTTTAAAACAAATAAATTTATTCAAAATCAAAGAATTTAATTGAAGATTTTAATCGGAACTGCAATTATTTCTCCCTAAAATGAATATGAAATCATTTCTTTTCATTTCCTAATTTCCATATGTTTCTTATGTGATTCAAAAATAGTGAAAAAGTGCAGAAATATCAAGGTTTTTTTCAATATACTAAATGTAATGAGCTTGTATTTTGAAGCAGAAAAATTAAGTTACTTACTCGTAGAGTACTTTAATTAGAAGTTTCTAAAAATAAATTCTTCAAACAAAGTGAAATTTATGCAAACATTTTTATTTTTAAATATAATGAAGGACACGTATTTAACTTTCAGTTGCACAATCCTTTGAGTGGCACAAAAAAGTATATAATGTAAAAATTATATAATAGAATAAAAGCTTATTTGCTCCCCATCAAGTTCTTTTTATACTGCATTACTTTTATTTGTCCTGTTTTTTTTTCCAAAAATTTCAAAGACAAGGTGACTTTCAATGATCATATTATTTAAAAAAAAAGGATTACTCTATTAAATAGGAGTTTTTGTGTTACCCGTAAAACAAACTTCTCTCTACTTGTACGTCTAGTCTAGCATTAATTGAAATTTTAACCATTTTTGTATATAAATTAAGAATAATTCTTTTTATATTTGTAATCCTTTTATTACATTTCTTAAAGCTTTATTTTTATATACTTATATATTGAGAAAGCTTCAAGGATATTATATTGTGGTAAACCATAACATCAGGTGCAATTTATATTTTTAATAACATTTGATTTCCTGAGCTACATAAATTTTTGCCTAGTATTTTTTTGTATATATACGAACATGATATGATAAACAGAAACGAAAAAATCTATGTCAATTAAATGAGAAACGTTCTTTACTTCCTGTTTTTACTGCTTATATACATTTAACCAATTTCCCAGCAACAGAAAAAAAATTTGCCACTTTTTTTATTTATTTATTAATACTTATTTTTGCCGCAGGTTATAAACTCATTAAAAATGAATATTGAATGTTGGTTAAATTGAAAAAAAAAAAGAATATTTATATACCAACCAAACTTTTCAATTGCAACGTATAGGTACCTACTTATAAATATATACTTGATGGAAAAATAAATAAATAGGTCAGTGTTCACTCTACAAATATAGAATAAATATTTTTGCATTTCCCTTTTTTAATTAATCCTATAATTATTTTTTTTGTTTTGTTTATATCATCAGCGAAATGAAAATTCAAATATATATATAATAAATATGGAGAAATTAGGTCAGAAATTGGGACAATTTTCTTCATAAGTAATTTAAATACAGACAAAAGGATTTAAAGGATATTCGTAAAAAGAAAATTTCTTTTAAAGATGAAAGTGTTATTTTTTAAGGAGTTTTCAATTGTTATATAAATATTTACATTGCACTAAATACTAATAAGAAAAATTGATTGAATCAATATTTATAATTAGTATACTTTCTTTATAAGGTCCTTATGGGATAATTCTGATGATAACTCTGACGTCAAAGATTTTTGTTTATTGATTGACACATAAATAGGCAAAGGATATATTTTTTGTTATCAATCTTGTATAGCTTTGGGTTTGGGGTACTTGTTCCAAATTTTGAAGTTAATTAAGATCAAGGATGTCATACATATATGGTTGAAAAACAGAAACTAAAATAAAGTGGATGATGAAAGAAAAACTTTAGTTTGATGTGTATAAAAAATTTGTATGATATCGTAAAGGGAATTCAAAGAAATACGCATATTTGGTTATATAAGTATGTTCATTACATAGTACGCTGTTAAATTTATGTTCGCTCTATAGAAAATTATTCATGTATTTTTATAAACATATGGAAATTAGGAAAATTACTTTCTAGTTCACATTCAAAATGACTTAGTGTGCAGTATAGTATTCTACATTGTATGAGGTTCTGATCTCGTTCGAAGTCCTTCAATGTTGTTCTGAGTCCAATTGCTGACTTGGCTCAATATTGCAAGCAACTAGCAATTGATAGTTTCTCCACTGAAAAAGAATTCATGGTTCGATGACCATTTAACATTAGTATAAGTCACAATTGCATTGCAACAGAAAGTCTGGGAAATCTCTAGGAGGTATAAGCCTGAGCCCACCATTTCCTGTTAAACTAAAACTAACCTAACAGGAAGATTGAATTGAATTGGTTCATTTTAATTTCTAATTTGCTAAAAAATCTAAAAGTTCTTTACAAGTCCAAGGCTTAACCGAATAAAGGAATCCGAATTTTTTTTTAAACTTTTTATTTAATCAGGACTACATTACCATCTTTCTTAGTTTTCCTCAAAGATAATATTAATAATATTTTTAACAATTTCTATTTTTACAGGGTATTATGGAAAATCCATCATGTCCATCAACTTCACCAGATCTTCCAGCATTATTATTATGGACAACAACAGCTGTTTTTGGAATTGTTTATGCTTTATTAGGTAAAATATTTTTCAATATACAAAATCATTAGTAACATATTTTTAGTAACATATTCAAATTCTGACATCACAAAAAGTATACAAAATAATTTTAATCAATTTAAATTATTTTAAACTTGAAAATATTTTTTTAGGGTCAAAAGGTTATTGAAATATGAAATAAAAATATATTTATGTATCATGCAACAAATGATATTTTTTTGATAAACTCATAAAATATAATTCATTTTTGATTCAATGGCAAATAAAAAATTTTGAAAATTTTAATTATAAATTGAAAAGAATCATAACAGAAAAATATAAAGCAAATTTTAATTGTAGTTTGTATTAGAGAGAATTTTGAAATGTGGTATTATAGTTTTTCGCCATCCAAGCATTTTAATGTTTCACTACTACTTTTAAAAAAATATTTGAACTTAAAGGCAAGGTTTGATTATCATATCGTGGTCTTCCCTTGAATACGTTATATAAATTTCATGTTCCAGACATGCTGGTTTGTACTATGAGCTATGAACTTAATTTTTAAGAAATCTGATACAATTCTTCGGTCAATTTATTATTCAAACTCTAAGAGACCATTCCCTGAGTCATCTACATCTACGAAACCATTAACTGATTCACCAGCTGCCGAATTTTTGTCTTGTCAAAAATATTTTGTCGCACTATACCATCATATCACTACCATGAATAATATACATAGATATAGATTTACCATGAATCATATAGCGCCACCTACATCTTTCAGTGCCATCTGATTTTAATTTTCAAAATTCCATCACATTATTTTAAAGCAGACAATTTCAATTATTAATAAGTCGAAACGAATCATCTGCAAAAATGAAAATAATGCTGACAGCAAGTAGAAAATTTTATATGTACATAATAACATTTAATTTAAAAAAAAAAAGTTATATATGCTTTTATTTTCTTTTCTTTTTTAAATCAAAGCAAAAGCAAAAACATAAATAATTCTATGTAATCTGGAACAACAGACATTTCTGATCCATCTCTAATAAAAATTACAATTATAAATAAAAAGATATATTACAAAATGTGAATTTCCCTTTAAGACAAATTATAATTTCAATGAAATTTTTTCTGTATCGTCTGACAATCTCTGCGCTTTGCAATATTTTTTATAAGAAAGTAGAACACTCTGCAACATTACAAAGATTGAATTTTCCAATTTTTCCCATAGCATTTTCCATTCTTTCATTTTTATACTCTCGACTAACAACAAAAAATGGAAACTTGTATAACACAATTTTCATCTAGAAATATAATAATTTTCACAGAAAATTAATTTCTTCAAATTTATAATGTGCAAAAAAAAAAAATATGGAAATTTTTTCTTTTGCACATAAACTTTGCACTTTAATTGAAAAGTGAAAAAAAAAATAATCGTAAACAATTTAATTAAATCAAAATTTTTTGTTCTGTGTAAAAAACATGTGTTCTCTTAATTCAAAGTGTATAATGTACAAAAAAGAATTTTAAACTGACATTTATTTTTTTTAATTTATGGTTTAAGATTTTGTTACATAAAAACGCCTACATGACAACAGCATAAATTTTGCACATAATTTAAGTTTATTTTTTTTTTAAACTGTCCTTATAATTTTTTTTTTGTTTTGAATTTTTTTAAATTTATTCACGACTATTAAAGTGAAATATGTGAAATTTTTTTTTTTGGAAAATTATTTTTCTTTCAAAATTTCAACTCAATATGTTTATTTGTTATTATTATTATGATATAATGTTGATATAATTTTTAAATGCCCACTAAATATGTCACTAATTCGTGTCTATTGACTATCTTGGTATATACAATCAATTTTTGACTATAGGGAATAATTTGTAAACACGCACTGAAGTTTAACAAATATCTTTTTTATATATCAGTACATACAGTGAAACTATGATAGAATTAACTGGCAAAGTGTAAAAAGAAATCGAAGAAACCTTATATAGAATTATGTATACAAAAAAATTGGATACGAAATGGAAATTATGTAACATGTGAAAACCTGGTGAAATAACTAGGTCATTATTTTCAACTGCTATGTTTCTAAAAGTTTCAGTTTGAATCCAACTATTCAGAAGTTAAATCACAAGCAATATATTGTAGATTAAAGTTAAATTCCCTCACAATATCCAACAAATTCAAATCTATATTTCCTTAGTCGCCTCGTCATATAACACAATAATTTTTTCACCATAAATTACTTTGTAAATTGCTCTTTTTCCCTTGATAACTCTTCTCCAAAGTTTATTTAGATAAATAATTTAAAATAATGAAAGTTAATTGCTAAAATATTTGTAAACCAATTATTAAACGATTTCGTTTAATTTAATGTCCTTCTACTGTATTTCCTGTTCAACATCTAAATCAACAAAAAATAAAATTTACTATCATTATTTATTTTAATAGATGTGTAGGAGTGGGTTGAAAATTTTATAAATTGGAGCCAAACCTCCGTCGTATACTCATCCCTATTATTTACAAAATATCATTAGACCTTTTCCCATATTTTTTGTTGTTGTTGACTTTTTTAAGGATCATCGTACGATAAATTAAAACAAATTTATTACACTTTCATGTCATTTTGCTTATATATAGAGAAATAGTTTACCTTTTCGGCAAGGTAAAAAAAATATTTCACTTCAATAATTTGCCCAAGCATAGAAAATAGTTGATCACCTAACATGAGATATTAAAAATATTTTTGCGTGTTCATAAATTTATAGAATCATTATTGCTGAAACATTTATACTAAACAACTTTAATCCTGGATGTCATTCTGTTATGTATCAAAAATTATGTTAAAAATAGTGTTCGATAGCACACCTTGATAGATTTTTTTTGTAATTTATTTATATAAATATATTTTTGTTATAGGTTATCGATGTTTACGTGCTATTGGTTTTCTTAGTGGTTTATTAGTTGGTGCCAATACAGTATTTTTATTACAAGATTTAAAAATAACATTACTTGATAGTCCAGCTGATTCAGCATTAGCAATTGTTGCTGGTTTAATTGGTGCCGTTTTAGGTTCCGCACATCCAATAGCATCAGCATTAGTAAGTGCATTTGCTGGTGGTATATTAGCAGCAATTGCAATGGCAATTTGTGTTGCAACAATGCCAGATAATGAATTTGGGGTAAGATATTTGTTATTGTAATTGTTGAATAAGGATTAAACAATTTTTTTTATTATTATTAATTAATAAAATTAAGGCTAGAGAAATTTATGTAGCAATTGCTGGTGGTGCTGTTATATTTGCTGTTTTAACATTATGCTGTGTTAAATATGTAACAATATTATCTTCTAGCATAGTTGGTACAGCTATGATTATGACATCTGTAGATTTTTTTATGCATGGTTTAGATACAACAGATTGGGTAAATTTTACTAGAAATTCATTTGTTTTCAGAATGAAATCAGAATGAAAAATATAATTTTAATTTTGTATATATATTATAGTTAATAAAAATGAAACCAAATCCATCACCACCACCATGTTGGGGTGGTGTATTATTATGTTCATGGCCAGTAGCTGCAATAATTAGTGTTATGGTACAATGTTTTATTACTGGATGGCGTGTTGATCATAGAAAACGTATGCAATATAGAAGACAACAAGTACAAAGAACAAGAGCAAATTCTAGACCACGTGAAACACGCGAAGAGGCTAGACAACGTAAATATCGTTATTTATATCAAGTAAGGACAGCTAGAGGTGATATTATTTCACAGGTATGCACATTTTTTACATTTTTTTTATATTGGCTGATAAAATTAGTCTTTTAACATTTTAAATTAGTCTTTTTAAAAATGTCAAATTATATATAATATTATTAACGATACACAACTCATTCCATGATATTTACGAGTAGTTATAATAATTAAATTTACGATATTGATTATATTGCATAAATTTGTGACTTATTCGAATAGGTAGTCAGCTTTACCGGATGTACAATTTCCACATACTTCGTCTTAAAAACTCAATTTAATTTCCAATATGATTTTGACATTAAATTATATTAAAAGGACTACATTTTTTTAAATAACTATATTAACTTCTATGATTAAAAGTTTTGTCACCTTAACATTATTTAGTATACCTCAAGTTAATAAAATTTATTTTTTCTTCAATTTACGATATTATACTTTAAATATGACTTTGACGAGTTAATTTACAATTTACCACGTCATTGCTTATATATGTATGAGACGTTCATGCGAACCGGAACATTTCTCTAAAACCATTTTTCCTAATAGCACCTAAAATTAAGTTTCCTAATTTTCCCAAATATAGCGAACAATTCCCTAACGTGTGAATTAGAGTTTAAAAAAATGAGTCGAAATTTTCAATTTGTCAATAGAGTTAATGGATGGTTAGAATATAGTAGGACAATTTCGTTATATGAAGAAATTTTTAATATTTAATTGTTAAGTTTTAGTGATTTCGTGAAATTTTTGAAAAACTAATCATCACAGAAATGTATGCGGAAATATAAGTATCGTATTATTCATTAATAGAGTAACCCATTTCAGAATTTATAGAAATTATTAATAATAAAGCTGCAATATATTAATGAAAAGTAATGAAAATTTTGTACTAACCTTTCATTTCTTATACTAGGAAACTTAATTGCTTCTAATTAGTAAATCAGAATGTATCAATACACTAAACACTGATATTTAATATTAAATATATTTATTGACGTAATTCGCGTATTAATTTAATTAATTGCCCAATTATAATTTTCAAAAATATTTTAATTTTCATAAATTTTTCTATTTTTAAAAAAAGAAATTAAAACACTTTTATTACTTTCAACTATCAATACACTAAACCAGTGATATTAATTTATTATTATTACAAGAGCAAGAGGTTATGGACCGACATTAAAATTATGTAATTTAAGATTAAATTTCGATACAAATAAATTCAATTTCGATTAAATTTACTAACATTTGAAAATCACAAAATCACTGTAGTTAAATAAGAGTAAACACAGTTGCAATAATAACTTTTCATTATGACAGCGAAAAAAAAAATTATGTTGACAACTAAAAATGCAACGAAATTTAATCAGTTTATTTTCCTAGAAAATTTCTTTTTACCGAAAAAATAACCACGAATTTTATAAAATTAATTAGTAAATTATTAATTTAACATAAATTTCATTATTTTAAATTTATTTACTAACCGTAATTTAATTAAGTTATGTACAAAAACCCGAGGACACAAAAATCTATACGAATTTTTTTTTAACGAACTGTCAATTCTTTATATTACACTTTACTATTTTTCTTGGTTATTTTTGGCGCGAAAATTTTCAATACAATGACAATTTTTAAAGATAATTTGAAAACCAGATTGCCATTCATGTGTGTTTACATATTTAGTTACCAACTTTGGAGAACGTATTTTTAGATAATTAATAACTTAACATTATATACATTATAATTTACGATATTATACCTAGTTTACGACATTATAATATATATTTATTTAGTTAATATTATATCATAATTTTATACTGTATTTTTAGTAACACTTAATTTATATTTTCTTTTTTGTCATTTTATAAATATCGTAATTATAGAATTAATTTTTTATAACAAAAATTGTTTTTTTTAAAGAATTATGTATCAGCATTACAAAAACGTATTCAACCTGGTATGGAAACACCATCAGAACATTCAATGAAAACAAGTTCAAATGAACGTAATACAATGCGTAGCGATAGAACACATTTTACAAACATACCAGATTCTGATATTGGTGATAAAATGGAAATAGTTAATGAACGTGGATAACAAATAAATCATTTTCATTAAAAAAAAAAACTATAACAACTATTTAAAATATATAAATATATTTCAATTTTACTAAAATAGTAAAGTGAATAAAATATGAAAAAATGAAATTGAAAGAAGAAAAATAATATAGAAAATATATTTTATTTAAGTTTTTATTAAGTAGTTTAAGCATATATTAAATAAAATAAATTTTAAGTAAAAAATATTTTGTAAAAATTGTGGAAAATGTGGTGGAAACAGTCAGTAAAAGAGAAAATTCTAAATGAAAAGCAAAATAAATTTTAAGTTTACATAAAAAAAATGAAAATGAAAAAAAGCCAAAAAAAAAATTATAGTAATAAATAAAAATAAGAATTAATTTTCAAAATTAAGAATTTTAAATGGTTAAAAATTAAAGTGACATCTTACGGACAGTAGTAATTTATAAAATTTAAAAATAAAAAAAAACAATATTTTTGTTAAATATATAAATATATTTTGAAAATTCAATTTTTTTTTTTTTAAAATTTAACGATTAAACTATTAAATATTAAAAAAAAACTAAATTTAAAAAATATAATATTTTATTGTGTGATTATACGATAATAAGAAAATAATTAATTTTTTATGAAAATTTTTCTATATTATAATTTAAAATTATACATAAAATTTAAATTTTATTTAAATTCCAAATTTTAATAAGAAAAATCAAATTATAAAATAAATTTAATTTTTAAAAATTAAAAAAAAGAAAAACAAAAATTGTTATAAATAATTATTATTTTTATTTTCAATTATGAAAACTTGTAAATATACGATATTAAATTTTTATGAATAATTTCGATATGGGATCATTTAAAAAAGAAAATTAAATTAAAAAAAAACTTTATTCAAAAAGTAAAATTATTATAAAATTAAAATAATTGTAAAAAATATGAATATTAAAAAAAAGACATGGTTTCTTTAAAAGAAACAAAAATCCTTAAAAAAAATATTTTTTAAAATTATTAGCCAAAAGTTGTAAAAAAGGCTCAAATAATTCGTCTTGTTTCCACTTGACTTAATAATTAATTAAATAAATTAATTAAAATAAAATTTTTAAAATATAAATTTTTATTTTTATTTAATATTTAATGTAATGTCCTTTTTTGTTAGTAATTTTTTGGAATTATAATTAATTAAATTGATTGTAATTTCGTTTTTTTTTTTTTCAAACAATATTAAAATTTGAAAATTCTTTGTTTTACTTTCCATGCCTAAAGGTATGCAAAATGTAATAAATGGAATATGATCAGATTGTCAGCTCCTTTTTAATTAAACACAAATATTTGTATATTACAAACTCTTGAAGGATGATGAGTAGTTGCTAGAATATGGGCTATAACAATATAAAAAATTCAAATTTTTGGCTCGATATAATTTTTTTTTCTTTGGACCTGTGATAAACCCAAGACCATTGTTTTTGGCATATTTCAAATTTAAATTCAAGATAAATTCTTAAAAAAAATTGTGAAAGAGATTTGCAATATGAAAATTTAGATATTAATTTGATTGTATTTCCAAGTGCCAGTAAAACTGGTCTATAGTTGGACTACTGTATGTACGTATTGAAATGTAATTTATTGGACCAAAAATATTTAGTATAATTATGAATTAATTTTTCATACTAGATTTTTATACTTCTGTTTAATTAATGTCTTCAACTATAGTTTAATTTGCTAAAAAAATTAATTAAATTAATTATGAAATTCTGGTTTTTCTCCTTAAAATTACATTATAACTATGTGGAGCATAAGATGTCCTCAAAATGATAAACGTTTCAATAAATTATTTAAATTAATTCTTAAATTCTACTCAACAAATTATAAAAATTGTACTATTGGTATAATAATTTTAGAACACGCTTCTGTATTTACAGGGAATAGAAATTTATTTTATTTTTTTGCAAAATTATTTAAATTTAAATTTTATAGTTTCTTCCATTAATTTTCCAAAAATTTTCCAATAACACACAAACTTATACTTTTAGATAGAAGTTATATACAGCTAAAAATTTAAGTAAATTATTTAATTAAGATTAAGTAATCTAAATATAAAAATAGAGTTCTTAGTTTTTTTTTTAATTTCTATATAAATGTATAGAGAAATATTTGAAAAGGAAAAAATGAAAATTCTTTAAATTGTAATTTTATATAAAAAAAAACATATAAACTAAAATTAAAATCAAATTGAAACTAAGTATATAATCAAAATAAAAAGTAAAATGCTAAAAATATTGAATATACATATATAAAAAAAAATTCCCCATAATTTTAACTAAATAATTAATAATTAAAAAAAAAAGCTTCCACAAAAATTTCAAAAATAGTCCAAAATATAAAAACAAAATTGAATATTTCAGTTAATAAAAAAAAAATTATAGTTAAAATTTAATAAAGATTCCTAAATTTATGAGTGCAAAAATTTAAATATTATATAGAAATTTAAAATAATTGAAAAATTATTAAATAGAAAATTGCATTTATATATTTTTGACGAAACTGCCAAAATTTCAAATATTTGAAAGTAAATAAAAAAAAAATATACACACAAAAATTCACCATGGCACAAATTTTAATTAAATATTTCAGGACAATTTTGTAGTAAAATGTAAAATTAATTAATATTTAACATAAATTTTGAAATTATCTAATAAATTATATAAAAAATAATAATTTTAAAATATATAATTATTAAAATTTTGAAAAATCTAAAAAAATTTATATAAGAAAAAGTTAAATATAAAAATTTTTCAAAGAATAAAAATTAAAATCGTCCTAAAAAAACAATTAATTAAAATTTTTATTCCAACATTAAAAAATTGCTCAATAAAATGAAAATAAATTTCTAAATAGAAAAAAAATTATGATAAATAATAAAAATATTAAAAGAAAAATCTTATATACATACACAAAAAAAAGTGCAATATTTTCTTAATAGAAGAAATATATAAATCATAAAAACATGATTAAAAATTATTATATACAAAGAAAAATATATTAAGAAAAATTATTATTACAAATTTTATGTATCTGCCATTTAAAAAATTATGTACAATTTTTTTTTTACATAATTTAAATTGCAATTTCAAAGATTTTATATAAAAAAAAAGGCATATTTAATTGTCCGAAATTGTTAGTAAAAATTTCAAATCAAAATTATTTATTAAATTAATTATAATTTTTACGATCTTCCAAATGATTTTTACGATATTATAATGATACTGTAAACATGTGTGTTCTTTTCTATTTATATTAAAAACGAATTATTTTATAATATGATTATTCGAAAATTTAAAGTAGATTTTCATCATGAATGATCAACAGTGGATTAAATCTAATTTAATGTTCTTTGAATATAAATAATTATATGTTGTCGTTGCTGCCAATCAATTTTCGATTCATAATTCTATTAATATAGTTTCTATATATATAATTAAATTTTTAATAATTAAAAGGATTTAATTATTTTGATGTAATGTACAAATTAAAAGGTTCCTTTTAAAATGTTCGAATTGTAATTTAAATATTTTTTTAGTTAGTGAATAACATATTTTTTTTGGTGTTTCCAGTATGAAAGATTTTATTAGAGAGAAAGAAAAATGTAAAATTGATAAATTAAAATTAAATCAAAAATTTAAAAATATCAAAAATATTTTGTAATAATGGTTTCAAAAATATTAAAATATCAAAAAAAACGAATGTAAAAAATAATATTTATGATTGATTATAGAAATTTATTTTAACTATAGAATGGTTTGCATAATTTCAGGAGTGAAAAAAATATTGTGAAAGATTTTAAATTATTTTATTATGTAAATGTAAATATATGATTTTATAAATTTTATTTTAAATGGAAAATATTCGCAGCATAAAAAGACAAATGGAATATATAAATAGAAAATAAAATAATGTAAATTGTTATTTAAAACATAATTATAATTAAGATTAATAAATAATATTAAAAAAAAAGGACATAAAATAAAAATTATATATATTTATGTATCATAAAAATTAAAATTGTTGTTTAATTTATTTTGATAAATCCATTTAATTGAATAACATGTAATTTTTTTGTAAATTAATTTTGTAAAAATTATAATTCAATAAGAAAAATTATATTAACATAATTATTACAATATTTTCAAAATTGAAAAAACACATCACCAGGTTCTCAATAGTATGCACCATCACGTTTAACATCAAATTTAAATGATAAAAAAAAAATTACATTCTAACTACTCACTCAGAGTAATTTGCTGCTAATCCAATATGTTGCTAAACAAAATTAAAAATTTGCTAAATATTGCAATGCAGAATGTTGCTAACACAAAACTTTTAGATTTTAGCGAAACAAAACAGAGATTTTGTATTATGGGTGGATTGTGCTTCGTATATGGAAATTCAAATTGTTTATTGTCATTTTTTTATTATAGTTGAACGAAGGTTGTAACGAAAATAATTAGCAAATTTTTAACAATTCTTAATTAATTTCTTATGGTCAAAATATTTCAGACATTTTTTTCTAATTATAAAGTTTCCTAAAATTATGCAATAACAAACAAAAATATATTTATTTTACAGGAATTTACAATATAACAACATTAATTAAACAAAATGAAATATATACTATAAAAACTTAAATAAACTCTTTTTTTTCTTCTTACTTTACTTAAATCGAAAATTTCAAATCTTAATTAAATTTCGTAAATAATTAATTTAAATTTCATTTATATTTGGTTCTTCTCTTGATGGAAAATATAAATATTTTGTTAATTGTTGTATAACAGTTGGTGTCATACATTCATTACGATCATTTCTTTTATATGATATTTCTCTTAAAACATTTGTCATTATATCAATAATATGTACTTTATCACCAAGTTCATTTACTTTTTTACATATAGTTTGAATAAACCATGTACCATTTTCAGTATGACGTACAGATGCAAAACGTGGTATTGTTGATATTGCTGTTAACATATCAAAAAAACCAGAAGCACTAATTACTTTTGTAGGAGGACCATCATATTGAAATGGACTTAACTAAAAAAAAAGATAACGAAAAATATAATAATATACGGTATAATGCACATTGTGTATAATAATAGAAAATTTTTAGTTTACAGTGATTGCTTTTTGCATTGCTGAACCTTGACAAGCTTGAATAAATAATATTTTTGGTTTTTTTAATAATTCAATAGAATTAGCTAATATATCATGGATATCTTGTATAGCTAATGGAATACTATTAGCACCATAAACGAATCCTTATGTAATTCAAAAAAATATTTGTCATTTTTTTTCTTACTAATTTAAATTTTTATATACCTTCAATTCCATGTGATAATATACATATTATAACTGAATGATATGCTACAGATCTTTTTGTAACTTGTTTAACAGCATCTAATATTTCAAAACTTTTTAGATTTGTTCTTAAATCTGGTATAAAACCGAATGATTGAAAAGTTTTAATTAATGCATCAACATCTTGATCAGTACCTTGACGAATTGGTAATTTTTCTTTTGCTAATATATTCTGAATTAGAAATGTTAGGTAAAATTTGTAAAATAAATATATATAATATATAAATAAACCTGTAATTGTGGATTTGGATCTTGATAAAATTCTTTTTGATTTATTATTAATATAAAACCAGCTGATTCTCTAGTTATTGTATAACGATCATTTAAAATAATATTATCAGATACATTTGATATATTATTATAATTTGAAAAATTTCCATCTGATGATGATGTTACTGCAGCACTATCACGAACATTGTGTTGTTGTTGTTTAACATTAACTGATGTTGATGGTACATTTTGTAATAATTGCTCATTTTGTTGTTTTTCTGTTACCATTAAAACTTTATCATTATGTAAATCATTTTTATTATTATCATTTTTAGAAAATGATCTAACAACACCTTCTAACATTCTTTTTAATGAATCTTTTTCAATATATTTTAATTGTATTGTTATAATATCAATATTACAATTATTTGATATATTTGGATTTAAACGATCCCATTTACCAATATTTATAATACCAATGGAATACCAATGTAATATATAAATTTCTAAATATGATTCATCACCAAAACTTAATTGATTTAATGGATTTATATTTTTTTTAATTTCTTTTATCATTTGGCCAGATTCAGCTGGTAATAAACGTTCACATAAATTATATAATGCTTTTAATATTGGATGTAAATATAATGATGCTTCAGGTACAAATGGTAAAAAACATAATTTTAATTCAGATACATTAAAGCCAAGTTTTCTAAGTACTTTATATGCCTATAAAAATCACGTACAACAAAAATTTTCATTGATATTGGGTGAAAAATGAAATTATTATACCAACCCTAATTACTGTAAGTGCTTCAATTAAACAATGTTTCCAATTAACGGGATTTATTTTTGTATAATCAAATATAATTCCATTATAATGCGAATTTTCATGATGTAATACAAGTAATTTTTGTAATACAAATTTACAATTAACTGGGTCGTCACCGTATAATAAAAATCCAATTGAAATCTTTAAAATTCAAGTAAAATTATTTTGGAAATTTTTTTGGAAAATTAATTAAGTATATTAAGAAGAAACTTACTCTTTCATAATATGCTAAATCCTGTTCTAGTGAAGGCATATCATCAACATCAAAATTATTAAGTGCATCAAGATATGTTGAACTGGATTTTCGTTTACTTTTTGAACCATGTAAAGCCATATTTTTTAATTATATTACAAAATTTTATATTTTAAAATGAAAAATTTTATGAATAAAAATTACTGCACGTTTAATTATTTGATGAATTTAGTGTACTGCAGTCTGCAGTGTAGTGGCAAATGCGGTTGGGTGATTCCCTTAAAAATATGGTAAATTTTGTAATTTAATCCAATCCAAATTCGCAATCGCAAAAAATAAATTTTTTAAGTGTGGTCGTGGCGTAGTGCGTTTGCGTAGTACTGTTTCTAATGAGAGTAGAATTAAGATAATATACCTAATAGGACCCATGTATACACATGCATGCATGCACAATGTTGATATTGGAGAATTGGATTGACCTTGTATGGTGTTTTGTGGATTCACATGTATGCTTGAGTAATATGTGGTCAAATTACTCATTTTAGAAATCGTTTTCGATTAATTATGTCTGGTTGGAAAATAATCGCAATACAGAATAAACTTGCAAAACAAGCAACGTAATTAATTTAAAATTTAAGTGAAAACTGTGCAATATGAATGTGCCGTGTATGGAGAAGGCATTTTAGGATTGTGCATGGATGCATGAATCGTTTATGGGCCCTAGTGTTGCTTACTTTGATATGGTTCATGAAATCTTTGTCGGTAGTGAGTGGTTGTACCATTAGATGACGCGAACGGAATAATTTTGTTAGTAGAAATATTTTCTACTAACACGTTATGCAAGTTCTATAAAATAGTTATTTTATTGCTCGGCGTTTAATTATAAGTATGATGAAAAATTATATAATTACATCAAAATCAGAATTATATTCAATTCACACGGCAACTTTAATTCAACAGCTGATAAAAATTTCACCACGAAGTAAGCTTTAAATTTTATCAAATCTGTCAACATATAACAACAAATATGAATATGAAATATGATGGTTAATAAAATTCATTTCATTGGAGATAAATAATAAATAATAATAAGTTATTGTTACTTGCTATTTTATAATAAAAATTCAAAAATAAATAAATCAAAATATGATTAAAACCATTTCACATTAATGAAAATATCAGGTAATTGTAATTTATGTACATTTATACAAATATTGAATAAATATTATATTTTATTTAAAAAAAATAATATACATTTTTGCTTTTCACAACCTGCCTCAAAATCTAATGGATGAAATTATGAAATATATTTTTTCTCCAAATCCAAATAATGTGCCGATAATTAAATGTACGCGGTATTATAATAATTAATGTCTACGGTTTCTCTATGTTTATGTATTAAATTTTTATCTTTCAATATAATAATGTTTTGTCTGAATATTCAAAAATGAAGATAAGACAAATCCTAAGGTTATAATTCGATAAATAATATAAATTACTTTTATATACATATATTTATATGTATATATTTCCAAATATAAAGTCAATTGCAATATAAATTACAAATAATTGTTTTTTTTTTTAAGTTTATTGCCCTCAATTAAAGCTTTAATCTCCCTAATTTATTTGTTTTTATCTGAAAAAAAAAATACATATTTACCCTCCCACTTATTGTTTCTTTCTTCTTTAAAACAAGATAATTATTTATTTTTTTGAATTTTTTTTTTTAAATTCAATTTTAGTGACAAAAATGAAATGTAAATTTAAAACAAAAATTCGTTTATCGATTTGGGTTTGAAATTCAGAACAATAATTTAAAAAAAAAAGTGCAATAATATTTTTTTTTGTCTGGAAATAAGCAATTTTTATTTTTTCAAAAAACGAGGTCACACAGCAATTATTGCTAAAAATATAAATTATATATACTTATATTTAATTTTGAAAAATAATGAATAAAAATATATAATAAAAAATTATAAGTTTAATTTTTATTGAAATTATTTGATAATATTTTATTGAAATTATTTGATAATAAATGAAAATATAGAAGGGGTCCTTTTTGGAGTTTTGTACATTTTTTTATTATCAAATATTTTTATTGATTTATTAAAATTTTGATAAAAATTCATATATTTTGTGATAAATTTCTTATCGATTTAATATACATACTAATAATATTATTTCAATTCAAGTGAAATAATATTTAAAGTTCTAATTAAAATATTCCATGATTTTAGTAATCAATTTTTATATTTGAATGTTTAGTAGATTAATTTATTTTACTATTAGTTTTTTTTTTGTATCACTTTTTATGTATAAAATTGTTATCTAAATTCAATGAATTCATATTTTAATATAATTGCGACCCTGTTAACGTTTTCGAATCAACTGAAAATTGTTGGAAGTCGGGAATTGTTTCGTATTAATGGATTTCGTGCGGGGACATGAAAAAATATTTTTCGAAAATCTTTTACGTCTGATAAAAATGATTGAACATAAATAAGCAGGACTCTTTCATTTTTTATGTGAAAGAATGATTGTACTTTTACCAGCAATACAAAATTTCTACGAAAAATTATCGAAATTAATTTTCGAAATTAAAAAATTCGACAGTTCGGGAATATATGGATCAATATCTAAATTTATAGAATATTTTTTTCGTGATTCCGATTGCCAGATTATCGGAAAAATAAATATGTTCTCTCAAAAACCATGATAGAGTCGATTTATTTATATATTTTTTTTCTTTATAATTTAATTGTTATATATATTTATATTAATTATTGTATAAATGTATAACAAAAAAAAAAATTACTGATAATTAAATGATCATATACATATGTGTATGTTTAATCAACAAATTTTGTTATCATCATTATAATTATTATACAAATATGAGACATTTTTTTAGTAATGTATTTTTTTTTTTTTTTGAAAAGATTAAATTTGAATTTAAATTGACTTTCCTTAATCGTAAATTAACATTTGAGCTGTTGTTTTTAAAAGTAACGTAACTTAAGTCGGAACTAATTTTTTTGTAAAAAAAAAAATATCTGAAATTAAATTTTAGAAATTTAAAAAACGTGGTTTTTATTTTTTTTTTTTTTAAATATTTTTATTAATAAAATTTTGTATACAAAATTATATTATTTTTTGAAAACAAAAAAAAATTCTTTAGAACATTTGAACAAATATTTAAAAAAAAAATTAATTAAATAAATAGTGTAATTAAATTAATAATTTTTTTTGTTTAATATAATTTTCTAATAAAGCAAGACATAAAAAAAATAATAATAATGGATATTTATACATCGGATAGCAGTGATACAGATTCACGTGAATTAAAAACATTAAATTATGGTCGTATGGGCTTAGTAACAGCATTTATTGAAGATGATATATTATCAATGGCTGGTGATAAACGTGAATATGAAACAATATTATTAAATCATAATCGTTTAACAACAATACCAATAATAATACAACAATTTTTAAATATTAAAATATTGGATTTAAGTTCAAATAATTTAACACATTTACCAGATGCTATTTGTCAATTACCAAATTTAATAACATTAGTTATTAAAAATAATTTACTTACAAATGAATCATTACCAAAATCATTAATAAATAATGTATCAACATCATCATCAAATAAATATATAAATGGATCATCATTAAAAGAATTAAATTTAAGTGGTAATAAATTAACACATTTCCCAGATCAAGTATTAGAATTAAAAACATTAAAATATTTATATTTGGGTGGTAATAAAATTACTGGTATATCAAAAGATATTTGGAAAATGAATGGGTAAGTTAATACAGAATATAATTAATAATTTATTGATTCAACAAAATATCATATTATGGAAATAATTTTATTTTTGTTTAATCATTAATTTAATTTTATTGAATTAATTGTCATAGTAGCGGTGAATAGATTAGATAAAATGTATATAATAATTTTTTTACAACCGGCTAGACAATCAATTTTTTTTATTATTATTAAATTAAATCCCAAAAAGAACCATGAAATTTTTGATAAGATTGTTTTGAAATTTGAAATTATTTTAATTAGAATTTTTTTTTATTTTTTTTTTTATATTTTTCGATGTACAATTTCCAATAACAAATTTTAATTTATGATATACTAAAGAACAGAAAATTCATTAATATTATTATTTTGATCTAGATTAATATTTATATATTTATAGAATATAAAAATTCATTTAAAGTAATTAATTCTTTTATATAGTATATAAAAATTTTGGTATAATTAAAAAAAAATTTATTGCATTACCACCTGTTTATATATTTAAAATTTAATAATTATAATTAATATATATTTTAATTATTTTCTATTAGATTAATATTAATTATTTCTGAAATTTCTAATATATATTAATTTAATTGTAATTAAAATATTTTATAATCTTAAGATTATATGAAATTAATCAGTGTTTAATATGAATTATTATCACAATTCCTTGTGATTTTATATTTTTCAAAGGTCGAACAAGTCAAATGTAGCTATTTAGTATTTTTTAAAGTATTCACTTATAATATTTAATTAATTAAATATATATTTGGAGGTCATAATTTCTATCATTTACATTGTACAATAATGAATTAATATATGAACAAAATAAAAATTTCTTTACCTAACAAAGAAAACTGATAAGGATTAAAATTTAGAAAGAAGAAATTTTAGTTTTAAAAATGTTATAATGGACATTTCATAATAAATCGTAATATTTTTTTACAATGATTTTATTTACAATTTCATTTAATATAGAATTATTTTTAGTTATACGAAATTTTTTTCAATACAAAATTATGTAATGAATCCTCTTATCCCCTTGCTCAGATTTCTTGTGGATATTAAAATTTTTATTAGCAATACTTTTTTTTTTATTTTGTTCAAAAATTAAAATAATTGTAAGTAGAATAAATCGCAAAACTATATATAATTAGGTTTTTTTTTAAATACTGACCTTTGATATTAAATCATGACTTGTAAAATTATTTTTATAAATAATTTTCATTTAAAAAAATTATTTTTTTGTCAACAAAATTGAGATTGCATTTTTTTTTATAAAAGAAAAACAAAAATTAAAAATGGTTGCATATTATTACACAATAATTTAATTTAAATTTTGTGAATGTGATGAAAGATAATATCAACTAAAGTAGATCGTTTTATTATTTAGCCAATAATTATATTATCAATAAAATTTAATATTATAAAACTCGATTTATTTTTTTCTCCAAATTTATTTATAGAATCAAATTTTCTTTTTACAGATTACAAATTTTATCAATTGGTGGAAATTTATTAACAGAAGTACCAGAAAGTCTTGGTAATTTAAGTCAATTACAAGCATTAATATTATGCGATAATTTGATTGAATTTTTACCAACTAGTATTGCACATTTAAAAAATTTAAAATCATTATTATTGCATAAAAATCGTTTACGTCATTTACCAAAAGATATTGTTGAATTACAAAATTTAACAGAGGTAAATTTAAGATAATTTTCTTTCTTTTTTTTTTGTATTATAAATAAATTTTATTTTATATATTTTAGCTAAGTTTAAGGGATAATCCATTAGTTGTACGTTTTGTACAAGATATGATATTAAATCCTAGTTTAATGGAATTAGCTGCTCGTGTTGTTGTACGTGAACCATCAATACAATATGGACCAAATGATTTACCAAAAACTGTATTAGATTATTTAAGTACAGCTAATTGTTGTGTAAATCCAAAATGTACTGGTGTATTTTTTGATAATCGTATTGAACATATAAAATTTGTTGATTTTTGTGGTAAATATCGTGTACCATTATTACAATATTTATGTTCATCAAAATGTATTGAACCAGCTAGTAAAACACATAATAAACAACATTCTGAACCAGGTGCAAGTGGTTATATGATGAAAAAAGTTTTATTGGGCTAATATTTAGAGTTATATTTAAAAATATTATTAAATTCTGATAATCAAAAAGAAAAATATGTTTATATTGTGTATATACAATTATATTTATGTATAAGATGCTTTAAAGTTTTTTTTTGGCTGTTATGTTTGTATATAAAAATTGATTTTTTATTTCATTTTCTAGAATATTTTAAATTTATGTAAATTTAGTTGAAAATGAGAAACCATAATAATTATATAAAATTGTTAATTTTAAATGTATTAATAATGCAAATATATTTTTGATATTGGATTATGAACAAAAACAAACTTGTTATTGATTAACTAACTAGAATAGATTTAAATTTTGCACCTACTTCAGGTTCGTTCAAGTTCATGGAATTTCAAATACGTTTGGAATCCATGAACTTTTGAAATATTTATCGATATTAAGAAGAAATTGTTTTGGTGACAAATATATCGACGATGAAGGACACTGAATTAAGTTGTCATGTGATTAGCGAAAAGGTTAGGTTACATAATTTAAATTGAGTTGTATCATTGATTTAGACTTTAGAGAAATCCTATTACTTGTATATAAATATGTTTTAATCGGAGAACATTAAGGATCGGTGAACATTAATACTCTTTAAATATTTCTAAATATATGTTGATATGAAATAAGAAATACTGTAGAAGCATTTATCTCGGAACTAAATCCTAAGTACTTAGTTTGTTGAAAATCTAAAATTGAACTAAAATTAAATATAACAAAATTATAAATAAAATAATTCTCCTACCGTTAAACAAAACTTTTTAGGATTAATATATAACACATACTGCCATCTGTAGCCGTACATTTTCATCACAGAATTCATAATCTATTCCAATTCGAAATGAACTGTCATATATTTTTCTCTGCTACCAACATAATAAAACAAAAAAAAAATACGAATCATTTGGAATCCGTGCAGTAATGCCAAATAAATAAAATTATTTTAGTTTTTAGTAATGCCAAAAGTGAAGAGAAAAGGTTAAAAAAAATAAAACCCGAGAAAAAGAAAGAAGAGTGTTCTGTGTAATAATTTTTTTTTGAATTTAACTAATTTTTATTATAATAAAATAATTTCACTTTAAAGATAATTGGGGAAAAAAAGAAAAGAGAATTTTGTGTTTAAGAATTTAATTAAGTGATTTATAAAAGATATCAATTCATAACTTTTTTTTTTGTCAAAAAAGAAAAGGCGAATAAGAAAGAAAAAAAAACCACTGGGTTCTAAATTTTCTTTCACCATATCCAAAAGGATTTTTTTTCTGTGTGTTTAAATGAAAATTGCAAGTCAAAAGATTTTGTGTATTTTTAAATATGAAAATTGATTATAGAAAAATGAATTTTAATTCAAATTCTAATTAATTTAAAATTATAAAAAAAAAACTACTTTAAAAAATTCGGTCAGAAGGAAAAAATTTCTAAGCAAAAGAAAAATTTTTTTTTTGTGGTAATGACATGTTAAAATGAAAGTATTGAATTTGTATATATGAATAAGTGTGTGTGCAGTGTTGTTGTTTCATAATAGGTACGAAAGAGAAAGTATGATCTTTTCATAATGGCGTTTTACAAATTTTTGTAGTGTTAAAAAAAAATTAATTAGAAAATTTTATTATTCGTTTTTTTCACCTTCAATTTACGGTTTTGATGTTTTCATTAACATGGCAAGTGACACAAGTTATATGACTTTTTTCTTAGAATTAATTTGGATGAAAATTTATTTGTGCAATAATTTTAATTTGCCAAAATAATTATTTTTCTGTTTTCCTGCCTGGGTGTTCTACATTTCAAAAGTTCAAAAAAAAATTCATATTCACAAATTATTTTCCGTCTCTTTCATGTGTCAAAAAAATTTTATTAATAAAAAAAAGTCCATTGTCCACCATATTTCTTTGAAACGAATTTTGAAATTTAAAAAAAGGTGATAAATTTATATTTGTTAATGGTAACATTTTGAAATTAATTAAGTGATAAAATTTTAGAAAATTTAATTATACAACTTTGTGTGCAAATGAATGCGGCATTCGGCATTGTTTCTCTAAAATATGAAATAGTATGCGTGCGTGTAACTTGATTGCAATAAAAAATTTCCTTTATTTCTTGTGTGCATCATAATTTCCCTTTTTTTTATTAAAAAAAAATTATGACACCAACCAATACCACCCCACCATAGTAAAAAATTTCCCTTAATTTTTAAGCTAAAAATTTTTTGCTGTAATTTTTGATAAAGTTTTTTTTAGGGTTACCTATAATACATTTTATTATAACCTATAATACATTTTAACATTTCTTGTACTTTTAGCGAAAAAATTAAAGTGTAGATGCATAGTAATGAAAGCATACAGAAAAAGGTGAATGTTGTTTGGTTAAACGTTAAAGAACCCTTGATTATCTGTCATGATGACACATCAATTAGATTCTTTTGATACAATTCATTATCGTGCCACCTTGACTTTTTTAAGGTATAGGAAAAATCAACTTCACTTTGTGTCAGTTCGTTAAATTCGGTTTATTGTTTCTTTGTTATGTTCATTAGAATTGAAGTTATAATAATATTATTAAAACTAGTATATAATTATATACTAGTTTTTTTTTCAAAATATTTGAGGTTATAATGAATTTATATTAAGTAATGTGATAGATTTATAATCCCAGCGATATTATCCGTAAATTCAAATTTTAATGGTGCTTCAAAATCATTTATAATTAATATAGATATAGAAATAGAGTAGTTCCACAATTTATTTTTTTATCCCCATCTTTCAAAAAAAGGCGGTGTAATTTAGTCTTGCCACATTTTAATTTTTTTTGTTTTATTAGAATTTCCCCCCCATTTAGCCAAAAATTTCCCATTAATTTCTTTTACGCCTGCGTGCATTTCAAAAATGCAGAAATTTCACATCTGCACACAAATAGAAAATAATGAATTTTCTCATAAAAAATAAACGAAATGTCATTTCGATTTAATTTTTTTTGTGCGTGTGTGTGTGTATACGTTCTTTTTCCAACTATCAATTTTTCACAATCGCGGATTGTGTTAAATAAAAAAAACATTAAAAAATAAAAAAAATTTAATTTTATTTCATAATTTATTACAAAAACAAATTAATTAATATTTTTTTTATAAATAAATATTTTTTTCTTTACATTTTTTCCTATACTTTCAAATTTTATGAAGAAAAAAAAAATTGAAAATGTTTTTTGACATTCGAATTGTCAAATAATATTAAAAAAAAAAAATCGGGAAAATTCTTCTAATCAAAAAAATTGGGTAAAAGAATTTTGAATTTTTTATAATTTATCTTTTATTTTGTGTAATTTTTTTTTGTAAAAGTTTAAAAATGATTTTTTTAAAAAAAAAAATTTGATAAAACTTTTTTTTTTTGCACAAAAGTGTAGAGAAATTCAATTAAAAAAAGAAGACAAAAAACGGAAAAAGAAAATTGTGTGTAGTGTGAAAAAAAAGAAAAAGAAAATTCTTATAAAATAATTTTCCCTTTTTTTTCATATTTAAAGAAGAAAAAAAAACTATTGTGAATTTGTGTGTGATTTTTCATATTGTGTGTTTGCATATGTGTATGTTTATCGAAGGGGGGAAAATAAATTCACAAGAAGCAATAAAGAAAAAGTTTTTATATGGAAATAAATAAAAAAAATTTTTTTGACGTTGTTTGACATGCGTGAAAATTGGGTGAAATGTAATTTTTTTTTTCACATTTTTTTTTAACAAATAAAAAAATTGATAAAACTATTTTGACAAAATATAAAAAATTATCTATAAAAAAAAATATTTTTTGTTGAATTTTTTAAAATAAAATTCTTCCAATTTATTTAATTTTTTTTTTTTTAACAAAAAAATTATGAACAAAAAAAAATTCTCTTTTCTTTTTTTATTATAAAAAATATCTTTAAAATTGTGATAAACTATTTAATAAAAAAATTTAATTAAAATTATAAAATGTGCACTTTGCAATGTGTGGAAATCAATTTTTAAATAAATTCAATTTTTATAACAAGTAAAAAAATATAAAATTATGAAAAAAAATTAGTGAAAATTGTTTTGAGGAAAAAGTGATTTAAATAATTTTGTCTTTAAATTATATAGAAAATTTAATTTATTTAACAATTTTAAACTATATTATATTATAGTTTAATTAATACATTAAATTTTTGTGTTAAAAATTTTATAATTAATTATATCGAAAATTTTATTTTTATTTTATCAAATGCGCAGATATTTTCCGTTTCCATATATAGAAAAAATATATAATTTACTGATTTTTTTTCTTCTGTCAGTATATACAACAAATTTAGTGGGTCACAAAAATATCCTTTTTTTCTATACAAAGTATGAAGTTGTCCTGTATTCTCTTTGGTAAAACCGTTTAGTAAAATATTCTACCGGTTTTGCCGCATTGCTTTGAAATAAAATAATAATACAGAAAGCAAATTTTTTCCAATATGAATGTAAAGTTAAAAAAAATGAAAAATTTATGTAATAACAATTGAATTTATTTTTCAGAAGATAAGTCACAAAAATTAAATTTTGTGTATAAATTCATTATTTAATTTTCTCTATAAAGAAAATTTAGGATCCCAGTGCTTTTCAACCGAATTTAAATCTCATTTCGTCAGTAAAAACTGAACTCACATCTACATACATACATATATGGATATTTATAAATGTTCAGTTAAATATAAAAAAAATAGAAAAATCACTTTAATACCTTCTTCTAAGTCTCGTAATTTCGTTTCTATTTAAAAAAAAACTTGACTCGAAATTCACATTTTCTTCATATTAATTCGGATAATATTCATTATTACAATAAATATTGTTCAATTTCATCGATTTCTTTCGTATTATCGTTAATCTTTGAAAATATTTAAATCCTCTTATTTATATAAATCCTTAGATCTTTAACATTGAATTTATATATTTAATTTTACGCATTACTACAAAATTTTTAACTACCTACACAAAAATTTTTTAATATATTATATTTTTGTAAGACGCAAAATAATCAAAAAAAAAAGAACAAAAAAAGGATATACAATTTTTCTTTTATACTATTTTTATAATACCAGAATAAAAAAAAATTGCATGCCATGCGTACAAAAAATTAAAAAAAAAAATTTAATATTAATACTTGAAATTTTGATGAGAAACAATTAAAATAAAAAAAAATATTTCTAACTTTTAACTTTTAGACTAGACGAAAATTTTTTATATTAACTAAAATTTATTCTCTAGTGATTTTTAACTGTCAATTATTTAATATTTTTAAAAATTTCCTCCAGTTACTAATATTAGTTTTTTTCCCCATTAAAATTTTGATTTTTCATTCTTGAAAACTCTTCTATAGAACTTGGAATTATATTCGATTAATTCTTATGACAACAAAATTTATATATTATCAAAAATTAAATAATAATATAAAATTTTTATTTAATTGGGTCAAGTGCAATTTTTTTATTCTTCTTTTATCAAAATGAAAATTTGGAATAGGTATACTTAAAAAAAGTAATAAAAAAAATATTGTCTTAATAAAATTACCTTTAATTTTTATATATTTTCCTATTAAAGGAACATTTAATTAATTATATGCATTTTAAATTTTGTTGTCAATTGAGATAAATTGATGTTTTCTGTTTTTTAATTAAATTGAAGGTAGTTCCATTAAAATGTCAACAGAAAAGAAGTATTTTTTTTATTAATAATAATTTTTTTTAATATACATAATAAAATTGATATTTTTTTTATTATCGATGAAAATAAAGAATGATCTACAAAAATTTTTATTGGAAAATTGGAAATTGTTGTATTATATGTATCAGTAAATTCTGTATAGTATTATTTAAATGTAAATATTGATATTAAACTCTACGGTTGAATTAGTCAGTAATTTAATCCAATTATTCTCCGACTTCCATGGTCGATCATTTTTCTCCTACTTCCTAGTCTCCTACTTCCATGGTCGATCATTTTTCTCCTACTTCCTAGTCTCCTACTTCCATGGTCGATCATTTTTCTCCTACTTCCTAGTCTCCTACTTCCATGGTCGATCATTTTTCTAGAAACTACGAAACTAATTTTTCTTACTTTTTTCAATTTTGGGCATAAATAATATCGTTCCTTTCATTTTGGTTTTTTAGTCACGAAATATTTCTTTTCCCTTAACTTGTTTTGCTTAATATTTTAACATGAAAAATTATTTGCATGATTCTTTCTGTATAATATTTTCCAATTTCCCAATATAATACCATAAATATTGTATTTTTCTGCTATTGAAAATTGTTCAGCAACTACGTATTTGTGTTCATAAGTATATGTCAAGACTTCCTCCTTTATGATTCTATCACTTCAATTTAAATTTCAATCAGCATCAAAATTCAAAAATTTTCTATTTT
Source organism: Empis stercorea (assembly GCA_949752835.1). Classification (NCBI taxonomy): domain Eukaryota; kingdom Metazoa; phylum Arthropoda; class Insecta; order Diptera; family Empididae; genus Empis; species Empis stercorea. The sequence goes on from OX457087.1 coordinate 6,721,206, forward strand.
TCGGAATGTTTAGCTAATTAAATTCTTCCATTAAGTATAATAAAGATAAACTTCATAAATGTGGGGTTTGGCCAATATCAGCTTGTTGACCCAATGAAGAATATATATAAGATATCATTCATCTGGGAGACCTTGTCATTTAAATTTCCACTTTCGTAAAATTAATCCAATTTGCTGGAGAATTTACCATTCTCTCAGGATTCTGATATATTCTTCTGTAATTATAGCAGTCTTATTTAAAATTTCATTTTTCTAGTATATTTCATATAGAATTTAGTATTTCTTTCACTCTTATAATAATATTTTTTGGCTTTAAGTACATATATTCCCTTTAAAAATATCCATAAGTTATCTGGAATTATTTTTAACTTTTACATAATTAATCTAATATATTTGGTATATATTTTAATATTCTGTCCTTTTTTCTACATAACCAAAAAGTATACTATACTTATAAGTAATTTTCGTTTCAGAAACAAATTCAATATTCTATTCTATAGTTTGTAATTAAATAATATATATACTTAGGTATACTTAAATTTTCATTCCTTTTAAATTGCAAAACTATTACTTTAAAGTTTATATACTTAAAAAAATATGTATACAAAAATTCAATGCTCATTACAAAATATATTTTATGTATATTAATTTTGTTTTTTTATGGAAAATTGTTTTTCTTAAATTCGTTTCTATGCTTAAAAATAATAAAAAGAAAGGAAAACATTTAATACTTATACATAAAAATTTAATTTTTATAACTCCAACGTTGTAATGTATACAAAAATAGCACAGTTGTCGTCGACTCGACCTATATAAACATTAAATAGATACCAGTCACACAATAATATTAAATTAATTATAAAAACTTCAGAACAAAAAAGAAGGAAACATTAAAACAGAAAAGAATTTGTTCGCTCCTCAGAAACACAAAAAAATTTTTTTTGGAATATAATTAAAAATAACTTCAATATAATTAAAGGAGTTATAAAAAAATATCTTATATTTTGTTTTATAGTTGAAATTTTATTATGTCTTCATTGCTTCTATCTGCGCACTGTTGCTACTCATTAAATTTTCGTCAATTTTTGTCTACAAAATGATTTTTGTTTTAATGACAATTTGTCATATTTTTATTTAGGGACATAATTTGTTTTTTTTGACGATATTTTATAGTTGTTTTGTTTTTTTTGTTTATATTAATTATTCTAACATGTGTTTTGGGTATTAATATTGAATATTATGTTTTCGTTGTTTTATGTTGATCGATATTACCCACTAAGTATACTTATACGAATTATGAGAGAGAAAATTTTTAAAATATATACTTATTAGTTTATACTTAGTTTCATAATGTAATTATAATTTATTACTTATATTATTGTATTTAAAAAAAATATGTTTAATTTTCTGTATACTTATAGAATTATTGTATTTTAATATACAGCTATAAGTTACTTTGCAATATTAATTTCCCTATGCTAATTGAACCTTACTGTGTTGACAAGATACTGTTGACTTAATAATTTAATTTTTTTCAATTACATAAATACTTATTTTTCTGTAATTTTTTAAATAAATAAAGTTATAAAATAATCTAAGTACATAATTTAAATTCATCTTTTTATATTAAGTATGTAATTAAAATTAAAATACGACTATTATTCCAATATGAATTTCCAAAAGTCCAAGTTGAAAATGTTAGCTCAGTTCTGCAATGTTTGAATTCATTTTTCTAAAATTTTGACTAGGACGACAGAAGCAAAATTACCATACTTCGCACCCTTACTTCCTGCAAGAAATAATATTCACTTAAAGTATTATCTTTTACTACAATTAGCAATTAATTAATTCGATGCCTTCCCGCAAGAATGTATTAAGCGACATTTAATATTTTTGTCGGGTGAAACAAAATATCACGCGATAGAATGATTTTATAGATCCATATGACACATAATACATATTTATTTTGTACATTTCTTTTTTTATAGTTTTGACAGAACATTATAAATTATACAGATTATATGATAAAAAGCTATTTTGCAAATATTGTCGCTTTATACATTCTTGCGAGAAGGCATCGAGTAATTAAAATATAAGTTAAAATATAAAACCATTTATACTTACGTAATAAGAATTTTACTTGAAGCATGAGCATTTACTCTAAACTTACTTAATTCAAATACAATCATTTACTAAGTATATTAAGTAATTACTTCAAACGTAAGCCGTACTTAATTTGCTTAAACTTGAAAACTATAAGTATGTATATACTTAATTCTACTAATTTTTGATTTTTTACTTCATGAATATACTTATTTTGAGTATAAGCATTTACTTAGTTTTTATGTACTTCATTTTTATTAATTTTATTTTATATCATGTAAAATTAATAATGTTAAATTTATATTTTGAAATTTGATTTAATTATTTAATTAATAATTTAATAAAAAAAAAAATTGATTTCCACACTAAATAAAATGCGCGCAATTTTCTTAATTTAAATTATATTTAAGTATTTTTGTTTGATAAAATATTTATATTTATTTAATTTTCATTTTTATTTTTTTTTTATTTTCCAGAAACTGGTATTTTATGTAATTAAAATAATTTGCGAAAAAAAAAATTCAACCATCAATAAATAAATAAAATCATTAATTAAACTAAAAAGATAATAAATAATTTAATCCTTCCACACACAAATAGAAAAACAAAAATAAGGAAATTTCCTTTTTTAATTATAATAATTCAATAATATTTAGTATATTAGTATACATAACCTTAAAAAAAATTATTAAAAAACCATAACCTCAATTTTTCTATTTAAAAATATAATAAAAAAAAAATTTATTTTTAATTTTTTTGTTTTTAAAAAAAATTTTTTTATTTCGTTAACTAAAACAAATAAAAAAAAAAAACAAAAACAGAAATTTAAATAAAAAATTAAAAAAAAAAAATTGTCGGTGTGTGATTTTTGTGTCTATGTCATCTTTTTTTTTAAATGTATTCGTAGGAGTAAAATTGGACAAAGAAAAATTAAATTAATTTTCATCTTTTTTTTTTTTTAACTTTGTGAATGGATCAAATAAATCAAAAGGATATTTTAATTAAAATAATTATTTTCTTAAATAATTTCATAAAAATAAAAATTTAAACCAAAAAAAAAACGAAAACATAACCTAAAAAAATAATATTTTTTTATATTTATGTGTGTGTGTTTGTGTGTAACAAAAATAAAAAACGAATATACATTTAATTTAAAAACTAATTTAAAAATCGGTTTTAAAAATTATTATTAATTTTTTTTTTTTAAATTCGACGGTTTTTTGTTTGTTTTTTAAAAATTTTTGATTTATTTTTTTTCTCTCTTAATTTTTTCGTTTTAAAAATAAAATTTAAATAAAAAAAAAAAAAAAATATTTTTAAAAAGAAAAAAATAAAATTTATATTTTTTTTCAATACAGAAAAGAAAAAAAAAAGAAAATAATTTTTTTTGATTTAAATAAATAAAAAATAAAAAATAATAAAAGGAATTAAAACAAAAAATTATCAAAAATTTTTTTTTAAAAAAAAGATAAACTAACAAGTACGGCGTCCGAACGGGACAGACCTTCATTTAATTCTGTTAGGGATAGAGACGTCATTATAAGCACAAAAACGGAGCACGCTACCGGTGACGACGACGAAATGAGTGGACGTCCAAGGACAACCTCATTTGCTGAGGGCACTAAACAACCACCTAATTTAGTTTTAGGCGGAATGAAAATAAGCAGTAAGTACATTTTTATAAATTTTGAATTTTTATTTTTTTGGGGAAATTTTTAAAATCGCTTTGAATATCATTAAATTTTACGAATATGAAAAAAAAAAACTGTCGTCGGAAGAGTGAAATTGTCGAATTTCTAATTAAAATATAAAATGTATTATTAACCAGGAATGTGACTGGGTTTTTGGGGAGAAGGTATAAAAAATAAAATAGTATTTATTAAGAATCTATATAATTTTTTACCTCTTTTGCAAATCTTGTTCGTTTCGGACAGGTCACTTATTTGAAGTACATTCGAGTACTGTACGTTTTATAAACAATGGAATAAAAGTTTGATTGATTTCAAATTATTTGGACCATTTTTACATAACTACCAATTTTACAGTAATTTTACAGAAAATTCAAATGTTATGTCCTACAAAATAACGAGTCTTCTTATACCCACATGATAAAATTTTCTGCCACGTTAATTGAACATGAATCATAATCATATCTGCAATTTTCTAGCTTCATATTCCTCTGTTCAATGACATTTGCCACCCTTGACATTTATTTACATTCAGGTTGTAATATTCTACAATCAGTTGGTAATTGTAATGATTAAATATATTACGAATTACCATTTTCTACATTAATGACAAATCTAGTTCTTTTATAAAAATTCTATACATATTCTTGCGTGATTTTTAATTAAGGTTAATAAAGATAACTTTTACTTCTATTAAGCAATTAAAAAAAATAAGATTTCGTAATATAACCTAGAAATTTGTTTACAAATTATTTTTTAAAATTTACAAATTTTATTGTGAATTCTTTAATTCGATTAAAAAATATTTTGTCATCATCTTACAGAACATAAAATATTACAGAACGTTAAAAAGTCGTCAAAACAATTTTGTTAATTTTAACTTGTTTTTTGAAATTAATAAATATTTTTTAGCAAAATAATATAAACTTTGTTGTTTTAGTTAAAAAAAAACAAAAATATATACAAGTAAATTTTGTGATACTCACAGTCACAAACACCCTTGTATACATTGAAATGTATTTAATCATAATTTATGAACTCAATTATTCAGGTATAATGAACGCAGGTGAACTTTTTCATATTTTTGTGATTTTTTATTGCTTCTTTATTTTAAATTTTATTTTTCGTACACTGTTAAAATTTTACCAAAATTCCATTCATTATGTTAGATAAGCTTTATTAAGCAGTTAAGCGCGTTTGACGTATATACGTCAAGTAGAAGTGCTTTTATGGTGTGTTTGACGTATATACGTCCCAGGTGAAAAGAAAATATGAAAATTCAAAATGTTAGTAAAAACTTAAAACAATATAATGTAAAAGTGTAGTTTACACTTATATCAAGATTGCAATATGTAGGATCTAAGATGAATTGTGTCGGGCATGGGCATTGCATGTTAACCAGTTAAGCGCATTTGACGCTTAATACGTCATCGCCAATTTTAATTACCGCACCCAGAAATATATTTTGGAAAATAAATTACTAGCTTAATTGATATTTAAAAGCGTTTCATGCAATGAAGAGAAAAACCACAAGAGTGTCAATTGTTATATGTCTTTAATTTTCAATAAATCACACATGGGTTCAGTTTCAAGTTAAATTTTGGTATAAAACTGGGAAATATGCCCTATACACACTCAGGTACTTTGTCTATCAGGAAAAATGCACATGAATCTAAATAAATTATTTTAAAATATACTATAAAATTGCATCTTAATTAAATTTAAATTTCTTATGCCAAAAAAAACAATTTCCTTGCTTACAGTGTATAATATATAATTTTGACCTTTGTCTCGTGAATATTTAATTATAGATTTTATTTTTAAATATAAATTTTTTTAATTCCTTTTGATAATAAAATAACATATACAAACATTCTTTGTGAATAACAAAAATTGAATTAGTCAGAATTTTTTGTAAGCAAAAGTATAGATAATTTTTTGTATTATATATTCTTAAGTTCATCTATTAAATTTACGTCATTGTGGTAATCCAATTTAAATAGCTTACTAATTTGAGGCACATTGGACACTTTCAGTGTCATATTAACTATGTAATTTGAGGCACATGCGATGCAATTAACTTAATGTACTCCTATTTCGACCGAATTGGCACGAGAAATAGTGTCAAGAATGAAAATTAATTATATATTCAAATATTTGATCCATCATGTGATGGTGTACATCAATCTATAGTTAAGTCTTGATAACTTTGAAAGCAATTGACAACAATTTGATTTATTAAATTTGAATATTTTCGTAATGGATAAAATTTCTTCAAAATTATTGATTTTTCATTAGAAATTCTACAAAAATATCAAGTTGTAAATTACCATTTGACTATTAAGGTATATTATTACTATTATTATATTATCCCATGTAATTACATTTTTATGTAACTCAGACTTTTTAAATGTTTGCTAAAAATTTGCAAAATAAATTTAATTTTTTCGACTAATTTCTACATTAAAAAAACCTTGGTTTTTTATGTTTTTCACAAAAAAAAATCTAACAATAAATTATATTTTCTAGTTTTTGTATATTAGCTTAAGGTCACTTGAGTGAAATATCGGAAAAAAAACTATATTATAGTATATAAAAAGCATTAACATAGAAACACAACAAAATAACATTTTTTAATCTTATTTGCCCTTAAGAAAATATTCTATTTTTAGATGAAAAAACAAAAACAATACTGTGTCCTTAAAGATCCTTTAATACAAAATTTCACTCATATTACATAAATTTTATTATCTCATATGTAGTGAACAAAAAAAAACGTCATCGAAATTTATAAAATGTAAAAAAAAATAAAATCAAGGACGAAAATTAAAGGGAAACCAAAAAAACAAAAAACTTTTCTTCATCAAAAATGATGACAAATTCATTTGTTTTTCCTTTCTTATGTTACATAGAGTTTTTCATATGCGAAAATTGTGAATCACCCACTTTAAAAAAATGATTGATGGTAAAAAAATTTTCACATTTAAGATTTAATTTAATTTTTTTTTTGGCAAAATAATTTTTTAATGTCTAAATTTTTATATTCACACATTAAACTAAAAAATATGTCATAAAATTTACTCAGTGCTCTTTGACGTCATAATCAGATAATCTGCACGATATAATGTACCTACTCGTATATAAAATTTAGTTTTTTTGATTTAAATTTTGAAGAAGGGAACACACAACGTAAACGAAAAATGATTTCTATTTATTTTATTTTTTTTGAGGATTTAGTAAAGCATAAAAATTCATATATAAATTAAGGGAAAAAATTTATTTTCTCTTTGTTCTTAATTTTAAATATAAAAATCAGGTTTTTTAGGAGGAATTTTATTTTTGGGTAGAATTTATTTTTTCGAAAGAAGTTAAAGAAAATATAATAATTAAAAGTTTTCAAATATTTAGAAAATGAGAAATATATAATTTATTTTATTCATTTTTATGGTGTATTAATGGAATTCCTTAATTTTTTTAAGGACAATTGGTAAAATTAAAATGTGATTATTAATTTCAATTTTATTGTATATACCAGACAATCATTTTGAGACTTAAATGTTGAACAATTTTTTGTCTTATCTTATATACTTCTTTTAGCAGCGCCACAGCCCAATTCGGGCATAGAGTTATATACATATCTGTTAGAGATTTTCCAGAGATTCTGTTTCATTTTTGGACCTATAATAATTTCAAATACAAAGTAAAATTTTCCTTTGTATACTGAAGAAAATATAATAATTTCAACAATCAAATAGATTTTCAGTCATAATGAGTCAATTGTTCTTAGTAATTGGTCTCGACTCGATCACATACTGAGCCATAGCCACTTTTCGGAAGCTTCAATTAGTTAAATATAAATTAAATTAAAGTGATAAGAATATTTCAACAAATCCCTTTATTTGTTATAAATATTTTCCTTTATATTTTAAAGAAAAGTTTTGAAAACAAAGAAATTAAAACTTGAATAAAGAAAAGAAAAATTCCATTAACAAAAGAAAGTTCGATATCTCATAAAAAAAAAACTTTTATCGTTAAATTCAAAGAAAAAGCTCCTTATTTTCTGTTAGTATTAAGTATATCCTTTTATAATGTAAAAAAAATTTCTATATAAATCAATATTGATATGTCATTCTGTCAGATTTTCAGATATTTGCCAAACACTTTAAATTTCTATTCCCAAGTTAACAATAATTGCAATTGAAAATAGATTAGGTGATGAGATTATGTATACCTATATATATATTTTCAGGAAACTGGATCATTATTTCCAATATCATTATTCGGAATAAAATTTAATTGTGTAGAATTCTTCCAACTTTGTGATAGATCATTACTTTAAATTGACTCTTCGACCTTTTAAACTGCGAATCCAATTGTTTCCAATCATTCTCTGTTAATTTACATTCAGAGACTTAACAAACAGGACAAACTAAGTCCATTCAATAGTGTGCGAAAAGTCGAAGAGAGCTTTCAAATTTTTTGCCAATATTTAAGAGCTAAACAACAGTCTTGAAAATTCTCCGATTATTAGCTTCAGCTGCAGGCGAAGCGAATTGATTAAAAAGAGATTAGGCTCTTCTTTGTGGACTATGAAAAAATTGTATGACAATTTCGTTATGTCGCATCGCAGTGATAAAGGACAATTGTTACCTAAGCATTTCAGTAATCTAATACTTTCTAATTATATTCATTTTAATTTAAAGGTTGTTGACTACACTATTTAGTAAATTCACTACCCAGATGTCTTTGGTTTTAGGATGATTACTCTTCTTCATATACTCTTCATTGATTTATATGGTAAAATTATCTCTAATAAATATATTTAAAATTTTGCTATTTTCTCCAAAAAATAGTAAAAAAATTTATGCTCCATGAAAACGAATCTAATATCATTAAATAAATATTAAACGAATTTTTTGTTAAAGGAAATATATTTTATCTTCTTTTCCTAATAAATTGGATAATAAATTTTGGTTATTTAAAATCATTTTATGAATTTTTTTTTTTATCTTTATTTATAGTTTTCAATATTTTTAATACAATTTTTATTTTATTTTTAAAACAAAATTTCAGTAATATATTTAATAGCCTTAAAAAAAATCAATAAATTACATTAACTACAAAATTTTTATATATCCATGTAATTTTTATAATGATAATAAAATATTGAATATTTATTTCGAAGAAGAAGAAAGTTATTTGAGTTTTTTTTTTGTTGGCATGGCACACAAAAATTTATGTATGGTGAGATTTAAGAAAATGTTTTATAATTATAATAATAAGAAAAAATTATTTATGACGATATAATGCAGTGAAAATTCTCTAGCCAATTCTCAATCAATGACTTACAATGGAAAGTATATTAAGTATATAGTTTTGCCAACAAGGATGAAACGTACGTGATGATGTTGAATCATTTTTTTTATGATAATTTGACCTAGTTTTTTATTTATTATTATTTTTTTGTAAATATATTTTTCTTTAATAATTTTTTTTAATATTTTGTCGTTGTTGAAAATTTTTTTTTGAGAATGAAATTTATTAAATTTTTCAAATTCCAATTGAAATGGCGCTACTAGTAGTAGTAAATAGTTGAACTAATATATTTACCTATATGTATATTTCAAGATTAATGTTTGTAGAAGATAAATATGAATAAAACACTTCGACATTAATTGCCATTTCTTGTGCACTTACGGTTTAAATTAAATGAATCCATTTTCATGAGTGAACTCAGTTGACTCCATCATTATAATGAAGAATATAGAGAGGACAATGGATCCAAGTTTGTCTTGCTACACGAATACGAATCCGCCCCCATTGATGTATCCTCTCGATCCATCCAAAATATAAATATATATCCTTAAGGCAGCCGTACACGTTCCGGTAGACCTCAGAGGTATGCATGTACAGGCCACCAAGTTTTCTATACTTCTCCATTCGCCTGTACAGATTCTTAAGCTGGTTCAGATTTATTTACTTACGCAATTTTGCCTACTACACATACTGAGGTGTACTTACTTCTACCGGAATGTGTGTGTGACTGTCTTTACAGTGCAGAATATAAATTTTGAAAATATTGAAGAAAATTCAACCTCATCTATTTCATAATCAATCTGATAATCATTACTCATTATGTATATTGAAAAATTATATAATTTATTAATTATAATTTATACAACAACAAAAATAATGATTTGGAAAATTTCAACGACTTTTTTTTTACACCTCAGTCGATAGATGGCAGTGAATGTAATTTTAAAATACTTTACATTTCTCTCGACCCTCAAAATTCATTTGGTACTTCTACCCAATAAATTTCTTCTACATTTTTTATAAATTTCAAGTATATTTTTTCAATTTCAAATAAAAAGAATTGTATTTTTATTTTGTTTTTGTGACCCACTAACCTGGCCACCTGCATCGTTAAGCATCATCGTCATCATATGTTGTGCTAATTTCATTTTCACAAAATAAACAAAACAAAAAATTATAAAATTTTGTTCATCTGATGGTGTGGTGTTGATGAGGGGACGGATTTTAAATAATAATAATATCATGATGATTAATTTCAAAAAAATGATTTAATTAAAAAAAAAATAGCTTGGAATAAAAACAACAAATAATTAAAAGAAAAATTATTGCTCCTTTCATCACTTAAAAAATCAAGTGAAAAGTTTTTTTTTATTTATAGTTTTTTTAATTTTCTTCAAGTATTTTGATAAAATTTTTAAGCATTTTTATTTATTTATTTTTAAAAGGATCTAAAAAAAAGAAAAAAATCAAATAAAAATTTGTTTATTTGAAGATTTTTCAATTTTGTATTTTGGGAAATAAACAAAAAAGATAATAAATTTTATTTCCACATTCATTAGGAAATAATATTAAGATAAACTTTTCGATTTAATCAATTTAAACAGAAATACTTTTCAAATTAATTACACAATAAATGTTTGGCAATTTGTTTTTTTTTTTAGAATTTGCAACAGATGGCGACACATTTTGATTTATGGTGTCAGTAGTTTTGTGTGGACAATTACTTGTCCCCACAAAAGAGAATGATTATAATCATTCGAATTAATTGCTTTTAATCCTTATTTATTTTGATGTCATGTAGAACACACAAGATTGAATTATTTTTTTTGAAAAAATTAAATTACTTCGAAACCGATTCACGAAATATTATTCTGTCTTTGTATTCCCCAGTCCACCGTAAATGATTCATTATCGAGATAAATATTAAAAAAATTATGCTATTTATGCTCTTAATCAAATGTATAATATACCAACCAAGTGGCATGAATTTTTTTGATACTTATTTTAGAAATTTTCTCATGTATCATTTAGTTACCTTCCTCCAAAATCTAAAAAATCTGTTCTGGAGTGAATAAAGTCTCCTTCTAAATTCAATAAAAATCTTATTGATTTAATTTTCCATGAATTAAAACGAAATATTTTACTTAGAATTTCAGAATTTATTTAAAGTACATACTTTTTTTTACTGTACATTTAAAATTCAATCAGTGAGTGATACACTTAATTTCTATACATAAATTTTATTGCTAAAACTAAAACAAATTTTTCTACAGAAACTTACAGAATACAAAAAAAATGAATTAAACATGAACTGAATTTCATTTTTTTTTTTTCTCCATAAATAAATAAAGTTTGTTAATATATAAAATTAGTTTCTGGAGTGAATGGCCCCATTTAACTTTATAATTAAACTTACATAAACAATTTCCTATTTCCTTATAATATTATTTTTCTTATCTTATTCACACTTCAATTTTTGAATATTTTTCGAAATATAATAAGTAAATTTAAAATTTTATATAATACGAAAAAAAAAATTGATCCATCATCAAAGGGAATCATTTTTTTTTTATAATATGAAAAAACTGTTGACCCATTTCTGAAGAAGAAGCTGGATTTATAATGTTATGTTATATGAGTGGTTTTTATAGTATATATAATAATCTTTTTATATTATAAAAATATTGTTAAGATTGTGGTGGAATTTGTTTTTGATAATTATTGTTTTCGATTAAATTTTCGGTTGGTTTTGGTAGGAATGACGAGTCTTTGGAAGTGTCGCTAGTCTTCAATATTTAAACAATTTTGAAACTACTCGCTCAAGTGACACCCCATGGCTGATTTTACTATGTATACGATTTACTAATTTGAGATCACAAGTTCAAATAAGATCTTTAAAAGTGTCGAAATCATTCATCAGTGCTCGTTAGTTATAATTAACAATATACTGCAAAATCATCATAGCTTGGATCTACACATTTATTCTTCTGTTAGTCTTAATATCTATAGATGAGTTTAAAGTGTGTCATTTGGAAAATGCAGCTTCCTTCTGAAACTTACCAAACAAACTTGTGATACAGTTCATTCCAGGAGCAAGAAAGCCACCATAGAGAAGAAAATAATCATGTAACCAGTTGATTTTCTTTTCTGAAAAGCTTGTTAATGAATAGAAGCCTCTTAGATAATCAAATTTCTTCTCATATTACCATCTAAAATTTCCAATTAAATACTCAATTTTATTAACCACTTAAATCAATTTTTTTCTTAAAAAGCTCATATATTCCGTACACTACAAAATTTTTTTTACGTTCCTATATCAATTTTCGAAAAGGTAAATCATGATGTCTTCAGTCTGGTTAGTTTTATAATAGAGGCGCCAAAAAAAGTGTGTATTTTTCTATATGATATTTTTGATAATTTGCCAAAATATTTACAAAAAAATAAATACATAATGAACAAATTTTCATCCATATTTTTTCTCTCTGTATCGTTTTTTATATAGTTTATATACATTTAATTATGCTGGCGATATTCATATTTTCTTTGACGCGAGAGTTCATAGCGTACAAAAATTATTGACGGTGTGTTTCATTAGAAGGCATTTTTAGATAAATTATGACTACAATGTTTGTTATTTATGATGTAGGTGGGTATAACTATGAGAGCACTTTCATAATTAGACATATACTTGTGAAAATATTAAAAATATTACTTATATTTTTTTTTTACTTATTTTATTTCGAATGCTTTGAAGAAAAAAGGAGCGCAAGAATTTATGAAAATTGTAGTTATAATAGTTTACTTATAATTAATTATATTAATTAGAGTGCACTACCCAAGTATTTTCTTTCATTCACCTACAACTTTTATCTTTGACGACAAATACACAGACAAAATACATGATATGTAATTTATGTGTAATGTGACTCATATGTAATTCCTTGCAAATTATGTTAAAAATATCTTCTAATATCTTTAAGTTTACAAAATTTAAATCTCATTACTTTGATTAATTTTTGTGTATCATCTGCCTATAAACTTTATGTTAATTCTCGGCATGTCCTGTACATGATTGATTCACTTTATTTGTTGATTTTATATGCGGGGGGTTTTGAGCACAATTTATACATTTCCTAGTCGATAGAATGTTATTTAATTTGAGACAATTTCATAATTACATTCAACGAATGTGTTATGTAACTTAACGTAATTTTGTATTGAGATCCAAATTATGTTACGTAATTTTATGTAATTTCGTAGTTACGTCTAAATAATGTTATGTAATTTGACGTAATTTTATAATTACTTCCAAATAATATTGTTTGACTTAATTTTCATAGTTACATTTAAATGATGTTATGTAAATTTGTGATTAAGATCAAATTAAATTTCTTTAATTTGACACAATGTCATAGTTATGTAAGTCGAATTGTTTATGTAATTTTGTAATTACGTGATTTTGGCTATAGAAAAGCAAAATTACAATTTTGGAACAAATTAGTTCCAAAAATTATATACATAAATGAATCACCTACAAATATATTTTACCTAAAGTAAGAAATTTAATTTTAATATTCCAAATGGCAAAAAGAAGTAAATTTTCTTGCATTACCACAATTAATATAAGTATTTAAGGATTTTTAATTTTTCTTATATATGTACCTGACCTAACCTTTTACAACATGAACAAAATTGGGATTATAATCTTTAAACTCCTTTTATGTTTGATGTCCTTATACATGTTTCCTTTAAAAATATATTTTTCAATATTGCTTCATTTATATTTAATCAAAAACCAAAAATTTCTCTTCTATATATTAAAAACATAAAATATAAAATTAATTTTTTTGACATATACAAACCATTTTATATATTATCCTTTTTAATTAAAATCAATTGTTTTTTTATCCTTCATCAATATTATGTGTTTGTGTGTGTATGTTGATATTAAATCCTAATATGTACGTAATTTGTATAATAACTTTTCCTTTTGACTTTCCGTAAATAATGATATATAGAAAATGTGTTTGCCTGTTGTTTTAGGGTTTTTAGCTTTTAGAGAGACTTGCTATAATTTATATATATACATATATGTGTACATACATAAATTTATTTATGATGAAGTTATTTGTGTAATAAATTATTGCATGTAATACACGCATGAGTGGGATTATATTTATGTATAATTACTTAAATACTGGGTGTCTAAATATTTAATTTTAAGCCGTAAGTCGTATCAAGGAACAAAGTGTTTTAGTGGGAATAGTAGGGTAATTATTTAAATTATTTCGATGTAATATTTTTGGAAGGAAAAATTACTTTATAATTCTATCTAATGTAGACCAAAATTTCCAAAATTTACTTTACAATTACTTAAGAACTTAAAAAGAAATATTTACAATTTTATACGAAATTGCTTCATTATTTCAAAATCACTTTAATAGACTCGAAAAGTTGCAAATTTTATTTTAAAAAATTATTAGCTAATTAAGAGCTGAATCAAAAGCAAGTATAGATTTGATCTAAAATGGAAAATCAATGTTTTAAACATAGGCAATTTTATATTTACGTCATAATGTTACGTAATTATAATGTTACGTAATAATGTTACGTAATTTATTGAATTTTAATTTTTGTTCTTTAATTGCAAAATTTTCGAAATTTGTGGGAAACTGAGTTACAAAATTTTAGATTTTATTTAAGGATTCATAAAAATGCTTATTTTAAATAGTTTTTTTTAGTGAATTCTTAGGAATGATATCATTTTAGTAATTTAATTTACTTTTAACATTCTGCACAATATTCTAATTTTACTATACATATATGTATACGTATATTTTTTTGAAATTTCTCCTCGTCATGTTTTTTCTTACAAAACTTTTGAGGACAATTTAATAATTTTAAGTCAGATAAAAAATATTATAGAAAATAAATGAAAAATACCAATGTTTATACAAAAATTTAAGTTATTTTCTACTACCATATCAATCTTAGACAACATTTTATTTAATTTATATAAATAGAAAGAAGTAATATTTAAAATAAAAATGTCTGTTTGTTTTTTAAAAGAATATTAATCATAAAATTTTCAATATTTTTTTAATAAGTATATTGATTTTTTTTTTCTAAATAAACAAATACGAATATTTATAAGAAATATTAATTTAACAATTCATTAGTTTTTCC
This sequence comes from Empis stercorea, assembly GCA_949752835.1. Lineage (NCBI taxonomy): Eukaryota > Metazoa > Arthropoda > Insecta > Diptera > Empididae > Empis > Empis stercorea. Next base: position 6,736,499 of record OX457087.1, read on the forward strand.
ACAATATTTCTAAATATAAACTATAAATTTTCATTTGTGACAATATTTTCATTAGTTTTTTTTTCCGTTTGTTTTTTCTGTGTTCTTTACGTGAAATGAAAAATTAATAATTTATTTGGAAAAATTAAAGGGAAAAAAAAAATCAAAGTTAATTAATTGAAAATTTGTAAAACATTAAAAGGAAATTTGTTTTGTGTTTTAAAAACAGTTTACTGTGTTGTCGTTGGTGTTGTCACAATCAATTATTTATTTTGTTGTTGATGTAAATCAATTGTAGAATTTGAAATAGAAGAATATTTTTTTGTTGATGAAGGTCTACTGTATACCATCAATGAATATAATCCTTCAACCAACATTTCTTTTTTTAAAAAATCAATTTATTTTCTGTCTGCTAGTTCTTTTAATATTTACATTTTCTAAATTGTCTACAAGAGAAAAATTACGTTATTAAAAATGCCGTACAAAAATTTGTTTAATAATATAATTAACAAATTAATTTAATTTTTGTGAAATTCAAATATAATTATACTTTAATTATTTTTGATATAAAACTAAATGTGTCGTGTGTTAGAGATATTAATATTTAATTTCGTTTAATAGCTTTTTAATTGGCTTAGTGAAAGATTTATTTAAAAAAAATTTATAATTATTAATTATTTTCGATTAATTTTTCTTTAATAATATTTTTAAAATATTATTAAAGGTATATACCCAGACCCACACTAGATTTTTTAGATGATAAATTTCGAATTTCAGAGTTGAATAATTTAGAAGAATTTTTTAGTTATTTGGAATAATTTAAAATAATTTCAAATAAATTTAATTAATTTAATTTGTTGTAACATTGATTAGTAAATTCGAAGAATTAATAATTTAAATTTTTCCTAAAATATTAAACAAAAAAAATTTACGTCATTTTGAATATGTTGGAAGTTATTTGTACGAATTCGATGATATTCAAGTAATTTCTTAGCTGGATTTCGAAAATTAGCTTAACAAAAATTCGAAATTATAGCAAATGTATGATTGAAAAAATTACCTTGTCAGAATTTATATTGCAATATGTCATGCTACAAATCATTGCAAACTGAATAAATCCATGCATTTATGTCGCTTAAAACTCTCACTGTGTTTTATACTTCAAATTTTAGTTGTTTATTTACACTTTACTTCAATTCAGTTTTTAGCTACCGTGTAAAGTCTGCTTTATGAATTATCTGACATAATTTTTATTAAAAATTTCGATGAAATTCACAGCAAAAAATGGAGAATAATTTCATTTTAATTGTGAATATCTCGGTTTAAACCATCTTTAATATTTTATGAACCATTGACAATTTCAGCAAATTTTTTTTTTGCAAATTTTTCAAAAATCTTTTTAAAGAAAAATTATAATTTATGTTTGAGTTAGTGATATAAATCTGTTTTTTTAGTTCATATTTATATTTAAATGCATAAAAATTAAACAGGTGGTTAATTTACCGTTTAATTTTAATTAGATTGTAGACCAACCATAATAATGTTCAACGTCGTTTGTTTTTTTTTTAATTTTAATGAAAAAAAAGAGAATTTAAAAAAAAAAACAATTTGTTATAAAAGTGACACATTTTCTGTACTTGTGTGTTGTATGTACCTTGTTGGATATTTGTTGTTTTTTTTTCGTCGATTCATCTGACTTAAAATTATTAAATTGCCAGTGGAGTATCAAACATTTATGGTTGAGGAGGAACATTGAACTTTGTTCTTCTACGAAATCCAAATTGAAAGATTTAAGCGACAAAATATATTTATGATCAATTTTGTTGTAGTAATAATATATTTTCATCAAGTTTTCCAGTAGATGGCGTGTAATTTGTATTTACTATACAGAAAAATCAGATTTACTATTGAGAATTCAGAAAAAATGAATGAAGATCAAATTTAAATTAATTTCTATTATATTTTGCATAATTTGAAAACAAAGTAATTAAAACTTAATAGAAAATTTGCGTAAACGACGACATGTGCCAGTTCAATTTTTGAGAAGGTTTAACATTCATTTACTAGTACCATCTACTGAGAATTCATGAAACTATGAAAAATCATCAAGCTTTAATGATACTAGGAAAAAATGTCTAGAAACCATTTTCTATGCAAAATTGTAGGATGTGATAGTTGATAGTCACAAATCACTTTATATGATTCCACTATTGGCTTTTCCGCTTTTAATAAAAGTTAAAGTGAACACTATCGATTACGGCCCCAATTGTGCGCCGGCCTCAAATCTTTAAATGTTCTCTATTCTACTTCTCTAGACCTTCTTCTTTTTTATTCTAGATTTCTAGTTGTCTCTGTTTATTGCTGTTTCCCAGTCTATCATTACAAATTTTACATCAAAATATACATGAAAAGAATTTATGGTACGCCAATGTCAAATTTTAAAAATCAACCTTAATATTTTTGTTTTATAATAATAATAATCTAAAATAAATCAGTTTTTAGCCTATAAGCATCCATTTTAAAAATATATTCACGCAAAATATAAGTTTTTTTTAAAACATACAACAAATATTTAATTTTTCATCCTCACAAAAAAAAAAAACAAAAACGAAAAAGGTTGTTTCGTCGTTCGTCAACACAGTATTTAATGGACATTTGCGAGCGAGATTTATGTTGTGTCGTGGGGCAAAAAAAAATCTATAATATAATATTAATTTATTTTTTTTTTGTGATATTATTATAAATATATTACATAATTAAATCATAATTTTTTTTGTAGTTTGTGTTGTGTTGTTTTTTTTGTAAAATAAAAAAAATTGTGCAAGAAATAAAAAAATGGAAATTCAAACTGTGATTACATGTATAAAAATGGAAAATTTCCAATATGAAAAAAAAAATTGTGAATTTATTAATAATGGAAATCATGAAAGTGATAAAATTACAACAATTATTAATAAATCAATTGATGATGAAAGTGATGAAGAAGAAGAATCCGATGACAGTGGAGAATATGAAGATGATGAATATGATGATGATGATGATGATGAAGATGATAATTTCTTTGAAAATCGAAAGAAATATTTAGAAATTGATGAAAAAAGTATTTTAGTAAATTTTAAATTTAGTTTTTTTAGAAATTTTTTTAATTTTTTCTGCAATTATTTGTGAAAATGAGAAGTGGAAATGTTTTTTTTTGGATTTTGAATATATTTTGTTTTATGAAATTCCACAATTCTTAGAATAAGCAAAAAAATTAGTGTGACTGAAATTCAGGAGGAACATATATATTTCTTGTCATGTTGAATTGTGTCTGTGTGTTGATTGTGTATGTGAACATGTGAAATAATAATAAAATCCGACCTCATTCCGGTGTGTTTTTTCACGTATGCAAAAAATTGATCTGTTTTCCACTCCCTGTCAAGGCCGGTTATGGTGTAATGACTCAAACACGGATATCATATAATTTTTTTTTCCATTCTTACATTTGCTCTTATAAATTTTCCCAAATATTCGAATAGTTTTTCAGCACTTGATTTCTAAGCATTTTTTACTTTGTGTACAACAGATAAAAATATAATTAGTGGTTCGTATTTCTTAACACTTTAGAGACGGGTAGAAAATTACTGCGAAACACATAAAAGACGGGAATATTTTTGCAATATTGTATAAAAATGTGAGAAATAACAAACTTGTGTAATTTGTAGTACAATAATTAACATGAAATCAATTTTTTTTTCGTTCAATGGCACTTTTCAAAGCATGACAAAATTTACTCAGAAAACGTGTAAAAATTTTGATTCAGAGTATACAAAAAGGTATTAAAAACCCGACCGGTCCTTAAAGTGTTAACATTTGAAACGTAATGAAAACACAAAATCTCGAGGTAAAAAATCAATATCTCGATACCATTACAGTTTTGTATGAAAATTGACTATGTACAAGCAGAAAGCATTAAATCACAAATAGAAAGTTTTGAGTAAATCCATTATTTATAGGAAGGAACTGTCCAAGGACTAAGCTCTTTTCAATCTAATTAAAATCTTCCCTACCACTACCGTCGGCCTACAGTGTTTTGCCATCACAATATTGAACTAATTCCAGTTTACTTAAAAAAACCAAAAAATCCAATAAAACTGACTTTTAATGCTTTCTATGCTTACAATCCGACAAAATTATAAAATATGAATCAAGAAAAAAAAGGATATATTTTATTTAGAAAATCCTTGATAATAATCGAATTGAATAATAAATTAAAAGTTCAATCAATTTATAATAATTGAAAGCATAAGAAAAAAAAAGCATTTCCCAGTATTAGTAGTGTATTATCATCATCAAAAATATAGTGTCAAATTTATATATATCGAATAAAAATCATTTTTCTTTTTTTCTAGTCCCTTTTTGGATCCTTTTGTTAAAGGATATCCCTTTTATTTTTGGTGTATTTGTTAAAGAAAAATCTTTTTTTTTTTGTAATCGTAAGCAGTTTTTTTTTTTTTGAATATTCGAATTTTCTATTTTGGATTGATTTTTCCTTTATTTATTTTTTGTTTGGTATATTTGATTCGTTTTAATATTAAATAATATCCTTATATTTTATTCAAGAACTCTTGGTTATATACATATACATATATTTTATTCAAAACAACGATTTGGGATTTTCATTTTAGTCTTCTTTCTTTTTGGTTTATTTGTTTGAATTAAATTCGAAAATTACTATATCCCAGGGAGTTTTATTAATTCATTATTTTGCCATTTTTTTTGTTGGTTGATTTCTTATTTCTCACATATACATACGTATTTTTTGTGTTGTTGGGAAAATCCTTATTGGATTGGATATAATATTTATATATAGAAAAAAAATTGGATGATAATAATTGGCTTTAAAAAGAAGTCCATTTTTGAGATTAAATAATTTTATTGAATTTTTGATTTTAGTTATTTTCAAATTTATTGATCGAAAATTGACTTAAATTTAATATGGTTTTTTTTTGGATAGAGAAATTACGTAAGCTATGAGAATAAAACTAATTTTGTTTCGCCAAGAATTAAAATATTTATTAAATGTAATTTTATTCTAGTATCTAGTTGAATCCAATTAACCGTTTGCACCTCAAAATCCACGAACTTCTGCATATACGAACTCCTGCTTCAGAAAGTATCCAATTAATTTGTGACATAAATACATGAGATATAAATGCAACACCTCAAAAATTGTTTAATCCTGTAATTTGTCTCCTTTTCATTACTCCGACACATTAATGCAATTCTTCATCATATAAATATAATTTATGTCTACATCAGTTTTATCTCATACCAAAAAATTTCTATAATTATATTTAATTGATCCATCACACCACATATAACACTTCAAATGTGTGTATAATTTTTTTTTCCAGATAAGTGAATATTAATTGTGAACTTATATTTTTTTATCGAATATATATTTAAATTCCATACTGCATTATAATTTATTTATATACGTTATATAATTAAAAATTAATTGATTGATATAATTTAAATAAAATTGTATAATAAATTTTCAGATCATAAATTTCTGTATGTACATACAAAACATAAAATTGTGTGAAGAGTAAAATAAATCTTTTAAAACCACAAAAAAACATAATTTTAAAATATGGATTTTTCCTATCGAAACAATTTTCCATATTGCAATTACAAATATTAATTTTTACACCACACATATGCTAACAACACCGTATGTTTTTTTTTTATCGCATGCAATTTTACAAGAAAAACGTTTTTAAATTCAGATAATGAAAATATTTTTTTTTATATGCTTAAATGGACAGAGAAGCCTTAATTTTATTGACGGCATATGATAAAAGAATAATGAAAAATTTACGTATATAAGCATAAGGGTGGGATTCATATTGTTGCGAAATATGTTGCCCGGAGAAGTTAAATATTTTCATAATTAGTGTAAGATGATATTATATCGTGCTGTATCGGTTGCATACATCCAATTAATAAAATATATATCCTTAAAGAAATTATTGGATTTCTATCAGCATGGTTCGATATTATATAAAGGAGCCTCGACCGTTTTAGACAATATCGCGTAGTTGCATTATATGATTAATTAATGCAACTACAACAATATCGCATTTGCTATAATATCGTAATTGCATTATATGTGTTCCTTCATCGTATAATCATAATCTCAACTGTTTGTCATTCTATAACTCACAAGTGTGCAAATATTTGTTTAGCTAGACTAGAAATATCCTGTAAGAAATTCTTTTAGTAAATTTTGTGTTTACTACATGTAAGATTAGTTTTCTCTTATTGCATTTATTTAAATATATGAGTAAACTTATACATGACTTATACTGGTTGTGTAATTTCCGAAGTATAATACCACCATATAGAAATTCTCATTCAGAAACAGAGAGTAGTACTGAGCTCAACAGGGCTCTCTTGTGACTAACATTACTTCAACAGTCTGTGGTGAGGCTAGTACAGTGACGGAAAATGGAATATAATTCTAAAATATTCTGTGATACCTAGAGAACTGTTGACAGATCATTGAGGCCAGTGGCTGTTAACTTTAAATCAAATCTGATCTACTGTTTTCCACTATAAAATCAAAACATTATTAACAATGGTAAATAAAAACATAGAATTTTTAAATTAAGTTCGTCATTTTTCAAATCAAATTCGTCACTCAAATTTAACATTACATGGAATTTATAAAAAATATAATAATAAAATTTACCATGATAATATCGTATTAACAAATATTTGTACCTTATGGTAATTGCTGATTAAAATTTTTAAACAAAATATTTTTACAATGAATAATATTGAAATTTATAATAATAAATAACATAATTTTACATGTATCATTATTTCGTATCCTCCGGGTATACAACTATACAAAAATTATATAACATTAAAATATTATTTCACTCCAAATAATTTAGTCGAAATTCAGTATCTTCTAGAGTTAAAAGATAATTTTTGTATACCAATTTGTTTCCTTTTTTGATTATTTATCCTGGAATTTAAAATTTTTTTTTTTTTTTTCAAAATCAATTTGATTTTTTTTAATCGTAATTTATTCTCCAAACCTACAACACACACAAACACACAGAAAATACAACAAATCTAATAAATAATATAATTTTCAATCTTTTAAAGACAAAAAAAAAAGGTCGTCCTTTAAGGTCCCAAATGATGTAGTATATAACAGAAAAATTTAAAATCTTAAAAAATAAATAATTTGTTTAAAGTAAAACTCCTCAAACTAATAAAAACTTTTATAAACAAATTTTTTTTTCCTTTGCTCTTTTTTTCTTGTCCTGGTATAATAAATTTCAAGATGAACACAAACTCCTCCACATACATACATATCCATTTTTTTTGCTTCATTCTTCGGTAAAAGATTTTAACTTTTTAACCTTTCATTTTTTTTTTGTGTGTGAATAAAAACTAAAGAAGAAAATGGAGGATTTTATTTTCTAAAGATGAAAATAAAGTTTTGTACAATATTTTTCTTAACTCTATGGGCTGCTGTGGGGGACGGATGTGGGGTTTGGTAAGAAAGCTTCAACCACAATTATCCTTTATAAATTTATGTATAAAATTAGAAATGTTGTTTTGTTAAAATCTTCATTGTTGTTTTGGTTTTAAAAAGTAAAATTTTATGATGGTTAATTTTAAACTAATTTAAAGATTTTAATATATGTGTAATAATGGTTTTTGTTTAACATAATATAAAAATTGACCTTTCAAACTCTTCTACAGTTTTAGTTTCTGTAAATTTACCAGGAGAACAATAACACACTTTATAGTAAATTTCATAATTATAGGAAAACTTAAATCTTGTAATTATCCTAGTGTTAATTGACTGTTAACTAACTGGCTGTTAATTGGCTGTTAACTAACTGTTAATTGGCTGTTTACTAACTGTTAATTGGCTGTTATCTTTCCAGTAATTGGCTATAATCTAACTATTAAGTATTTAATATTTTATTTTATTTTCAACTGTTATCAAACTGTTAATATTTTATTCGTTAACTGTTATTAAATTATTTATAACAATAACAATTAATAATTGCATTTCAGACTCCACAAAAATTGTGAAGTAAATTTATTTGCATCTATAAATTTAGTAATTCTAAGTTTATAGATTTAGAATTACCTACTAAATTTACTTTATTATATATTTAATTATATCTCGTAACATACAATTTAAAGTTCTGCCTCTTATTTACCTCAGAACTACCGATAATAATTATGGTTAACCTTTATAAAGTTTGTACTAAATAAAATTCTTGTTAATTAAACCCCTTCCAATATTAGTCTACATCATTTCCTTCATATATATTTTATATACCTTGTGCCTGCCTACTGATAAATTATTTCCTAATTTGGCAATTTATAATTGTGTTATATCCGTATCCGTCCAAATATCCTGGATATACACTTCAAAAAATTTCCACAATTTTCTTAGATATTGCTGCTTTGTAATTTACAAATGTTTGTAAATTTAACATCCTGTTTATTTATTTTTTTTATGGTGTTCTGTGGAAATATAATTTAAATGTCTCTTTGGTATTCATCAAAAAAAAGGACCTTCAGTCTTTAAAAATTTTTTTTTGAAATACTATTAACTTATTTTAAAATGCTAAAAAAAGTCTACAGTCTATTTTTTTTTATTCACTTCAATGTTGCAAAAATGCACAAATAATTTTTTTTTGTAAATTTTAGAGCCTTGATTTTTAGTCTTGCGTGTATATTGCCCTCTTTAAGGGTGAATAAGGATATAATAAGGATGTTTCTATGATTTTTTTTGCCTTTTTACACAAAAAATATTTTTTATAATAACGAATTTTTCTTCTATTTTTGATGCTTTAACAAAGTGGAAAAAAAATGTGAATTAAGATAACAAGAAAAATATTTTAAAATTGGGTCACAAATTATTTTTATTTAAAAAAAAAAGCTTGTAATAAAAAAAAACATAAGTGTACGTAAAAAAAAGCTGCTTGGTGGAAGCATACAAAATTATTGATAAATTATTTATTTATAAAAAATTAAAGATAAAAAAAATAAAATCAGAGGAGGAAATAAACGATTTTTATTTCTTTTTTCGAAAAATTTTATATCAAAGGGAAATTTTTTTATTAAGTACCAAAAAAACAAAATCGAATTGACCTTTTTTCTGTTTTTGGTAAAAAGTTTTACTTTTTTTTTCACCTAAATTCTAAGTAAATTTATATTGAAGTAAAATGCCAACAGGTGTATAGATAATTTTGGTATAAATGCTTTGAATAGCTTTTAAGGGAGGTTTTTTTTTTTCATCATAAAGAAAATTAATTTCAATTTTATATAGTTAAAGAATTAATAAACATAGTTGGAAAAAGCCTAATCCTAGGGGTGGTTTTTATAATTGGTGGTATTTTTTTTATAAACTTAATTTGAATTTTCGTCTACTAAATTTAATGATGTAGATCAATGTATGAGGGTTTGCAATGAAATTTAGGAATAACCAAACTTATGGTACAGCAACAATTCTAAAATCTAAGATGGATAAAAGGTAATTTTGCGATTAAAATTATCAATGTTTCCCCGCTTAAAACGTCGAAATGAAGTTTTGATTGTTATGTGAATTAATTTAATTACAATTGTATTCTTAGTATTATATGTTGGTCTACTGTTTAGTCTAGATCTAGACTAAACTAACAAAATACAATCTACCCATCCTGCACATTACTGGAGTACGGTCAAATTAGTCAACACCGAATGGCTAGTAAAAGAGGAACAAAATTATTGATGGTATAAAATTTTATTGGTTGAAAGTAGCCATTGAAAGGGAAAATGTTTTATCGCATCTATTTCTAGAGAAAGAGCTCTCAAGTTGTTTCTTTGGTGTAACTTTTTCTCAGAATACTGTCTTAAAAACTACCTTAAAAGACTCGTCCCTACAGATTAATTTATGTTGCAGTTTAGACGATAAATAGAGCCAAGTAAATTATTTATGACTATGAAAGTCTTTCACCTAGATTAAAACGTTTTGAACAAGATCTCAATGAGCTGATTATTTTGCATCCAGAATCATTCAGAAGTCATAGATTGTATCTATACAAACTTAATCTACTTAATCTTCTTTGGAAGCTGTGGGTATCTGTAAAAGGCCACTTACGTCTACAAAAGTCTTTGATCAGATTATGCCCAAGCTTATGTATTGTTCTGTTCTACTTTTGGTTGGTATTTTTCTGTTAGTCGTCCATCTCTAAAAAAAAAAATCTCAAATGTTCTAAAAACAAAAAAAAATGACAACAAATTTTCGTAATTTTTTTTTTTTTTTTTTTTTTAATAAATTATTTTTACGATTTTGTTGCTGTTTTTTTCTGCACAAAAAAAAAATCCTATATGTCTTACATTTTCCGAAAGTAATTAATTTAAATTTCCCATTTTCCCGACAGAGAGAATATTGTATGCGCGTTTCTTTCAAATATACGAAAATTTTGTTCCTCTACCATATATAATTTTATCTATTATAATATACTTTAACTAAATTATCTTGTCAAACAGTGCTGAAAAATTTATCTTTTAGTATGTAAAAAAAAAAAAATTAAGTATATACAAAATCAATATTTTATTTTTCTTTACACATATTTTTTTTTTGCTATTTAATTTATTTATTTTTTTGGCGATATTTTCATTTTAGCCAGCAAGCAAAAAAAAAATATGATTTTTTTTAATAGAAATTTTCTAAATATCCTTGACAAAAAAAAAATGAAATAAAATAAAAATACCAAGGTTTCAGAAATAAATATAATATTTTTATGTTGTGTTGTAGTAGGTATATAAATTTTCTATTTTGTAATATTTTTTTATATTGATTAAATTGTCTTTTAAGATTTTTGTGCTATGCTTGAACCTGAAATTTCAATGTTGGTAACTAAATTCCAGTTTAGGTTTGGCAAACTGGAAAATTTAAGTATTTCTGATAACGTTATTTAAAATTTGTTTTCTCGAAATGTCATAGAAGTTCTTTGCTGAGGAAAGTGTCATTTTCTACTGTTCCTATTCCTATAGCTTTCGTGTTTCTTGAGCGTTTCTGCTCCCTGTAATTTCAATTATTTTTTTTTAGTTTACCTACTACAGTATTCGGCTAGTGTCTTTCGATTCAAATTTATTTGATACATTTTGAAAAAACAGATAAACGGTCACAGGAAACTAGATTTAATCAAACTATTTCTGAAAAGTCAGTAACATCTCTTGATGCTTATCTCTATTGGCAACGTTACGAATCTGAAGTTAATTGTGTAACGGCTTCGTTTTTGTAACATAACGAAAATAATTCTGTTACAGAGTAACGTTATATATATGAGTAAAATTAGTAATCGAAACAATTGAAAATAATACCTGACCAAAATCTCCTTCTCAACTAATCAAAGTAATATTAGAAACTCGAGAAAGGACTTAACAATGTGAGGTTCAGTTAAAAACAAGCAGCAAATCGATTTACACATTTACATTATTGTCTATTCGGATTTGCCCTGTAAATTGTTTAAAATAATATAAATTTTAATGATGAAATATTTCATAAATACTTTTCAGTGAAGACTGGTTCATTGTAAGTTTATCCTCTCTCCATATTTGATTCGTAAAACAAACTACAATACAAAATTTTAGAATTATATCAACATAATTTTTGAATTCACGTATACTAATGTAATTTTTGTAATCAATACGTAACATTCCCAACACTTAATCTCAAGGTAGTAAAAAAAAATTGAAAGAAAAAACTTAACGAAAATTGTAAAGAAAAAAATCTTATCAGGTAAAAAAAAATCATATTTTCATGAAAATAAGTGCGATAGATTGTGGAGGTTCTTTTCTCCTTCTAGTTTCTAAGATTTCGTCTTGCCATTAAAAAATTATGTTACATAAATTTTATGAAATTTTTGAAATAAATATTTTTTATGCATCCCATGAATGACACAACTTTTTGAAAATCGTTTTTTATTTATTCTTAAATCTTATTTTTTTTTTTTACAGACAGGAAAGAATTTTAATTAACTTTTTCTAATATACAAAATTTTCTTATGGGGTTAATTGTCTAAAAAATGAAATAAATAAAAATAAAGAGTTAAATTGTTTTATAACTAAATCGAAATTTTGTCTTCGGTGTTAATAAATTTTAATATTATAGACTTTATAGTTTTGGCAATTTTGATGCAAATTAATTAAAGTTTGACAAAAATTCATAGTGTCATTTTGATTTGAACATCAAACAAAATGAAAATCTCTTTTACATTTATTAAAAATGTATTAAAAAATTTTTAAATTTTAATTTGAAATTTTTCTCTCTTTTATTTTGAGTTAATTTTAGAAAATATTTTTAAAATAAACGACATGGAAAATGATTTTTATAGTCTATAAAAAACGTCTAATTGTGTGGTGATTTATTATAAGGAAAGTATATATTTCTTGTGGTCAAACGACTTGTTAATTAATTGATTATTTATAGCAAAATGTTTAAAAATTGACATAAAACTACAAAATATTGTTTTAATTAGTTTTGAAAATTGAAATTGGTTCATAAATGTTATATGTATAGTCAAATATTTTAATTAGTTAAAATTGTAAGGGGTGGGTAATCGTTTAGTTGAGATTAATGACTTTTTGTTTTTAAATTTTTTTGGTATTTTTTAGGGCAATGCAAGTATTAACTTAAAATCTTAAGTGTGGTCTGGTCATAATTTTAGTTACAAATCCTGATAGAGTGACCACCTGATCAAAAAGAGATAGCTGTTCCCCTGCGTGTTTCGGTCGACTTTTGTCGACTATCAAAAATATTGCACAAAAATTTTAATAATTCTTAAGAGGAGCCAATGTAGTCTTGACTTTAATAGCTTTACCAGCATCATTACAGCTAGGATTCCTTCTTAACATATTCTAATTTTTGAAAGTTTACATTGTGAAAAAAAATTTTCTCGAAGAGTCTTCGAATATTTACCAACTAATTTTCTCTTCGAAAGTTCCACAAAACTATAAATGTACATCAGAAACACATCCCTGAATGTGGAAAGAAACATTGCTGAAATTTTTTATTTTTATAACAAATTTCATTGTTGTATACTGACAAACCCCTTAAAAATCATTTTCTATTTAAAAAAAAATTAATTCAATTTTTTAAGAATTTTTGATATTTTGAGGTAAAATATTTTTCAGATCATTTTTAACTTAAAAATTGTTTTCATTTCATGACGTCGTCCTTCAATTTATAGAATTTCTAAAAAATAAAAAATGTCTCTATAAAAATAATACAAAATTAAATTACATTATAAAAAAAATGAATTCAATGTTGAATAACAAAAATATTTTTCAAAAATTTTTATCTGAAATATTTCAAAAAAATAAAAAAAAATAACACATTTTAAAAATTTTCTGTAATAATAAATCAAAAACCTTACCTTAATTTACATAAAGATTTGTTTGTGCGTCTATAAATTTTAGTAATTTCTTAACAAATTTTAAAGTGATTTCGTTTTGTTATTCAGCTTTTTTTTTTAATTAAATATAACCAAAAAAAAAACTTATAATTTTCTTCTTAAGTTAAATCGCGTTTTGTAAAAGATTTTCTATAAATCTTCTATCATGCAATTTTCCAAATCGCGTCTTTGTCTCCATCATCTCTCAAATCAAGCTAAAACATAAAAATTTAAATTATATTTTCTAGAATTTCTTTTATACAAAATTTTCTTTAGTTTTCTCAGATTCAACATAAAAAAAAAAATTTACTAAATCTTTTTTTTTTTTTTTTTTAAATGCTAAAAATAGATTTTTAAATAGAAAAATATAATAAAAAAAAAAAATAATTTAATAAAAAACACGTTTTTTATTTTTATTTTTACGCTATAGAAGAAAAATCAAAATGAGGAACGACGATGATGTCGTAGCGACTTAAAATTGAACGCGTGCAAAGAATCTCTCGCTTTAGGTTATAAAAAATTTTTGCGTGTAATTTTTTTTGTGTATAGATGTAAAATTTCTGTTGCTTTTTAAAGATAGAAAAACTGTGGAAAGAGTGAAAAATTGGTATTATGTGTGTTATGATGTATAGATGATGGAAAATGGGGGGAAAAAAGAGTGAAAATTATATTGCACTCTAAATGACTTTGGTGTCTGGTCTGATCATATTTGTTTACCAATTTTGAAAAAATATTTTTTACTATAAAAAATCTAGAATGACAGGTGAAGGTATAACGTGTAAGTGTAAGCACAATTATCCATGTTTATTTTATTTTTTTTACATTTGATTTATTTATGGAAATTATAGTTAAAAAAGCTAAGTTAAATAGAAAAATTAAATATGTACATAATAATATTTTATATTATGTAGAGAAATAGAAAATATTGACAAGACTAGATCGAATTTTGTCTGTTATTACACTTTATTATTATTTTTAATTGTTTATTTGTTTTGTACACTTCTTATTAACACTGAAAAAGAATGTGTTTACGAACACTTTTTAAAATGTAAATTTTATTTTAATTTAATAGTTTTTTTTTTTTAGCTTTTTACACATTCAAAATAGCGTTTACTATATTTATAATTTCATTGATCGGAGTTTCTTTAATTTACGAACAAATTTTGTGCTCTCCTCCTAAGCGCCACTCCTTTTTGCATACCAATTGAAATTATTATGGTAGATTGAAATTCAGAAATCGATAGGAAAGTTAGTTATTAATATATGATTCAGTGATTTTGACCTCTTTTAGCCTCATTAGCCGATCCCCAAAATTAAAATTTTATCCTCCAGTTTCTGTTTTGTTGTGGACATAATAATTAAATTTTTATGGCCCTTTAGGTTTCTCTCAATTATTTTGAGTTATAACTCAATTCATGCAAATTTTAATAATACAAATTTTGTTCTAAATATTCACATTATTTGTAATTTAATTTTTCATTTTATTCAAAAAAAAGTAATCATTAAAAATCATCTACAATGTTGCAGTAAAAATTTTTTCATTATATTGAAAAAAAAACAAAACATATTAATTGTAATTGCATATTCTTAGGCGCACAGTAAAAACAACCCAAAGAGAAAAATATTTTTTTGTTACTACTATAAAAATAGAAATTTAATTACTTCTTGTTTTATCACTTAAAATTTTATTATAAATTCAAAAAAAAAAATTTAATTTCTGTTTATTTTTGGCTACGTAATTAATTTTTCTGTTTTTTTTTTATTAAATGATAAAAATTATTTTAATCGCGCTCAATTTTGCTTATAGTTTTTTGTTTGTCAACAACTTTTTTCTGTAACTAAATTAAATTTACATACTAATTTTTTGTTTATAAAATATAAAAATATTTAAATTTATTATAATATTTTTTCCTGGAAAAAATTAATAGTTTTTTTTAAAAAAAAGTTTTAATGTAATTAATTTTATTTTAGAAAAAAAAATATTGCGTGTTTTCTGTTTATTTTCAAACAGAAAAAATAATATTTTAATTAATTTTTTTTTTCATAGAGAATATTTTCTTTTTTTTATATACATATTAAAATTATTATGTAACTATCAATATTATTGAAAACTACTACACCTTAGTAGAATATATTAAAATAATAATTTTGTTGTTTAAAAAAAAAAATGAAAATATAATAAATTATAAAAATATAAAAAAAATAATTAAGTGTGATAATAAATTTAATTAAAAAAATTATTTAAATTAAATTTATATTAATTAGGTAATTTTCTATATAGATTATTGATAAAATCTTTGAACTATCAAATAAAATAATAATTATATGATTAATTTAAATTGTGCAATTAATCTTTTAAGCGACTTTACTACGTACATTAAGGCTGATTGTCAGTCGAGGCTAATGAAACTAAATTGAGACGCAAATTTTCAGCTGAAGTAATTACAAAAAAACTTGACAGTCTAATTCTAATACAAATTATGTGACTGTGTCTAAAAAAGTTATTGATTATCCTAGTTAGACTGAGTAGACAGTAGAGTACCACAACATGTTGTCATTTAATAGTTGTATTAGAAAGTTGATGATGCTAGGTTTGAGATTGAAACAGAGTATGGGCCTTTTTGATAACGCCAAATGATCAGTAATCTTTGAATTCATTTAATTTTTCTAGTATTTTGACTTACTGTCACAAACAAAATCGACAAATGTGAGATGATTTTAATCAAAATACATGACGAAATAGTTTTCCCTCTAGACTAGAGGATGTAATGCCTCCAAAATGCAATAATGTGTTGGGAAATCGGGCTGTTGATCTAAAAAAGAATAATGAGGTGAAGAATGGCGAGCTTTGCATATTAAATAACACTAGCGTCATGCTGAGTTTACTCTTCATTTGTCACTTTACACAACAACTATTTTAAAATCTATCAATTTTACTATAAACTCTATTAAACCTGAAAGTTCAATATCTTAAATAATGAATAAATGAATTCTGGAATTTCTATTAATTTTTTTAAATTCTTTTAAAAGCATTTGAATAAATAACTTGTATCTGTCACTTCTGTTGGAATTGTGTAATATATAAGTAGTTAATTAATTTTTAAATCGTGTTGAACTGTAGCACAGATTACAAGGACTCTAATTGTTATACAAAAGTCTAGTGCTACAGCCTCTAAAATATTTAATAAAATTTTAAGTTTAATTTTAATAATTAAAATTTTGATTGAGATGTTATTGAAATTCATTTTAAAAATTCATTTTTTCTAGTTTATTGATTTTTATCTCTTGATCAAAATTCTTTTTTTGGGGGGTTTTTTTATTTATGCATGAATGAAATTTTTGAAAATTCTGGTTTTTTGTAGTTTTTGTTTTTAATATGAAAACTTTTGGTTTCAATTAAAACAAAAAAAGCTTTCGATTTAAATTTAATTAAAAAAAAATTCTTCAACGTTTACAAAAGAATTTTTGAAATATTAAAAACGCAATTTCATTTATTATATAATTAATTAATTTTTTGTTAGATTTACTAGTTTAGAAACGTCATTAAATTTATATTACCAAATAATTTTTTTAAAAATTCTGAATATTAATTTATTTTTATGGATGAATTTTTTATAATTTATTAAATCATTTTAAAGTTTTTTAACTATTAATAATTTTCTTTGAGTTTTAATAATTGGAAATAATTATTTTTCTAATGTCTTCTTTGCATATTCATTTAAATGTTTTTTCATTGTTAGAATTAATTTTGATCTATTCTAGTTTAGTTATTAATTAATGTTACAACATAAAAATTTGATTAAATAGTTAAAATGTAATTTATTTCATTGTTTAGAGTTCAATAATTACAAAGTTAAAATTACAAATTTAATTAAAATTTAATTACAAACAGCAGAAAATGTTTAAAAATTAAATTTTCCTTTTCATTGATTTGGAAAAATAATTATTTATGTTTACACATTTCAGTATTGAAGATTATTCGAACGATGAATTTATAATTTATAATTATATAAAAATGGATTTTTAAATTTTTAATTATGTGCAGACATTGTAATTACATAATTTAATTCATCCTTCAAATTAAATTTTTTTAATGAATTTTTGGCTATTGAAAATTTAATTTTGTTAACCAATTTTCATGAAAATTAATTTATTTACATTCAGTATAGTAGAGGTTAAATATGGAACACCATTTAATGTATACAATAAATATTAAGATTTAAAAATTGAATTTTCATATTACAAAATATACCATTTTGCTTCACCTTTTATAAGCCACAAAAATTATGAAAATCCTTTAAGAGCAAAAAATGATTTTTTTTTTATTCTTGACTTAGACCACTATACAATAATTTTTAGTGTGTTATATAAATTAATTTTCATGGTGAGTTTTAATAAATTATAAATGTGCCGTTGATTATGAAAGTGGTCTAAGTCAAGAATAAAAAAAAAATCATTTTTTGCTAATTTTGCGTAAAGAATACTCTAATATTGTGATCTGACGCACAATCATAAAGATTGCGTAGAAAGCGAACCGTTAGCTTGACTTAGTTTCTGGTTCGTTTATCAAAATCGTATGTATTTTTCAATTTATCCAAACACAAATCTTTAAATATCCGAAACGCAAAATATATGACTTAGACCACTTTCATAATCACCGGCACAAATATTAATTTAAAAAATTAATTTTCTGATATGGATACACATGCCACTGTGACCTTTAACCAACTTCCAAGATTCTCTTTTTTAATTTTAGTCAAAGATCATACAAATTACAAGATAGATAACCCAGATACAACACTGGGCGCTGGGATAATTGGAAAATAACTGAGATTAGAAGATAAATCTTATTTTTCCTTTTATCGACTTTTACACATTCAAAATTTTCTTTCAACATTTAAAATAGTGAAAGTAAAGAGAATAGAAAAAATGTCGAAATGAAAAAAATTCCATATATCCTGGAACTGAGAGTTTTTCAGTGGATAGAATTTTCAAGGAAATAAAAGCATACTTTGGTGGGTTATCTTATAAATTGATATGATCTTTTTTTTACATTACCACCTTCACGTCTGTTAAGGTCATTGCTTTTATAATGAGACCTGGAGGCTTTTTTCTCCACACTAAGAAACGTGAACTCGGAACAGAAGATGACTTCATGCCCATGTATACTTCTTCTTTGTCCACTTTATTGGAAAATGAAGATTAGTAATTTTCATATTAAAAATTATTTAAATTAGTTGATCTATAAAAAATGATAATTTATTCATTTCATTTTACCCGAATTTTTTTTAAATAATTTTTTACTAATAGATTTTTTCCCAAGAAAAATTTATTCAATTTTTGTTTAATTTGAAAAATACTGAATAATTTTTCTATATTTTTCTTGTCCCCCGGGGAAAATCTCTCATAATAATCTCAATATTTTTTTTGTTTTATCTAAGTTAGTATATTTATTCAAAATGAAAATGTGTGTAAAATTTGCATACTAAAATTGTGACGAGACTCTGAAACAAAGATTTTTTTTTAAATCTTTTATTTTTATTTAAATTTTCCTCTGTGTTTGTTTCATCATTTTTTAAATACTTAAATATACTAAAATATCATTTTTCCTCATTATCGTTTTTTCTTTGTTTCTGAAATATTTTTTTATGTTTCTCTGAATTTGCGCATTTTTGTTGATTCAATATTATAAAAATAGTAAATTTAAATTTTTTTTTAGTAAATAATAATAAACGGTTCTTCTTATCAACAAAAATATTATTGGTGCCATTTTCTTCTTCCGATATTTTTTTGTTGGTTGTGTGGTGCCATATTACACAAAACAAAATTATATGTTTTTGAAAAAAATAATTTCTTGATCTTTGACGTTCAACAAATTAAAAAAAAAAGACAATTTTTTTTATATAAAAAAATTAAAATAGAAAAATTCTTTATTATTTTTAATTTAAATTAAATAGAAATTGTTCTAAAATTAATTGAAGATTAAGCTTAAAATAATAAATAGTTAACATAACGTCATTTAAAATAAATAATAAATATTATTATTTTAAAATTTTAGATTATTATTTAAATTTTAATTGAAATTTATTTGCTATTTTATAATTTTGATATAAAAAATATTGAGATAAAATATTAATAACAATTTGCTTAGTAATTTCAATTTTAACTGCGTGATTATCCTAAATTCCAATAGTTGGATTTTTCAATTTTCTAATTTTCCAAGGTATTTTTAAGCCGTGCTTTTGGAAGCCAATTTTTGTTCAGTACCAAAAATTTTATATAGAAAATTATGGTACCAAAAGGCAAAGGTTTTCAAATGTCAATAAGTTTTTTTTCCGAACTAAATGTATCCCATCAATTTTGATTACATTTTAGACTACATCTCAGTATACCTCAATCTTCAAGCCTTTAATATTTTAACAAAATTTAGATTTACAAACTGCTACTTCCATTTTCAAACTGTTCATCAAATGACCCATAACATTGCTTTACTATATCTTTCATCTTTCGTTACTGGATAAACGATTTCATAATTTGAATATTTGTAAAAAGATTTAAGTTAATTTACGGATTTAGCACTTCTAAGAGACCACAGTAGATCCACCTCGAGAATTTAAGGGCCTCTGCGAAGCTAAATAATGACTTAGATGATTTTCAAATTAAATTGTCAATAAACAATAAACTTTCGAACCATTTAATTTATGATTTCTGAGAAGAAAAAATTTGATTATTTATGTAAGTTTAATTTGGGGAGGAAATGTGCTTATCTGAATATTGTACAAAGATGAATTTTTGTCTCTATAATAATTAAACTTAAATTTTGTCACCAAAAATAGTCACCTAAATTTCTCTATATTATTAATTCCACATATGGAAGACAATTAATTTTAGTAATAATTCCCCAATTTTAAATGACTGTTTTACAAGTTTATTTTGTTGTTTGACACTCAAAAATTTTTAATGTAAACAAACAAATTTTTGAAAAAAATAAATTTATTATTACAAAAATTCATAAAATTCTAAGTGATCTTGATTTTATATATTGATAATAAAATGGCATTGACCTAAATTTAATCTCTCTTTCAAATATTTTCAATTATTATTTTTTTGGTATGTTATTGTCATGTATAAGCACTTAATTAATTTTTGATAATCCACTCTTTTTGTAACTTATTTTGATGATAAGCAATTAAATTAATATATTTCCAATTTTACAAATTATTTAAATTTAAAATTCAATTTAATTATAAAAATATTTCAACTTTTAACATATTTTGATGTAATCTGTCAATTAACTAAGTTTTTTTTCGTTCGCGTGATCTACATTTAATATTTTCTTATCATCGATTTAAAAAGCTATTTTATAATAATTGACGATATTTTTAAATTTGAAAGCTTTTTTTTTGAGGTTAACAAAAAATTGATAAGAGAATAAAATTGAATTGACGCCACCCAGAAAGAATTTTTATTGACGCACCAAAAAATTGTATTAGTGAATTCGCCTTTAAACATTTTTTAATTATGTATTATTATTTTTTTGAAGCGATTATTCTCTGTTACCATTTTTTTTTGGTATAAAATTCTGCACAGAGTGAAACAAGTTTTTCAAAAATGAAAGAAAGAATTATACAAAGGAAAAAACAACAATTTTTGTCGACATTCTTGTTCGCCAGTTCAGTGTGTTCACTCACATAACATGTTGAATTTTCAATCTATCTACTAACCAAAAAAAATATCTAAGACTACGTAAGTTTTTTTTGTGTATAGAAATGTTTCTTTAATATATTTTTGTGATGAACAAGTTTTCTATATAACGAAAAGTTTACTATAATTTTTTTTAAAGTTTGGAGTTGCCTTAACACCAACAAGAAAAATTGCGAGCGAAAAAAAAATTCCAACATCAAAATTATATCTTCACCAATAAAGAATATTTTCTCTAAAGCACAGCACTTATATTCGTTCATCATTTTCTGTCATATTTTAATATTCTATCTTATCTGTTGAATTGAATTATTGTGGGCTCTTTTTTTTTTGATTTTTGTTTGTTTGTTTGTAGGCTTAGTAAAGTAAGTAAGTTAAGTATACTTGAAACTTGGAATTGGAAATGGATCACTTCTCTCTGTTTGGTTCATTTTTTAAAGAGAGAATTTATTATATTCTCTGAATTTGGTAAAGAAAGGAAATTATATCATTTTAATAGTTTAATATTATAAGTGTTAAATGGTAAGTGTAGAATATTTTATAACACAAATACTATAGTGAAGATACAAGCTACCATATGTGTTAAATAGTTTCTTAGGGGTGAAAGCGTAAGCAGAATGAATAATCTTATCTATTTTTAAACTATTTATATTGTCGTCATCAATTTGCCTACATTTAGAGACCGTATAAGAGTTTATAGAGAGTTTTAATTTATTCAAATTGTGGAGGTTACTTAAATCTCAAATTCGCTTCATTTGTGACCTAATGAGTTTTCTTTAGATTGTAAATCCAATCCCACGATATTTATGTTAATTAGAATTTATGTGAAATGATTGTTTTTGTTTGTTTTTCTTTTGAAGAATTATCTGGGAATGACCTTTTATGCTTTACATTGTGTGTAATCATTTCGAAATGAACAGCGCTATTGGTTCATATTTTTAATATTTAGTCTGGTATATTTTCAAGCGAGTTCGATCGAAAATTACGAAATTCGTTTTGTAAAATTTTTTAGTGTACTCATTTTTCAGTAATTTAGTCATTTTTTTTCTTCTGTAATTCAAGCTCATAGTAACAGTTTAAAATCATAATCAATTTATGGGACGATAAATTAATCATTTTGCTCGAAAATTAAAATTATAGATCGATTCTCTTGAAATTTTGTGCGTATTTTTTGTGCATAGATTTCTGATTTAAGTTGACTAATTATCTTTCCCAATAATTTTAGCATATATTTGCGTGTTACTATTTTTAATTTAACATTTTAGTGGACACAAAATATCACGTGCTTCACCTGAAACAAAAGATTACATGATCAGTCTATTGTAATATCAGTAGGTGGCCTCCAACGTGTTAAAGAAAATTTCCAAATTATATAAAAATACAAGACAATAAATATCTTGGAACCAAGAAATTCCTAATTTTGATTTTATAACAAATCTCCCAAAAATTTCGGGTACCTAAAAAATTCAACAATATCTTTTTAATCAAAAGACTAATTTTTGTTATAAATCCATTCTATATATATACACCATACATTCTTTATGTCTTGTACGTCTCCCATCTCTATACCAAAATATAATTAACTCTCGGATTGGATCTTCACTAAAAAAAAGTTATGGAAAGTTACCAAAAGAAATCAACGCTGTTCCCTTTCCTCTTCAACTTCAAAACATACCATCAGTAAAATGTGCATCAATCCTGTATTCAAAACTCAGGCTATAAATACCACATACATTTTTGTTGTTGTTTGATAGAATGAATACACAAGCGACTGCAATAAATTATCTTTTTTCATTTTAGTGTACAACAGTACAACAAACATTATTTTTTTCCACATGCTATCCAGCCGTGCTGGCATATTATCTCTCTTCAAACTAAAAAAAAATTTATACTTGCTAAAAAAAAAAACACACAAACTGATAATTTTTGCTGCTTTTTTTTCTGCGCTCAGCTATTTTTGTTCTTTTTTTTTGTGCTAGCTTGTTTCAAAAAAAAATGTTTTCAGTCAGTCGTGTTATCGTTGACGAAGTTTATGTCCGCCGCCGTGTTACTATCGAAAAAAATATATTTTCAAGCACAAATCACCATATACCATACACACTCCTCTTTTATTGGAAATTATTTCAGTGTATAAACTTAAATATATATTTTTTTTCAGTTTTTACTTGTTTCAAATAGCACAATATCTCATTCAGTTCAGTTGTTCAGTATCATTTTAGACTATCAAGCTATTAACACGTTTACAAAAATTTTGAATTGAGAAAATATTTCCGCAAAAAAAAAAAAAAAAAAAATTACTTATATTTTTTTGGAAAGAAAATTTTTATTTTTTTCAAAAAATTTTTTTTTTTTTGTTTGTTAAATCATTAAACGCGCGCGCGCATACTTTTAACATAAAAAAAAATAAACCGCGTGATTTTATTTATTTTAAATATAAAAAAAAATATTAAAATTTTTTTAAAAAAATTATTTTAATTAATTTTTGAATTTCAAATATTCGAAAAAAACTTTGATTTTTTTGTGGTGAAAAGTGGAAGTGGGGTTCATTAAAAAAAATTTAGGTAAAAATTTGAAGAAAATAAAAATTCCATTGAATATTTTACCATAAATTTTTATGTTTAAAAAAAATAATCGAATTTGTTTAATATCAAAAAGTGTTTTTTTTTTTTTTTTTTTGAAAAAAAAACCAAAATATTTTGGTGGCATTTTAAAACTGTTATACACTCTCCTCCTATGTTATAACTTTAATTTAAATTCGGAAAAAGAGAAAAGAATTTCTTCTACATAAAATTTAAATCTAATTTACTAAAAAATTAACGACAAATTTTTGCGTGAGAAAAATTTCAACAAAAACAAAATAAATAAAATTTGTTTGTGGTTTTTTTTAATGAATTAAACATTTTTACATTTTTTTTTTTTGAAGTTTAAGTTTTCTTTGAAAGTGATAAAATTTTGTGTAAATATTGCATAAGCATTTATTTTTTTTTGGATATATAACAAAAATTTAGTTTATTTTATACGTGGATAAATTAAAAGTAAATGTAATTTTAATTTTTTATAATTTATTATTAAATTTGGAATTACACGCGAAGCACGCAAAACGCCCGTAAGAGGCGCGATAATCAGGATTAAAAATAATAATTAAACGTATAATATTTTTGTGATTATTTATAATTTTTTTTTGTTAAGAAAAATATTTATTCATGTTTTTTCTTCAATTTTTTTAATTAATTAAATATTTAAAAAATATGTTAAATTTGTTAATGTTTTTTATAATTTGTAGAACTGACAAAATAAGGTTAAAATTGTCCCCAAAATAAGGTTAAAATATAGAATTTTAGTTGAAATAGTTTCATTGAAGATTTAACACAAATTGCAATAAAAAATCATGGGTGGCGATGATTTTGTGTGCTGTGGGTACATAAGATCCCTGTTTTTTGTTTCACGTTCGAAATATTGAGTTGTCGTTCTGATTTTACTCAAAAATTTAATAATTAACAGCAGTCAAATTTATGGGAAATATAATTAGAAGACTGGAAAAAATGCTTTGTGATGAGATAGTCCCATTTGTGTTCATCATTCATATAAAAATGTAGTAGATCCTGTAAAATTCGTACAAAATACATGGAAAACAAAACCTCTATGAGATGATAATAGACTTAGATCCACTTTCAGTTTGTTTTGAGCCCTGAAAAATTTATTGCAATTTTTATAGTACCTACTTCAATTTTCTCTTTACTTTAATTAAAATTTAAAATTGATTAATACAAAATTTCATTCAAAAAATTTCCACAAAATTGCAATAATAATGAATTGAACTTTAATTTTAATACAAATTTAATTATACTTTTGATTCATAAAAATATTGTGATTCAATTTTTATCCATCAAACAGAAAATTAAAGACTTATGTGTATACTCGCATCTCCATTAAAATTTTTTTTTTCTACATATAATATTTAACATCAATTTTTTATGCTATTAAAAAGAGTACATAATTTATTGTTTCAAGTACGTAAAATTTAAAAGCGTGTGTTATGTGTTGCTTGTTTTTTTTGTTGGTATTATAAAAAAATACTCAATGAAATATTTTTCAATCAAATAAAAATAAAAACACCAGAATTTGTGAAATTATGTAAAAAGGTTTATGAACTCAAAAAAATATATTTTTTTTTTATACTATTTTTATTTATTTTGCAAAAAAAAAAATAAGTAGAAAAAATGAAATAGTTTTGTTGGTAGCATATTTTTAAAACTGGTATACAAAATATAAAAGTCGTCTTTACATATTTTTGTGTTATTTAACCTTGTTTTTATGTGGAGTTATGTTGTTTGTTCTCTCTCATTACTTATGTTTTTTAATTGAATTTTGTTTTTTTTGTTTTTTTTTTGGAAAAAATTTCCAATAATAATTGAAAAAAGAAATGAAATTTAATTAAAATATAATGATGTGTGTGTTCAGGTTTTTGTAGAGTGCAAAAGTCATACTTGACGATAATGCATATAGATAAGTATACATAATTTTATTATGGAAAAGTTTTGAAAGTTTTCTGTATAATTTAAATATTTGACTATACATTTGGTAAAAACTTTATTATTCGTAATTTTTAAAAACTGGTCTACTATATTAAGTTTTTCATTGATTTTTAATTAAAAAAATGTTGAATGAAGATTTTAATTGAATTGAAAATTCCATTAATAAAATAATTGACTAAAAAGTTTTTATTGGTAAAAAATATTTTTTTTTCACTTAAAATCGAAGAAAAAAAATTGTTGATTCATTTTTTTTTTTTCCATATTTTCCTTTGATTTTTCTACAAAAAGTAAATATAATAAATATAATCATAAAACAATAATTTGAATGTGTGTTTTTCTTTGTTTATCATCACAAATCAATGAACCAGACAAACTCCTCATATACCAAATACACGACAATTAAATTATTATAGTAGTTGAGTGCATTTTTTTTGCTATCAATATTTTTCTAGTTTTGCTATCAATTTTTTTTTTTTTAAATAGTTTAAAGTTCATAAATTTTTGTTTTGTTTTGCTGTTTGTAGATTAATTAAGTATTTTTTTCATTAAGGGCAAACAAATAAAATAACAAATATAACAAATAATTTGATTACTTTTTAGTTCATCAAAAAAAAAAATGAAAAATATTTTAAATTCGGACAGTGGGGAACTTCTTCTCTTGGCTCTTTGTTTCGAAATATTTGACATATTTTTTTTTTTTAAATATTTTAAATAATTATTTTAAATTTATTTCATAAGAATATATAAATTATGACTTATTTTGACATATGTCATAAAAGATTATTTTAACAATTTATTGTCATATCTGTCCAGGACTGAAGAAAATATGGTTTGAAAAAAATCTTCCTTCTGATTTTTGTAAAAAAAAATTTAAATTTTGATAATATTATTAGTATTATTTGTTTGTGAAATATTTTGACATATGTCAAAAGCAACTATGTTTCCATTATTTTCTTCATTTTTAAGATATTTATAATAAAATACAATAGTTTTGTGTCATTTTTTTTTAAATAAAAACATACAAATTTGATAATTTTTTCTATATCTTTTGGACGAATTTGACAGCTGTTTAACAAATGTTTAATTTTGACAGAAGTCAACACAGTCTTCATAAATTATTCAAATTTAAAAATTATGTATAGCTATGAACGTTGACATATTTTCCCATATTCCTTAAGACTGTTATGAATATATATAACATTTTTTTGACATATGTCAGAAACGATTAGATTTTTTTTTGGTATATCTCAGAAGGGAATACCTGTTTTTATAAAAAAAAAATCAAATTATTAAAAAATATCATAATTTTGTCGTAAAATCAAATTCTTAAGAAAAATCATAATTTCGTCGTCTAATTATTAAATGTGTTGCTTTCTTGTCACTAATTTTACCTTGTCATTAATTATGACATATTTAATTTATGCAAAATAATTATGAATTAGAATTATCATATTAATTTCACCATTTTCAATTCAAATTAACGTTTAAAATAAATTGTAGATTGAGAAAAGAACAATTTTTATTTGGAAAAAACCAACAATAAATGAATAAAAAGACCAATTTGACTTGAAAATTTTAAATAACATTTAAAATTTAAATGAAAAAACGCAATGTTACTTTATATTCTCTGTTATATTATACCGATAATTAATAATTTATTATAATTAAGTACAATATTTTACAATGTAAATAAAAATAAATAAAATTTCAATCTACTTAAAAAAAAACTCATTTACAAAAAATTATTTTTTTTTTATTATTGTGAAACGACTGAAAAAATTTCCAAGTCAATATCATTTTAGATTTATACATATATTCTAGTCCGAGGTCTAGACAATTTCCACTTAGCTATAGAACATTTTTTTATAATATTTCCCAATGAAAAACAAAAATTATTTTTTGTTTCTTAATTTTCTTACAAAGAAAAGAGCACAAGCTTTGAATGAAAAAGCTGTACAAATAATAATTGGCGGTTTTTTTTGTTATACCTATACATAAATTGCATTTATGTTTTATTTCCTAAGGTTTAATGTTTTCTTCAAAATTATTTTTAAAAATTTTTAAAACAAAACAAAAAATATTTGAATTTTTCTGACGTAGAGTTTTTTTTTTTTGTTTAACCTGAAAAAAGCAAAAGGCAAAAATTAATAATAAATAAGAAACAATCAATATTTTTGTTATTGGTCCAATGACTTTTTCTGACTTCATTTTTTTGTGAAATTTCACATACATTTTTTTTTTTAAATGGCGGAAGCTTTTTTTTTCAACAAACTTTTTGGTTCCGTTCCAGTTTCGGTTAAGTGCGCGGTGCTACATTTTAAATTTATAATCAATTTTTTTTTTTAATAAATAAATCTTGTTCTGATTTAAATTATTGCAAAAAAAAAAAAAACTTTTCAAGGACATTGAAGTTATTAGTCCGAACTCTTTGCTGTTGTTAGAAAAAATTGAATTGCAAAAAAATATAAAAAATTGTTTGAATTAAGAGTAAAAATTTTAATTTGAAAATCGCAATAAGAGCAAAAAATCCAAATTATAATTTTTATTAATAATTATTATGTAAATTCGAAAAACTTTTATATATTTTATGTTATATTATGAGATAATTTCATTTAACCTTGAATTTTATGCTAAAAAATTATTTATTCATTTAAAAATATGTAAACAAAAATTCATTCAAATTCTTTTATGAAATTTCGCACAGTGAGCAACGCGAGCCGAAACAAAGCTTTTTTTTTTTTTTTTTTTTTGGTATATTTAAGAAAAAAAAATCTAATTTCTTTATTTTTAGATAAAATTTAATTATTTACTTTATTATAACCAAAAAAAAAAAACCAGAAAAATAATAATTAAAAAGCACGTCAAATTTTTTTTTTGGGTTAGTGATTGATAAAATCAGAAAAATTTCATCGTCGTCCGTCCTCCGTCTCTCTTCCAATATTGCAGAAAAATAAATAATCATTTGAAATTTGATATTATTATTTTTCATAAGAAAAATAAATTTAAATGTTTACTTACTTAAATTCATAAAATAATTTTAATGATTTTGTAAAAATTTATAATTGGAAAAATTATAATTGCATAAAAAAATTAATCGATGAAGGAAGTGGTTTTTTTTTTTAAAAAAAAAGCTTAATGAAAAATTGTGATGTTAATATAAGCAAGTTGTTTTGATTAAAATTCATAATTAAGTTACATGAATTTACAATAAAAAAAAAACATTCTTGTCTGTCCTTCGGTAATTAAATTAAAAGGACATCAGGTTTTTTTTTTGAAATGTTTGCGAATAAATGAATATTTAAATGATATTATTTTCCTGGAAAATATATATTTTTTTTAATTTTAATGAAGAAAAATGAGTGGACACTCACAAGCCCATGAGTATCACATTTTTCAAGAGAAAATAGAAAATTTCAATTTGAAATTTCAATTAGTTTTTTTATTATCAAAAAATTGATTATGTAACACTATTTCATAGATTAGATTAGATTTGATTAGTAATAGGGGTTCGGCCCCTCTTAATAACCCAGTATGCAAGAATTAATCTAGAAGTAAAGAGAACTCTCTTGAGAAGTTAATGTCGTTTATTAAACTGATAGCATTGTCCTATCTAAGTGAGTTGAATGCCATATTCCTTGTTTCTCGCAACTAGTTGAAAGTAGACCATCACAAGTGCAGAGTTTGTCTTGGGTTGTTATATTCACCCCATATTTATACAGAACCTCAGCTTAAGGTCTGTATAGCTTTTTTAGGTGGTAGTTAAGCCTTCAGTGGCCTGCACAAGGAACACAATTCAAAAGTTAGACTTGGTTTACACTGAAGACTGAAATTAAGCAGATACTAATTTCGATATTTAGTTAATATTTAGATTTATACCACATAAAATGTCCTCAAATTCAATTTTATAGATCGTTATTTTTTTTATAATTTCCAAATTTGAGCCTAAACCTTTAAGGAAAAACCTAATTCTTCTACTTTCTCTTGGGTTAACAGCTCGATGTGGGCCCAGGCCTACTTGTTAGAGGTTTTCGTGACATTCTAAATATAATTAGCTTAATATCTTACCTAAAAATTGTCTAATTTCTACTTTTAATTAACAATTGCCTTAACGTCGTCATTTTTTGTGGTCTTACATTTGAAACTAAATAAAAAAAGCTCCACAAAAAAAATCAATTGATATGAAAAATTCTTGATTAGTAGTTCAACTATTTCAAGTTTAATCAAATTATGAAAATTATTTATTTAAATATCAATTCAAATTATCACGTAATTTGATAAAATTATATAACAAAAAAATTGCGTTCTTACCAAGATTTATTAACGAAATAATTTTGTGGCGCTATAATCTCCCTCTTATAAGTACTTAATATATTTACTAAAAAAAACTTTCGCATAATCAAATAAACAAATAAATTTTATGAAAAAAAAATTAACATACAATAAAACATAAATTAAAATAGAATTTTAAATTTTTTTTTTTTGGTTGATAAAGAAAAACAGTGTACAAGAAGAGACGAAAAAACAGTGTATATAAATTTAAGTCAAAATTATTAAGCCAAGCTAATAAAAACAAAATATATCAAAATTCAAAATATTTGAAAAAAATTTAATGTGAAAAAAAGCACAACTGAAGTTTTTGTATTTGGTTGGCTTGAAATTTCTTGTGTGTATACAAACAAAATATTAATTTTATGAAATTTATAATTTTAATCTAGTAAAATGGTTTTTTTTTTTAAATATTTGCACTGAAAAAAAATTATGTATTTAATTTTTCTAATCACGTCGTCGGAATGAATTCATTTCAATATCATCGTCTCTTCTCTTCTTGTGGTGCTCTCAGAATAAAGTAAAATTTCTAAATTTCAAAACAGTTGAACTTGGATAAAATTGGAATTTTAAAATTCATTATTGTCACAAGAAAATATTGATAACGGTCAAGATAATGTCGAAAAGCTTCTCAGAAATTATTAAAAAAACTCAAATTTATTCTGAAAATTTTTAAAACTGATGTCAACAAATTAAACTGTACTTCTTTCTGACATTTTTTAAGTTGGTAATTTTATTTAAAGTCTAGGAAGGATTCAAATAGATTATGTTATGGTCAAAAATTTCATTCATGAAGCATCAGATGCAAGTCATGAGAATAGAAATGAATATTTTCGGGTTTAACTCAAATCAGTCCTATGTGATACCAGCAAGAAGCAATGATATAGCATTTAAAATTCTACAGTTTTCATTAGTGATGTATAAATTGTTGCTAAATAGATGTAGGCTAAGTTATCTAGCCTAATTTCTTCCTAAGTTCAGTTTATTCAGATTCTGAGTATGACATTTGGAAATCCATTCTAGTTCTTTCTGTTCCAACCATTAAATTTTTGGTGGAATTTGGAATAATTTATTTTAAAATTGTTCTAATTATCTAGTTTCTACTGTAAGTAATAATATTTTTTAGCCAACATTCCAAACGTCGTCTAGAGATATTTTATATCCATTCGTCTTTTTTTACACATTTGATCTTTTTTTTTTTCTTTTTTTGCAAAATTTTCTGCTTGGCTCTTTACAAATTCACAGCTTGTTGCTTGTTGTCATATAGTAAGCTCTTACTTGTAACAACAAACTCGTTCCAAAAAAAAAAAAAACTAAAATACCACGAACAAGCAAAAAAATGTTTGTACTATAAAATTATCAATTTTTTTCTGTCTGGATGAATTTATGCTTAGACGCCTTAATTTCGTCTGTCCGTTCTTACGTCTGTTCTATGTACAAATATTAAAATTTTCTTTACATAAATTTTCTTTTATTAGATATTTCTGCTTAATACTCGTAGTAGTTCTTGTCATACCTATTAAATTTGGCTAACTTATCTTGAAAGTTTGGCGATCAGACAAAAAAAAAATAAATTTTCTTGATAATTTTCAAATTTTACCCAGAAATAACGAGGGGGCTCGCCTTTTTCTTTTTGGTTTTGCTATCAAACATTTAAAATTCTATATACATAAAATATTTATGACAAAATATTTTTATATTTTTGAGTGGGAAATTTAATTATTTAATTTTTTAGTAATATTGCGTCAGATATTCCCAAAAAAAAAAAAATGACAAAATATAAAATTCAGAGAGACGGAGACCACAAAAATTTATTAGTTGCTTCGAAAATTTCATTTTATTATACAGGGTGGGCGCCGCGCGAAATAGGTGATTGACTGACTGTACACCACCAACCAAGCTACTTTTTAAAAATTAAAATATCTTAATATTTAACTACCCGCTTTCAATTGAAATGAAGTTTTTACAGGTAGGGGGCAGATATTTAAGTAGATTTTTTTTATATTTGAAAGAGGACATGAAAGAAGTTTTTTTAATGAAAATTTATCCAAAAAAAAAATCCAATTCGAAAAGCCTGTAGGTTCCAAACCCACAATGCTACGGAAAATCTTAATAGCTTGTCTTAAAGGCTTGCATAATATCTATCCAACAAGATCTAAATCAAATTCATCCATTCAGTCATTGATAGGTTATGGACCCAAAAATCATGTCACTTTTTTTAGAGGTAGAACTTGAAGCTTGTAGCACGATTTGGGGGCCAAATACAGGAAAGTATACTGCTACAATTATTTCCTTCAAATACTATACCACAAAAAGCATGGTACTGGTACATATACCGACCGTTGATCATCTATTTCACATCCAACACCCTGTATAGAAAATGAAAGTTTTTTTTTTGTTTTGTTTTTCTCTTGTTTTTATAGTTCACGAAATGTTAATGCACTTTTTGGATATATTTATAAAAATTCACGACGAAAATTCGGGGCAATGAGTAAAATTTAAATTTTTTTTTTTTTTTTGTTTATTTTTAGATTTGATCCGAAAATGAAAGTTTTCGTAATATAAATTGTTTTTTTTTTTGTTTTGTTTCAATGTTGGAAATCACGGAATTCCAAAACAAATAAAAATTAAAAAAAAAAAAAGTTGTTGTCCTTTAAGGTTAATTGCACTGTGAGAATTAAAAAAAAACATAATAAATCTACACTTAAAACCTTGAATAATGATTTATATAAGTAGAAAACTTCAACGAAAAAAATAGCATGCAATTCTTTTTTGTGACTCCTACTTGAAGATTAAATATATTTTTTTAATAATTTAAGATAAAATCATTTTTTATTTAATTATTGTTATTTTTTATTTATTCAAGTGTTTTTTTTTTTTAAATGCTCTTAAAGGTTATTTTTTTTTTTTAATATTATAATTCTTCATTTCTTTCCAATGACACAAGTTTTTTATTTAAACTGACTAAGATTGTAAAAAATTTGAATTTTAAAAGTATTGAAAAAATTATTAGATTAATTAGAATTTCAAATTGCATGTTAACAGGTGTTTTTTTCTGTATCGAAATTATTTTTAGGTTTATTTATATTTTTTTTGATAAAAAAAATTTCGATTTATGTGGGAATGAGTCTTAAATATTTTCTGTATTTACAAGGATTAAATATAATAATTAAAATAGAAAACACAGAAGTTAATCAAAATATGGTTTAGTAAAGATAACAGAAAATTATTTGTGTACCACTTTTATGTATACACGTACACGTATAAATTGGATCATAATTTTAATTGTTGTTGGAGAATTTTTTGTTTATTTTGTATTTATGATAAAATAAATAAATTATTTAAGTAAAGTAATAAATATATATTTCTAAATTTAAGCACTTAAGTATATAGTATTTATTACCAAGGGGGATATTTTGAAAATACGTAAATATTTGTTAAGTGATATAAATAGTCTCAAATTAAAATAAACAATAAATAGGTCATCTATATATTAATTTATTATCCTTAAATTGGAATTTGTTACAACTTCAAATTTAACATTAAAAACCATTTTCTAAATTCAAATATCAAATAAATTTTGGTAATAAATAACTTTTCAAAATTTGTAAAATTAGATTAGGAGCTTGCACTTTTAAGTGGTCCTAATATCGACATATATTCCTAAGGGTGTAGTAGTAATATTACTACAGAGAGATATAGTGATTGTATTTTGATATTATCTTAAAAAGCATTATGTGATCTAGTTTAGTATCGTAGCACAGAGTTCATTATTAAGTCCCTAATCTATTTTCTAAGCTTTTCTATTACCTTGTGAATTACTTTGTTGTAGATAAGAAGAACATGAAATTCAATTAGTCCTAACATAAAATCGCGAAACAGAAGTAAAATAGCAAACCACAAGTAAAATTTGAAACAACAACAACGTGTAACATGAAAGCTAGTAAGCATTCAAAGCACAAATAATTTTATCATCGACCCACACATTTTTTATAATCGTATTTAATATTTCAGTAAATTGAAATACTTCATTACGAAAACGAATCATAATTTTATAATCAAACTGTTGGTTTACATTGAAATTTTTATATCACTTCATTAATTTAAATATTTTGCTTCTAAGTTTTTGCAATAGATGGCTATTATAAAATATCCTTTGCGGGGTAATTTAAAAAATGTGGCATGGAATTTTATAATACTGAATTAATTTGCTTGCATTAAATTACATTTTTAAATACTGTATAATAATTTCTAAAAATTGAAAATAATACTTTCATATTTTAGAAACAATTTACTATCCATTTATTGGACAACAAATATTTCCAACTAATTTATGTAAAAAAATTCAAATGTTTTTTTATTTGGATATTTCGAGTTTATTAAATCCCTTTGCATGTTTAAACTATTACTTCATTTATTATAATAATTTTTTTTTATAGTTTTTATCAATCACACACCTTAAGGTGCACCATACTGTTAGAGAAAAACCTTTAATCCTCAAAAACATTAAATTTATTTTAAAATACTTAAATCGTAACGATAAGGACAAATCTTGATATATTCTTTCTTTCATTTGTTTTGATTGAGAACTTTTTGAAATTTTCATATTTCTCAAGTGCTCACGCTAAAAAAATATAAGTAATAAAAAAGTAACAAAATAAAATTTCGTCCTTTATAATTTTTGCCATATGAATTCCTAATAAATTTTCTATTTTTGGGATATAATAAAAATGAAATTCTATAGAAAATAATAGTGTTGTGTGTGGGTGTAACACATGTACACATAATGTCTCGGATATAAAAGTTCATATTTATCGAGTTAGTGAGAAAAAGGAAATATAAATATTCAAGGATTTATTATTTATTATAAGCTATTACCAATTACCATTCCATCGAATATTTATTGGTGGTTATTTTTAATAATAGAAATAATGTATGACAAAATTTATTTCACCTGGCTTCAAAGTATAAATCCTTAATTTTTATTGTTTCGATGAGAGAATGAAGGATTATTTGTTTTAAGGTTGAAGTACGAAAAGTCCTTAACCTTTTTTTGTTGTGTGTATGGAATTTATTCAAATTTTTATTAATAAGAATTTCTAAATTCGTGGTTGTTATGAAGGATTTAGAATTGTAATTGTTTTTTGACTTGACATAAACTTACAAAAAATATTGATTTAATTTTGGGTTTTTTTTTTATGAATTTTCGTATTGCAGTGGGAAAGTAGTCTGAGATATGGAATCACAAAATGAGTTGGAACTTCAGAAAACATTAGAGATTTTAGAAGGGGTGAGGCATTACAGAAATTTCATTGGCCCAATATTAAGTAAATTGAATCAATCTTAGGCTGGTTTCGTTCAATATATTTGTTGCTATTTGTTGCTGTGCTTTGATGAGCTTTTTCTTGCTACATATATGAGAAAATGTATTTCTACTTGTAGCATTATCTCTCACAAGGACTTTTAGCAGTGCAATATCCATTCATTTGATCAGACAAACTACTTTTTTTCTTACATAATTTGATGGGAAGAAATTGTGAATGACCTAAATTTGCTATTGAATCATTTGAGATTGTAACGATAGTCATTACTTTTATGTATTACTTATGTTTATCTCAGAATGACTTTTATTGTATTTTAGACTAAATTTCGCTATCAAAAATAATTATTAAAAAAAAAAATTTAATTTCTGTACACATTTGTAAGGAAATTCCATCGAAAATTTTAAATTCTCTATTTAATCAAATTATTAATATTCCCGCTTTGTATAACCAAATAACATTGAAATGAAATTAACATTTTTTTTTATTATAATTTGTATAATTGTCAATTATTTACATCAGAGACTATTTATATCGAAAAAAGAACCATATAAAACTAACCCATTACACCTCAGGGGTATACAAAAAAACATTCAATTTAAGATCCTTTAATTAACAATGACCTTACTGTTTAATTTACAAATAGCCAAACTAACCATTGTCAATCTAACCACTTTTTTTTTGGTATATTAGCTCATTGTTATGCCACCAACAGAACTGAGCCAAAGGAAAAAAAAAAGCTTTTTACATTTAATTAAATTAATATAAACGCAGTTCTTTTATTTGGTAAATCATCAAAGTCTGGTAATTTTTACTTTTTATAACCATCAAAAATACTAAATATATATAAAAAAACGGGTGGGGGGCTGTAAAATATAGAATTTCGACAAATATTCAACAAGAATTTTTTAGTAAAATAAAAATTTCATAGCAAAATGCCGTCATCATGACCAAATATCTAAAAATGCCAACAATAAAATGTCCTTTAAAAAAGGAAGAGTATTTTTAATTTTTTTCCACATAAACATAGAAGAAATAATATTATAGAAAAAAAAGACGTACGACACTATTAAACCTCCTTCAAATAAAAAGAATTCAAATTGTTTAATAATTGAGGTTAAAATTCTAATTATAGGATTGGAATAATACAAAATGATAATAACAACAATGTTATACTCTTTCCATTACTATATGATGTAGTATATAGTTTTTTGTAGCTCGTGGCTCACTGACATGTAGATAATTAAGAGGATAGGTTAGTGATAGGATATATAAGTTATTTTAAGTACGAGGGTAGAATTTTGAATATGTACTTCATTATTGTAGGGTTTCAGACAGTAATTTCAACCAGAACTTAATTATTTCAAACAGAACACTTCAACTGTCAAATTGACTTTTTATATAAACAAAGTGAACTGGTGTCCAGGCTATAATTTGAAAATCTTTACTCAATTTTTGAAAATGTAGACTTAAATTTTTGATAATTTATTAGATATTTCTTACTAATTTGTAAAAAAATATTCTGAAGATCGTCTTTAGACGTTAATTGTAATTCGATTTTGGGTCTACTATCCGAAACAGAATTTAGTTGCTGAATTGTTATACTTAGTAACTAATTTTGTTTCACTTTCCTAAATCACAAAATATCTAATGATCAGCAAGCTGATCATTAGATCATTAGAAGTGATTTCCACTAGATGAGAGGTAAAACGTTCGGTTATAGGGCCTTATTCAAAATGGTTGATTATTCAAAATTTAAACTAGTAATTGTTGCATAATCAAGAAGTTAAACACAAAATATCAAATGATATTAAATGACCGGTAAAAGGATCAATTGACGGTTCGGTTATACGACCATATTAAAAATTGTCGATTATAGGGTCTTATTTCAAGTTTATTTCAATTGCATCAAGAATTTACTGGAGAATATTTCATCATTGAACTGGCTAATTAGAAATATAGATAATATGTTGCTGGTGGCTTAAGCTTCCGCATTAAATGTCGCGAAACAAATAACTATCGATGAGCCCATTTTTTCCAGGCAACTTTCAATATTGAGTCTTCAAAACTTCCCTCGTTTTTGAACAACACTTATATGTTCTTTTATAGCTGGTTTGCATTTAATATTTTTTCCCACATATACAAATATAATTATATGTTTCAGTAACTCGCGTCATCGTCCTTTTTCTTTCAAAACTACTTCTTTCCACTGCTTTGAACACAAAAACAAATTTGAAAAAAAAAAAAAGCTTTTCATTTTCTAATTTTTTTTTTATACAAAACAAATTTTTCTCTCTCTTAACAGTTTTTCCCATATAATAACAAAAGGGATTGGTATTTTGATTGTATATTTTCCTATTGTTTTGTGGAAAAATTATTTGTCGAACACAATCATAAAAAAAAAGGAATTTTTGTTATGGTTTTGGTGCCTTTTTTTCACATTTTCTTTATTTTATTTTTATTATGTTGTGTTTTTTGTGTTCATATAAAAAAGTCGATAAAAAAATTATATAAAGAAAAAAACTACACACACAAAAAAAAAGGAAAAACTTTATAATATCGCGATGAAAATTTCAGTTTGATAATCTTTTCACACACAAGTTTTTCTCTGTTGTTATTATTTGAAGTTTCCTTCTATTTTTGTTTTGTTGGTTTGGTAGTAATCGAAAGGATTTCCACCTTTATAGCTGTGTTTAAAATAATTTGTTAAAAAAAGGAAAATTTCATAAATAAAATATAAATTTTACTATAGTTAGGTCTTTAAAAAAATTAGCTTTAATTGACCCGGTGATTTTGTTTTGTTTGGTTTGTGAAATTTTGAAAAAAACTTGTGTAAATTTTTATAATTTTAAATTTGTAATAATTTAATTTTTGGGTTAAAAATACTTTTAAGGATTTTTCAAAATATTTAGTGTATTTCTTACACTTTAATTTGGTTTTAGTAGTGAAACGTAATTAAAGGATTTTTTAATAATTTTTGTATCCTTATTGCGTAATTTTTTTAGGTATTTAATTATAATTTTTATTGACAAGATTACGACTAACAGAAAAATCATAAATAATTTCATGAAAATTCGAATTTACGTCGATAAAACGATAATTTAATTACTTTATGGGTAAACAAAATTTACCTTTAATGGAAATTGATTTCCAAATACACCAAGGACGAAATGTATTTTAAGTAGAAAATTAAAAATTTAATGATAAGATTTGAATTTTTTCATTTTTTTAAACAATTTTAAATTATTTCTAAATGTTCAAGAAGTTGTCCAGTCTTTAATCAGTAGCTAAATTATCTAAAATTATCTATTTTCCTGTTGAGATAAGTAATTTATAAATTAATTTTATTTGAAAATAATTTGATTTTATTTTAAACTGATTAAAAATTTAATTAAAAAATCATCAAATTATAATTAAAAGTTATCAAAAAAAATGTCCGGTAACTTGAAAATTATGAATGAATATTTTCCAAAATACTAAATTAAAAATTAATACATAATAATTTTCACATTTCTCAATTTAATGTAAAATTAACAGAAATTGCTGTAAGAATTTTAGGTGAACCAAATACTTGCAGTGGTCATGCCTCTTTGATCTTCTAGTAATCACTAAAATTTAATCTTACCAATCATTTGTGAATTTTCTGATAGGTAATTTTACAAGATTGTCCATTGATATTTATTAGAATTCATTTTTGAAAGAATATTCACTAAAATTTTCGAAAATTTAATTCATTTGTTGAAAAAATTAAACAGAAATTAACAGAAAAATTTGAAATTTAAAAAAGTCAAATTTGAACTTCCAACAATAGTCGAATTTGATCCAAAAATATCATAAATAATTTTCGAAAATTTAGTCCTTTACTAAAATAATTGAATCACAATTGAAAAATTCAGTCTCTTCTACTAATCGAATCATTAAATACTAACTATAAATGCCATCATTCTAGCATTCTACTACTGTACTTGTGTATAACACTTATAAATAGTGTATAACAGTTTTTCTGATTCACATATCCAAAATCCAAAAGTAAAAATTGACCTACTTTTCGCAATAATATATTAATTTCAAATATAGTTATGTGATCCACCGATCCTTTCACAAACCAACAACAACAACAAAAATTGATCCAATCCTAAAAATAATCTCATTCAGAATTTGAATTTTAAATTATTTTCTACAAACAAATTTTTTTTTTTGGTTTTTTTCTTCTTAGAATTTGACATTGACATAAATTAAACATTAAAAATGAAAATAATAAAATAAACAAGTTTTTTTTTTCCTTTAAAATAAATTAATTTTTTAATATTTAAATTTTAATTTAAAACAAAATTTTGTTATATAATTTTTTTATTATACTTTCTTGTTTATAATAATTTTAAAATTGTTGGCGGGCCACAAGAAAAAAAAGCATAAACTCTGAAAAATTAATCTAACAAAAAAAAAAAACGAATTAATGAACGCCACTCTTTTTATGCTTGCCAACCAAAAAATTTGTAATATAAAACTTTTTTGGTTAAGTAAAAAAGATTTTAAATTTAAAATTTTATTGCATCACACATTTTCTTTTGAGAAAATTCTGAAAATTCTTCTTGAAAAAAAAAATATAATTAAAAATTACCATTCTCAAATTTTTTCATTAAAAAAAAAAATATACATTTAAACGCCACAACACAGAACACACAAAAATAATTGCGTGAAAGATCGCCAAAAATTATTTCAAATAAACTAATTTTTTTAGGTCATAAATCTTTAAAAATAGGTAAAATACACGCAGTAGCAAAAACTATACACGTAAAAAAATTGTACGTACACACAAAAATTTAAATAGAAACTAAAATTTTACTAAAATTTTAAAACTACTTAAAAAAAAATTCATTTTTTCAGTCTTTAAATAATCTTATTTAAGTTGGTTTAAAATTTTTATAGCTTCTAGAAATTTTTTTTTTGCAAAATTAAAAAATTTAAACATAAAAAAAATTAAAAATCATAAATTAATTAAAATTTTAATTAAAAAATTGAAGGAAAAACATGTAAACAAAACAAAAAAAAAAAGAACATTTTTCGTTTTTTGTTTATTATTTTTACCAAAAAAAAATTATGAAAATTTTTATTTTATTTTTTTGTGGTTTTTGTAAAATAAACAAAAAACAAAAATTTGAAATTTAACAAATTTAATTTATTTATTTTTTTTTCTGTGCAGAAAAATCTGTTTAAATATTTTTGCAATGTGACTGTAAAAGAATAAAAGATTAAAGAAAATTATTGAAAATAAAAAAGTGTTTAAATAAAAATAAACTAAAAAAAAAAAAATATTCAAAAATAAATCAACAATAAAAAAAAACATTAAATAAAATTAAAATTTGAATTTCTACAACATTAAAAAAAATTAAAGAGTATGAAAACTTGCGAATTGTCAACAAAAATTACTACAACATCTTTAAAACCACCGCCAGTAACAACTGGATCACATCCATTAGTTGTGTCTGTGGAAGATGTTTCTAGTAAAACAGCAGCAACAACAACAACAACAAAACCAATTAAAATACCAACATCATCTAAAAAATTATTAGATCGTTTTACGGTAACAAAAGTATATGAAGAAAATTTTATATCATTACCAAAATTAAATACAAAAATTAAATTATGTCAAAGTTATGATGAAAGTCGAATTATAAATAATAAATCAACAAAATTATTAAATAATAAACGATTATCATCAGATAATAATGATTCATTATTATTAGCACAAAATGATGATGATGATGATGATGAAATTGAATTAACAAAACTAACACCAGATGGCTATAGCAGTAGTAGTAGTAATCATTTATTAAATAAACCACCATTTAAATTATTATCACAGGATAGTGGTATTGAAAGTGTTGGTGGTAATAGTGATACATTAAGTCGACGTAATACAAAATCATCATCAACATCATCATCAACATCATTATTACAATCAGATCATTCAAATTCAAAAGATTCTGGTTATTTAGTAACTGTAAATGATGTTGATGATCAAATTGATGAAAATGGTATTATTGATAATAATCAAAATGAATTAATTAATCAAAAGAATGGTTCATCATCAAATACAACAACAACAGCTAGCACTATTGTTAGTCCAAAAAATGATAATAATAATAAAAATGAGAAATTATCAAAAAAATATAATAAAAAGAAAATTGAAGAAAATAATAATAATAATAATGATGATGATGTGAATTTAATTGAAGAAAACATAAAAGTAATTGTTGATGATGATGATGATGATGATGCTGATGATGAAACAGAAGATGTTGATATAATTACAATTGTTGATGATCCATTGAAGCCGCCAAATAATAATAATGATTTTCCAATATTATTTCCAATGTCTGGTGGTGGTGGTGGTGGTGGTGGACCAGAAGAATTAATTATTGATAAAAAATTAATTAATCGTAAAGATGGTTTAAAAGATACTATGTATTATTTAGATGAATTTGGTAGTCCAAAATTACGAGAAAAATATTGGCGTAAGGAGATGATTAAAAAAGCTAAAAAAGATGCTAAAAAAACCAAAGAAAAATATAAATTATTAAAGAAACAAGAAAATAATATTAAAAATGATGATGATGATGATAATAATAATCAAAATAATTGTGATGATATTATTAATGATAATAATATCAATAACTGTGATAATAGTAATAGTAATAATAATAATAATTTAGATAATTCAAATTTTATTGATAATAATAATTATAATAATGAAAGGAAACTATCAACAACATCATCACCAAGTTGTGTTAATTGGACAAAAATTTGTAAAAAATTTAAAAATATTTTAAGTAAGTTAAAACAATAAATTTTCATTTTAATTAATTTCCAATAAGTTTATCTCCTAGGGGTGTGAGGATAGTTTATTTTCGTCTTAATTATCATTTCAATTTAATATATCAAATTTCTCAAATTTTGGTTAAATTTTACACGCAAATTCATGTTGAACTGTACAAACAAACAAAATTTACTTTTACCCAGGTCAAATTAGTGTTTCTAAATCACAAATATTGAAAATTTACGTATGGGAATAAATTTTTTTTATTAAAATTTCTGCGAAATTATTTGACCATTTGCCAAAAAAAAAAATTTAATTTTGGATTTTCACACAAAAAAAAAACGAAGATTATTAAAAATAAAGAAAAATTGTGTTTTAGCATAAAAAAAAATTGTTTATAAAAAAAGATAATTTCGAGCATATCAACAGGACAAATAAATCTGTAGTAAAAAAAAAACTATTATTAAACGGTGGCGTGTTTCTAGACATTGAATCATCAATTTTCGTGTTCTTTTTTTTTCAAATGATGGTCTCAAGAAATATTATTTTTAATTTTATTTTTTTATATATATCAATGACGATATCATCATTGAAAGAATTTTTCTTCTTCCTTGAAATGTCATAATATTTTTTTTTTAGATAAAAAAGTGAATTTTAATTCATAAAAAAAAATTTTCAGTGTTAAATTTATTTTTAAACATAATTTTTGCAAAAACAAAAAAAAACAGAAATTACTTAAATTCAATGTTGGGCAGATAAGACAGAAAAAAATGTAATTCAAATAACTTTACGTCAAAAGTATATTTATTTGAAATTACTGTAATTTGAGAGGTTTACCTTCCCATAATATTATTTTCACTTGTAAACTAAGATCTCACTCTTACTGAAATTTTGTCGTTCAATCTTTTTTTTGGTATCTTCAATTTTAATTAAAGATTAAAATTTTTTATTTGTAAATTTTGATAAACTTTGATTTCGAAAGGTTATATTAATTATATTCTTAATTTTTTTTTATATAAATTTTTGGCTTGGTGACATTTTGGTTATCACAAGATTTTTATATTCGCCAGTTAATAAAAATGGAATTATTACGGAATGATATTATTGACCTGTTAAAATTTAATTATTAAAATTGTTTTATTTTGCGATATTGTGTTTGTTGCCACATACATTATTTATAGAGGTGTGCTAATCATTTAATTCAATTGATTATGAAAAATAGCATTCAGGGATTTTTCGAATAAATTTAATTGGCATTAACTCATTTTGACATTTCTGCCTTCGTTGGTAATTTAATCATTTAATTGTTTTCTATGGGATATTATTCAATTTAATAAATTTAGTCTTGTTTTGCAAAACAAATAAAGTATATTTGTTAGCCAAAAGTCAACTATTCACTACCTGTAAAAGAAATACTAGAAAAGTAATTAATTGTCTGTTAATATAAAACTGTTAACTGTTTTGTCTTTTTTGCAAAACTAAAAAAATAATAAAATTCCAAACTGTTAAATAGATGTAAAATTAATTCTAGAAATCTGTAAATTGTCTGTTATCTAAAAGTTATTTCTACATTAACTGTTATCTATCTGTTATCTAACTGTTAAGTCGTTTATCTAATTATTATCTAGTCTAGATATCAATTTTTATGTAACTGTTATTCAACTGTTAGTCAACTGTTATTCAACTGTTATTGTATGTAAATTTGTATATTAATTAATTCCTACATTATTTTAATAATCATTTATCAGTCTGGCCACAATTACCCGGAATTGGATGGACAGCCGCCATCAATCTTCATTAATATAGTTGTTATTATTTTCAATCATATTAAAATTATATTTCTCTCTGATTTGGCCTTTTAAATAATTTTAGTATTTATTATTTATTAAATTTATTTATACATTATTGAATTTCGGCAAGTCACTCAATGATAATCTTTCACAAAACACAATCTATAAACAATTTATTGGCTAATTTTAAAATAGATAAACTCATTTTTTTTTTAATAATAAACAATTTTATTATTTTTGGAATAAATAAATTGAATTTAAAGTAATTTTATTTTTCTTTAAAATTAAAGTAAACAAATTTATAAAACTTTTTCTCAGATTAAAATTAATGGCCTCAAAAATAAAATAATAAAAATTTACTTTATTTTTCATTATTTTAAAGAACAATTAATCAAAATTTTAATCTAATTTTTGTTATTTTTCAAAAAATTTAAATAATATTAAAAGATTAAGAAGCAAAATCAAACTAATAACGAGCGTATAGCAACAACAATTAAAAATTCTGAAATTTTCA
Organism: Empis stercorea; assembly: GCA_949752835.1. Taxonomy (NCBI): domain Eukaryota; kingdom Metazoa; phylum Arthropoda; class Insecta; order Diptera; family Empididae; genus Empis; species Empis stercorea. The sequence goes on from OX457087.1 coordinate 6,780,951, forward strand.
AAGTAGTTTAAATTTTTTATAATTTTGTTACTTATTATTTTTTTTTTCCAAACATAAAAAAAAATTATCATAAATTTTTGTTTTTTGTCAACAAATTTATTTATTTTTCCAACTGTTCTACCAAAAATTATGTATAACTAGATGGATGTTTTCATATATCTGGTAATATATGAAAATTCAATTTCTATATTATAAATTGTAGTACCCCATTCACTCAAATTATTATTTTTACTCAAATTCTAGTGAGTTATTTATGACCAATGACTTAAAAACCAACAATCAACGTGCGTTTATTTTCGTTAGAGAATTTTTTTATATTCAAAGCAATAATTTCATTTCATATAAAAAAACGTTTTTTTTTTTGTTTTTTCTTCGCACATACATATGTATGATTGTATTGCATAATCTTATGAATAGTTTTGTTGGTATTCGCACATTTGAAAATTTTCTAATTCATAAATAAATTCTAATTTTCAATTTTAGCTAAAGGAAATATAGTTTCTTCTATATTTGAAGAATAGTACAGGCGTTTGGGTATTTTTGGTAATATCGATAAACAAATGCATGGAATATTTCATGAAATGAATTAAACATATAATTATTTTAATCTTTTAATCTTAACCTTTTTAGAAATATTTTAATCTTTTCTAAATTGAATTAATAAATTTTTCATTTCAATTCACATTTTTTCAAACTAAATTAAAGCTAACCAAATTTTAAATATATATGAATATAATATTGTATAATCAGAAAATATTATTAATTTATTGATTTGTTAAATATATTGTATAATCATGAAATATTCCATGCATTTGTTTATCGATATTACCAAAAATACCCAAACGCCTGTACTATTCTTCAAATATAGAAGAAACTATATTTCCTTTAGCTAAAATTGAAAATTAGAATTTATTTATGAATTAGAAAATTTTCAAATGTGCGAATACCAACAAAACTATTCATAAGATTATGCAATACAATCATACATATGTATGTGCGAAGAAAAAACAAAAAAAAAAACGTTTTTTTATATGAAATGAAATTATTGCTTTGAATATAAAAAAATTCTCTAACGAAAATAAACGCACGTTGATTGTTGGTTTTTAAGTCATTGGTCATAAATAACTCACTAGAATTTGAGTAAAAATAATAATTTGAGTGAATGGGGTACTACAATTTATAATATAGAAATTGAATTTTCATATATTACCAGATATATGAAAACATCCATCTAGTTATACATAATTTTTGGTTCTACTAAAATATAAAAATCCGAACAAGTCGAAACTCCAGAAAAACATTTTTTGTTTATCTTAGATGTTTAATCACAAAAATCTTTGATACTTAAATAAATGTTTATGAAAATGAACCATTTTATTGTAATTGAACCATTTATCTGATAATTACCCAATAATTTGTGCAAATAAAATTTTATGGTGTAAAAATCAAAAAAAATAAATTTTCAAAAGATTAGATTAAAAAAATGTTTGAAAATGAAAGGAATTTATTGAAATTTATATAAAAATTTTGTAATCTAAAAATCATAAAAAATTATGTTTAAGATAATTAAATTTTTTTTTTTAAATCTATAAATATTGATAAGCTATGATTGGCATTACTGTAGCAGTTAAACTGAGTAGTTTTTGTCGTAATAAATTTAGCGCCAATCTTTCTATTTACGTCTATGACCTTAGAGTATTTCAGTCTCTGACATAATAATTGCGAGTCCATCTGTAGGGGCTGCGATGATGAAGAAGAAACGGTGCAGGTATCCGACGAATAAAGATCGAGGCATTTGGAAGATTGACGGATTTGGTAAAATATTTATTGATGGATATTTCGGAGGCGAGGATTTATAAGTCGGTCAGGATCATCCCTTTTATGACAGAAGTATAGGGTGGTCGAATTGCTGTAGGGACACATAGTATTCAACCGCCGGTGAGGGTGTCCAACGGGACTCTTTTAACCTTGGTTAGTGAGGGACTCGATTTTCCACCCCTTTCATACCAATTGAGCATAATTGATAGTACAGAGATTAGTTTGTCTCCAGTGCTTGATAATACAATGTAATTGATTTGCCTATAATCTCGAAATCACTTATAAATTTAATTTATAATACCAAATCCTATACCCAAAATCAAAATTTTCGTTACATTTTAATTTCAATATTTAAATTTCCAATAAAAATAAAATAAATTATAAAATATTTAAAATTTTATTTCTTCAATTTATATAAATTAAATTCTAAATGACATGCGTTTAATAAAATTGACATTTAAACCAAAATTCATTTTTTTTATCAATTAACAATTGTCATTTTTATCATAAATAATTAATTTAAAAAAAAAAATGGAAGTCAATTTAAAATTGATTTTTATTTAAATATGACAAATTGATCAAAATGTTTAAGAAAAATCAATTTAAATCTGAAAACATTGTAATTCGTTATTGTCCCTTGGCATAACAACATATAAAAATTCATTTTATGTTTTGGGTTTAAGACGATGGTTGGGTGTAAACAATGTTTGAATAAAAACAAAAATTTAATAATTTTCTTGAAAATTAATTTTTATTTAATTTAAAAACAAATAATTTTTTTTATAGTTTTTTCTTTTTGTTGATTTTCTCCAATATTTTTTTAATTAAAATGTCAACTTAAAAGTCAATATATAATTTTTTTTTATGTTGTGTGGTTTTTATATTTTATGGGTTTTTTGATTAAAAATCATTTTTCCAAATACTTTTTTTTGATAGAAAATTAGTTATACGAAGACTTAAAATTAAATAAAAGCTTTTAGTAATTTTTTTGGTTTTTTTGGGGGAAATTTAAAAGCTTTTTTTGTCTTAAGAGAATTTTGGTTAAAAAGTAATTTAAAAATTTACATACTAAAGTAAAGAGTTGTGTGAAAAAGAATTGTGTGATGAGAGAGAAATGATGTGAAAATGCTTTTAAATTTCGTTAAAATTGAGTTTTTCCATAAATTGGAAAACCAGAAAGTCGTAAATTGTCACTTCAGAAATTATTTTATTGTCCTTTAAATATTTTTTTAATAAATTTAATTGAAATTTAATTGATTTTAGTCATAAATTATTAAATTTTTGAATTAAATTATTAAAAAAAGCATCAAAGCAAAACATTTTTTTTTTTTCATTTTGAAAATTGCTAAAACAATTTTATAAAATCAAATTTGATAATTCAATTATCACCTTTACTGTCATCACTATATCGTGTGTTAATTGATTAAGAATTCTGAACTTTCATTGTAAATTTCATTTTTCAATAATTTAATATTTTTTTTAGCTTTTTTGGGGCAGTTTGTGCTGAATATGAAATTTCGTCATTGGTTCAAAATTACGTCATTGGTTCCTTGCTTCATCAGTAGACTAAGAATTAATGCCGATTTGATTTATATAGTAACCAAAAGAAAATGTTGAGACAAAAATCTCCCATTTTTAATATGTTTTATTAATTTTAAGCTGTAATTAATTATAATAAATTGGAACAGATTGAATCTTTGTTTCACATTGTGGTACTACTTCCTTAAATTAAAGTAATGTGGCGACATCTGAAACTTATAAGTCGAATACCTTTGAATTTCTTACTATAGTTTAGTGTGATTTAATTATGTGTCCCATATGACTACACTGTCCTATGTACAAATGTACATGTTCATGTCTACTATATACTTGACTTAATGCACGGATAATTCTAAAATATAAAATTTCTCATTTGACAACAAAAATTCTAAATATAAAAATTTCAAATAAAATGATTTTAGTAATTTGGAAAATAAATTTAAATGCAAAATGCATGCAATAACTCATAAATATTTATCACACACTGATCACAATTTTTTTTCTTCTAATATAAATTTTAATGGAAAAAAAAAATTTCCATATTCCGTCAATAATTTTCTACTCTAATTCCTATCAAAAATAAATAAATCAAATTTCTATTTTAATATGCAAATAAAATTTATTTTAATCGATTTTTTTTAGTTATTTAGAATCATTTTTTTTTTCCATTTCAATTATAATTTATAATACAAAAATTTAATCACATGTGAAAGTATCACTTCTTTTTTTTTTGTAATTTAAAAAGGAAAATGTTTGTTTGCCATTAAATAATAATAAAAATATTTTTTTATTGCCCATAAATCATTTTTAAAGTAATTTAAACAAAAAATAATTATTTACAATTTATTTATTTTTTTTTTAATTTAAATACAAAAAAAAAACTAAGAAAATTTACTACATAAAAAATGATAAAGAAAATTTTAAAATTTATTTGCGAATATGTAAATAAATATAATAAATTTGTTTTTATCTAATTTAAGTAGTAAATTTACAAAAGGATTTTACTTGCAGTAGTTGGGAATGAAAAAAGAAAGAGTGTAATTTAGTTTTTGAGGTGTGAATTATAATGTGTTATATAAATTATTAGTATTTTTATATGGTTTAGGGAAAATTCATCACAAAATTCGTCAACAGTGAAGACTTTGATGTTTGTCCCTTTTTTGGGAAAAAGGATTTGAGAACATAGTTTTGTAGACATTCCGTGAATTGTTCAAAAATTTAAATTTGTTGACATTTACATTATTTTTCTGACAAATCATTGTATAATATCAAAATTTTATTAATTTTTTGACAGTTGTCGTTCGTCAACGAGTGATTAGCATTATTTACTAATTTTGTCAATTAATGTCAATTTGATTGAAAATTAATGTCAATTAAAGTCAATTAATGTCAATTTGATTGAAAATTAAAATGAATTTATCTTTGTAATATATTTTTCTCACGATGAATTTTCTACAATGAATTTTTCTAGTATCTCATTTTCATTTTATCTAATTTTTTAAAGGTGTACGCACTTTTCCCACTTTGTTTATTTACGTTTTAAGACAACATAAAAAAATTGACATTATATAAATAAAATTTTCAGAAAAAAAATAAAAGAAATATCAAAGTTTTTTATAAAGTTACTACTTTGGCTGAGAAATTTTTTTAGGTCAAGTAATTATTTACTATACCGTATATAAAAAATAAAAATTTGATATTATTTGAATAAGGAAAAATCTGCACATTAAAAATAAAGTGATTTATTGAATTTTTCTGTTCATAAAAATTATTTCTTTATATATTTATAGGCTATAAAAAGAGATTAAACTTGTTCAAAATTTGTTTAATATAAGAATTTCTGTTTTCCCAGTTTTGCAAATTGAATTAATTTTATAAAAAATAAATTCTAAAAAAAAATGCTTATCAATAAACCTTGGTCCTTGTAAGATAATTTTTACTTTGTTATATACTTAAATTTGGAATCAAAAATGTTATAGATACAATTTATCATTGTGAAATGAGTCAATTTGCAAGGCAAATAACTCAATTAAATACTGTTCAAAGCTTTAAATTGTAATAACTGAAAAGAAGATCAAATTATTATAATCAATTTTTCACCTGAAGGAGTAAGTAATCTATTATACTTAATTTGACTTGATTTCACGGAGGCTTTTAACCTACACACTGACTGAACTCTTGATTTTTCCTACGTGATGATTAACATTTATTTACTTTCCTTAAAGCCACAGCTAAAATTTTCGTTTGATCTTTTAAGCGAAATGAAATATTTTGTGAATTCTAGAAAAAGTAAAATTGCGGCCCACCCATTAATTATCATGCCTATAGCAACAGTGAAATATCCCACATCAGATTATATTTATCATTTAAAAGTATTTATTACTAATAATTCGATAAATTTCGATAATTTTATGATATTACGTTTTCCAAGAGTTTAAAAGTTTAGTTTTTACTTGGCAAATTAATTAATTGATTAAAACACAAAAAGATTAATTACAAAAATTACACCTTCTACAGTGTAAAATTACCATTAAAATTAAGTTAAAATTTTTGACCTAATTTATTTAGTTTGTAAAAAAAAAATCGGCGTGAAAATTTCTCTCATTTTTGTGTCTCGAAGGTGATTTATATTTGTAATAATAAAAAAAAATCTTTGGTACACAACAATTTTATTTTTTGATTGCACAAAAGATGCAATTTTCTTTTAATTATAAAAACTACTGTAATTTGTTTAAACAATTTTTTTTAATTACAAAATTATCCTCTGAGCAACATAAAAACCACAAAATTTATAATTTTTTTTTGCTTTTATGTTGTGTTCTTTTTATTTTGCAATTAATTTTAATCTAAAAAATAATTTAAATTTTTAAATTTTTTTTTTTAGAGCATTGAGACATGAACTCTTTTGCCAAGAATTTTTATTCAATTTAAATTTTATGAATTATTTCAAAATTTAAATTTTCTTATATTTATATTTATTTTTTTCTGTTTATTTTGTAGACATTTTTAAGTTTATAGATAAAAAATTTTTTATGATTATTATTTTTTTTTATATTTAAATAAAAAATCATAAAAAACCGCAGGTAGATTTTTTTTTCTTCTTATAATTAAATATTTCAATATTATAAAAAAAAGGAGTCATAAATTTTCTTGGATTTTTATTTTTAATAGAAAAATTTCTAAAAATATAAAATTTTTTTTTTTTAAATATTTTTTATTAATAAACTTTTATTTTTATTTATTTTTTTTTTGCAAAACAGTTTTAAAAATTAACGAGAATCTAACCTAAAATAAAACCATAGTATTCGGTTAATTTTAAGTTAGATAAGAAATGGAAATAGTCATGTCATAATTTAAATAAAAAATTAAATAGAAATTAGAAAATTTAGGAAGTTAATTTTTATATAATTTCAGAAAGAAAGGAAAATTGGTTAATTTTGAAAATAGTTTTTTGTCAAAAAATTATAGTTTTGAGTCGAGATTGGCTCGAAATTTATTGATTTTCAAGATCATTTTTGTGTTCATATGATATTGAATTTCGAATATTCCAAGAAAATTTATTAGTTTTCTTAGTGAAAATAATATTAATATACTTATTCACTTCCAGTTTACTTAGTTACTATTGATCCATGACCAAAACCCCTATACTATATTCTAAGTATGTACTTTAACTATTGCAACCAATTTGTTGGCCTTAAGATTTTCGGTAATCGTGAAGCAGATTCATCGCATTAAAATTATGAAATATGATAAAAAATACTACTGCTTCGTTTCCTTCACTATTTTGATCCATAATATCTTGAGTGAAATTCTATGTTTTTGAACCATTTTACCTAATTTTTGAATACCAAAGTATAAATACCTTCAAATTTCGAGATTTTATTTAGTATTCTAAAATGATGCAATTTTTGCAACCAGTATTGCCATCTTAGACTTAAATTTGATCAATAAAATTAAATGACAAATTTTCTTTCATTTACGATTAATCAATAACAAAAAAAAAGAAACTCAATAAAATTTTTAGAATTAACTTTCAAAATTTAATTGGTCTAATGATTTTTTGTTCTCATTTAGTTTCGAGTCTCGTTATTTCAATGACTTTTCTCATTATTATACAACAACAACAACAACAACATTAAAAACTCAATAAAGAAAAAAACTAAGAAAATTCGAAATTTTGTTGTTTTGTTTTTGTGTTAATCAGAAAAATTTATCCTCCCTCTTTGGCCCACTTAAAAAAATTTTCAGTTTAATTTTTTTATTGATTGATTGATTTTCAATAAAAAAAAAAAATAATCAAGTGCGCATTATTTTAATTAGTTCATGATTGATTCTCAATTAAAACGGGGTCGTCGTCGTTGTTACGTTTTCGGGAAAAAAGAAAAATTATACTAAAAAAAAATTTACAAATCCAATAAAAAATCCAATAAAATTTATAATAATTTTTAAAAATTATAAATTTAAATAAAAATGTGTATAAAAATTAATATTAATATTTTAATAAATTGCTAAAAAATATTAAATATTAAAAAATTAGAAAATTTATTCTATATTTTTTTTGGTTGATTTTAATTTGAAAATTTTTTAAAAACGGGTCGCATAAAGAAAATTATAAAAATTAAAAGAAAAAAGAAAAAAAATGATATTGATAATATTGAAATTAATGACGAAACAAATAATTATTATATTAAGAAAAATCGTGGTGTTGTTGGTGATTCAAATTCAAATAGTGATTCCGATACAGATAGTAGTTACGATACAACAACGACTACAACAACGACAACTACCTCAACTCGATCATCCTCAAAACAATATAATGATACAAGTATTAAAAATGGGCCAATAATTTTAACCCCATTATCGCACAATCCATAAATTTGTGATTTCAAAAATTTATACTTAATTGTTTTTTGTGTGTTATCAATTTTACAATCACAGTCAAGTGGAATTTATGTTACAATCATTATGGAAAAGTATGTTCACAATATTTTATCATTTTGCTTTAATAAATTTCTTGTATAGTTGAATTAAATCAATCAAAATGTGAAAAATATCTTGGAAATTAACAATTTCTACCCGAAACTTTTTTATGATTATGCAATTATCATAAAAAATGTCACATCGATTTTTTTTTCTTCATGTGATTTTTTTCAAATTGTCAAAGTAGATAAGTTTACATTATTTTGAGAAAAAATCCTCTAAAAAAACTACGTCAATCAAAAAAAAAAAGAAGTCACGATTTATTCTAAATTTAAATAAAACAAAAATAATAGAAAAAAATGCAAATGCGTATCAATGGGTGGGTGCTAGAAAAAAAACTATTAACAATCTTGCGTTCTTCATTTTCTTTTGGCATCCATATAATATTTAAAAAAAAAAACAGTGCTGCCAAATTAGATAATTTAATAAGAAGGTCAAATTCGTAAAATAATGTAAATAAACAAATATAAATAAAATAAATTAAAAAAGTGAAAGTGATTCGTTTATGCTTGGTAAAAGATGATAAATGATTTCCACAGAATTGAAAATTTTAATTAGGAAATTTTGTATTTGCAAAATTTAACTAAATGCAAAAGCATTTGGTGATTTTTTCAAATATGTACAAAAAAACTAATATAAATACTACTTAGTGAAGCAAAGGACGCTAAAAATACCTTTCAAAATAGACATGTACAGTTCTGTTTAATCGTAGCCATTCTTAAGGATCAACAGGTCTTTTCCATGACTGTTCGACCGACTCACTTTTCTCTCTGGCTTCAGATTTTAGACCCACTTTACGCTTGTTTTTTTCTCTCTGACTTCGACCCAATGTTTCTGACCATCTCCAACAATCTTGTCATTTGTTTTTCGTAAAGTGTGACCCATCCACACTCCTATTTTATTCTTTTTAACAAGATGGCCAAAAATCCACACTGGAAATAGAATGTGATATCAAAAAACTAAATGTATTTTCTATTATAAAATTTGATTGTGAAGTAAATTAAGGAAATAAAAGTGACAGGATAATCTGGCGACATAACATTATGTATATACATAAAAAAAAATGTCTTTATTTTATAACAATTCATTGGATGATATTTAAATAACTGTGAGTCAGAAGAGGAATTTAAGTATTCCTTAAAAAGTAGGTTAATGTGTGTATACAATATATTTCTACCCGAAGAATATAAAGAACACCCCATTACCATTTCTCTTCTGTGATGATTGTGTATATTTTAACATAATATAAAAATTCTTTGGTCACAAGCTTTAAGGCGACAACAATAATGGATGGATAATAATAACAATTTTCATGTGATAATCACAAATCAAATAATGATTACAATTTTTTTTTTTTCTACATATTTTCTATGAATTGATTTTCCTTGTTATATACTGTCAAATTATTTTTCTTTGCATAAAATTTTATTTAATACGCAAAAAAACAAAAAACAAAATGGAAATAGAAAATCATAAATGCCATTCCGCCCAACTGAATCAACAACATCATTTAAAGTGTTTAGCGTGAAATATGGATTTGAAATTGTTTAACTTTATATAAAAATAAATAATAAATATTATTTAAAATATGAAAATATAATGTTCTATCTTTAATTGTAATTTCGGGTGATATTAATTAGACAAAATAGAGAAAAAAAATTGATAAAATAAAAATTGTTATTGTGTAAGTTATTGACACCTGTCAATTAAATACAATCGACAACTTCAAAATATTTAAAATTGAATTTTTGTGAGAATTGTTATTGAAATATAAATATTATAATACAAAAAGAGTCTTATTTTTTCTTCACGTGGGGATTATATTAGAGTAACAAATGTTATTTAATACAATTAATTATATGTAGATTAAGTTGTTGTTTTTAGACAGCTGTTTTTTTTTTAAATAGTAAATAATTCAAAGAAATTTTACGTAGTATTGAGTGACGAAATTAGATAGACAATCAGTTTATTCAACCAATGTTAGAATTAGCAACCCAAGATCTACTTTTCCAAGATCTTGTACTTACTCTTGACGAGACTAAGACAGTATCACAGCAAGTAGTACGTAATATTGTCATTCATTCTTCTATACTCACTGCGTAGAATAGAAATAGAGACACCCATTTTCTTTAGTAAACGCAGATCTATCATAGTAGCATTATGTTAAAAGACTAACACTGGTCCTTAATTACATGCTTGAAGCGGGATAAACGGAAAATCATTAAAAATATATTTTAGAAACGATACTTTCTACTGAATTTGACAGTTCGTAAATATCAAAATTGAAATAAATAAATGGTAAAAACAATAGGAGTAAACAATATATGAAATTTACAATTTGAACATTTTATATGAATTGGAAAATGATCTATGAAATGGGGAGATCAGTAATCGGGACTAATAAATTCGAATGTCCTCCTTAAATTCTTCAAGTGGCGCCTAGGACGTTGTTTAAATCAAAAAATTGACGGATAATGATAAAGAAAAGTTGTTCTCGATAAATTGAAATTGAAATTATTTTTAAATTTTACATAATTTTTATGTTCTTGAAAATTTACAAAAAAAATTTTCTATTTAAAATTTTTCCAACAATTTTAACCTTGATTGAAAATTGTTCTCTCATTTATTTTCTTCTAATTTTTCTCTTCTATTCCAAATTTGAAATTTAATATTTTCTTTAACAATTTTGAAAAAAAGGAAATCGTAAAAATCTAAAAAAAAAATAAAACAACTACAAATCAAATACAGAAACATTTTGTTTGTTATTATGTCATCTCCAGGGTATTTTTCATTATTTGAAAGATTGATTTTTTTTTTACTATGCTATGGTGTCTTCCTATTTGTTGGTATACATTTGTGTATTATTATACATCAAATTAAAATCTTTATTTGATTTGCAATCAAGAAAATTATACCATAGAGTAAAATAATAATTTTATAAATAAAATTCTCCCTGAGAATATACAATTTTTTGACGTTGAATTGAAAAGTTTTTTCTGTCATCTTTTTTCCCTCCATTCTTTTATGTGGTGGAAACAAGTTTTCCATTTTAAAGTATTAAATTTCCTGTCCTCTAATTTAAAAAAAAAAATAATTATTTGCCATATGATGATTGAAATTTGATGATATGATGAAATTTGTTTTTGTGTAATGATGAATCCTCATTGTTGTGTGTGCGTGAATGTTTACAATATTTCCTTTCCATTAAAAATCTTATTGCAGAATATTATTTTTGATAAATTTTGTTTTGTGGATATACAAGAAAAAATTTTGAAATATTTTCTTCTGTTAGACATGAAACTTCTAGTTGGTAAATTACAAGATTTATGGCCAGAACAAAAAGTCGCATTATCAATAACAAAAACAATTGATGAAAGTAAAGAAAAATTACAAGGAAATATTGGTGGTGGTACACCAAAAGAAGGTGAATATTTAACTACATATAATAATAAATGATATAGTTTTTTAATCATTGTAAGTAATTTAACCTTTTTAGAATATTATTTATGGCGCGTCGTTTCATTTTTTTCAATTTAAATTTAATATCAACTAATTTTCACACTAATCTCTTTTTTTGATATATTATTATTTTATATTATGATATAAAATTATCATATTTATTATAATTAATTAAATATATAATAAAAAAAAAATGAATGTTTTAGTGTTAATTTATTATTTAAATACATAAAAAACAATTATTGGCATAAAATTTCGCTATGGAAAATTCCATTAAGTAAAATTTTTGCTGATCCAATTTAAAAAAATCAAGATTTTATTTTTGTTGGTGCTCCTCTGATGCTAATTTATAATAATTAATATACTAAAAAATTTCTTTATTTAAATTAGAATTTCTAGATTAATAAAAAATATTATCGATTATTAATCAGGGAAAAAAATAAATAAACAAAATAGAAAATTGTCAGCTGATAGTGCAAAAAAAAATTGATTTATTAAAATAGATTAACTTGTTAAAAGCTATTTTACTCTGTTAATTTGATAAAAGCCTTTTGAAAATTTAAATTACTTTTTTCCAACTATCCACGTCTTTAATGCTTCTTTATAGAACATTTTAATTATCAGCATTTTAATAATATTAAATTTCGAAATTTTATTTTTCAATTAATTTCTCGATTAATCATTTATTCGAAGGATGACGAGTTGGGAAAATGATTTATAGTGAAGGAAGGAAATTTGTAAAACTTCTTACCATAAAGGATAACACTACAAACATTAGTCCTTTTATAAGTAAATTGACCTATATAAATAAATTAATTTCACTTAGTTTTTCATATCTTCTATCTACTAATATATATAGTCAATTTTTGCAATCAGGAAATATTGGTTAGGATTCGTTGGTTTGGTCATAAAGTAAACTATATATTTATATATTTATTTTTGCTTTATTAATAAATCAAATTTATTGATTTTTGAGTGTTAAAATTTATTTTTAGTATAAATTTTTTTTATAATAAATGCAGTAGAATTTTATTTGTTGGGACATGGAAAATTTAGTATTTGAATTACATATTAGATTGTAATTTGAAATTTTGATTAGTCAGAAAGATTTTTAAATATGAAAATTATACCAATTAGTCGAAAATTATCTTCCCAACTTAAATCGGGAAATCCGACAGACGATTTCATATAATTCCATATGAGATTATATTGTAAGTTATGCTTCATAATTCTACATTTAAAAATTTTAGAAATTGGGGGAGTTATTCTATTATGACTTGTGTGCCTCTGCACTATCACTCACCGCCCCCATATTATAAGTTTACTTTTCAAATGAACCACTTTGCCAAAATTGATTGCAAAAGATTATACTTAATTCCGCTAAACAGATTTTTATAAAGGGACATATTCAATTTAGGATGATTTTCCTTAGGAATCCAGAAATGTTATAAAATATATAATTTAATACTTAATAATATTTTAAATATAAAAGTCAAATAATTTTTATTACCCGAAAAATAAATAGGCGACTAATAAAATTCCAAAAATTTCAACTTGTCAAAACAAATATTTAAAAAAGTCGTGGAATTTTGACAAAATTTCAAGTTTTCAAAACTAAAATATAAAAAAATATTATGCTAAATTTTTTTACAATATCTTAAAAAATAAAAATAAGTATTTAATATTAATTATTTTCATATAAAAATTTAATTTAATGCAATCTTAAATATTGTAGCGAAATTAGAAAAACAAAATCTTTTAACTATGAAAAATAAAGATGAAAATTTAATGAATTTAGTACAGAAAAAAGAATTGAAATTTCCATTTTATTATATTTATGAATTTTTTTTGTGGATTGTGCAAAAAGCAACGTAGGTGTGATAACAACATAAGTGAAATTTAATATAATTGTCGTTTAGAAATTGTAAAATTCCAAATAAGAGAATTGTTGATTGTGCTAGGAATAGTCGGGCACAAGGATATATAGAATCATGAAGTTTAATATTTGGTTAAAAAATCATAAAGTTTTGTGGTCAAAAAATCAATATTTGCTATGTCGAAGTGTTGATCTATAGACCAATATGAGTCTTATTTCAACTTCGTGTGCAATCAATTTTTTCCATTACAAAAATGTAAGACCGAAAAAAATGCAGAAATATTAGGAAAAACTAAGATTTTCATTGCAATATTTCTACTCAAATTATGAAAAATTGATTATAAGCTTTCTGACCGAAATTTGTTATATTACAATATGACCTTATAATCGATTTAATTCGGTCAAAAGATTGCCATTAACTGAGAACTAATGATTATTATTATGGCTTTATGACCAAAATTTAAATCGTCCATTTATGACCATTATTATGGCACTTTGTCACGGCACTAGAATAGTCAATACCATTTTTCCATTTAAATAAATATTGAATTTAATTATTCATCAATAAAAAATTGTCATCAAATTAAAATTTTTGGCCTTATTAACAATTTTTTTTTGTATTCAATTTTCCTATTAAAAAAAAAAATTATGGAAAAATGAAAAACTTAAAAAAAAATATTGATTTTCATTTCTATAATTTTCCACCTCGCAGTCAAAGTTCTATATTTTTTTTTCTATTGACCTTCAATTTTTTTAATGTAAATAATTAAATGAAAAAAAAAACTTGACTTTAGTATTTTTCACCATAAATAATTCACATTTAATGAGTTCTTAGTTAGCGTGTTAAATTTATTTTTTTTTTGGTTAAGAAACACAAAAAAAAAAATATAGTGAAAACGTCAATAATTCTGTTTTTCTATAATTGGTTTTGTCCAATTTGTTGGTTGGGTTACACAACAGAAAAAAAATGTGGTTTTTCCAAAAAACTTTGATTCACAATCTTTTTTTTTTATTTATTTAAAAAAAATTCTTCCATGGGTGAAGACAAAAAGGACAAAAAAATAAATAAAAAGTGAAAATTATTTAAAAAAAAAAAAAACATGGAATTAAAGAAATTGAAATTTTTACATTGGATTAAAGATAATTGTAAATAATATTCAAAGCGATTTTGTAAAGGGTTTTTTTTTTTTGTTTGGGTGGATGTGGGATTGGGGGATGCATAGGAGAAATCAAAAGTTTAACAAAAATTTTAAATTTCAATCATTTTTCTTCTGTTTTTGCAGGTAAAGACGGTTCAAAAATAACAACAGTTGTTGCAACACCTGGACAAGGTACAGATCGTGTACAAGAAGTATCCTATACAGATACAAAAGTAATTGGTAATGGAAGTTTTGGTGTTGTATTTCAAGCTAAATTATGCGATACCGGTGAATTGGTTGCCATTAAAAAAGTTTTACAAGACAGACGATTTAAGGTAAGGACAAGAAAAAATATTTTTGAATAATTTAAAAATTAATTTTTTTGAAATTTTTTTATTTTATTTGTAGAATCGTGAACTTCAGATAATGAGAAAATTGGAACATTGTAATATTGTTAAATTGTTATATTTTTTTTATTCGAGTGGTGAAAAGGTGAGTTTTATTTTTTGTTAAATTTTTTTGTTATTATTAATTTTAGTTGAAAAGTGTTTGTAAAAAAAATATAATTTATCCTTTTTTTTTTTAAAAAAATATTTTTTTTATTATTATTATTTTCCTTTTTATTTTTAAAGAAAATTTCTTGAATTTCGGTTGATCTAATTCTTAAATATATTTTAGAAATGTTAAAGGGAAAGAGGAATTCTTCTGTAATGATTATTTTTTTTGTTTAGAAAAGTTAGTTAGTTAGTTGTGAATTGTATTTTAGGAACAATAATTTTTTTTAGAAGAAAAAAAATCATCTTTTTCTTAAAAAAAGTTGAAGGAAATTTAAAAATTCTTACAAAATTCAACAAAAATTTTTATATCAATTGAAAAATTTAAGCTAGAATTTTAAAACGAATAAAACTTTTGATATAAATCTTAAAAAATTATAGAAATGAAATCCTCCGTCAAATAAATTTAATCCATTTTGGAGATTCCTAAATTTTTAATAAAATTTCCATTTATAAATTCCGTTTCTCTTACTTATTAGAATTTCTATAAATTTTAAAGTAAAATCCTCTTTTCAGTTAGTTTGAAAAATTTAAATGAGTGAATTAAAAAAAAATTAAAATTCTCGAAATTTTCAGTTAAATTTTTCTATTCACAAATAAAAAACTCCGAAAAATCAAAATAATCGCGAAACCTATTAGGAATTGAAAAGAATAAGAAAAAATAATGACTAACACCATCTATATTTTATTTTTGAAGCTTTGTACGCCATCTTACGTTTATTTATTTATCAGAACGTTATACGCAATCTTGTATGTAATACCCGGGACACACCAAAATTGAAAACCTAAGTTTTCGCGAAAACTAGATCTAAAAACTTTTATAGTGACACACCAAAAATGGAGCGCGATTTCGTTTTCGAATGTCAAATTATGAAAATTATTTATTTAAACAACTCTACGTAAAAACCAAAAAAATTAAAAATAGTAATTATTTGTTTTTAATGTCAAATTTTGATTTAATTATATTAAAAATTATTTAATAAAATTTAATTTTTCTTGTTTTTTTAAAAAAAATTTCGATTTTTTTTTGATTTTTCACAAAAATGGCTACTTTTGTATGGAAACTTAGCTATGCCTACTTCAAAAATACATATCTTCTATTTTGTAATAGATGGCGCTAAAATATATTTTCGTGAAAACCTTAAAAATTTGTAGATTTCGTGTTTTCAATTTATTCCTGAAAACTGTACTAAACCTTATGAATTTCCATTTTTGAACTTTGAAAACACGAAAACTGAGTTTTCGGTCCTGTGTGTCCCGGGTATAAAATACAAAAAAATTAGTAAAATTTTCAAATTTCTTGTATTTCTTTTTCAATTTAAAAATTTCTGGTCTAAATTTAGGAACTGATTTTAAATTTATGATAAAGGACTGAAGAGTTAGTTATACTTTGAACATATATTGTAAATAAATCCTAGACTTAGAGCTTAGACTATTAGAAATATAATTAAAAAATCTGTAGAATAGTTTTATTAATATAACAAAAAATTATATTTAAAAATGCTATTTTTTTTTTATTTAACAAAAATTAATTTAATTAACACAAAATTATTGATAAAAATTTGACATTAGCAATTAAAGGAAAAAAAAAAGAATCTATAATATTTTTAGTAAATCTTTTCTTACATTTTTAAGATCTTAACTTAATAATTTATAATTTTTCTACAAAAACAAAAATATTATTTTTTTTATAAAATATATTAATTTTTTTGTTTTAATTTTTTTTCATTTTTAATTTTCTTTTTTTATTTTTCTTTAATTTTTTTTTTTTTTTATGTGTAAATTTTTTATCTGTCTAAAAAAAAAATTAAACAAATATTAAAAAAAAAAATAAAAAAAAAATTGTATGTGTAAAAATATCAACATAAAAAAAAAAAAATTTTCTAATAAAATAATTAAATAATTTTAAAATCACAAAAATTGAATCCTCCAAAAATGAGAGAATTTAATTCAATATTATAAAAAACAAAAACTACTTTAATTCAAAAATTTATCGGCCTAAAAAAATAACAGATTGCCGACTTTCCCATCGATTTGGGCATTTTAGCTGGGGTACTAAAGCCACAGGTAGTTTTATAAATTAAGAAAAAAAAAAAAAACAAATTTTATAAAAAAAAAAAAGCAAAAAAAAAAAAATATAAAAATTTTTTAATTAAAATTCATTTTTCATGCTTTAAAAAAAAAATTCAAAAATCAAATCAAACAAAAAAAAAATGTGAACAAAAATTCAAATAAAATAATAATTTTTTAAATAAAAAAGTGTCCGGTTTAAATGTGAAAATTTTTGTGCAAAAAAATTTTTTTAATTGCAATTTCATTTCTCTTTAATTTTCATAATTTTTCTATTAATTCCCTAAATTAATTTTTTAATTTTTAATTTTATGTGAAGCACATCACATTTAGTTTTTTATTCAGAATTTTAAAAATCATTTAAAAAAAATAAAATCATAATTAAAAAAAAAAAAATTCAGTTTAAAAATTTAATTTGTGTTTATTTTTTTTAAATTAGTAAATAAAAAAAAATTCACTATGAAAATAAATTGCTTATTTTATCACATTTTCCTTTATAAATTAAATAAAATCTCATTCATAATTAAATAATAATTGGAAAATATGGTTTTTTTTTTTGGAGCTTATGTTTCACCATTAGGTACACCACACCCACCACACCACATCTCTGCATAAATTTTGTGTTGCAGAAATTGTTAATAATTTTTTTTTTAAATTTTAGCTAAAAATTGTCTTCAATTGGTGATTTATTTATTTAATTATATTTTAAAAATGTTAAATTAATGTTAAAAACTTGAAAAAAAAAATGGAATTATACTAGAAAAGTTAAATTTTTTATTAAATATTTAAAAAACAAATAAATCCATCATCTTGCATACCTTTAGGCGCACATATATTTTTAAAATTAATTTTGTTTGACAGTTTTTTTGTGTGTAAAATTTTTAATAGGTGCAAAAATCCAAAAAAAAAAAATTTAATTTTATTATTTCGAATTTAAATCTTTTTTGATATCCAATTACATATTTGATATTTAACTAAAAATAATTACAAAAAAATTCATTATTTAATGACGGTTTAATATTAAATAATTTCTCTCGTGTTACTAGCAGAAAACTTTACTGTCGAGTTTATAGTACGTAATAAATTTAGTTCTTAATTTTTTTTTTTTATAGTCACTTTTACTAACAATTGTGTAGCTAATTTTGTACAATGCTTTTTAAATGCTTTATAAATGAATTCACTAAATCTAATAATAATCATAAAAAAAATTATTATCAATTTTTTTTTTCCAATTAACAAAACTTTTAAAAGTGTTTTCTCTTCTATTCAATTTCATTATTGAAAATTTTTTTTTGCTTATTGTATTCAACTAAAATGTGACACTTTAATATTGTTTTTATTGAAGAGTTGAATTTCTAAAAATAAAAATATTCTCTCACCACGACCACCACCACCCCAAAAAACAAAAAAACACTACCCTCAAAAATACATTATGTAATAATTTTTTTATATACGTTTTTATAATATCAAATATAGAAATAAATACGTTTTTTTTATGTATGTATAATAAAAATGGAAAGACAAAATAATAGTAAAAAAAAAATAAATAAAATAAAATAGAATCCTGTTGCTTACGTCGTTTGTGTCGTCCTCGGGATAAAATAATAAATAAAAATTTGAAATTTTCTTTCATATATAAAATTTTATCGAAAAATTATAAACATAACAAATTTTGTTAACTACACAATTTACGTATCTATAAAACTATACTCGGATAGTAATGTTGTTTTTTTTTTGGTATTTATGTTTTATAAAAGGAAAAAGACATAAAAAGTTTTTCTATATTTTTTTCTTGAATTTTGTTTTATATTTTTGAATAATTTTTGTTTTATTTTTGGTTGTCTCCTAAATCACTAGTCAATTTTTTTTTTATTAATATACCCGATGGGTAGTAAATATTTTCATATACATAATTTTTATGCTATCTGTAAAAATTATGAATAGTAAAATTTCTTATGCTCTATACAAAGTCAGACATTTTAGTTCTTCTTCTGTTTGGTCCGTCATTACAAAAAAAAATTTTGGGAAAGGAAGAATTTTAGTTGAAAATATTTACAAAATTTTATTGAGAGAATAATTAGATTGAAATAACGCAACATGCAAGTTACTATCATCAAACAAGTAACTATGACGGTTGTAATTTTAAGTTAGGAAACAGTGCCATTACATATGCAATTAATAATTAATTTAAAGTAAAATCTAAAATGACAATTATGTTTAAGGATATGTAGAAAATTAAGGACTTGCAAAATCCATTAACTTAAATTAATTTTTAAAAGTAGAAGCCATGACATCCTACAATTTAAATTACCAATCCAAAATATTTAGCACTCATTCAGGGTAATTTTAAAATTTAATTGACTGAATTTAAGAAAACTTAAATAATGTTTGACGAAAATACGAACCTCTGAAATTCCTTATACAAATACTAACTAATTATTTTTCCTTGGAAACTATTAATCGATTAATTAAATTAACATCTGTTTAAATTTCATTTTGCTTTCTTTAAATCACAAATACAAAAATGTTTTTCGAAGAATTAGAAATCATATTTTTTTTTTCATTGATTGATTTATCAACAAAAATGGTTGATTTGTTGTTAAACTAATATCAAAGCCGTATATAATATACAATATACAATATACGGCTATAATATACGGCTTTGCTAATATATTAAAATATACTTTTAAAATTTAGTATTTTTGGTATGATCCAAATGGAGCGACTAGGAAGTAGTTTACAGATAACTAGACAATTTTTAATATTACAATTAATTGCAATTAATTCTAAATGTTTTCTTTAATCATAATCTGTAATTTTGCACTAAGTGAAAATACTGTCTGCAATTGATAATTTTCACTCTTTCAATAATTATAGATCGCAATGACTTAAGGTCACTATGAAAATTGTTTTGTATTGTAATCCTCATATTTAGCTACCAATTTTTACCCTTATAAACTAACAATTATCCTCACGAAAAAAAATAGACGAATGTGAAAAAATTAGTTCACTTTTTTCGTAAAAGATTTTCTTAAACTCATATTTTCATTCTTTCCCATTTTCAAAATCATAAATTTTTGAATCTAGACAACATACAATTTAAGGCTAATTTTCAGTCCAAGCTCAAGAGTCGCGCAACTAAGCGACACAAATTTTTAAACTCACTATCAATTTTTTTTTTAGGTTAAATTTTTTCTTTAAAATTGGCAACTCATGAGCTTCGATTGAAAATCACCATTTTTTTAAAATACTAACAAATTTTTGAGCTTTAATTTTTTGTGGCTTTCGATAAAAAAAACAAATTTTTGGAATAATTTTTATTGGGTCATTATTCATTTTCCATTTAAAATTTTAAAAATTTTCACATTTTTAAATGTTAAACTTTTTCTTTATTTATTCTTAGAATTATTGAAACTGATTTTAAAATAAAAGAAAATTAATAATTTTGTTTGTAAATAAAAATGAAAAGAAAATTTGTAAATGCTTTTGAATCCATAAAACAAAAAAGCTTAGAAGCTTAAAAAAAAAATATCAGAGAGATCAAATTAAAATAACTATCAAGTCAATTTTGTCATTTTCAACATTAGCTAAAATAAACTTTTTTCTCCATTTCCTTCTAGTTTTTTTTTGTTTAGTGTTAATAGAAAGTAGGTTTTTTTTTAATTTTTTAATTTTCTAAATTTTTAAATGTTATTCAAAAAATAAATTTTTCTTTTGTAGAAATTTTCCTTTACTTTTCTTTTTTTTACTTTTATTTTTATATGAAAAAAAAAATACAAAAAATTTCATTTATGCATTTCAGAATTTTTTATGTTTATTATTAGTTTTATAAGTTTCTTATATATAAATAAAATTATTAAAATAATTTAAATTAATTTACAATAATTTAATTTAATTTTTTTTCTGTTTTTCTTTTTCTATTTTCTAAAAATAATATTTTACAGAGGGATGAAGTTTTTTTGAATTTAGTACTCGAATATATACCAGAAACTGTATACAAAGTTGCACGTCAGTATGCTAAAACTAAACAAACGATACCAATTAATTTTATCAGGGTAAGTGGTGGATTAATTTTTCATATTAACTTTCATATTTTTGACATTAAACAATGTGTAAATTGACATTAAATGATACAATTTGACATTTAACGTTGTAATTTGGCATTTAATTATATAATTTGACATTTAACGATGTAATTTGACATTTAATGATACAATTTGACATTTAACGATGTAATTTGGCATTTAATGATACAATTTGATATTTAAACTACTAAATTTGACAGAAAAATAATAATATTTGACATATTTTATTAAATTTTGACAAATTATCTAACTAAGAAGTTAAATAGCAAATTGTTGTAGTATTATTAAAAATAATTTAATTTTAAAAAATACTTTTTAATTTAATTTTACAGCTCTATATGTATCAATTATTCAGAAGTTTGGCATATATACATTCGTTGGGTATCTGTCATCGTGATATCAAACCACAAAATTTATTATTGGATCCTGAAACGGCTGTGCTTAAATTATGCGATTTTGGAAGCGCTAAACAATTATTGCACGGCGAACCAAATGTTTCATACATATGCTCTAGGTATTATCGTGCACCTGAATTAATATTTGGTGCAATTAATTATACCACAAAAATTGGTAAGTAAAAAAAAAAATTTAAACAAGAAATAAAATAAAAATTAAATAATATAACCACAATGATTTTCAATTTTATTTTTTTTTAGATGTGTGGAGTGCCGGTTGTGTACTAGCTGAATTATTGCTTGGCCAACCAATATTTCCTGGTGATTCTGGTGTTGATCAATTGGTTGAAGTTATTAAAGTTTTGGGTACACCAACACGAGAACAAATTCGTGAAATGAATCCAAATTATACTGAATTTAAATTTCCACAAATAAAAAGTCATCCATGGCAAAAGGTAAGCGCAAAACAGTTTTCAATGGATCAACAATTTTTCATTTAAAAGCAAAATTAATTTTATCTTTTTATCATTTTTTTTTTATAAAAAAATATTTTGGGTTTTTTTTTATATTTTTGAAATTTTTGAAATTTGAAATCATTGAATTTTTTTTATTTTTATTTTTTAGACAAACAAAATAAAATCATTCTCGTTTTTATCGACTCTGCAGATTTATTTTTAAAATAATAAATTTTTAATACATTTTTTTTTACAGATCATTTCCGTCCCAAAAAAATATTTTGATTTTTGTCTCGATTTTTATATACCATTTCCTTTTTCCGTTTAATAATTATTTGTAATTTCATAATTTTTAATTTATTAATTGAAATTTTAAAAAAATTATTTTTATTTTTCTTCTTTTGTTGAAAAAAAATTTGAAACGAAAAATATATAAAAACAAAAAAAAAATATATAAAATTTAACCGCCAGTCACTTCTTGAGCGTACCCAATTTCCAAATGCATTTAGTCAGCAACAGCGTTTAAGAGTAAGAATTTATAAATTGAATTTTTTTTTGTGATTGCAAAATTTACAATATTTTTTTTAAAAAAAGCTGTTAAATATTTTTTTCTTGTCAATTTCTATAAAATCAAATTTGTACAAACATTTTTGATTGATGTGCGCCCCCAGCAAAAACAATTACATTTTGTTGTCGAAAAATTGTTTGAAATTGATTAAGAATGGGCTTAAAAGTTTAATGAAACCATTTTCTTTTTTTTTTTTTTTGTAAATATGAAGGCAACATTTTTGTAAGCTAAAATTTTGAATATTTTCTATTTTTTTCATAAAATTTAACACCATCATTTTTGTTGTGGTGATTGAAAAAACTAATTTCAATTTGCTTTTCAATATAACATCACATATTAATAATTTCAGAATTTAAATCATTTTTCAAAAAGTTGCTCATTAAATTTAATAGTGCTGAATATAAAATTTATGATGATGAATATATAAATCGGTAATTAATATATTTTCAACACTCATGGTTTTCGGCAATGGCTGAAGTACTAATTGATTAAGCAGTAGCTGAATAAAATTCAGCAATAGCTGAATAAAAATATAGACAATATAATCAGTGATGAATAAGCTTTAATTAATTTTTATTAAGTATGCTTTTGGTATAAAGCTATCTCACATTCAGTTAGTTTGTACGAAATTGATGAAACTGAATCACGATTCTGATTTCGAATTTTCTACTTGACAGGAATCAAGTTTTGTTTAACAGTAATTTAAGATAACATTGGGCGGCAATAATAGTGAAAGACTCTTTGTCAAATCCTGACTAACTGTTGGTTGCTCTGTAGCCTCAGGGAAAATAGTATATAATAATTTAGGTACATAATTTTGACTACAGTTTTTCATTCAGGTCCAAAAATAATATGTAAAAAATTATTGACCACATTAATAAAATTATGAATTAATTATAAAAAATTATTTGTTCAAATTATTTTGTGTGCATTAAAATTGGATGATGAAAATAAATGCTTTTCTATTAATATTAAAATTAAGCAAACAATATTTAATTGCACTTCAAAAATTGTATAAATATTTTAACTGCCCCTCAAAAATGTATAAATATGTATAAAAAATTGAGTCGATAAAACGAGTGATAATGAAATTTGCTTAAATTAAAAGTTTAATTTTGAAATTTTTCTAATTTCTTTTTTTTTTTTCGTTTTCTTTGGTTTACTTTTTCTTTCTTCTTCTTTTACTAAAATATTTGAAAATTAATTTAAAGGAACGTGAATTAAATTAGCATATATATATATTTTAGGTATTTCGTACTAGAACACCACCAGAAGCCATTAATTTGGTATCTAGATTACTTGAGTATACACCAAGCGCTAGAATTACACCATTACAAGCATGTGCACATCCATTCTTTAATGAATTACGTGAAGGTAATCAAACCCTGCCGAATGGTCGAGAGTTGCCACCATTATTTAATTTTACAGAACATGGTAAGTGAGAAATAATTTTGTAAATTCAATTCCCATCTTTTGCCCAATCCTAACAGAAAATTTTATTTATTTATCTGAAAATGATATTCAGTCATGGCCTAAGTGTGACGACTATGACAAAGTCATTTCATAGTACACTATTAAGTTTTTTGATAATTCGAAAATCTCTAACTTAATGAGCCCTAGACTGAAAATTAAACTTAAGTTCGTAGGCATGACTGAAAATAAGCATTTTTAGTTCAGTAATTTTCCTGTAATTGTAATAATTTAAAAAAAAAAAATTTACCCAATATTATTCAAATATGAATTTTAATTAAAACTCAAATTACTCTTCTTCAATTCTAGAACTTTCAATACAACCAACTCTAATACCACAATTATTGCCACGATCAAATCAGGAACAAAATCGACAAATAGCCGGTGCATCAGCATCTGGTTCAACATCAAATCCATCTAGTGGAGCCGGTACACCTGGTCATCAAACAGCGACAGCAACAGGTAATTTATTTTTTTCCTTAATTTTTTTAAAACAATTTACTAGTTCTTTGTGCTTGAATTTTAAATTTTTTTTTTTTTTTTCATTTTAAATTTAACAAAATTATTTAACATTTAATCATAAAATTAATTTCGAAAATTTGCTTTTAAAAATTTTTTTTCACATTTTCTAAAATCTTAAATTTAAATCCTTTTTTGTTTTGTTTTTTGTTTTTTTTTTTTGTTTTATTATTTTTCCTATTTTTTCTATTTTTCTCTTTTTTTTTATTTCTATTCCAGATTCGTAGTAGTCTAAAAAAAATAGTGGAAATTACTAAAAAAAAAATAATAATAATAATAATAAAAAATAAATGATAAAAAATTATTAAAATTTTTATTAAAAAATATAAAATAAAAATGTAATAAAAAATTAAAAATTCACAAGAGAAAAAAAAAATTAAAATTAAAATTTTTTTAATAAAAAAAAAAATTATATTTTTTTTATTTGTTTTTTAAAATTTTGAACAACTTTTTTTTTTTTAAAAGAACAACCAAAAAGGAAATTTACTTAAAAAATCAATTTTTTTTAAGAAAATCAGAATAAATAAAAAAAAAATTAATTGTCCAATTTTTAAAGATTATAAAAAAAAAATTAAAACAAAAATTAATTTAATTTAATTTTTTTTCGACATCGTAATTTTTTTTTTTTTTTTTATTTCTTTTCTAGTAGGAAAATTTATAATATTTTATTTTAATTAAAAAAAAATAAATAAAATTTAAAAAACAATAAATTTATAAAAAAAAATTATAAATATTAAAATATTAAAAAAAAAAAAAATAATAATTATTCTATAAAATATGATTTATTTTTCATAAATTTAAGTTTTAAATAATAAAAAAAAAATAAGATTTTATTTGCACAAACAACAAAAATTTACCATGTTTTTTTTTTCTTCTTAAATTTCGAAATTTCGGAGTAAAAAGATTCAAATTTGGGATCGAAAATTATAAAAAGTTATGATTATACTTAAATAGCCAAAATGGTTAATGGCACTGATGGCTTACGATATTGCAGGAATGACTATATAAAATTTTGTAATTTTTTTGGATATATTCGTTAAGTTTTGATCAACATGGAAGTTGGTCGATTATTTGTGCATCCTACCGAAACAGATAGAAGAATAAAGAAATGGTTTTAGAATTGAGTTTTGTCACAAAATTGACATTCGAGGCTCCATTAAGTAAGAGATTTTCGCACGCTCCTGTGTGTAGTACCACCAGAAATTGTCAAACTAATCGAAGTCGCAATTAATTTTGTTGAAAAATCTATTATGGTTAATTTTGTGTCATGCAATTTTTGAATATATAGCAAAAGCAATAAAATTAATTTAATAAAACATAATCAAAAAAATTAAATTAAGATCCCGGTCATCGGTTTCCGTAACAGTATAAAAATATTGCACATATAATTTTGGAATTAATTAAAAAATGAACCAGAGAGGACTACTACTACGACTGTCGTATATTTTTAATCATATCTTTTAAGCTAAGATTTAATGATAAAATTAAGTTTTTTTTTCAATGCAACTTTTTTACGATACACTAATTATTTCATAATTTATTTTTTGTATTCATTTTAAATATTTAACCTTTTCGCACCACGAAATAAAATCCGCATTATTCTAGAGTCTAGAGTCTAGAGACGATAATAATTAAAGAGGAGAGAGAGACAATAGAGAGAAAAAATTCATTTGGTAGCGAAAAGGTTAAACAAAAAAATCATCTTATTATTTTATTGTAGTTTTAATTTTTTGATAGCATGATTTTTATTTTACAGATTTATTTATATATTAAAATTTATCTCTTAAAATTTTATCTTTTTTTTTTTTTGTAAAATTAGAAAACTAAATTTATTTTTTTAACACATTAAAAACAAAAAACCTTTTTTAGATTTGTTTGTTAGATTTTTAAAAATAAAAAATATTTTTCCAAAAAAAAATTTCTTGCAAATTTGTTTTATTTTCAATTATTTTATCTATTTTATTTTATTTTATTTTTTTTAATAATTAGGTAATCCAATTACAAATCCGGGTGGTAATACATCAAATAATACAACTAGTGGTACATCTGGTGCATCTGGTTCATCATCAAATAATGGTGGTGCTGGTGCAACAGCTGCAGTAACATCATTAACAGATGCTGCTGGTGGTAATTCAAGTGGTGGTGGTGGTGGTAATGGTGCGAGTGGTGGTAATAATAATAATGCTGCTGCTATTGCTGCCAGTTCATCATCATCACAAATACCAACACAACAAACAGCGACGACAATGGGTTAGCTAGCTTATCTTAGAGCTAAATTCATAAAAATTTATAATTAATTAAAATAATAATAAAAAAAAAAAATATTTAAAAAAAAAAAGAATCTTAAAAAAAACAAAAAAAAAAAAAATTATATATAAAAAATATTAAAGTAAAAAAAATATTAATTATTAAATATAAAAATAAATAAAAAAATATTATTATTATTATTAATTATTATCTCATTATTAAAAAAGAAAAAAACTGAACAAAAACAAGCAAAAAAAAAAAAAATAAAAATTAAATTTTTAAAAATTTTATTTAAAAAAAAAAAATAAAATATAAAAACATATTTTTTATTTTAAATGAGAAAAAAAAAATCAAACTACATTAAAAAAAAATTTGAAACTTTTTTTTTAAATATAAAACAACAAAAAAAGCAGCAAAAAAATTAAAAATTAAATTAAAAAAAAAAAAAACAACGCATAAATTCACAATTTTATTAAAAAATTTAATTTTTAATTTCTGCAAATCTGATTTTATAAAATTTTAATTTTTTAGTTTTTATTTTAATTTAATGTTTTAGAATTTTTTTGTCTTTTTTTTTTCTCTTCTTCGTTTAAGCATCAAAAGTAAGAATTTTTTTTTTTTAATTTTTTCTCTTTAATTATTTTAAATTAATTTTTTGTATATTTTAAAAAAAATAAAGAAAATATTATAAAAATTTATAGATTTATAATTTTAAAAATATTTTAATTATAAAACTGCAATAAAAATATAAAATATAAAATTTTTTTTTGCTAAAAAATTTAAAAAAACATAATTAAAAATATTAATTTAACAAAAAAAAAAATAAATCATTCTCACCGTATAAGAAATAAAAAAATCAAAAATCAACAAAATCAATAAAAAATTAATTTTTTTCTAAAAAAAATAATTCTAATTATATAAAAAAAAATAAATAAATTTTAGCAAAATTCCACTAAATAATTATATAAAAAAAAAAAAATAAATATAAATAACGAAAAATATTTAAAATATAAATAAAAAAATTGATTTATAATAACAAAACATCAAATTTTGTAACATTAAACACAAAATTAAATCAAATTTAAATATAAAAAAGAAAAAAGAAGTTTTTTTTAAGTGTTATATCATCAAGGAAAAATAAAATTATTAAATTAAAAAAAAAATATATATATATATATAAATTATATAAAATTAAAATAGTAAATTTTTAAATTTAAATAAACAAAAAAAGTAAAAAAAATTGATTTAAGAAATTTAAAATAAATTATAAAAAATGATATTTGAATAACACTCTTACACACAAACACAAACAAAATACACAAAAACAATTTTCCCAAAATATAAATACATGAGCGTTGATGTCTTTTTTTTTTAAGTTTTCTTTATCATTATTAATTTTGTCCTTGTCACAATTAATTGTCAAAATATTTTCTTTCATAAATAATTCTCAAAAAAAAAAAAAAACAAATGACTAGTTAGAATATTCTCTTTTCAATCTATATTTGGCGCGAACAACTGTCAAAAAAAAAAAATAAATAAATTTATATTTAAAAAAAATCATGAGCTGTCAAAAAAGTTAGAACATCTGTCAATAAAAAATCATTATTTTATTTTTTGATGTAAATGGGGTTCAATTGGGATTGATAAAAAATAAACATTTACAAAAACATGTATTAAAATTGTAAATTAAGTTATCCCAGATGGCAGAGTTAAGAAAATGCCCATTTAAATGTTAGATTTTGCCCAGATAAAACAGTTATTATAAATTATAAATATGAAACAGCTATTCCAACAAAATCTCAAAAAAAAATAAATGATTTAATTGATTTTTTCTGCCCAATGAAAAACCCCATTAATAATTAAATTCTATAATGGTCCGAATGTGAAGCACAAAGTAGACCAAAACCGAATGTGTAAGATAATTCAAATAAATAAAGTAATTTTGAATATAATTTTTGACCTTTTGTCATTAGTTTTTTTCTCCCGAATTTTTATTACCCAAATATTTCAATATTAAAAATTAATGGGCTCAACAGAAGATACACACACTCTTTTCAACAACAAAAATAACTACATATATATATATATATATATATATATATATATTTAAATATATATATATATATTTAAATTAGTAAAAAATAAAATAATTTAATATTAATATATTTCATTAAATATTTATAAGAGCAATAGTTATGTACACTTATATGTATGTCTTATTAAAAAAAAAAAAATATATATACAAATAAAAAAGCATTAATAAAATTGTAAAACACCACACAAATTTTTTAAAAAAATTAGAAATATATTTTCTAATATAATTTTTAATTAACCAAATATTTGTTGTTTTTTTTTTCATTTAAAATTTTTTTGCTCTACTACAACAGCTGATTAATATTCCAATTTCAATATGGTATACATCTAAACTAATTTTTGGTCATAATGAAAAATAATAAGAATTCAAATCTTTTTTTAAATTAAAAACCATTTTGTACGAAATTTTTTTTGTAACAAATTTAAACAGCGCATATCAATTTTCATTGATTATGTTTTGAGAATATTTTTTTTCTTTTTGTTTTTGGATTTTAATCTCAATTTCATTTTCAAATTGCATTAAAAAATTGAATGTAACACAATTTATATAAAAAACAACAAAAACAAACGAATTCTAAAATACTTGTAATAAAAAAAAATTGAGAAAGTTTAAAATTTATATTTAAAAAATCCTAAATAAAACTGCCATAAATTTTAAAAATTTATTTAAAAAAGAAAAAAAAAAATGAAATTTGTGGTAAAAAAAAAATTACACTTAAAAAAAAAAAAATTGGTATAAATTATAAAAATTGTAATTATTAAAATATTTATACAACATAAAAGTAAAATGAGAAAAAAAAAACTATTATTTTAAATTAAAAATTTAATGATAATTAATTTTAAAATGTTGCAAAAATTTATATTTAAAAATATAATCACTGCGCTCATACACGTGTATCATTAAAACGGAAACAAATTGATAACAACATTGTATTTTTTTTTTTTTTTGGAAATTATCGAAAACAAAATCACAAAAATTGTAAATTTTTTTCATAACTAATAATTTTTGGTTTTTAATTAGATTTAGAAAAATTAAAAATGAAATTTTTGTTTAAAAATTATTCAAATTTTCGTACAATTTTTCACATTATAAGAAATAAAAAATTAAAATATTTTATTGAATTTATTTAAAAATTCTAAATTAACGTGAAAATTTAATGTGCATTTTTTATAATTTACTATTTATTATTATATTTCATATTATAATTAAATCAATTCGATTTGTGCTTTGATTACGATCAAATTCGATTTGTTTTCAATCAAAAAAATCAGTTTTGAACAAAATTTTGATGCACACCAATTTGCAGTATACTTTTTAAATGAATTCTAATTAAAATCAAGAACTCAAAAGTTACATTACTAAATATTTTAATTTTTTTCTAGACATTTAAATTGACCAATTTGTTATTTTTTTTTTTTTTGTATATTTTTGCCAAAATAAATTAATTACTCTTAGAACAAAACGGTAAGCATGTTGGACCGGTCCATTTATATGAAATATATTAACCCATTTTCCATTTAATTTTTTTTCGGTTTTTTGCCAATATAAACAATAATTCAATTTTTTGATATTTAAAACAAATTCTTGCTAAAAAATTTTTTTGCTCTAATTTTAATTATTTTTTTTTAGACTAAAGTTTGAACATCAAAAATTTATAAAAATTAAATTGTATAAGAAAAAATATTAAGTTACGTTTACAAAAAAAAATAATCTTGTTTCTCTCTTCCTATTTATCAAAAAAAAAATAAAAGTGAAAATATAAATTAAAAAAAAAATGTTATTGTAAACAAAAAATCAACAAGTGGGCCAGAGGCAACAACTTAACTTTTAAAAAAAATTTATAAAAAAAATATTAAACGATAAATAATTAAAAAAACAGTTAAAACACATATTTAAAATAATAAAAAAAATGTTTTCATATTATTATTTTTTATTATTACTATTAATTATAAATAAAATCTTTTATTATTATTATATATTTTTAAATAATTGATTATTATATATTAAAATATTTGCAAATTATTATAAATATTAAGTTGTAATTTAAAAAATAATAAATAAATAAATAAAAAAATAAAATCTTTAAAAGATCGTACTTTAAAATAATAAAACAAAAAACCCGTAAGATTAAAATTAAAAATTATTTCAAAATATAAAAAATAAAACTCTATAATCTTAATTAAAAAAAAAATCAGAAAAAAAAATTTTTAATAAAAAACAACAGAAAATTTTGCTAAATAAAATAAAAAAAGTAGATAAAATAATAATAATAAAAAAAACAAAAAAAATATATAATAAACATTTAAATTTATTTTTAAGTTAATAAAATAATTATTATAATTAATTGTTTAATTTTATTTTTATTTTTAATTTTATTTTATTTCATTTTTTAGTGAAAAATTCTAAAAAATTTCGAAAATATTTCATCAAATTGAAAAATATAAAAAAAAAAGAGAATAGTCGGAAATTATTTTACGAAATTAATAATAAAATTAAAGACTATAATGAAGGACTGAATCTAGTACCGAATCGGTGATTGTGCATAATTAATTTCGAAAATAATTATGTTTGATTTGATTTATCCAAATAAAATTCAGAATTTTCGAAAATATTAAAAATATATAGTAACAGGTTCATAACAAAATTGAGCCGTTGATTTGGGCATAAGTCACTTTTAATTTATTTTGAGATATTATAAATATTTTTGCAATTGTGTTTACCAGTAAAATTTCAATGGACAAAATAATACAGAATTTTGAAGGAAATTATAACAATAAATCAGTAAAACATGAAAAGATCATACATATTATTTGTAATCATAAATAGCATAAATAATTTCAATAATTCAATTATAAATATTCGCAAAAAGTGACTTATGCCACTTTCAAAATCAACGGCTCAATTAATATTTATTACGAATATTATTTCCGAAATTTCGAACATCAGTTTCGAAATCATTTTCCAAGTATCGAATATTATTTTCGAAATTTTGAACTTTCTTTTCGAATTTTATAAATATTATTTTCGCAGTATTATTATGTTCGGAACTTCGAATAAAATTTGCGTAAATTTACCATAATTGTTTTCGAAATTATTTAGAAATAGAAAGATGGTTTCTAAAAAATTTGTCTAAGATGGAGCTACAAGTGTCTATTTCACTAAACTTATAATTAATGTCTAACCAATTTAAAATAAATCTTGAAAGAAATTGCTTAAATTATGATAGTGTATCAACTGTAGATTCTGTCCTAAATTTTATTCTTTTAAAATCTGTTAATTTGATTAACTATAAAGAGCCAAACACAATGCTGGCGTTCATCGTTAGTTGTAACTTCAAAAAAGTTTTCAACATATGGAAATCAATATAAATAAGCGGAATGCTGGCGGCTAGCGCCAACCAAAAACAAAGCAAGCGCCGAGTTTAAACAATATTGGAAATTTTACACCAGTGCTATTTAGGCAATGGTGACAAAATTTTGTGAATTTGTTCGGTACCGTTGTTAATTTAAATGTCAAAAACAGCTACCATTCAAATCTTAAATACAACAGACTTTTAAACTTGTATTAAATACTTTTCCTTCGAATATTATTTTGACTTATTCATAAATTTTTTTAGTTTAGCTTTAACGCTAATGAAAAATAAAGCTACAGCTAACACTACAAATCAACGCTAGCATTGTGTTTGGCCCTTAAGAATCGTTACAATAATATTTCAATTTCAATCATTAATATTATTATTTTTTTTTTTTTTAAATTCGATTATGAAAATAATTTTTAATGTAGAAAATAAAATTAAAATTATAAAAATGCCAAGTTTTCCTTCTCTTTAAATATATATAAAAAAAAAAACTAATTTTGAAAAACTAATTAATTAAAAATGAAAAAGGTAAAAAATTTATAAAAATTTTTAATATATAAATAAATAAAATACAAAACATAATTTAGTAAGATAAACTTCGCGCCTCCTGCTGTACTCTTTCCCCCCCCCCCCCCCTTTATATTTATCTTTGCAGATAAGTAGAAAAATTTAATAAAATATAAAAAAAAAAATTAAATTAATAAAAAAAAAACAAAAAACAAAAAAAATTATATTAATTTATAAAAAAAAAATTTAGTAACGAAAAAATAAATAAATATATTAATTAAATTAAAAAAAAAATATATTTATATAAATAATAATTAATATTTTTTATGTACAGGATAATTTTATATAAAAAGAGAAAAAAAGAAAAGAAAAACAAACAAAAAAAAAATTATTATATACTCCAATTTTTTTTTTTTTTAATTATTTTCCATTTAAGTTATATTAATTATAATTTTTTTTTCAGTGTATTGGTTAAATATTTAATATTTCATAAATGTGTTAAATTAATCAACAAAAAATATTTCAGAATTTAAATTTAAACAAAAAAAAAAATTGTATTATTGCATAAAAAATTAAGGAAAAAAAAAATGGTTATTAAGGTAAAATTTAAAAACAAAATAAAGAAGCAAAATAAAATTTGAAATTAATAATAAAATAATTTATTTTAATTTTTTTTTTTTTTAGAGATTCAAAATGATGTAAAATTTGTATGAAAATATATAGTGTTAAATTGTGTTTGATAGAAGTCAAGACATTTTTTTGTCAGTAACTGATCTATAATTATTTTAAAACAATTTAATAAAAACAAAATTCATAAAACTCTTCTGGTTCGTACAAGCGAATAATCAGAATCTTTATTCGAATCAAATTTTTTTTTATAAATTTATCAGAAAATTTTTACAATTTCTCATTAAAAAATCAAATCAAATTTATTTTGAGTATAAAATTATTAAAATAATTTTACTCAATAAATTCTTCAAAATATTAATATTAAAATTATATTTTATTTGCACCTCTTCGATCTTTTATATTTTTTTTTTATAATTTAAATTTCTATTTCCTATTGAAAATTTGTCGCAAAATATTTATTAGAATCTACAATTTTTTTTAGATACAAAATTCAATTGATTTTTTAAACAAATTTTATTCTTATTTCAATGGAATAATTTCAATCACTACGAAATTTATATCCAATGGAAAATGAAATTTACATAATCAAAAAATTTTCAGTAAAAATTATTTTAATAAATTGTTTTTAAGTTAATATTCTGATTTTTCTTCGCATTTTTTCATTAATGCAAATATTTGAGATACCTGGAATTACAAATTTCAACAAAAAAAATAAAATCAGCTCAAATTTAAAAAATTTTAATTTAACATTTTGAATTAAATTAAAATTATTCTTACATTTAAATATTATTTTGTTTAAGGTTTAGTTTTATTTTTAGATTTTTTGTAAAACTTGTAAAACAATTTTTTTTTTTGAAGTACAGTACTCTCTCTATGAATGGAACAGATAAGTATAAATTAACAAAGGAAATAAATTTTTTTCGAAAATGATTTTCGAAATTGGAAATACAGAAATATATATTTTCTTTTGAAAATATTTCATTTGTATCAAAAGAAATAACACACGTTTTTATTTACATTAATTTCGTCCTTAAAATTTTTATTTGTAATTTTGATAATTTTAAAAAGATCACCGGTTTTTTTTCTTACTGTCAATTCAGTTAAATAATAGAAAAAAATTGATAAGTGATCAAAAAATTATTTAATTTAATTTATAAAAAAAATATAATATACGAAAAATTTCAAATCTAGAGAAAAATTATTATATCTAGAGTGTGCTGTATAATAAAATTTTAATTAATATTTAAAAAGTACAATAAATTAATTAAAATAATAAAAAAAAAAACATTTTATTTAATTTTTTTTTTTTAATTTTTATTTTAATTTTTAAGAAACTTAACACAAAAAAAAAAACATAAAAAATGAAAAAAAAAAAAATTTAAAAAAATTTCATTTTGAAATAAACAAAAAAACAATTTACGATATAGGAGGATTTAATGTTGTAACGATTTATAAAATTATAATATATATAAAAAAAAATTAAATAAAATCTTTTAAAGCAAAATGTCGCAAAAATATGAAAAACTAAAACTAGAATAATAATTAATAAAAAAAATTCTTTTAAATAGAAAAATACAAAACAAAAAATATAAAAAAAAAATGAAAATATCATAAAAAAAGAACAAAATAAAAAAAAAATTATGCACTTGTATATTGTTAAAAAAAATAATAAAAAACTATTTCTCGAACATTT
The DNA here is from genome assembly GCA_949752835.1 of Empis stercorea. Taxonomy (NCBI): domain Eukaryota; kingdom Metazoa; phylum Arthropoda; class Insecta; order Diptera; family Empididae; genus Empis; species Empis stercorea. The sequence continues at coordinate 6,816,408 of OX457087.1, forward strand.
CAAACAAAACTTTAGAAATCATTATTATTATACATAAATTTAAAATAAAGTAAAAAAAAATTATATAAAATTATAAAAAAAAAAAAAACTAAAAACAAACCAACAAAATATGAAAATTACAAAACAAAAATATTAAAAATAAACCATACAAAAAAAAAACAAAAGAAACGTAAAACTTTAATTAAATTATAAAATAAAAATATATTAAAATACATAAAAAGAAAAACAGTTATAGAAAAAAAAAACATATTTGTAAGAATGAAAAATGAAAAATATGATAAAGCAAATAAATTAATATTAAAAACAACAACAGAAAATTTGGAAAAAAAATAGTGTTTTTTTATCAAGAATACTTTTTTTTGGTAATGGATTACCATCTATACGTATACTACATCAAAATGTAGGTATTTTCATTACCTTGAATTCAAGCCAGTATACATGTCTATGCGACACTCGTAGTCCATACCCAGTTGGCTGCTAGCCACAACATTCATAGAAATGTAGTATTTTTCTATTAATGATAAAAGTAAGTATGAGTTGAGTATGGCTACACTCATTACCATCTATATGTATACTATACTAAAATGTAGGTATTTTCATTACCTTGAATTCAAGCCAGTATACATGTCTATGCGACACTCGTAGTCCCTACCCAGTTGGCTTCTAGCCATAACATTCATATAAATATAGTATTTTTCTGTTAATGGTAAAAGTAAGTATGAGTTGAGTATGGCTATACCCATTACCATCTATACGTATACTATACCAAAATGTAGGTATTTTCACTACCTTGAATTCAAGCCAGTATACGTGTCTATGCGACACTCGTAGTGCATACCCAGTTGGCTGCTAGCCACAACATTCATAGAAATGTAGTATTTTTCTATTAATGATAAAAGTAAGTATGAGTTGAGTATGGCTACACTCATTACCATCTATATGTATACTATACTAAAATGTAGGTATTTTCATTACCTTGAATTCAAGCCAGTATACATGTCTATGCGACACTCGTAGTCCCTACCCAGTTGGCTTCTAGCCATAACATTCATATAAATATAGTATTTTTCTGTTAATGGTAAAAGTAAGTATGAGTTGAGTATGGCTATACCCATTACCATCTATACGTATACTATACCAAAATGTAGGTATTTTCACTACCTTGAATTCAAGCCAGTATACATATCTATGCGACACTCGTAGTGCATACCCAGTTGGCTGCTAGCCACAACATTCATAGAAATGTAGTATTTTTCTATTAATGATAAAAGTAAGTATGAGTTGAGTATGGCTACACTCATTACCATCTATATGTATACTATACTAAAATGTAGGTATTTTCATTACCTTGAATTCAAGCCAGTATACATGTCTATGCGACACTCGTAGTCCCTACCCAGTTGGCTTCTAGCCATAACATTCATATAAATATAGTATTTTTCTGTTAATGGTAAAAGTAAGTATGAGTTGAGTATGGCTATACCCATTACCATCTATACGTATACTATACCAAAATGTAGGTATTTTCACTACCTTGAATTCAAGCCAGTATACGTGTCTATGCGACACTCGTAGTCCATACCCAATGAATAACATTAATATAAATATAGTATTTTTTCTATTCATGGTAAAAGTAAATATGATTTGAGTATGGCAATGCTTTTTACAATCTATATGTATACTGAACGATGCCGGCATGGCAAAAAAATGGAAAAACCGAAAGATGACGGCATGTCGAAAAATAAATGAAAAAACCGACGATTCCCCCATGGCAAAAAATGCAAAAAACGAAAGATGCTGACATGGCAAAAAATGGATACGGAATTGCGTACCCAAACTTCGTACCCTTTTCCGTACTAAAATTGCGGAATTGAGTAAGCATTTGGGTACGGAATTTGGGTACGGAATGGGTACGGAAAAGATTCGGATTTTAGGTGCGGAATAGGTACGGAAATGGTACGGAAAGGATTCGGAATTTGGTTATGAAATGGGTACTGAAATGGTGTGGGCACGGAATAAGTACGAGTGAATCTTAAAAATTGAATACATTAGGATTAGAGCATTTAGAAGGTGGCTCCCTATATTTTGCTATAATTTGGACAAATTTTAATTGATTTGGATTTTTTTATTATAATTAAAATTCTCCATCCATAGATACAAAAATGTACTTATATTGGAGAAAGTCGATGTTTTACGAGACGAAATTTTGATATTAAACATTATCGTGAAAAATTTATTATGTTCATAAAAACAATGAAAAATGCACCAAAATCTTGTAGTAAAAATAATAAAACACTTTAAAACTTTTTTTTTCTCTAATAAATATTGTTTTTTTATTGTTTTATTATAATTTTTTTTTAATAAATGTTTATATAATTTGTATTTACTTTTTTTTTTAATCTGTATTTTTTTTTAACATAATAATTAATTTAGTTTGTTTACATATTTTTCTCATATAATTTTAATAATAATAATAATAATAATTAATAATAATAATAATATTTTTATATTCTTATATATTTCTTAAATTCTATTTATAAATATTTAATTATTATATAAATCTATTTTGTATTTTTGTGTTCATTTTTTTTTTTTTAATTTTATTTAATTGATTTTCTTTTTTACAAATATAAATAATAATTTATTTATTATAATTTTTTGTTTGTTTCTTTATTTTGCAATATTAGTTTTAGTTTTTAAATTATTTTTTTTTTTATTTTGCATAATTTTTTTATTAACTATAATTAAAGGTTGTTTTTTTTTCATTTTTCCATTTAATGTCTGAGTGTAAAAGTAAAATGTTATAATAAATATTTTTATTATGGTTATAAAAATTGAATTTTATTTATTTTAAAATTTCGGTTTTATTTTATTGGAACTTTTATAAATTAACAAAATTTTCAATGTAATTTTTTTTGAAAAAAAAAATGAATAAATGTTTTTTTTTTAATGTTCCCATTTTTTTTGTCTCCAGTTTTTTATTTTTTTTTATTATTTTTAGGTATAAAATTTCTTATTTTATTTTATTTTTCATGTAGGGTTTTTAATTTTCTTATAAGTAAAATTGTAAATTTTAATTTTGGGGTTTTTGTATATTTTATAATATTTTTTTTTTTTTAGATCTCATTTTATAATTTGTTGAAAAAAAAACAAAAATTTTTAAAGTATAAATTTATTTCAAATGAAAAAACCAAAAAAATATATTTAAGAATTAATTCATAATATTTAGTAACTCAGGAGTTCACTCATTAATAAATTCACTCAATAAAATTGTAAATATTTATTAATCGGATAAAATCTAAATTTTCGTTTCAATTCTTTTCGAAAATGAAATTTACAAAAAACTTTGAGTTTTTTTTTTTTTAGTTATATTAATTCACTCACATTATTTTTAAAGTAAAATGAAATATTGTGCTCAAAATGTATTTAGGAAGTAAAATAACAAAATTTGTAAGAAATATTTATTATTTTTATGGACTATTACATATTTCATATAACTTAACTAGATTTTTTTCAGGCATTCCTCTTTATCGCAATGGAAGAGTAAATTGGAAAATAACTAAAAACATTGTTTCTGACTTTAGCTTGAGTTAGAAAAGAAAATTATCAGAGACAAAATGTTGAACTCGTAATAATCAATTTATGAAAAGAAATAACTTAACTCAAAATATAAATGAATCCACAATAAAAAATCTAATTCTTATTTCACTCAAAAAAAATTCAAGAAATATATTAGGAATTCGGAATTCTCAATATTCATTTTCAGTTTGAGGAGTTATTTCTTTTTACAAATCAAAGCTAAATTTTCAACGTGTTTGTTAGTCTACTAAATTAAATATTAATGAACTGATTTACCAAAACCATATTGGGCAACAAGCGAAATTTTAATTACATATATCACAAAAAAAATCAAATACATACATCGATTTTGTATAACTTGAAATAAAAATATTAAAGAAAAATTTTTATCACGAATTTATACGAAAAATAAAATTATTTTTAGCACAAATTCGTGGTAAAAAATTTTTTTTAACATTTTTATTTCAAGATTTACAAATCGATTTATCTCAGTTTTTTTTCTTGTACTTTAAATATTTAAAAAAGAAAACGAAAATAGTTTAGTCGTTTTGATAATAATTTGAATTTGAATATGAAATTATCTAAAGAAAACTAAAAATCCAAATAACCCAAAAATTGATTATCAATAATATAAATGATTGGAATTTAACTGATTTACAATTTTACTGATGTTTTATTTTTTCTTATAATTTTTGTAGAAACTAAAATAACAAGGTTGATCTTAATTATTAAGTAGTTTAAATAGTTTTACATTTTTCGTCATAAACAACAAGGGATCTTGCAGCTCTATGAACTAACGCCCAAAACTTTTTACGCTTTAGTTTATATGAACTAAGGCCCAAAATTTAGAAATGAACTAAAACCCAAAGTAAATGAATTAAATGTCTTGCACTTATGGTAATTACAATGTTTTGCATCCTTTTTAAAAATATTTTTAGTATCCAAAAATTCAACATTATATACGCGCGCAGCGTTTCATAGTAAACATAGTAAATATCTAGAATAATTTCTAAACTATAGACAACCTTGTAGTAAATTATATAAATTAAAGAAAAAATTATCTTGAATTTATAATAAAAAAAAAATTAATAAAGAAAAAATCAAAATCTTTAATAAAAAATTTTTTAAACAGAATTCAACAAAAAATTATAATTATGAAAAATAAAAAAGAAAACTTATTTAAATTTTAAATTATTCAAAATATATAATAAAAAAAAAATTATAATAAAAATAAATAAATAAAAAAAAATATATTAAATTATAAATGTTCAAATTAACAAAAAAAATAAAAAACAGTTTATAACCTACAAGCACACATAAGAGATACTAGAATATTCTAGTATCTGTGCTACTAGTAACCACTAGGTTAAATTTTTGAGTAACTAGTATAATAAAAAGAATATAAATTTATGTCTTCCAATTTGTTTGTTTCATAATTAATTACTTGTTTATGTATTTTTTTTTTTTAAATAAATTATTTTCTTAAAATTAATTTTTCATTTTCATTTTTAATTTAATTTAATTTCTTTTCATTTTTTTATTTTTTTTTGGATATGTTTTTACTATTTTTTTAGCCAAAAGAAAAACGATAATTTTTCCTAAATTAATTGATTTTTTTTTTTGTTTTAAAGAGTTTTCACCTAAATATTTTTTTATAATTTTTTTTTAATTTAATTTTTTTTTAGGTTAAATATTTGTGTATGTGTAGTTGTGTTTGTTTTTTATTTTTTATTTTGTAAAATTTATAAATGTTTTGTAAAAATGTTTTTTTAGAGTGTAAAACCTGTTCTTGTCCGTCTGATTTTTCTAATGTTTTCAATTTATTTTTTCTTAATTTGGTTTTTTTTTTATGATAATATAAAATAATATTAAAAATTATTTTCAGATTTTTTTCTTAAGCATGTAATTAAAATTTTTTTCCATAAAATTAAAATTTTAATTTTTAATTATTTGTTTTTGTTTTGTATTTTTAACACATTTTTAGTTGATTTTCTTTCATTAAACGTTTTAGGCGAAATTCATAAACACGTTGACAGAACATAACTTGTTCTGGATTTGTATTAGCTGGCACTTCTTTGAGGTTATAATTGTTTTGTAATTGTGGTACAATTGATTGTGATGGTTCAATTCCTTCTTCAATGGCACGAACATTACGACGATATCTTAGTAAAAAAGATAAGAAAAAAAATGTATTTCATATTTTCATTAACTGTTTTCAAATTTAAATTAAACACAATATTATTTTAATATAAAAAATTTAAATTTACCTGCAATATTCACTAAATGTAAGCACATAACATTTATCCTCAATGCATGCCACTGAATTATGATCACGATGACGTGATGCAAATACTTCATCAGGACAATCAATTTGTTGTCGACCTTGTTCAGTATGTTCTGGACGATAATACCATAATAATGACATCATCATTTCACCTTAATTTAAAATAATAAGAAATTAAAATTTATAATTATGTACAAATAGAATTATTATATTTTATTTAAAATTATTACCATCTTCTGGATTTTCCCATAAATGTGCAACTTTAGCAACATATGGTAATTCATTCTTTTTGGTACCAGCTCTTAATAATACACAATCTCTTGGACGTATAATATCGCCTTCAGAATGCCTCATTGCAGGATAACAAGTTCTTAATACTAAAGGATCATCACTCTGTGAAACGAAAAAAAAAAACAATAAAAATTATATAATTAATTATATTACTGAACTCCTGAAATTATGCAAAGACTAAAATTATTAATTATAATAAAATTTACACAACTGGTATTAAATTTTCCATGTTTCACAAAACAAATCTATTAAAAATCAAAATCATAATAAAAACTTACATTTAGAAAAACTTTTCCTTGGAATGGTTCACCTTCCCATGACCAACCATTATTCCATTTTGGTACAGCATTTGCTTTTCGTGGAATTATTGCTGAATATTCAGCAGTATCATTTGTATGTGTATAACGTTTACGTTTTTTACAACCAAATCGTGAACGTGCTTTCCGTTTTTGCGGATGATGTTGCTGTTGATGATGATTATTATTATATACATTTGTTGGTTGATAATGATTAGGTGGTGTTAAAAATTCTGATGTTATTGGTATTGTTGCTACAGACGATGGTAATGATTCTGATGATGATGTGACTGGTGTATCTAATGAAACATTTAATGATTCACTCGTATTGTTACTATTATTATTAGTATCATTATTTGTATTATTATAATCATTTGAATTTGTTGCAATATCAATTGTTGTACTAGGAACTTGTTGTTGTGTTTGATGATTTTGTTGTTTCAATTTATTATTATTTGTTTCTATAAAATTATTATTATTTAATAATATGGTTGATGTATCAGCTACATTTTGATTAGTGTCTTCACTAATTGTTGTTGAATTTGTTGCCACAAATAATGAATTCATTAAATTTCGTTCAGACACATTTGTTGAGGACTTTTTCGTCTAAAATAAAAATAAAAAAAAAAAATAATTTTAATTTAATTTTTTATTAAATATTTTTTTTTCATAATTTTTGTACAACTTACTTTCTTTTTAGATTTTGATTTTTTCGATTTTTTTGTTGATATTTTAATATTGTCAGATTGAATTTTACGAATTTCATCGTAATTATCATTTAATTTTAATTTTGTTGCTACCATTGTTAATGATGTTGATGGTATTTGTTGTTGTTGTGAGGTAGTCGTCAATGATGAATTTAATAATATTGAAGAATTATTTATATCTTCTAAATCTTTGGTCATTAATATTTTATTTAATTTTTTTGTTTCCGATTTTGAACGTACTTCAGTTTGTTTTGTTTTATATAATTTTCGGCCAGTTACTGTTGTTGTTATTGTTGAATTTGTTGTTGAACAAATTGTTGTTAATGGTGTTGTTATTAATTTTGTTTGTGAACGGATTTCTGGTTCGGAAAAATAACCTCTAGCAACTAAATCAATTGTTAAATCTAATGGTGTTTTAAGTTTTTCTTGTCGTTCTTCAGCAATTCTATCAATATCTTTTGAATCAAATATTTCAATAATATCATCTTCATCTTTAACACTACTATTACTGCTACTACTACTACTTGTAATTGTAATACCACAATTATTATTATTATTTGTACATGACATTAATAATTCTTGATGGCGTCTTTCTTTCATTTTTTCCATTTTCTTTTTTTCCAACATTAATAATTTCCGTTTACGTTGTTTTAATAATTTTATTTGATGATCGGTTAATACTAATTTTCTACGACGCATAATATTTTTATTTGGATTTTTAATTAATTTACCAAAACGATCCTTTTTATCGGGTCGCCGGCTTAAACATAAATATGGTTTTGGTTCAGTTTGTTTAATATAACTTTTATAACCATTTTGTGGTGATGATTTTTTATTATTATTATTTATTAAACATTTTGTTGGTTCTAATATATTAATACGTCTAATTGATGATGATGATGTTGATGATTCTATTATATTATTATCATCGTCATCCATTAAATTTATTAATAATTTTTGATCATCATGATCATGTATTATTGATGAATCATCTGATATACTTTCAATTTTATCATCAAATACTTCAACAATATCTGGTTCTTCAGTTTTAATAATATCTTTATTATCATCATCTAATATTACAACACAATCCTCATCTTCAGTTTTGATTAATTCAGTTTTAATTTTATCTAATTCAGGTTGTTGATGTTGATAACATATTTGATTATTATTATTATTTATTGAGATTTCTGGTATTAATGATATTGTTGGTACAGTAGTAATACCAGTTACTGTTGAATGTGATTGTTGCTGCTGTTGTTGTTGCTGTTGTGATGATTGACCTAAATCAGTCATATTTATTTGACTAGGATGAGTGAGCAATATATTTGGATGCTGAGAAAAAACCTGGCAGAAAAAGAAAAAAAAAATAATTATTGTATTATCATATAATTGAAAAAATTAAATTATGAGAGCATAAATTTTGATATTATTTTTTTGGCATATATTTAAAATTTAAATACTTATTATTAATAATTACAATAAACAACAAATAAAATAAAATAAAAGCGTCTAATTTACACGAAAAATATGAGTTTAATGCAGATAATGAATGAGAGAAAGAATTTGTAAGTTAATTTATGAAATTTCTAATGAAATAATGGGCCATAAAGGAAGTACCGATAAAATAGATAGTTAAATTTTAGTATCAATTGAAATACATATATAGAAAAATTAAATTACATAAATAAATAAGCATTTCACATTTTTTTTTTAAATTAAATTAATAGCTTAATTATCATAAAAAATATTTGGCGCCAGAACACATATTTAAATTGTAGGCGCCAAAATGTCAGATTAAAATTTAAGGCGACTAACGAGATATTGCTTATTCATTATTTTCTTTAGTTTTTCGATGTGGAAAAGAGATAAATATATTAATCAAAAACTTCTAGATTATTCTTCATAATAAAAAATTATTTCTCGATATTTTTTAGTGTGGAATTTTACACTTAATTTTAGTTTTCATCGAAAATGTTATTTTTAAAAAAATCATAATTTTATGAAATTATAAAAACTTACTTGAGGTGGTGGATGTAAATTATGGGATTGTTGTTGCTGTTGTTGTTGTTGTTGAGCTCCATACATCATTTCTCTTATCATTGATTTACCAACTCTTGCCTTACGACCAACTAATCCATTACTATTACCATTATTATTACCATTATTATTATTACTATTAACAATAATTTCTGATGTATTATTACAACCATTTAAATTAGCTACTGCTGCTGCCGCTGCTGCAGCAGCTGAGGTAATTGTTGCTGCTTTTTCATTTTGATCTGGTATTGTTGGTAAACCAGTTGAACCTCTAGCTGGACTTATTGTCATTTCAGGTTCAATTAATTTATCATTAATTGTATATGTTGTTTGATTTAATATTGTTGTTGTTATTGTTGGACTAGATGGTTCAACAACAATATCTTCATATTGACTATTTTTACGATTACGATGATTTTTATTATTATTATTTATTAAATCTGATGTATTATCTTGTATTTCAGTTTTAACAATTTCAGATTTTAATTGTGTTGGTTCAATTAATTCAATTTTACATAAATGATGATGATGATGATGATGATTATGTTGATTTAAATGATTATTTGTTAATATTGTACCAGTTGTATTTGTTGTTGTTGTTGTTTGTGTGTCCATTGATGAAATTGTCGAATTTATAGTATTTTTAACTGGGCCCTTATTGGTTTTCAACAATCTTTTCTGTTGATTATGATTTTGCTGTTGCTGTTGTTGTTGTTGCTGGTGATGGCTATTAAGGCTGCTGCTGGTATTATTTAATAATGTCATATTACTATTATTATTTATTATTGAATTTGATGATCCTGTATTATTATTATTCGTACTCGGTGAATTCATAATTGTATTGTTGTGATTCATTTTCATTTCCGTCGTATTCATTATTGATGAATTGTTGTTCGTCGTAATAATATTGCTGTTGTTGTTGTTGTTGTTGGTCAAATTCACCGTATTGTTGTTGTTGCTGCTGCTGTTGCCATTGCTGCTGTTGCTACCAATAAGAGGCCCAGTAAGGACGTTTTTTGGACACGATTGCATTGGACACGGACACGGAGGTGGATATTCTAATGAAATGAAAATTTATTTAAAAAAAAAGAATTATATATATTTTATTATTTATAGCAAAAGAATTAAATATTAAAAATTTCGAAAATAAGAAATTAAACTTAATACATACAATTAAAATTTTGTAATTAAATGTTATTTTAAATTTTAAACTTATATCAGAACCAAAAATTACTATCAACACTGATTATGATATTTGTAATATGTTAATTATGAAATATGTTTTAAGAAATTTTAAAACTGAGTGTCTGACTGAAGCAACAAGTTTAATGATTGTTTAGTTACTTAATAAAGAGAGAAAAATTCAAAAATAAATGCATAAAATCATAAAAAAAATAAATAAATATTTTTCCACCTAAATAAATAATTTATTTATTTTTTTGGCGCCGATCATACTTTTGCTTACCCATATAAGGTGGTTGTAAACTACGTGAATAACATTGTCCTCCTCCTCCACCACCTGGACTATAACCTGAATAAAAACCAGGTGGTCCAGGATAATGATCCATATGTTGTGGTGGTGGCGGTGGTGGTCCTTGTGGTCCAGCTGGTACTAATTGTGTACCACTTGGTGGTTGTTGTGATTGTTGTTGTTGTCCACCAGTTGTTGTTGATGTTTGTGTTGGATCATATAAATCAGATTGATTTGTTGGTGGTCCTTGTGGTGGTCCAGTTTGATAATAACCAGTTGGATAACGTCGATATTGTGGTGGACTTTGATATACTTTAGCTGTTTGAAAATATTGTGGATATGATGGTGTATAGCACATATCACCTGGATATGGTGTATAATAACTGGGCGGATATGCTGGTGGATAATGCATTTGATGCATTGATCTTGAGTACATAGAATTCTGTGCTGCGGCAGCAGCAGCAGCAGCCGCAGCGGCTGCTGCTTGTTGTTGTTGCTGTTGTGCTGTAGCAAGAACAGATAATTGTTGCTGCTGCTGATGCTGTTGTTGTTGTTGTTGGCTAGTATTATTATTATTACCAGTTTGGCCTAATTGTGTTGCACTAGATGGATATCGGAATGTTGCCAAATCACCACCAGTTATTAATACATCACTATCAGAACTTTCAGCAGCTGATGTTGATTGTGGTGGCTGTTGTAGTTGTTGATCTGGATCTGAATCTAATGGTGTTGAAATTTGTTTAATACTAGAACTATTATTATTACTATTTAGACTGCCAGCAGTTTGTGCGGTTTGTAATTGTACAGGTGGTGGTGGTGCTATCACATGTGGTGATATTAATGGACCAGCTGGTTGATAATAACCTGGAAATTATTATTAAAAAAAAAATAGACAAATTAGTAAAGTGAAAATTTAATTTAGTTAAATGAATATGTCAAGTTTTATAATGATCATTTCATAAATTCAAATTGTTACTCCTGGATTTCAAGGCAAATTTACAGTATACCAGCTTCTATTTTTACTCACAAATATTTCATATCAAATCGCTAACAAGCAAAATTTAATATTCGCAACATAATGTGAACTTTTTTAGAAGCTAATAAAATTATACAGTTTTCTGTAAACATAGTAAACAAAAAATGTAAAAAACTTTGAAAAGAAAATTTAGAAAAAAAAAACTTTGAACTTGAAACACAATTAACAAAAAAATTTAGATTCTTTTTCTTTTTGCTTCCAACGCTAAATTTCAATTCTATTATAAAATTAATGGAAATTTCCGCATGTTAATGCTAAATAAAAAATTATATTATTATGTTCTTAAAGCTACCTGTTTCTATGTTCACCTCAAAAGTTCATTGTTTTCTCGCTTGTTTTAACTATAAAATTTACTTACAGTCAGACTTCTTTAAGTCGAATCTGCAAATGAACTGGGGAAATATTTGAAATGGAACAAAATTAGAAGTTAAAGAATTCTTTCACAAAAGTATTACAATAAAATTTCATAAAGGAAATCGATTTGCACTTCGATGAAGATTTTCAAGTTAGAGACGTTTGACTGTAAAATACTTATATTGTTTTTTCTGTTTATTTTAAAAATAAATAGATTATTTTATTTTTTTGCCAAAAAATTATTTTGTGGTAAAATAACAAAAAACCAAAAATATATATTCAAAAAAATATTATATAATTTATCTATAAATATTTGAATACAAAAAACACGCTCAAGAATTAAATACAAAACTATACAAAATTTATTTCAATGAATTTGACATGACATACGACATACGAGAATATCAATACATATCAATATTTTTTTGGATTTTCAATTTTAAAATTTACCAAATTAAATTAAATTAAAAACTTTATCTAGTTTTGAAAATTCAAATTTGAACTTTTTATATAATAGAAAATATGTATTTGGTTCCAATTTCAACTCAAATTTTGTAAGTAGTTCATTTGAAAATTAATTAATGATAGTATAATTATCAAATCTACACAATTAATTTTTACGAAAACTAAATTAATATATGTACATAATCTATTCGAAATCAGTCCTCAAAATTAATTAAAATTTTGCCCATCTGCACACATCATTGTAACATTTCTCAAAATTACTTATCTACTTAATTATCATAATATCAAAGTATTTTAAATCTAATTTGGTCTTTTTTATTCAAATTAGTCCTTTGAAAAAAGGACAAATCTGATTTGGAAAAATTTAAATTAATTGAAATTGTAAAAAGGCCTGTAAATGTACAGACCTGTATTTCACCTGTTGATCTCTAAATACAAATATTTATTGGCAGATTTTGGCGAAAAAAGTTGGTATATGCATTAAATGTATTCCGAATGGGAATAGTCCGACAGGATATTTATGATTTATTTTTAATTTAATTCTTGTAAAATTATTGAAACAAATTTTGAAATTTTCAAAAAAAATTAATTTTAAAATTTTGATGACTTAATAAATTAGCTCAGTAATAAAAGTTATTAACACAGAAAAAACACCGAAATTTCATTTAAGATAGTTTTATCTATAAGCTTTTTTTGCATTTGATAGAAATTTTGTAGAAAAAAGAAATTTTAAATATAAGTAAAATAAATATCGATCTAACCATAAATCATAAAACTAAACGCGCGAGAGGATAATTAAAATTAAATCTTAAAAAGTTCTATTATTTTTTTTTTTGCAAAAAAGAAACTTGAACCATTTGGAAACAAGAATTACTTTATTTTTTTTTTTTTTGCTATTTTGGAAGCAACTTAATAAACTAAGAAATATCTATAAGTTTTTTTCTTCAATGTTCAGTGGTAACTTTAATTTTTTTTGTGTTGGGAAAAAAATCGACGAGGAGGTTTTTGTTTGTTTCGTTGTTGTTATGTTGTAGGAAATCCATAAAAATACATTTTTTATAGATATAACATAAAATTTTATGAATTTATGTTGTGATATAACAAAAGACACACGAAAAAAAAAATATATAATAAATGAATTGAAATTGGATAGATGAGGTTGTTGATTTTTGTTGGTATCTATGGGTGTGCGAAGATGGTTTGCACGTTGTTTTCATATATAGTTTTTTTTTGTTGTTGTATATTAGATTTAAGTTCAGTGACTTTGATAATTCTATTTGATATTTTTTTTTTCATAAAAAAACGCGATTCGTATTTTTTGGGGAAGTTCATAATTTTTTTTTTATATATAAATTTTAATTGCTTTGCCGCTTAAATTAAATTAGAAGCTTAATTTTTTTGTTGATTATATAAAAGATTTTTTTGATGAAGTCATTTTTTTTTGGTATAGTAGTGGAAATTTTTTTGTGGCTGTAATTATATTTGATAAATTTGTAAGAAGAATTGGAAACGATATGAAATATTGATTTTATCGTTGAAGGATATTAGAGGTGTTTTGAGGAAGTTGGATCATGATATGAGAATTACTGAATCCATCAAGATATTTATAAAGCTGTACGAACTAATACCCAATGAACAAATACAAAAATATGAACCTAAAACCCCGAAATATTCTATACTAATTTCGCACTTAGTTCATATGGACTAAGGCCTAATATTGTGGGTTTTAGTCCCAAATTTTGGTCACTAGTTCATTTCTTATTTTGAGCGTTAGGTTAGGTGATCTAAAACCAAAAAATATTTCAATTTTTTAGAAAGGAAAAATGTTCCCTTTTCCAAAAGTTTTAGACTTACATAGGTTCATTTCTAAATTTTGGTAATAGGTTCATTTGGGCATTAGTTCCTAGAGATATTAGTTAAGGCTTACATTTATAATCCTTACAAGGAAATATACATATTATATTTAGTATTAAATATAATATGTATTTTTTTACATTATTTCATATAAAAAGGAATTGTTAATTGGCAGAATTTGTATAACGAAATTCAAAAATTATTCAATTGGAATGACAAAACTTTAAAATTTCTAATCACTTAATTTTTATTATTCATTAAATTAGTATAAAATTTCCTCATAAATCATTTTATACAAAATATAATTAAGTATATTTTCGTTGTAAAATAATAATTAAATTTGAACCTAAACACCTCAAACTTTGAGTTCTTCTAATAATTTTTTTTCTTCTTTGTAATTTATAAAAGTCGTGAATAAAATGACTTTTATTATAAATGGAAAAAAAAATACAAAAAGAAAAACGCTCCTAGTCATGTTAAACATAATTACTTGCCATATGAACACTAATTATGATTAAATACAATCTTTCAAAACATGATTTTATGCATAATTTTTTTTTTTTATTTTTTTTTTCAGAAATCTGTAAAACAAAATTTATTATTTATTACCATCTTTAATGGAAATTTTCCTCACATATGTTTTTCCAATTTTAAAAAAATTTTATTTCCCGGAGAACAAGAAGGCAAAAAAAAAAAATTCATTTTAATTTATAAAAAGAAAAAAAAATTGTCAGAAAATTTAACAAAAAACCACACGAATAATAGTTGACAGATCGTGAGCAATAATTCTACTCTTATGTATGTATTTTAGTTGCATTTTTCCTTTATGATTTCACTTTAACTTGCAGGCTAAACTCCTCCAGAGCATTGAAACAATTTCTTTAAAAAACTTTTATTATTGTTTCCTTCATTTTCTATTATTTATGTGAAATCAAAAAGAGGAAAACATAATAGAAAACAGCCAAACACTCTGGCAAAAGGAACTGGTACAAAAATAAAACAACAACAGAGTAATTTAGATTTAAACAATGAACAGGATACTAAAAGGATAGAAGGGAAAATTGCATAATATAAGAAAATATTATAATGTAGTATTGTAGAGTGTTGTGTGGTTTAATGTAGGGAAAAAACTAATAACAACTGAGACAAAAATATGATTTATGACCTTATGGTTTTGTGGCCTATTCACATGAACTTAAATAATGGAACACAAAAGCTACAATCATAAAATAAAGAAATCAAGGAAAATAATATACAATTTTTGCAGTAGTCTTTTGTAGAATTAAAATGGCTGATGATTCTGGTGTTGTAAGGTGAGACCTTTAACTACTATTAAACAGTAGCACAAAAGTATTTAAGGTAAGAAAGGAATTATTTTACAAAAAAATTATTAGCTAGTGGCTAGAATATTTACAGAATTTTATTTAAAAGCATGAATGAACTAAAGAAATTAATCATTATTTATTTTGTTTAATAAATTTAATGAACCAGAAGATTGAATTTAATTTTATTATGAACCAATAAAGTATTTTTTTGATGAAGATTAAATAAAGACTAACAGGATTTAAATTCTTACATTTATTCTCTTGATTAATTCTAAAAGTAAAAGGACACAAAAGAATTTTAATTATAAATTTTGGATGATAATTTCCATAAATTAATTATATAGATAAAATCATGAATCAATTTAATGAAATTTTTAATACTTTAATTGCAGACACTTATCTTGGATTTAAAGAGTAAACGCAGATTTTCAAATATATTCATATTTGACTCAGAAATTGAGAAGAAGATTTTCAATCAATCAAAAAGCTAGTTAGTAATAAAAAGATTAAAAATATGTGGATGTGCCCAAACAAATCACAGAACTTATGAGATGCATATGTGTGTAATTAGAATCCTGAAAATCAGAATGATTGTTGCATACACAATGAACCTAATGCAGAATTTCTCTTTCTCAAATTTACATGAATTCTACTGTGTATTCTAAAAATTACTTACAAAATAATAGACTAATATTATAATGTGAATTTTCTACTGTATCTGTATACTAATTACCAGGCACAATATATAACTGATATCAATCAAAAATTAAATGCAATTACTGAAAATTTCTCAATAATAATTATAATAAATCTTGTTTCCTATTTCCGAATTAAAACATAAATATTTTCTACTACATTAATCATTGTTTAACATCTTAATATCCACACTATGTACATATATAGACAATATAATATTTTTCCGTCTATTAAATAATAATTATATAATTTTAATCTTATAAATTCTACGAATCAATTTCCTCTTTCATTTAGAAATTTTCCATAAATTAAACATTTCTCAATAGTATTATTAAGTATATATTTTCCTTTCTCATAATTTTTGGCCTAGTTTAATCCATGAAATTACTTCATTGAAATAAGAAATTACACACACATTATAATATGGATCAGGTCAAGAATCCTTTTGTGTACAATTTATAATATTTGCAAAAACTAAAATCAAGATGTAATCAGGCAAATTTTTTATTTTGTTGGCAATTAATATCAATGGACAAGGATGAAGTTTTTTTTAACTTATACACAGAGTAAAATTGTGAAATATGTTTTTGGCTTTTATATATTGTAAAGGGAAAGTACCATATAATATGTTTATGTTACTTTATGGAAAACCAAAATATACCAAGCCTATATTTATATAAAGCATTTATATATTTTTGAAAGTACATAAAATAATATTTTGTTGAAAATTATGGTATACTATATTAAATTTATATATATACATTATATGTAATTTCTGTGTATATATATTAAAATTGCGGAAGACCAGTAAAATTTTGTGGTTTCAACAAAAAAAAAATGTGATAAAAAAAAATGAAAAGATTTTAAGATAAAATTTTCCACAATATTTTCTTTATAGTATATAATATTTAATTTATTAAATTGAAGTTATTGAAATTATTGATTAAAGATTTTCTTATTTTATGATTAAAATTTATTTTATAAATTATAATAAGAATTAAAAATAATAAAGTCAAAAAGATGGAAAATTTATAACTTAAATGGAAATTTAAATGAAATTATTAAGGAATTATTTAAGATGAAAGTATTGAAATTGAATAATATTTTATTTACATTTTAATGTTATAACCCAGAATGTCGCAAAAAACTCTAAGAGATAAACATAGGCCGACCATCGAGTTGTTGAGGAAGGAGAAAAAGAATAAAATAAATTGGCAAATAAATGACTCTTTCGTTACAAATTGGATCTGCTAATTTTATACAGCTGCCTAATCACAAGTTCCTCTGTAGAGGAGAAATTATTATAAATGGTATAAGATTTTGTATAGTGAATAAATTTGTGGCAGCGAAAGTAGTTTCAACCGCTAGAGAGCATTTTCGCAAATCAGAAACTTTACATTCATGTGTAAATTTAAATTATTTGTTCTCATTTAAAGCTTAATCAACTTAATCAATGACATCGATTTCTCGAGAATTGACCAGTTCGATGTAATGACAGTATGACCTGTTGCATAGTACATTATATACACACAGTAATACTCCTTGGCTGTTGACTATAAAAGTAACTGAAAAAATTGAATTATATTTCCCAAACCACAGATTAAAATTAATTTTTAAAAAAAAAACCGACTTATTATTAAATTGAAATTAATTTTTTTTTTTGCTTAAATCTCCAAATCAAATTAAAAAAAAATTATGTAAAAATTCTTATTTAATTTTCATAAATAAAAAAAATTATAATAAAAAATTCAACAAGTGAAAGTTAAAATTTACTTGGGGTGACAAAAATTAACACTCCACACTCCTTCCATAGCTAATTTCTTCTTTTTTTTTAAATTTTTTTTTTTAATCTGATTAAAAACTTAAAAGTAATTAAATGTAAAATGAAAAAAAAAAAATAATAATACTGAATCAACTTAATTTTATTTGTTTGACAGCTTCAATATTATTTATATTTTAATTGCATTTAACTCATTTTTTTTTGGCTTTTCTTTTTTTATGTTTTACCATAAAATTCAGTTGATAAAATGCACCTTTCTTTTTTTTTTATTATTATTATTTCACTGAAAATTAAACATTTCCAGCATAAAAAAAACATATAATAAACACACACAAAATGTATAATAAATATATATAAGCATAAAAATTTATTTTCTGTTCATATGCATACATGCACTACGACAACATCGGGTAGGTCATGTTGTTGTTATGAGTGAATGTTTTCTTTCTTCTTTTTTTTTTAATTTAAATATAATATTTACTTTTAATTCACTAGTTTTTTTTTTACACATATTTACAAAAAAATAATATTTCTTCAACATAAATATTAACTGCGAAAAGTGCCTAAAAAAAAAAAGAGTTAATATTTACATAGAGAGTTGAAATAAACAGAAGAAGAAGAAAAAAAACTATCATTTCTGTAAATGACATGGATTTATATTTTATGTATTTATCATTTTTTTTTTTTTATGTTTGGTACTTTTAAAAAAATGTGGAAAAAATTATTTATTAAAGTGAGAGATTTTTATAGAAAATTACTTTTTCCAAAAAAAAAAAAAATTCGCTTTTGGGTGATTTATGTGAAAATTGTATAGAGAGAAGTGTTATGAATTTTTTAACGTAAATTTTTGATTGGTATTTAATTTATTATATAGTACCTAATATTCAGTGTTAATGGTTCATTTATAAGTTTAATGTAGAATGTACTATTTGATTTAAGTTTAATATAACATAAATATGCATAAATTAAATTATGTTATGTATCATAATATTTATTTATTAAAATTATAATTGAAAATATTTATGTACATAATTGACAGCAAGAGTGGACAGCAAAGACCATCCTTCTCAGATATATGGCAAGCATGACTAGTTGAAAAGTGATTCAAATTTACAATATGAATTAATGTGCACTTTAGTAAAGAGAGTTGGATCTTTTCGTACAAGTCAAAAACAATCAACACTAAAATATTTCGAAAACAAACTAAATATTATTGACAGTTAGATAATAATTAATAGTTATACAATAATTAAATAGTTAGATAAGAGAGTTAAATCCATAGATTTAATCAAATAACTAGATAATCAACAGTTTTGCTAACAGATATTTTACAATTATGTAATAGTTTTGTTCAACAATTAAATAAATTAAACTTTTGGGTTTTTAGATAAATTATAGGAGCATAATTTTTTATTTCCTATTTTTCATGTCATTGTCATTTATCTAAATTTGAAAATTAATCATTTTACAAATCTCCCAGAAATTCAATACATAATATGTACTATGTAAATGTTTTAATTTAATATTATCACAAATTTGACAAGCATAAGCTCAGACCTCAGATGCACTTAATAATTGCTTTAACAGAAAAATCCATGTTTGAAAATTCTGTTATATAAATTAGGCAGATGAATTTAATTTGGAAAAAGGACTAATTAGATTTACATACAAAAAGAAAAGACTTACTTATTTCAATTGTAAAAGCCGACAAAATTTCTCTGCCGATGTTTAGATGAATTTAGACTATCCTAAATGGTTTATTTTTGTAGTGGTACGAAAATATGATTTCTATAAATTTCTAAGAGCAACATATTAAAATAAATTGTAACTTTTTCCATATTTTCAACAAAATCGTATCGTAGTCAACTCATATTTGTATGAACAGTGTACAAAAATAATTAATATTTCCAAAGTATAATCTGTAATTGTCAATCATTCATAAATTAAAATAACCTTTGACTTCTCAATGAAGGAAAACTCTTCTTAAAGGAACTGTGAAAAAACGTAATTGGACATTGAATCGGATACTGACGACAGAAAAAAAATCTTTACGTTTATCGTAAATAAAATGTTAAATTAAATTGTAAAAACAACTTCTTTTTATTATCTTATCACAAAATTAATTGCAAATACTTATAAAATTATTGTGAATTCATACTTATATCTTATCAACAATTCTAGCAAATGCGTAAATTTTTTTTTTATATTATCTTCAAAATTAATAATTATTTTTTATATTTATTTAATTTTGTTACCTTTCACTTTTATGACATTTTGTGTAAATTTGTTATTTCAATTAATAAACTTTCGCAAAACATGAAAATTAATGTCATTAATTAAAAATAAGTGAATTTATATATTTTTCATTTTTTCCATGTTTCTTTACTAGTTTTTTGAATCTTCATATTTTCCTATACCATATACAAAGTAAATGAAACAAATTTGTTACTGAAATTAAATTGTGTAATATTATCCTTTAACCACGAAGTTAACCACTGTGTGTAAAGTTCAATCGTTCGTAACGTAAAATAAATCAATTTTAAAATTTATTTTGTAAGCGAACAAAGGGGTATGTATATAGTATTTCTGTAATAAGTTTCTCGTTCAGTGTTTTTTTCCATAAATTTTTAGGTGAAAATTAAAATATTGAACTACAAATAAGATGGACTAAATTCAAATGAAGATTCCATTGAGTGGAACATATAACTAAATACATAATTTTAATCAATTTTGTAACGAAATAATGACAATTCAAATTTTACATTTTACATATACATATTTTACATGTCAAAAAAATTGCTGTAAAATTACTAATTCAACTGTCAAAATAACCTTGCACGCAATATGTAATTATGAAAGTAATGAAAGGGCAGGACGAAAAATTATTTTGTAAATTTATGAAAATTACAATTTCAGTCAAGCAATTAATAATTATCAATAAAATTTAAGGAAATTTCAAAAAAATTTATTTAAATATTAATTTCTAATTTCCAATTTAGTAAATCGAAAACTAAAAAAAAAAAATCAAATTAATAAAAATTTATATTAAACAACAATTTAAAAATCATTTAAAACCTAAAACAAAAAACTATTTATCTCTAAAGCATAAAAAATGCAACACTATTAAAATCCCATAAAATCAACATAAAAACTGGCAGTCATGCAATATTTTATAATCAACAGATAAAATATTTTTTTTTTTATAAACTCGCGCTTTTTGTGAAACAATAATCGACGAAATATAAAAAACTAGGATGCTTAAGCTCTACTACTAAACATTTTGCGCTTAGATTTTTCAACTTGTTTGCATTTATTTGTGGCAACAAATCCAGGAAAAACTTCATAAATTAAATGTACAAAAAAAAAATTTTTTGAGTGCATGTTGTTACCATTTTGATACCATAAGAAAAACACAAGAAAAAATCATAAAAAATTTACTTTTTTATAGTAATAAAAAATAAAACAGTAGAAAAAAGAAATAAAAAACTTTTTTTTTTCTAATACAATAATTTTTTTTAGCTTGAAAAGGAAGATATGAATCGAACAAGTTTTCCATGTACACAGCTGTGTGTACTACACACACACATTTCCGTAAAGGAGCTGCGCTGTTGTTGCTATTTTGCTGCACATTTAAGAGGAGGGAAAATGTATATGGAAAATTTCTTATTTTTGATTTTTTACCTCTTCTATAAACAGAAAATGTGGATCACTAACATTTTTTGGTTCATTTTGATTATATATAGTACAGAATTAAATCTAAAATAAAATATATTTATTGAAATCAGATTTAAAGGTGACAAGTGCATGAATTTTATGTTGTCTTGTTATGCTCCGTTAGCATAACAATAATAATAATAATACTCATATATTCAATAATATTGCCTAAAAGATTTATACTATACATTAAAAAATAAATTTTATATTTAAAAATCGTTTTATGAATCGTGTACAAAAAAAAAAAATTTATTTTTGTGGTTTTTTTTAGTGCAACGAATATTTTCATCCTATTTTAAAAGGAGACTTCTATGAAAAATATACGTGATTTTCATGTTTATATGTCATTCATTTAACAAACTGGTGAAGTGCTTTTTTTTTTTTTAGATTTTGCTTTATTTGCTTTTTTATCATAAAATAAAGGTACTCCGTACTCCTCTGATGGTGAATGGTTTTTGTGCATATAGAAATCAACTTTCACCTACCGCGTGTGCCCATATATTAAATAAACGCTCTTGTTTACATTATATTCATTTTAGTTGTTATGATCATTTGAGTTTTGTATTACATGAAAATAAATAGAAATTAATTGTAATTTTAACTGACTTTACATATAAATGAGTTTTTTTCTTTATGTTCATTGTAAATTTTTGATTATTTAGATTTTAGAAGACATAAAATACTCGTAGGAAAATAATTACAACGATTTAAATTTCAAAAAAAAAAGTGGGATTCATTAATTATTGGAAAGAAAAGTTATTATAGAAGTTTAGAAAAAAGTTGAGATTTTTAAGATTGTTGCTCCTAAGGGTTAACTTTTATAAAGTTTAAAGTTGATTTTATTTCGATAATGTTTTTGGTTAATATTGAAAATGATTTTAAATTTGTTGGCATTGGTCAGCAGTAAAATTAAGTAAATGGTCGGATATACTATAATTACTTAATTTTGGATAATTTCCAGATTTTTGTTAGAAATTACTAAATTTTTTAAGTAAAATTCTCTGCAGAATTCCACAGAAATGGAGGCACAAAGAAAACATTGTAACATTAACATTGTAGTTAAATATACCAATGAAAATTCGATTACAGGGCCACACAAATAATCCAAGCGACCTTACATTTTTATACTCAACTAGAAAAACTTCGTCAGTAAATTATCTAATCTGAAAGTACATTAGAAATTTGATCATTTAAAATTTTATTTTTCAAGGAAATTTAATCTCCAAATTAAATTAAACAAAATTTTAATTATTTAAATTTTTTCTCGCAAATTTATTTGGGGAAAAATTCTTTTTCCATGTCGATTTTTTCTTTACCCCCAGCTATTATGGGTGATTCATAAATTATGAAAATTTCCAAAACTAGGTGAAGTTCTTCCAAAAACAAATAAAAAAAAAATAACTTGAAAATTATAATGAAAATCAACACTTGAAAATTTATTAAATAAAACGATAAAAAAAAAACTTATTGAAAAAATCTTGCACCAATTTTATAAAATCAATAATTCATTTTAAAAGCGCCCAGAAATGAAAACCAAATTAGTTTATAGTCGCGGAAATATTATTAAAATCATTTTATACATATAAATTATATTTCAGGTCAAATTCGTCTTTTTACTATTTTAATTTGAGCTTTTAAAACTATTCGAAGTTTCGGGGGACGAACAGGAACCAGCTTTTACGAAAATTATTAATTTCTTTTGGAAAAGAGGAGAAATTGTATCCATGGTGAAGAAAACAGAAAGAAATTTTCTTTTGGGAAATCATAAAATGTTTGGTTAGGAAAAATAATGAATTTGAATTGCAAAAGGACCAATTTGACTTAATGCTTTATAAAAATTAACATAAAACCACAATTTAATTTATGTATGCATATATTTTCCAGTAAACAACAAAATCATACAAAAAATGGTTTATTTTCAATTTTGTATAAGTTAATTTCGTATATAATTGTAAAAATCTCATTTACACCCTGGGGTGTTTTCCAAAAAAAAAAAAAACTTTAAACCGAAAAGTTTTTCTTTTGTTGCACATAAAAAAAAGCACACAAAAATCGAAAAAAAAATTGAAAATTCATAAAATTGCATTTACTCTAATTTCGAGAGGCAAATAAATTTTTTTTTTTTGTATAATCAGATTTTTAAATAGAAAATGATTTTTAAATTTATTGGAAAATTTATCTGTAATAATAATTTTTTTTTGTTTTGTGTTTGAAATTGAAAAGCATAAATTTATTATATTCAAACAATTTCGTATATAAAGTAAAATGAAATCTTGCCAGTTAGATCATTGCGATTTCATTTAACTTTAACGGAATCAAAATATATGCAATCAAGAGAGAAAGACTAACCGGTAAATCAACCTAGGCTGAAATTCAGACTAAAAAACTGCATGCATCGTCAAAAATCAAAAACATGTTTAGTTGCTTTTAAATAGGGAAATCGGTATTAAATTTAAATTTTTGACTTTTCAATTTCAAAATCTACCGTAAAAAATTTACGGTTTTAAAATATTGAAAGAAAATTTATATTTTCACATATTTTTCTTCTTAGTTTTTTCGAATTCAGAGAAAATTTTGATTAGAAATTAATTTCTAAGTTTTGTATAATAAAATTTTGATGTAAAATTGTTCATTTTTTGGTTAATAATATTTAAATGAAAATTTAAAGGTTTGGAAATTTAAGAAAAAAAAATTGAAATTTTTTTCAAGGAAAATAAGGAAGGATTAATTAACGCACGCAAAGTAAGTAACGTGTGTGCTTCCATAAATAAGGTGTGTACCGAAAAGTTCTCAAAAATAATAAATTATGCAGTTCATTTGCTAATAAAATCTTCTTGTTGAGTTGCTGGTGGTTGTTTTGGGGTTTTTTTTTTTTGCTTCCTTAAGGTGTTTCATCCTTTGGCCATACAACTAGGCTTTTTTCGGCCACATCTCGTACCGATCTGCAAATCTTTTTTTATTAAGGACCCCTTCATTTTTTCTTCTAAATTTCTGTCCACGGGATCGTTGGACGACCACTTCTTGGTTTATCTTTGATGTTTTGGGTTTCCTTAAACTTTTTTGATGGTTCGCCAAGCAACGAATATGAAGTTCCATCTAATTTGGCTCACTTTCTTATAGGAAAATTGGAATTTTTACAAAAAATTCTAAAAAATTTTTCGCGCCCTAATTCGTTTTGATTCATTTTTACATGATCAATAATTTCACAAAACGAATTTATAAAGTAATTAAATTTACATACTACAGAGAAAAGTTCCAGGGCCATTAGATGGCGATCTCATAAAAAAGGGCAAAAAAACTGCATTTTTCAATTTTGATTGAGTTTTTCGGTACACACCTCATCAAATTTTTGTCTATCGCCTTCAACACATCATTTCAACCCCCACAAAAAATCATACCTCAGAAAAAATTATTTAAAATTTCACAAAAAAAAATAGCTTTTCTCTTTAAAAACTTTGCTTTCACATTAAAATTTTCTTGATTTTCCAAAAAAAAAAATAGTAAAATTCTTCCTTTAAGAAAATTATTCTTTACAGATTTTCTTTTTAAGTAAATAATCAGGATAAATTTACGTAACGTGTCTGTACGTATATTTATTTTGTTTGAAAAAATAAAATAATTTTCCTCTAAATTTTCTGGTTTTTTTTTTTTGTTAAGAGTAAATTTGAAATTTTTCATGTGAAAATTTTTTTTTGTATATAAAAAAAAACCTCCAATTAGCTTAGCAGAAAACTTAAGAAGAAAAATATTTAACAAGAAAATTGAATTGACGTATTTTTATCCTCTCATTTTTCCTGCATTCAATTTTTTTTTTATCAACTCAAGCCAACAATTTTCTTTTTTTTATTTTGTTTTGAGTTTTCATTGAAATTTAATGTAAAAAAAATTTTTTTTTTATTCATTTGTCAAGGATGTGAAGAAAATTCTTGTGTATGTTTTAGTGTGGTGAAGAATGAGATTTGTGTTGTGTGAGATAAAGTCTAATTTTCTTATTTTACTTGTGGCACGAGAGAAAAAATCTTTGAAAAAAAGAAAATGTTTTAACTAACTTTTTTTTGCCTGGTTTGAAATGTTTACTTAGAATGTCTAAACAGCAGAAAACTTATCTGGTCAGTTTTTTAAAGAACGTGTAGGGATGGGAAAACTAATTATTTTATATCTTTTCAATTTTTAAGATTTTTTCTGTTTTTTTTTTGCTTTTCGTTTTGGGATTTCCTTAAAACGTTTAGTTAAGCAAGAAACTGAATTAGGTTAGGTACAAAGGAGAGTTTGTTGTGATCTCATAATGATTATTTTTTTCGGTTGATTCTGGCTTTATAGAGGCATTGTCGTACTCTCTGAAGCTATTAAAAGACAATTTAAGATATAACTTCGACTAATAAGTCTTATAGTCGGTTGTAATATTTACCAAACAATTTTGTTAGTTAAATAACGACATAAGAAAAATATTTAATTCCTACTATACGTTTTTATTATGTAACGATTCATTGCTAAAAACCAAACCAAAATGGGCTAATCTCACCAATATACTTCTTCATCTCTAGACTACAATCAATTATGGAACCCAAATATTCATGATTTTTGGAAATGATTCAGCAAATTCAGCCATAAAAATATATTTAAGTTAAGCGAAAATCTAAATGACAAATACGGTCTAAAAAAAAACAGGGATATATCATTTTCAGAACAAATTCATCCAATTGCAATATAAATTGACCATTTGCAATTCATTTTTGTTCTTTGCCAATTTAAATTGGTCTTTTAAAGAAGAAAACTAATTTGACCTGACCGTAAAACGACTACAAGTTAAC
Source organism: Empis stercorea (assembly GCA_949752835.1). Taxonomy (NCBI): domain Eukaryota; kingdom Metazoa; phylum Arthropoda; class Insecta; order Diptera; family Empididae; genus Empis; species Empis stercorea. The sequence continues at coordinate 6,843,111 of OX457087.1, forward strand.
TTAACCTGTTAACTGTTTATGTCGCATATATGCGTCGATGATAAACGCTCCTATTTTGCTAATGTCGCGTATATGCGTCAAGCGAAAAAAATAAACATTTGCAATGATTTTGTTATATAAGCAAAAAAACAAACTATTTTCGAAATTTTAATATTCTAAGAATTTTACTATACAGCCAAAACCTAAATTGAAAACGTTACCACTCTTTGAATTCTCAGCACATCTTTACTTGCGCTGCTAATGTCGCAAATTCGCGTCATCGCGTAAATTTAATTCAACAACTAGAAAACATTTTTCAAAAAAAATTTAAACAGCTAATAGGTTAATTTTACAGATAGTGAGTAGTTTGACATTAACATACAATTAAATAAATTTTCTGCAATATATATTTTATCATAACCAGCACGTTATATCAGAATGGCCTTAAAAGTGCTAAAAATATCACAGGGTCACGGAAAATACTCCTACAAAAATCTGAAGCACACATAGTGCCCCCATCGATTCTCAAAAGCTGAAATCGACCACTTAGATATTCACCTCAGAATTTAACAGCCTAAATCTTTTCTTACAAAAATAAAACTCAAATATGACAAAAAAAAAATAGGTTAAAAGAAAAATTTATGTTCAAAATTATTTCTTATTTTCTAATATTTAATGATTTTCTTTTTATGGAAAAACTGATTTGAATTACAAATTTATTTATTTTTGAAGAAGAAAGACAAAAAAAAAGCGTTTTCAAAGATTTTCACGATTCAATTGAAATTTGTTAACAACAACAATAATAATAATAAAAAAAACAACACAAAAGGAAAATCTATTTTATTTTTGTTTAAGTATTTTATTTCTATTTGGAGAAAATCACAAGAAAAAAGACTCAAAAAAAAAAAGGAAAAAGAAAAGAAATTTTTGTTGCCATTCGAATAAATAAATTATTTTTATTTTGTATTTCTTTTTCGTAAAGTAAAAAAGAAAAAAGAAAATGGAAAATCTGAAAAACATGATTTTGTTATTTTTTAATTGAAGTCTAAAAAAAAAAACTTTTATTGAAGGTATCTTTTTTTTTTTTTTTGGAAATTAAATTGATATTTTTGGGGAATTGAAAAACAAAGAAAAATAAATAAAATTGATATGAAAATTTTATATAATTAATTAACAAAAATGAAGAGTCCGAAATAAATATTTGAGGACGAAGAAGGGGGTTTTAAGGTAAAAACGAAAAATTCATAAAATAATAAAAAGTAATTGGTTATATAATCAAATTATTGTCGGGATGAGTTGAGTTTTTTGAATCAAGCAATAATTAATTGTTAAAATTTAAATAAATATTTGATGATACATTTTTTTTTTTGGAATGACAGTTTCCCTGGGGTGAAAATTTCTTTAAAAAAGACAAAAAATAATTGTTTAATAGTTAAGATGGAAAGTAGAGCAAGGAAAGTTTTTGGGTTATGACGAAAGAGCATTGTTAAAAATGATCTACTTTCTTAACGAAATTCAAAATTAACAATATTGTAATTAAAATTTCCATTAAATCTGTTTTCTTCCGACGCAAGTTTCTACTACCATAAAATTTCGGTATATTCGTCATGTAAAGTAATCGTCAATTTTCGGTTCATTAACACAATAATTAGACCCTTACGGAGGACTTCCAATCTATTATATGTTTCTCGGAAATCGTAGAACCATTCTAAGTGAGGAAAATATTAATAAAAAATTAAATTTAATTAATTTTTTGCTCTTTTCTTCACTTATATTGCCTGATTTTTTTCAACCGATTTGGCAATTTGTGAATTTTAAACGTTTTTTCGACTCTTGACCCAACTGAACAACAATTTTGAATTATAATTTTTCAAACTAAAGCGTTAACGATTAATCTTTATAATTGCTTTCATTTTTCCCAAAAATTGTTTGTCAGTAAATCCTAATTAACGACCCAGACCAGATGATCCTATGATTTTCTTGCAATTGTAAATTGGTCTAAATATTTTTTTAAATTATTCTACCAATAGTCCTTAATATGGACCCTAAATTTATTATTTATTTTTCGATACAAATTTAGTTGTGAATTTTTGAATTATTTTATTTTCGATATTGTTACGAGAACACGCAGATTTTTTGGTTAGTAAATTAGAGAATTTAATATCTTACGTCTATTTGCCGGCTCCTAAAACTGTTTCACTATTAAAAATCTAGTAATAACTTTCAAAAATTTCTCACCAAAATCTATATTTACAATTTGAAGTTTATGTTTTTTACCAAATGTTGATAGAGTTTTATAAATTGATCACCTCTGAATAATGAATTTTACCACATCATCCAAATTTAAAATACACTTACCTGAAAAAGAAGAAAAAAATAACAAAAATTAATTTCAAGCAAGAAAATTATTACATAATTAATTTTTATATTATATTAAAAAAATAATTTGAATAAAGAAAATTTCCACAAATCATTTTCGTCCATCTTCAAATTTCAAATCACACACACAGGAAGATAGAAAAAACCAATTTCATTTTTTTCATGTCGAAATGGCGCCTCAAATTTTAAAATTCAATAATGTTGTCGCGCCGGTAAAATAATTTTTTTATTATTCTTGCATTTTATATTTCACAACAAAAAAAAAAAAATGAATTTATTCAATTATTTATTTATCTTTCGGATAGAAAACTTGAATAAATTTAACAATGAACACCTTGATGACATAAATTCATTTTGACATATTTAACAATTTCGAAATGATGATGCACATACGCACAATTCACCATAATACCCATCAGATATTGTGTATGTAGAGTTGTAGACCATATGAATGATAGTCACCCGAAGTAGACAAAAGGATAATCAATCAAAATCGTAAATATGTATAATAAAAGAATTTTTTGGAATGGATGTAAAGAACAATAACAAAATTGTCGTCGTTTTGCTGCTGATGCATGGAATAACATTTTCAAATTCAAATTCATTACGAAATCGTGAAAAATTGATTACGATGCGAATTATAGTTATAAAAGGGGAGGGTGTGGGTAGGAATTGGAATAATATATAGGTATACAAAAAAAAATGACTAATAATATACCTGAGTGAACAAAACAATTGGTTTTTTTCAATTTATCCAGGTTATTGTCACTTTTTTTTTGTGGAAATGATTTTTTTTTTTAGTTTTGGGAAAGGGTTTTTTTTTAGATAACATGTAATTAATTTGGTCACGACACACGTCATTGTTGAAGAAACAACAAGAGGTGTGGTTGTGTGTAGGGAGGAAGTTTATATAATATTCCCAGGAAACTGAAAATTAAATTTACTATATATAAAATGTAAAGTGAATGGATGGGGGGCGGGGGTCTATTTGGCCCCTGTGATCGTTAATTCTCATTTTATGCTCTGTAGTTATTTTTGTATATAAATTTTATTAGTTAATTTTTCAATTTAATGTTTGTCAAGATTGAAGCATAAAAACTTTAAAGCTAGCGTTAAATATTCTTTTAAAGTGTCATTTATTCATGTCTAATTATCAGCACGATATATTATTTTCTAACTGAAAGAATTTAATGTAATCGAACTATAGTAGAAGTCTTACATTAATATGAACTTGTACATAGTTTTCTTACCATTAAAATAATTATTTGTAATTGGGGTAAATTGTAATATTATAAATCAATATTTCAACAGAAAATTTAAGTTTTTTAACTGGAAAACTTAAATTGATTAATCGTTAATTTTAATAAGTTAAGTACATTTTAAATTCGAAGCATTCATCCCTTAATTTATCGTCGGTTAAAAGTGAGAAACGAACATTTACCGATGACAAATCTTGAGGATGATGATTAAGAACTTGTGTTTCTTCTTATACATAATTTTAGATTTATAAACGTTGAGGAGTCTGTAATATATTTCTTGATTACGAGACTAAAACACATAAAACACGACACGTATTCCATAAAAAAATGTTGATATTTTCAGTTCAAAACAATCAAATTTCAAATTATTAATTTCAAGAAATTTGTTTGGTTCAAATTTCTAATGGTTCAATTTTTAACACATTAATTTATTTCTTATAACAATGGAATATATAATGGACAAGTAAGTAAATGATACATGTCCCATTTGATTAAGTAATTAAGGAAGGAAAACGAGTAGTGACATTTCATTGTTGATAAATAACATAAATTTAATATCTCTCCTCTCCTCATCTCATGTTACACAATTTTCCTGTCCTCTCAACAAAATGAAAAAAGGTTCTTTCCTTCGAATATGGTGAAATCAGTTACGACAAATCATTGACAGACACTATCAAGATATTGATAGTTTGATTTTGATTTACATTTTGCGTAATAATTCAGTAAGAAGGATTGCAAATTGAATTTTTTATGGTATGGATGACTACAATAAAAAAAATGAATACATAAACCCACATACACTGATATTGTGGTGTAGTGGTTAGAAATCAAATCGATCATTCATAGTGTATACGTATAGCATAACTATTCTAATCTTATTATACTCTTAAGGACAATCTAAATACCAATCAATTTAGAAACACCAAAAATTAAATAAACCAATATTTAAGAATAAAATTGAAAATAATAAATTGTCCACAAAACATTTATGTTACCAAAATCTCCTATACCAAACTCAAAAAGCTATAATTTGAAAAAACATTTTCACAATAAAATTAACGTTCATCGATCAGTAAATAAAATTTTGCCTCTGGAACATAAAAATCTTCAACACTAAAAACATTTTTCTTTCCCCATTTTTTACTCTCTTCATTAATCCAAATTTGCCCGAAGGAATTACAAAGTTTTTAATATTTTGTTGCTTTTCAAAAAAACAAAAAAATGATAAATGATTTTTTATTAAGAAGCATAAATTCTACTAATCTTTCTTTTTTTTTTTTTAAATAAAAATCTATTTTTAATTATTTAGAAGAAAAAAAAAACAACAACAACTTGTATCTCATTATTATCACAGTTCTTTAAACCCCAGAAGGTGTCAATCATATGAAATTACAGTAACAGAAGAGGCCAATTATTATTTCAGCAGCATTAGATATTTTCTTCTATATAACATAAAAAAATTCCTCAAAACTAAAAAATGGTTTGTTTTTTTTTTTTAACAAAGTTCTATTTGCAAAAGTTCGTTAACCTGATTCGTTTTTTGTACTCTTAAAAAATCATTATTAACTTCTTTTTTTTATATACAAAAAAATTAATTTTTCCTATTTATTGTATCTTAAAGATAGTTTTTTTTATATGTTCTTAAATATCTTAAATATACAGAAATTGTTAAAATGTAGAGAAGAAAAAGTAATGATAATAATAATAATAAGATACAATTTTGCGTCCATTCTTTCATTGATGGTTCGTTTACAAAAAAAAAAAAAACAACTAAACCAAAAAAAATTTAAATTAATAATTTTATAATCAAAACCGTTAATTTTTCAATAAAATTAAAGAGTAATTTGTCATTTTTGCTAACCTTTGCAAAAATAATATATAATAATTATATAATGAATTTTTCATCTTTTTCCATGTCATTATATTCCAAAGTGGAGTGGAGACACACACAAGAAAATAAGGCCAAATTTTCATATAAGTGAAAAATAGGAGGAACGGGAGAACCTACAGAATGAATAATTTTAAAATTGGGGGAAATGGAGTGAAGAATATACGAAAAGAAATTTAAGATTTAAAAGGAACTGAACAAATTTATAGTTATAAGATGTTAGGGGTTTGTAGAAAATCAATATAACATTTTAATTTTACAAGCTGTGACTTTTTGTTATGAATTGAGCAATTAAGAATTGAGCAGCCTCAACACTTTATATATTTACGGCAACGTTACCGACATATTGGTATATGGTATCATTCAAAGTAAAGTAAGTCATATTATGGGCAAGAAAAGACCGAGAAACAAAGTTAATTCAATAATTTGAGGATTTGGCAAATGCTAGCAGTCGAGTCGCCAATTGTTTATACATAAATTGACTCAATATTAAATGCTATTATCTTTTGTTGCAAGTAAAAGTTTATCTTGATGGTTCACATTCGATATAAAATGTCTAAGGAATCTCTATGATTCCCTAAGCTCACTTCAGCCTTTATTGAGCCAAGAGAAAGAAATAATATTTCCTCTAATAATTTTCCGTGCAAAAGATCCTTTTCACTGATCACACGAATTATCAGTTAACTATAATATATTTTTGAGCAAAAGACAAGAATATTTGTAAAGCTAAATCAGTTTTTCTAACTTGGAGGATTCAGTCTTAATTGTCTTTTGAGTAATTTGCAGAAAAATAATCATACAAAAGTATACCAAAGATTTTTGAGCAAAATATTTCAATTTTAAGACAAATTCCACTAAATCGAATAAACCCAACAAAATATCTTACCAACCACATTAAGTAAATTTTCAACAAAAGTTCCAACAATTTTCTTAAAAAAAAAAACAATCTAAAAAAAAATAAAAATATGAAAATGTAAAAGAAAACCTTGAGCTTGACGAGTAAATATTACAAAAAAAAAACAGAAAAAAAAAAATCTTTTCATTATTTTTAAGAAAGAAAATCGGATAATATAAAGTTAATGATTATATGGTACAATTTAATATTTTTGCGATGTAGTCAAGTTATTATTATATTATCATGATGACGATGATAATGATGACAATTTCTTTTTGTGTATTAAATTCCTCCCCTCTGGACCCAAAGCGTTTATTATACAAGAACAAAAAAAGATATAAAAAATTATTGAAGTTTTTGAATGAAATTATAAAAGTATATCTTGAATTTTTTTTTTTCTTGATTCAATGATTCTTTCTTAGGTCTTATTTTTTTTTGAATTCACCTCTAAGACAGCTTTTTTTTTTAGTTATTTGATATTTTTTTGGCATTGTATATTTTTTGCTCAGCTCTTGATTTCAATACAGAATATTTTTTTTTTTTTTTCGAAAATCATCTTTTTCCAAGTTTTTCTTTTATGCTTTTGAAACTTTTCTATTGTAATCAAAATTTTTTTTTGGAATTTTTGATTGAAATTTTACATTTTTGATGTAACTAGGACAAATAATTTGTTATTTTGAAGCTCTTTTTTTATTGATTTATAGGTTAATTAATTACAAATGAATTTTTAGATTGTCAGATGAGAGAAAGGACAATTCATGATTGATTTTGTGAAAGTTTGAATAAAATTTTTAAAAAGAAATGATCTACAGAATTTCGTAAAGATCGTAAAGTATGTCAAATTATGGACAAGAGAAGAACGAGATATTATGTTAAAAGTGAGAGAATTTTATTAAGAATTTCGGAGCTGCTTTCTGATTTGTGAATTTCAGAGAGATGTGAGATGTCTTGATATTTTAATTAAAAATTGACATTATTTTGGAAGTCATAAGTATAAATTCTGCATCTAATTTATTGGTAGAAAGTGGAGTCAAATAACTAATAATAATTTGACAAGATAACAGACCTTCTAATAAGAAATTAATTTAGTCCCCGTAAAAACAATTAGGTGCAAAGAAGGAATACACTGTGAAATTGATATTAATTTTACATTTCAGTAGTATAAGTATAGTTTTCCAATTATAATTTTGGTTTACAGATTTTCTGGAAATTTTTACTTGGAGTTTGAGTTTTTCGCAAAATAATAGTGAACAAAATGATCGATCAAAAAAATTGACTGTTTAAATGATAGCGTGTACCAGAATTTAAGTAAAATTTAACAAAATATTTAATTAGTTCAAAGAACTAATCATATTTTAATTATCTAACTAATTCTTCATCATTTTAAATGAACTAAAACAATCTTTTATTTATAATTTTTCTATCTAACCATTTTAATAACAAAATAATCATTTAATTTACATTACCACAACCAAAACAAAAACCATATTTATATATAAATTCAATAAATTTACTGATTACCATTCAAAAATATAATTTAATTAATTTCTTCTTAAATATACACAAAAATTTACCAAAAAAAAAAAATACTATGTAGCATAATTGACCCCAAAGAAAAAAACATAACCAATAAAATTATAAATTGTATATAAATATTTGTAAAAAAAAATAATTTATTTATTAAATAATATTTTTAATTACCACTAAAGAGTAGATTATAAATAATAAATTTTATGGTTTCTAAATAATTAAATTGTCAATATTGTTTTTGAACATAAATCGACCACAGAAATTTATTTACATACAAAATTTCTGTACAGAAAAAAAAACCGAAAAAATATATTTGTAAATATTTTCATAATTTCAGAATTTAATTCATAAAATGACTGTAATGAAAATTAATATAATATTTTCAATATATAAATGAAATTATTGAAAATATGTTTTTCCAATTTTTTTTTTATATACCAAAATAATATTTGTTTTATTAATATTGTGTTTAATCCGCAAAGGAATTTAATAATTAAAATGACTGAAAATCATAGGACGAATAAAAATTGAAAATTGATAATTTACGAATTTCTCACCTCGAGTAAATAAATGTGCTGCATAAAACATATCACGTATATGGGGTTCTAATAATGCAAATGATTGTGCCAAATTTGCAGCCATAGTTCTATTATTATCAATTACATTACCCACAATATTTCCACTACCACCATTCGATAAAGAAGGACTTATTCTTCCTGTTGCATTTACAATTCCACCTATAACACCGCCTACCGCAGATAATGTTGATTGCTGTTGTTGGTGTCTGTTATTATCTATATTAACACCGCCCACAATACCAGATATTGTTGATGATGATGGTAATGATTTTGTTATTCCTCCTGTTGTTGCTGAATTAGCTGCTGCTGTTGCTGCTACAACAGTTGGCATTGTTGTTGTTTGTGTTGGTGCTGTTGTTGACGATGATGTACCAACAATTAACATTGACGATGGTGGTATTAAAATTGATGTTGGTATTGCGGGTGATAATGCTGATAATGAAGATAATGATGTTTCACAACTACTGCTACTACTACTACCAACACTTGAGCTACGATGATGCTGATGATTATGGTGATGTTGTATTAAATGATTTGAATTATTATGTATTTGTTGTGATAAATTTGATGATGGTATACCAATTGAAATTGATGTTGGTGATGATGATGGTATTGATATTATATTTGATTTATTTGATTTTATTTTTGTTAAATTATTATGATTACAATAATTATGATTATTTAATAAATGATTTGTATGACCATTAATTGATGATTTTTTTGATGTTGGTTTTATATTTTGTAAATATTTATTATGTTGATGTAATTGTTGGTATTCATATAATTCACATTGTTTACAACCTTTCATTTTTAAATATATATGTATATTTTTTTTATATTAATTTTGTGTGGTTATGTTGAATATTTCTTAATTATTATATATACAATTTTATCACAGATCAGTTAACATAATATTATTAATTAAAATTTAGAAGGTAAAATTTATTTATAATTTGTAATTTAATTTTCATTTAAATATTAAATTGAGAGTAAAATATTTTATTTGATTTTTGTTTTTAATTTAAGATTTTGTTTTATGATTTTGAATTTTTTTAAGCACTTTTTTTTTTATATTTTGTAAATAAATTTATTTTAATTTTCATAAGTAATTTTAAAGGTAATTAATTTTTATTTAATTTTTTTTTTATATTAATAATTATTTTATCACAGCACATTTTTATTTTAAATATTTAAATAAAAAATAAAAATATTTTATATTAAAAATTTTCTTGGAAAAGTTAAAATTGTTTGGTTTTGAAATTAATTTGTTTTTTTTTTTTTTTTGCTTCACATTTTATTTAATTTTTATTTTTTCAAAGTTTCTCTGTTTTATAAAGAAAAAGGAAAATTTATTATTTACTTAAAAGATATTTTTTTTCTTCTTTGGTTTACTTAGATATGGCAATACTTTTTCTTAGAAAGTAAATATTAAATTTAAAAGTGGAAATGCAAATTTATTAGTAAATCGTTTGTAGTTCGGGAATATAATTTAAAATTTAAGTAATTTTTCGTGTAATAGTTAAATTAAATTATAATTATATTAAAATTAATTAATTATAGTCATTTATTAATTAATTTCATTTATCTTTGGCACATCAGTATATACCCGCGCAGTAATAATGAAATAATTTAAATGTGCTATTGATCCCTCCCCCATAGAAGATCAGATTATATAAAATATCACCTCCCCTAGAAAATGTCTATAATGCTTAGGGCCATATTAAGCAAATGGCACACAATTATGATCAAATTATGACAACAAATAAATGAAAAATGATAGGAAGTTCTTCAAATTTGGTTAGATTTAAATGCTGACATTGTTTTATTGGGGGCCGAGTAAATACTCAACCGTTCTAATGGTAACGCCCCTTTGCTTAGTTCTTTTTTTGGTTTTTGGATCAATTGTTAGAAATATTGCTTAGCATTCGTAGGCAAAGATATTTCGTCTGGTCCTTCGTGTCAATTTAAATTAACGAAATCTTAAAAAATTTCAATTAAATTAATTAAATTTATATATAATTTTTAAATAAATATTTACCCCAAAATTTAATAAATTTAATAAAACAAAATCAATTTGAAAAAAATTTTCTTCTCTATATAAATTTATAAAGTAATTAAAAATCAATTTATTACTTTACTCGCTTTTTATATACCATTTTACTTTTGAAAAACACTTTTTTCAATCTGATCCTAAACGATTCCTGTTTGTGTATATAGTTTATTTTTCCATCATCATAAAATTCTCATCAAATATAAAATAATCAATAATAGTGCATTGCAGTAGCACAATATTTTATTCATTGAATTCTCATTAAATTCGTCTGAGATAATATTTATATAAATATGAAAAATAATAATGGAAAAATAATTCTTTCTACAGAAAAATTCATTTAAAATAATTTTCCATAAAGTTTCTTCGAAAATTTTTCAAACGGGGGGAGAATAAACAAAAATATATTTATTAAACATATTTTCAAATCTTTAATCATTTAAAAATTTAAAGTATAAAAAAAAAACTGCATAAGAAATTTAAAAATTTTTGATTTTTTTTAAATAAAATAAGAAAGAAATTTGAATGAAAAAAAGATTACATCACGATTTAAATTTGATATGGCACCCAATATAGAAAAAAAAAATCATTAATAAATTTTTTTTTTGTTGATTTGCTTTTATATAAAATAATTTTTTTTCGGAAATTATGAAATTTCAAACACACCATGAGCTTTTTTTTTTTTGTCTTAAAATTTATAGTTAACACTTTCATAATGATTTAAAATTTATGTAAATAAATTAAGTGTTTATGTAATAATCATGATTTTTTTTTCTGGTATATTTTCAAATATTAATTAAAATAGTAAAAAAATAAAATAAATTCATTTTCAAATGCAAAATTTTGAATCAGACAGAAAAATAAATAAGAAAAATATTGGTATATAAATTTGTATATAATAAAATATATAATATTTCTTACGCTAACTGAAGAAAAAAATGTCACATATATTCAACTGTCTGATGGTGGCCTACCTACTAACCTACATCATCATCATAGCGCAAAAACGAACACACAACTTTCTAGATTTCATATTTCTTCTATTAATTTTTCTGCACAAAAATATCATAAATAATTATGTGTATAAAATTATTTCTGCCAATTTGTGCGTATACAAAAAATTATGAAGAAAATTCATAAAAAAAAATTGACAATCATAATATTTCATACTGACAGGAGTGACTGCAACACGCTTAGTAGTGCATTACCATCTAATTTATCAATAATTCTAGAAATAAGTCGCTGAAACCCTTCCACACTTTTCATTTTGAACTCATCATTAATTTTGAAAAAAATACCATAAGAATTTTTCGATGGTATATGAAATTTTTGGGATGGTATATGAAATTTAATTCATTAGTTTTTTTCTTCAAGATTGTTTAAAGAACGCCGGCTGTTTAAAACCAAAAAAAAAAAAAATTATTATTTTTATTAAAAAATATTATTATATTATTTTTGTAAAGCCCATAGGGGAATCCATTAAGAGAGAGTCATTAATACGATTTTCGTCTTGTTCAATATTTAATTTTAGATCTTTAAGAAGACGTAACGCGCGCTAATGAAGGACTAAAAGAGACGTGAAAGAAAAATGAATGAATGTATATAATAATTATTAATTTAATTAACTATATTTTTATTTATAGAATAAAATATATTTTTGAATATAGTTTTCTTCTTTTTGATGTAGGATAATTTTTTTTTTTGGACTAAGAGGAAGAAATTATTTATAAATTTAATAGACAGAAAAAAAAAAATTAAATGTTGACATAATAATAATAATAATATTAATGACATAGAATGAAGTGAAAAGCTGACACGTAAATCATTATTTTGTATACACGTATAGGAAAATTGAAGTTAATTTGTCATAATAATATTTATTCATTAAGAAGAGAAATGATTATTTGTTTTGTACACGACGACGACGACGACAAAAACAAAAATTAGGATATAGAAATTATCTTTTGCACTTAAAGTTGAATAGTTTACGTGATATAATACAGGAAAATTTAATTGTTAAATATATATAATATGGTGATTAGATTTGATTGTGTACGGTCAATAAATTTAATTAAAATGGAATGTTAATGCTTAAATTATCATGTCAGATCAAATTTGAATTTGCAAAACATATAGGTATAAAAAATATAGGCTATAAATGGCAAAAGATATGTGAAAATGATAGAATTTTAAAATTATTTGGTTTTGTTACTATTTAAATTTCAGATTAACCACAAAAAAAATTTAAAATTTTCAATACAAATATTAGATAGAGTTATTAATTGGAAGGAACTAAGTAATGCTGAAGTTTTTATGTCAACTGAATTTTTCTAAGAATAATGTAGTAAAAAGGCTTTCTTCTTCTTATGGCTCAAAAGCCCTATGTCGGCCTAAGCCTTGTGGGCCCGATGTGGGCCTTGGCCTTAAAGTTCTTCTCTACATTTTATTACAAAAAATTAACTGGTATCAATTCATTTAAAATTTTGATAGTAGTACATTACTCGGCACTGATACTAATATACCACATTTTGGCAATATCAGTAGACTTAAAATTTGAAGAATCAGGGATGTAAATTCAAGAATTTTCGACTATAATTTATTAACTGAATCTGACAAATTGAATGAAATTTTCTGAAGAATGAAATTTTCAACACAAGTTTATGCAATTACAAAAAATACTCGTATACTAATTGAAGACTAATGTCCTTTATCAACTTTTTGACATTAACCAATTTTTTCTTCAATAATTTATTTCCCAAGACTAAAATTAGATTCAAATAATTCTTAATTTCTCAAAAAATCAGAAAATTTCTTCCTCGTTTCCTAAACAATTTGTCAGCTTGTTCCATATTGCTTTAATTAAACATAAACATAAATTTTAATTACAAAATTAAATGATAATTAATTTTCTATTTTCATTGTAAAATTTAAGGTTATTATTAAGTATTCAACCATCCCCCACCAATAATTTGATTTAATTCAAATTAAATAATATAAAAAATTTTAATTTTATGCCAAGCCAAAAACAATTTTTTTTTTTTTTTATATAAATCAACTCATTTATCCTTGCTGCAATGCATCAAAACCAACAAAAAAAATTTGCCAAAATAAATAAAAAAAAGCACAAAAAATCATTTAATTTTTTTGGATTTAAGTAGAACAAAGAAGAAAAAAAATCTGATCTAAAAAAAATCTTCTTTTGCGATTATCCTTTTTTTCTTTGTCATACTTTTTTCTCTCTCCGATTATTGTTTTCAGTCAGTCAGTCAAAAACGTAAAAAAAAAAACTTTTAAATGAACTTTTATTTTTATTTATTTTTTTGCCAACAGATCTCAAAAGTTTAACAACCGAAAAAAAAAAAAAGGATTTGCAAAAATGTTGTACCTTTTTATTCCTTGATTTCTTATTTTCCTTTTTAAAATGTGTTAAAAAAAATTCTATGTTTTTCACGTCATGTTTTATTTTATATTAAGTCAATATTATTACATTTATGTTTCATAAAATGTTTCTTCTTTAGAGTCACAAATCATGCTGTCATACTTTACTTTAAAAAAAAAAGGATAAAAATATGTGTTATATCCTGTATATATGTGGGAATGATGATGTGACAGTTGTTGTTCTACTACACATCACATTTGTGTTATTTTTCATGTTAGATGGTTATGAAAATCATAAGCTTATATTTTTTACTTTGGTTCAGTTTCGTTTTATGTTTTTGTATTTTGTTTTTTTGTATAGAAGGATCCTTTTTTTGATCCTTTTTGTTTGATATTAATATTTTAAGATACGATTATTTTGCATTTTTCAGTTTTTTTTTTTATTTCTAGCAGAAAAATGCTAATAAAGTTAAATAATGTTATGAAAGATATTTTATAGTATAAAAATGAATTAAATATTGAACAAAGATTGGAATTTATAAGGAATGTGGTGGTGGTATGTAAAAAGTGGATCATGTGAGCCGATAATTTTGAAAGTTACATTTTATGGTTGAAAAATTATGGTTGAGTTATTGAAATTATTTTTGCTATTTATGATAACAAATAAGTACATGTATGATTTTTTCATGTTTTACTGATTTATTGTTAATTTCTTTCAAAATTCTGTATTATTTCGTCCATAGAAATTTTACTGGTAAAGGCAGAGCCTTAGAAAAACGACTACTATAATGTCCTCTCGTGTGGTTAAACAGCTATAAGGCTACTGCACAACCTTCAGAACTTTATTTAACCAAATCTAACCTAAAATATGCTTTGTCCTGTCCGCACCAATATTAATATATATAATCTTGAAATTCTAAATTTACTCTCTACTCGTGGATAAACTTAACTAAAAACTGCATTAACCAGCGACTTGCTTTACCTTACTTCTCTAGATTGCTAAAAATTATGAAAATTGAAATTTACAAATTATACTAAATGGCATAACAAATACAAAAAACTGAATAAATTCAATTATATAAATCAACAAAATATATTTGAAATATGAAATGTCAAAACATCAAATTTTTATGTATTATTAGAGTTTTATGCTTTTTAAAATCCATCATCGCAGAAAAACTGACCGGGCCCACAGAGCTTAATTCTAACAATTTTTCTTATTTAAATTTTATTCGAAAAACCACAAAAAAGTCAAAAAATTTTTTTTGATTTATTTGCTTTTTAACCACAAAAAAAAAACTGCTGATTAAAATACACAAAATAAAAATCAATAATTTTTTTAGCTTGATTTATTTTTTCCATCAGTTTCGCTTCTATATTAACCCATAAAAATCATCATAATTTATTGTGCACATCATTTTGTTTCAAATATTGCTTACACCTCACAGTCAAAAATGCTTCTCCTATCCAATGCAAAAAAAAAAAAAATATATTAACACTTCCTTAAACCGTGCGATAATCCGTTCTAAATAATAAACTGTGTGCTGTTGTCGTCAATTTTGGCATCTCAAAAACATCATCATCAGTCATGGTGGTTGTATAATACTCGTATATAATATGTGATTAAAAGTGTGCTTGGCACGTTTTACACACCACCATCAACACTAAACTATATCATATTGAAATAAAAATGTAGATTATTATAAAACTGGAGACTATTTATAATTCATTAAATGAATACTAAATAGTTTTTGTATAGCCATTGGGCAAAAACAACGAACAACAAGAAAATGAAAAACGATTTTGCAAAACTGAAAATTGTATATATTTTTTGTGTTGTTGAAGAATTTAAATGTTTTGCGCGTTTAGGGCAAAAAAAAAAAAGAAGAAGCAAGAACATCAGAGTTTAATTTGAAATCTGTCGGAAAGGAATGAGCTATATTTAAGTGTTCCGCTGGTATATGATTAAGAAATTTGTTATTAAATGGAGTTAATGAGCTGATTGAATAGCATGCATGTCAATCATCTTGTTATAATTATAATATTTCAATTATTATTTTACATGTTTGTGAAGGAGTTTTAGCTGGTAGCTATGGGAGATTTTTAATCATTGATATTATGAGAGATAATTATATAAAATTAGGGAATCTAATTTAAATGAAAATTATTAGCTAAAGATAATGAAGAGATTTACAAATATAATTTCATCATTAGAACTTCTTCCTTCCCTGGTTGTTCTACCAACATGTGAAGTGGTCTTGTTGATCAAAAATCAATAAATTTTTGATTTTCTACTTGCGGAAATACTCTTGGGTTGTTCAACAAGGGCAAGAAAGGGTTCAACGTCATATATTATCAGCTTCAGCAACTTCTTCCTACGCTTGTAGTACCGCCCACATGTCAAACCACTCCTTCACCACTTGCGGAAACACAAAACACGTGTTCTTTTAATCAAAAAATGGGAATAAAGATCTTCAATAAGGCAATATATCGTCGGTCCCATGCCAAAACCGCGAATGTGCGTTTTTTATGAAATTGAGTTTTTAATGCCAGAAATTGTAAAATTTAAAAATCTACAATATGCAAAAACCACAAATGTGCAATTCGTCGTAGTTTTTTTAATATTAAAAAATTTCTATATCGCTTATGTTAAAATTTCTATATCGCTTATACATATACATAAGAATTTCACAAATCGGCAAAAATTAAAACGAAATTTTCTCGAAACTGTAATATTGCACATTCGCGGTTTTGGCATGGGACCGACGATATGTAATTAGCCACTTTAAGACCTCAAAGACTATATTGATTCCAGTAAGTAAACATTGTAATTTTTCAATCTTAAAAACTAAATCTGAACTTTTAAAATAGCTCATTAAAGTTCAATATTTATTTTGTTGCAGAGATTTCTTTCCCCTCTTAATAAAAAATTTATATGTACCTTCTTCCATTAATAATAAACTAATTTTCCAATTCAGCTACTCTTTTCAATAAAGCTTTATATACTCTTATACTGCATTTAAAAAACACTTTACTAAAGATTATTTTTCAAAAAAGAAAGAAAGAAAGATGAAAAAAAAATCTGCCATCAATTCAATTTTTTTAATATACATAAATTTTTTCTATAGAAAACATTAATTTAGTTGAAAAAAATGTTTCCTTTTCACAATAATTGAAAAGTCTTTAAATAATGAAGCATAAAACATACATAAATGAAATTCTGTAGATATACAGTAAAGAGAAGGCGTCGCAATGAAAATCCATTCAGTCATTTTTTTTTAGTGTAATTTCCTTCTTCTTCTTATTTTTTTGTAACTTGCAATTTATGCTGCAGCATAAAAAGAAAATCATTTTTTTTTTTATATAAAATTTTTGTATTATAGCAACATTTAAAATGCGAAAAATTAATTTTTTACAATAGGTCGAAATAATTACCAGAATTAAATGAAAATAAAAAAAATGAACATGTCTCGTCATCAATTAGTTTGACAATTATTCATTGAACTTTACACACAATATCTATTCTTGTAAATAATATAAATTAATTGAATATACTATGTACTTATAAAAGATATTTAGATGAAGCAGAGCAGAGGAAAGACGAGAGAGACGATAAAATTGTAAAATTGTGCTATGGTCATTTAATAAAAGAAAATTGTCTCAAGAGTCGAAAAAACTTACAATAAATTATTTCGATACAAAAAACAGAAATTAAATTAAATTGTTTGATTTTTGTTTTTTACAATTCATTAAATATTCTAGTCATGTTGATTTTTTTTTTCAAAATCAAAAGCAAAATGGTAAAAAGGGACTCTTAAATGAAGATCAAATAAATAAAATATAAATAAAAAACTAAAACATTTTAAAAATGTCGTCTCTGTATATATTAATTTTAGAATTGTTGATGATATACGAGGGTAGACTAATAATGGAATTATTTGGTTCGTATAAGGTGGTAAATTAACAATTGAAATTTTATCATCGTCAGTCATGGTGGTATATAATATAAGCGTTTAATCATTATACCACCATAATTAACGATTATATTAATATAATTCTAATTTTGTAGTAAAACACTTTGCTGGTTAAAGATATTTCTCTGAAGATATTTGAACTGTAAGAAAGTTATTAGTCATATTTTTTAACGCTGAAGCAACTTAGGAAGAAGTCTCTTTATAAACTAAACTTGACAATACTACCTTAATTAGAAATAGAAGTTTAGGCTTAGAAGGGAGCTTTGCAACTTCCTTAATGTATGTTTGAGAAGGTTAAGATTCAGAACCTTCATAAAGAAATTCTGGAACAGTACAATTAGACCGAGGTCTTTTTCGGTAAAACGCGGATAAACAGCAAAATTCAATTGATTTCTTTCCTGTTTCGAAGTGTTCTTTCCTTCTATACGGTGGCCATGAGAGAAAATAAGGTTGGTGCACTACCTTCTGAACCTCCTATAGGAAGTATAATAGTATTTTATAGAATTTACAGAATGCGCAATAAAGCAAATTCTTAAATTAGTTAAGAAAGACTTTTGATAGAAGACCGAATCATAATAACAAAGGAAATAATACAGAATATGGTCTCATCAACTGGGCACATTTTTCAGCGTGTTTCGAAGATTGTCTGAACAAATAATGTAGTGATCAAAAACATTAGCACATATTGAGAATTTCCAATTTTTCCTCAATCTCAAAAAATTTCTATCATCAAAGGAGCAAACAAGAAACAAATTATCATTGACTAAAAATTTACTTTTATATTCGAAAGAATCTCAAAATTTTTCATAAATAATTTAATTTAATTTCAAAACTAAAAAAAAAAAACAAAAATTCAATCATCTGTGAAATTAAGAATCTGTTTCTATGCTCTGGGACATGATTTTCATATTTCCAGATTTTCTGATAAGCTCTGAGAATTAAAAAAAAAAATTCCAAGAATGCAATTTGCTGTTTAAGTAATTTTCCAAATTGTCATAAAGAATTTTATTAAAATTTATTTAAAAAAAAAAAAGAAATATTGAATATTTTTTTCCCCGTACTTTTTTTTAAAATAACAACAAAACTCATTTTTTTTTATCATTTAATTTTTTATAAAAGATTGTAAATATGCCAAGTGAAAATCTGTTTAATTGTCATCAAATCCGGATGTCACACAGCAGGGAATTACAATCAGTTTTTAAAGTACAAATCCAAGATTTTTTTTTGTATCAAAGATGTTTTTTTTTTAAACATTTTGTAGAATTTTTTTTTATGTTGGATAAAAGAGAAACAGAAAACCAACCAAAAAAAAAATTATTAGTAATGCAATAAAAAAAAATGTTTGAAAGCCAGAACAGATCATTAAATGCGTTATTATGAGATTTAAATTTTTATAAACATGAAAATGTGGGGTGTGAAAATATGTTTTTTAGTTTTGTTTTGTGTTTTTTTTTGGTGGGCGGAAAAATATGTTAAACATTTAAAGAAATGGAAAAAAAAAAGACAAAATCTGGTTTCTTCTTTTTTTTTGGAAGATGTTCCGCGATTTTTCATGAAAGACTTAAAAAAAATTAGTTGAATGAATTGTATAAAAAAATGTTGGTTAGAAGTTAGACGAAATTTGAAGTAAAAAATTTCTGTTGTATTAATTTTTTTAAGATAAGTAGATTAAAGAACATTTAATTTACTAGGAATTTCATATTTAAAAGTTTTTAATATTATGATACATTTGGGTATTTTCTTCAAGACCTTTCGGTTTCGTATAACCGCAGACGACATTGAAATAAGTTAAATAGTCGATTTTTATTTTGTTATAAGCCAATTCCCTAATTGCAGATCGTAAATTTTAAAGACTAAATTTCAAATTTTGTAATTTTTTGAACAGAATTTAATTCAAACTTGCGATAAAACTAAATAATAGTTTGATAATAAATATTTTAATTATCGCAACCTCCAGAGGTTTTTCAAATATAATGAATATCCTCAACAAATTATCATCCACTAAATTCATGAAATGATTCTTCTTAGTCAAGCTGTGCTTAGTCAAATTTTGAGGCGCCACGGATATCTTGGGTATATAGAAATCATATTGTTAATGAAGAATCTTTCAATGTTTCAATGCTGACTTAGCAATAAGTTTTGTAAGCTAATCCATCATAGTTGGTTGTTGGACTAGGAATAAACTCATATGGATTCATTATAATATTTTAATCATCACAAGCCGTTGAGCAAATAAAACAATTTTATATCTATCATCAACAATTTATTGAAATTATACGTCGTACCTCAGCAACAGTCAGACCATTCAACTGCTACAGTCTGTCTGTTCAATTCATTCTCTATTATGTCTATATTTGTCCTGACACTTGTGTTAGTAATTTTATGGTGATTGATAGTTCAATCCATATTAAACCGAATAAAAAACCAGTCCTCATTAAAACCGCACCTCAAAAGAACAAATAAACTAATTCAAAGCAAATATTCTTAAGCAAAGTAAAACATTGACTAAAAAATTAAATTATATATATTTTTTTTTTTTTGGTCAATCGAAAATTTCTTTTTCTTTAAAATATTTTCTAAGCTTTTTTTAATAAACTTTCTTGTCCTCCACACAACACAGTCCATATAATTTTTATGATAAAATTATGTTAATCAGATTTTTTTTTATATATATTATAAACATTTATTTAATATCGTCTGTTGTCTCCCATTTTTACCCACCCAACAAAAATAACCGAAAAAAAAAAAATACAAAATTTGCATTAAAAAATTATTTATACATTTTATTAATGGTGATGCGATAAAAATTGTCATCATGTTTTGTTGTTTTTTTTTTCACTTGAATAGAGGCAAAAACATAGAGAAATGCCGCAGCCCCGCAGCACAAGCACAGAAAAACAAGCTTTTTTTTTATTATTTATATTTTTATCTAAAAAAATCAAAAAAAAATATGTCAAAAAATATATGGCAAAAAAAAAAATATGACATTATATTTCTGATAAGAACACACAACAAACAAAAAGAAGAATTAAAAAAAAAAAAATGAATATGACAAAAACAGCGAAAGAGAAGCAGAAGAAGCACCACTTCTGTGACATATCAAGGTCAATAATAACCCATCAACAAACAAACAAACAAACAGAATTTTTGCGATATGTGAATGGAATTTTTAAAAGATTTGAAGATTGGTACACGTACGTGGTATAAGTGTCTACATTTACTCTTGGAATTATTTTCAGATCAACGAAAATTCCCTTCGGTGGTCAAACAAACAAACAAAATAGAAAATTGATGGAAGTTTTTTTGAGATAATTTTATTTTTTCTATTTTTTTTTTTTTTTGGAAGGGGGGGGAGAGGTGGGTTGGTTAGCAAAAATTCAAATAAATTTCCTAAAGTGATTGTTTTGTTTTGTTTTTCGAGAAATGATTGATTGTTGTTTTTTTGAATTGAATGAAAAACATAATTTTCTTTTTTGGATAAATTTATATTTTTAGGATTATAAAAATACAAAATTGGCAAAAAAAAATATTCATAAAAAAAAAACCTTTGTAAATAAAATATAAACAAAATCAAAACATAAAAATAAAAAAAAGTTATGGATTTGTTTTTTATTTTGAAGGTTTTTGCTTTTTTTTTTATTTGATTTGAATAAATAAAAATTTCATCAGGGAGAAAATTGTTTTAACAATATTAGTAAAATAACAAAGTTAAATCAATTTGAAAAGTTAATAAATTTATATGATAAAATTTATCACTTTTTTTATTATAAAAAAAAATTTAAATCATTTAATGAATTATAGATGGCACTGTTTAATTATTTAGAGAAAAAGAAAATACTAGATGGCGTCTTGTATTTGTTGATTTTGTACTAAATGGCGTTGTAGTTAAATTTTGCATATCAAATGACTGTAGATTTTAAAGAAGTACATGTATAACAGTTTGTGAGTCCAATAAACATTTATAGTCCATTTTCTTATAAAAACAATCGTTATATTATAGTCAACTCCTCGGCCGCGTTCATAAACGCAGTATGATCGCAGTACTGCAATGTATTAATTCTTTTTACTGATATTTTGACTATCGAGACAGTGAAAAATCGACAAATTTAGCTTAACCAATGCTCCTTCTGTCGACTGGTTGCTGTCTCGTTGATTAAACTACCATAAAAACGAATAAAAACATTGCAGTACTGCGATCATACTGCGTTTATGAACGCAGCCCTCATCTCTGGGATCTAATTTCTAAACAAATTTGACACATCAAAAGACTAATTGATATTATCTAATTCATCGGAATGTCTATGAGGTAGGCCTAGGCTACCATCGGGCTGTTGAGCCAAGAAGAGAATAATATCTACAGAAATAAGTTGGTGAACTATAAATTTGCTTGTTGGCCACTGAAATATTAGCACCAAAGTTTCGTTGGCAGTTTTACTACAATTAAGTGTTAATTATACATATTATACTGTTCGCTATTCTATGCTGCACATTAAGTCTGATGATTTTCAGCAAGTCTTGCGACTTATAGAGAATCAGATTTCCAACCGCTCAAAAATCATGAAATCTTTATACGTCATTGAAAAAATCACGGCTCTCCAAATCATGATTCTTCAGCCTCGACTTAAAATCAGTCCGAATCTGTAATTATGACACTAAGCAGAGAAAAATAGGTTAAAATATATCGTAAAAATTAAATATGATAATTCTAGCGATCTTATTTGAATGAACACTTCAATGTTTAAATGATTTTCCAAGTTCACACAAAATTTAAGGACTTCTACTGCTCTCCTCTTATACCAAAAATTAACATTTCAAATTTTTTACTTTAATTTATTTTATCCAAAAAAAAAAAAAACAACTCTCCAATTTTTTTCTTTATTTGATTATTTTTGTGGGTTTTGAAAAATAAATGAAAATTATCATTTATAACTCAACCTCAACCTACTAAAAGTTTTTTCTCTTTCTAATATTTCCAAGGAAAAAAAAAAGGAAACTTGGAAAAATTTTTATTTACTTTGTTTTTTTTTTTCTTTTTAAATTTTATTTTAGGTACTAAAGAATTTTTTTTTTATAAGAAGATTTTCCAAAATTCATTTTTAGACTTTTCACTTGTAAAAAAAAAAAAGTTTTTCATTTTATTTTTATTTTTAAATAAACGACCTTTTCATTTTACGTGAAAATTTTGTTATAGGAAAAAAGTTTTCCATGGGAAAAGTGTAAGAGAAAAGAAACAAAAAAAAAAATTTGAAATTTTCAGTGTTGTGATTGTTTGTTCTTTGCTTTCTCTTTGATATTACTTTTTTTTTTGATTTGATGCAAAAACTTTTATCCTACACCACCGCAAAAAAATGGTGATAACGAAAAAAGGAAATACGTAAGAAAAAATCTTAGTCCTTTTTGGATTGTTTTTAAGGTTATATTTGTGTTCAATTTAAAGTTATTTTTAAGGTAAAAGATTTTTAAAGTCAATTTGATAAAAAGATAAATTTTTTTTAGGTTAGTTTTTGTGTAAAAGGAGATTTTATTTGGTTTTATGATGATCTATAAATATTTGATATGAAAATGTTGGACTTGTAATTAATAGACTATACATTTAATTGCGTACTACTGGATGCATATACTAACAATTACTACATTTACTTAATTAGATCAATCAACAACATTTAGCATTTATATTTGGTAATTGACAGAAAATAAATTTGATATAGAATTTTTTTTTTACGTGAAAATTTGTTATATACAAGAAATTATAAATACAAGAAATCCTCCCTACCAAGCTACATATAGTTATTGGATAACATTTTACATTTAGATAACAGTTAGAGAGACCAACAGTTAGTTAACACCTAGAACTACAATAGTTATGTGCTGTCATACCTAACAACAAATCTAATCGAATCTATGTAAAAACTTGGTTATCTAGTTAATTAACAGTTAGATAAGAGTTAACATTTAGATAACACAATACTAACAGATACTTTACAGTTAATTAACAGTTGAACTTTTATTTACCAAATAAATACTTAAAATTTTTGGAAATTTTAACAAAAAAAAATTAACAAGAAATATCCACTTGAATTTACTACATAAAAACACGATCCCTTAAATAAATTATAACAAAAAAAAATTAATTGACAATTTATTTTAATTATTTAAATTAAATTATACTGAAAAAATAACACCATCCCCTTTTCAAAATTTAAATAAATTGCATTTTAATGTTAATTTATATCTTTAAATGATCAACAAATACAATTTAAGTGCATAAATTTAGTATCTCTCCTACCGGAGGGCAATTAATTAAATTAAAAATTTTTTTTTGCTCCAATTTGCATGCAAAAATTTCAATCATTTTTCTTTTAAGGCAATTGAAATTTTTTGAAAACAAAAAACACAAACATAAGTAATTAACATTTTTCATGAGTATAATAACATTTTCTATATGCTCACGGTTTATATTTAATTGATTTGCGTATTTTAAATATATGTAATATAAAAATGGAGACTATAGATAAAGGAAAACATAACAGAAATTTACAATTCTCTTCAAAATGTGATAAATAATTAAATTGCCCGCAAAACAGTCATCCAATTTTTATTTTTTTATTAGCCATGACAAACACTCAATTATATACATTAAAATTGTAAATGATATATATATTTTTTTAAAGGAAAATTAATTATTATAAAAATAAAATTTATACTTTTGCCTTTTGATATTTTTTTTAAATAAAATTTTATTATAATTATTTTATAAATACGATATATATTTTTTAAACAAGCAAAATTAACCTCGGTGCAAAAAATATATAAATAATTGTTTGCAATTTTTATGAGACATTTAAATATGCTAATCATTTAAGTACATAGCTATATAATTTAAAATATTTTAAATATATATAAATAATAAACAATATATAATTAATATAAATAGAGAAGTAATAAAACAGAAAAATTAATATTTCCTGAACTATTAAATTGTGTTTTTCTTGTTGGGTTGTGGTGTGGAAGGAGACAGGAGTCAGGAGAATTTACAAAATTAAGTTTTCTTCTAAGTAAATATTGAAATTTGAACCTAACAAATATGAAATTTAATTGAAATTTGAGTGTTGTACATGAAAGATTTAAATGTCAACCTAGAATATCAAAACATTAATGGCCTTATAATGCGGAAGCAAGAGCGTTTCTGACACTGCAGTCTCTAATTGGCAGTGCATAAAAGTGTAAGCTACGCAATCATTCTTAAATGATGAGCAAATAAGTTTGATAGCTCGTGGCATGATATTGAAGCCTAATTGGGTGAGATAAGTGCAGGAAGAAGATGGTCCAAAGCTGAATTTGTACTTTAAGTGCATGCAGAGCACAGTTTTAGATTAAAGCATTTACATGAACCGATTAAGTGTGACGTTAGCTTACTTACATCAATTTAACTATTGTTCAATCCAAAATTGATAAAACTTACTTTTGCACTCTAGTTTTACTGAAATAAACTAATCTCTATTCTTGATAAATTTTACTGGCAGGGCAGAAAATGTTCGTTTACTATCAAAAATTTCTAATAATACATTTACCTTGACAAACGTCATTTTTAACATGTAAATTATTCCTGGCAGAGATCTATCATTATTACCTTTCCAAAAAAAAATATTCATCTAAAAAATAAGCAATATTATCTAACATTCAATAAATCTTTCAACACACAATCAATATTTCTACCTTAGTTTCATTCTTTCATTTCTACAACTCTACAACACAGGCCCCAATTAATTATTTTCGCCCTCCCATCGTGAATGACGAACTCTCATTGGAATTTTATCTACAGAGACACAAAAGAAGAAAACATTAGAACTATTTTTTATTTATCTATCACTAACTTCCTCCTATTCTTGTTTTTTTTTTGAAAATCGATTTTCTCATTTTTAATTTTCACATTTTTTTATTTTTTTTCACATAAAAATCTTTCCAACGATTTTTTTTTATATGAATTATAAACTTTTTCGAAAAAAAAAAAATATAAATTCTTCGTTAAAGAAAATTTTCCATTGTCGTTAGTCGTGTTTAGTAGAGAATAGTTTTTTTTTTTATTATGATTTTTCTAATCAAAAAGCCCCCACACTTCTTCCGGTTTTAATCATAGAAAAAAAAAATCACCAACAGAGACCGACCGACCGACCGGTGAGATTTTCTCTGTGCACCAGGCAAAGCTCAACATTTTTTTTCATCATATTGATTTGAAAATCATTTGCATTTTTAATATAAAAAAAATTCTTGTAATTTTTAATTATGTTAAAAAAAAAAATTTCTATGCTAGATTACATTTTTTAATGATGAATTTAAAAAAAATATAAAAACACATTTTTCTCTCTCAGTTAATAAAAGTTCACGGGGAAAAATTTTTATAGTATTTTTGTTTAAGCAGCTTTTAAATAGCCTCAACACTGCGGATGTTGCGGTTAATTATATACGTTGATGTTTATTTTGATTATTATTTTTTTTCGGTGGTTTTTTTTTTATTTTATTTCTGTTTTAATTTGGTTTTTTTTCTTGGTTTTTAAGTGGCTACCGAAGAAATTAAAACCGAAACCAAAAATAAAAACCTAAATTTTTTTTGTTTCTTATTAATTTTTTTTTTTATTATCAAAAAAAAATTATTAAATTTATTGTTTTTTTCAACCAAAATTGATAAGATTTTTTTTTTTCATGACCTACGATAAAAATTTACGACCACATAAAATCTAATTGTAGCTAAGGAGTGGTTTATTTTTGATATAGGAGGAGTTCTAATTGAAGAAATTGTTTTTATGACTTAATTTATTCTTGTGTAAAAAATTAAAGTGTAATTAAGCAATTAAATTTTGTAGTATTTTAAGTATATAGAAGGACTACATTGTCCCGCCACTTCAGGTATAAATAAATGGATAGTGTTTCGTTACAATGTAAACTGAGCGGCAATATTCTGTGTGGGCGGTGTTAAAAGTGGAATAACAACAAGTTAATAATCGTTCCTTTTTCTCGGCCCATCCAGAGTATTAATATGATTTCTAACTTGTTGATTTCTGGGATTTGTTATTCTTCAGTCTCCGAATAAAATTAAGAAGTGACTGGGAATTTAGACATCTAAGGAGCTTATAGAATTTAAATAAAGATGAACGAAAAGAGCATGAATTTAATTTGCAAAAGGATCAATTTTGATGTAATTTGTGTTCTATGTATATTAATTATTAATTGTCATTTAAACTAATTGTGACCGGTTAATATAAACACGAATTATCAATCCATTAACACTAGATTCATAGTCCCTTCCAATTCTTCAATTCAAACTGTAGGCTTACACTAGTAATGCATTCTAAATATTAGAACAAAATTCAATGATGGTTCCAACTACGATAAATTTACTGGAAAAAAATATACTCTACTCCGGAAGATTGTAAGTGTAAGCTTTAAATTAAAAATATTTTTAAAACGTTATATATTAAATATTCAAATTGTTTGTAATATTTTTCTCTATTAAAAAAATGAATTTTTCAACAATTAATCATCGTTTCAAAAATGTTATACAATCTAAATTTCCCTAATCCAATAATAAAAATGGAAAAAAATTCCATATATCCTGGGTAAAATATTTTTCACAAATAGAACTAAAATTATTTTCACATAAATTTTTTTTTTTTTGTGAATGGTAAAAAAAGAAATAAACTGTGAAAAGTGTTAGATTTATTATATGGCTTTAAATTTCCATATTTTTTTTTTCTATATAGTAGAAGTAGACCATTTATCATCACCTGAAAGTATGTTTAGAGCGATGCTACTCTGTGGTCTCATCAACACTTTTTTTTCTCCATATTTTTTTATATAATAAAAATAATTCTTATTTGTTTGTTTGTTTTGGGTGTGTAATAAAAAAGCTCTGCGGATTTGTTGAATTTTAGAAAAAAATTTAAAAGGATATTACACTTTTTTTTTTAGTATACAAAACATTATTGCAAACATGAAAAGTTTTTGTGTGTTTGTTGTTGTTGAAAGGATTAAATAAAAAAAAAAATGTGAAAAGTAATTTAAATAAAATTCCCAAAATGGATGTTGAAATTTTGTTTTTTTAAATGCAATTTAAAAAGAGGAAAAATGACTTACAACTTTTTTTTTTGATTTTCAGTAGAATGAGGGGGCATTGTAACATATTTGAATTTGAATGGAATAATATATTTAAATAATTTAATAAAAATGATACTTTAAATCCCTAATTTGACTAAAAAATTTACATAATTTTTATATAGTGACAAAAATATGTAAAGTGATTGAATCAAATGTATATTAGAATGAGATAAATTTAAATTTTGTGAGAGATTAAGATTAAAAGATTTTTAAGCACTGAGGTTGTGATAAATTACAGCAATATGTGAATATGTGATATGATTATTTTGATTCACTTGCAATACATGTATGTACACTCAAAAAATTGAATATAGTAAAATTAAGAGAAATGAAACGCCTAATGAAGCATAGCAGGTGGAAGAAAGACAATTTATATATCAAAGAAATTGTCACTTTCAAGTTCATTGTTACCTTCAATTTTTCATATTTCACACTACAGACAGAATGTTTCAAAGCTTAGACAGCCAAACGTTTGTTGTTCACATTTCTCGGATATTAAATGATCTGTTGCATTCAAAATAACCTTTCAGTTGAACCACTTAATTCACATTTATTCTCGGATGATCTGTTTCATCCAAGAAACTTTAAACTTTGTAACTAAATAATTAACTTCTGCCACAAATCTATGACCGTTTAAACTTTCAAAATAATTCACCTAATTTGATTACACAATACATCTTGTTTCCTGCTCACAGTTACAAGGAATTGACTACTTTAGTTGCTATTTTTTTTTGGACAGTTCATAAGAAGTGTAAATTTGATTCACTCAAGAAATGAGAATCAAAATATTAAAATTCCAATTAACCATAGAGTGCATAATTATACCATTTTGGTCTCTGCAAAAATTAGTCTATTTTTTTCTAATCAATTTTACGAATAACTTTCTCTGTTTTGCAATTTCCTCCCCCCTTTTTTTTTTGCAATCAAATTTTTTTGTTCATTTCATTTTCTACTGATAAGATAAATCGAAAATAAAAAATTATTTAATTAATGATTTGTACTATTAATTAAATAAAAGTTTTCCGATCGTTGTTCAATCAATTATTTACCATATAAATAAATAATTTAAACACAATCTAACACTCAGAGCCACAAGTACTTACAAGACAATTTAACTAAATAAGAGTACATATACTAGTAAAATTCTCCCACATTCTACCCCAAAAAGGAAGAATTAATTTATAGAAAAAGTTTTAACAGAAAATGTAAAAAAAAAAAAAAATAATGAAACTTTGTTTATGTTTTTATTTAGCTACTAAAACAGAAAAAAAATTTCTATGTTTATTCATTTAATGACAGTAAAAAGTATAATTTTTTTTTTGCATATATAAAATATCTTTTCAGTTGGTGCTTTGGCTTATGGTGGTTTATGTCTGTCGGAATGCACACAACATAATAAATATATATACAACATTTGCCACCATATTATAAACCGCAATGGGTAAAGTGAATTTTTAAATTTTCTCTCGACAAAATTGTCTCAACATTAAAACAAAAAAATTGAAACTAAAAATGGTTAAAAGAATTTAAAGACAAAATTTAAAGTTAAGATAGTTATGTAAAGATACAACATGTTTTCCAACATTTCTATAAAAAGAAGTTGTTGTATATTTCTTTATTGAAATAATTAAATTTTTTTTTCTATATAGTTTTTTTTTTAACCATAGATACTTGAAATTTTGTTGGATGTGTAAAATGTGTGTGTTTAAAATGAAGTGTGAAAAAATGAAGAAAATAAAAAAAATTTTTACCACATATTTTTTTTTTATGTTAAATTACAAATTTAATGTCAATTTACATGATTTGGGTAAGTTTTATTTTAGTTAATATAATAAATATGAATAATTTTTATTGGGAATTTTCTTTTTATGGTCGGAATTTTGTACAGTTTGGGAAATATAGAAGCAAATGTTTTGGGGAAAACAGATAATAAGTTGGAAACTAATTAACTGAAAAACTAATTAATTGTAATATGTTCATTTACTTTCCGGTTGCATAACTATACAAATATAAAATGTAAAAAAGGATAAAAGTCTTGAAATAAGGAATTTTGGTAATTAGTCTTCAAAGTCTATGAAATTTGATGATGTTCATTCCAAATTTGAGTTACATTTCGAAAATGTGAAAATATTATTGATCCAATGTGTGATTAGACGATTTTACTTTGATCCTGTAATTCCAAATATACTTAAATTTGTATCAAAATTAAAAGGATCGTTCAATAAATGATCAAAAATTTAAGTTTCATTGGAATTTTCTTATATCCTTTTAATTTACCAGCTTCGTGCTGACAAGAATTAGGTGAAAAGTAGAATATTATGATCTCATGATCCAATAGAACAATTTTTTTTATTAATTTTGGAAAGAATTCATTAACAATGCAATAATATCACTGGAAATTTGGATATTATTTTCTTCAAGATTCAAGATCTTCAAAAATTTGGTTCACGTCTCTCTGTCAGAAATTGTAATAGAAGTGAACTTTTGCTTTCAATTGTTTACGTGTGTATACTTGCTGTCAATTATGTAACATTCATTTTGGCATATAACTTCATTGTAGGGCCATAATAATTTTCCCTCCATTTATCATTTAAAATTTATATTTTCGTCCTTAAAAGTCACAATTTTTATGTTTCACCATTAAATAAAACTTGTTTATTTTTTCTCAATTATTCAACAGAATTTTTAATATATTTTTTATTTTTTTAATCTTGGAACATGAACATCAAAAACCACCCAAATATTTTCACTCACGAGATGACGTTCATTGTCCTTTTAAAATACTATTAACATAATTTTTGATATATGTTTTTGTTATTCTTCTTCGACTATTAAAATGAAATCGTAAATACAAAACAAAAAAAAAACGAAGCTTTCCTTACAAGACACAAACACAAAAATGTCCTTTAAAAAAATATATATACTTAAAAAAAATGTCAAATGATTTTTGTATAATTTTTTTTTTGTTATCATGATTTTCCTTTAAAATTATTATAGGCTTTTTCCTTATTTTTTATTAACAAAAATTTTTGTGTTGGAAAACAGGACGATAATCTAATGCGACGTTGTCTTTTGAAATATATATAATTTTTTTTTTTTGGTTCATGTCCTTATTTCTTTTTAATATTCATTTTGGTTTGGGTTATAATTTAACATATTTTAAATCAACAGGAAAAATATGAGTATATCCTTAAATATTCATATATCAAACACACACACACACATCTATACTTTAAAGGACCTTTATCCTTCGATAGTAGGGAAAATTTTCTGCAATGTTTGTTTTATGTTTTATTATGTGTGCGCTCGCGATATCCACCTACATAAAAAAATAAGTAAATTTTTTTTTTAAATTGAGGATGAAAGAAAAAATGGTGCAGATAAGCATATGGTTTCCAACAAAAATTATTATTTTACTTTTACGGGTGGATGTTGTTACCTTTATATCCTTACGACCTTTTTATAGTTTAGTTTTCTTGTTGCTGTGTCATGATTTAAGAGATTTTTTCTTCCATTAAATATTTAATATTTAATTTTATGTTTTTTTTTTTGTTAGTTAAAATTTAAAAAAAAGATTTTACTTATTTACTTTTTTTTAGGGTTACGTAAAAAAAAATGTTAAAAAGAAAATGATCTGATAAAGAGCAAATGTTGGTGAAGTTAAATTTTATGGTCCATTGGAAATTTATGTAACATAATTTATTCATTGAAGAATATTAAAAAAAATTTTTGGGTTTATATAAATTTAATTCACAAAAGATTTAGATTAACGAAAGAGGTCAAGAGAGATACGGTAAGAAAAATGAACTATATTAATGAATAAGATTGTGCAAAGGAGATTCGATCGTTTTCTTTCATGGGAAATGGATGAGATGAGCGCGTTGTGGTCGAAAGTAAGGACAAATGAAACAGAAATATTCTAGAAAAATAACAGAAACGATCAAAGTTGAAGTACAAAATAGAAAGAGGTGGAAAATGTCTGCGCAGAAGCTCTGAGTTTAAAGTAAACTCAGCAAGAAAAGCCAAGACGCAAAACAAACATCTTAAGAGATATGTAACGCACTTTACTTTTTAATGGTATTTGATTGATTGACAAGTAATTCCTTGAGCAATAGATCATACCGTGATTCATAAGTATCAAAATGTCATTCATCTAATTTAAGACTATATTTAAATTTAACTCTGTTGAAATTTGCTGCTTGTTAAAGAATTCACATCTTCCGGCCATGTGGATCTAATCTGATCAAATAAACTGAATTAACTCCCAACTAATTGGTAACAGATTTAAATTTAAATGAGATTCATGGGTAACTGTTGCGTACTATTTTCCCAATGAACCATAAAATTTAACTTCACCAACATTTCTCCTTTATCAGAGATCATTTTTAATCCTGCACACCTCAAATTTGTTATTGGATTATTTAAACATTCCACAGCAGTAAATATCCCATTCTTCCCTAGATTCTTATTTAAAGCTCTTCTATATGATCTATAAAAGGGTACAAAGGAATAGAAGAAGATATCCTTATCCAATTAAATATATTTTTTACTACTCCACTTCCCTATTCCACATTCTAAATAAAACTATATTATTTTCAAATTGTTTTCCTAAAGGAAACTTTCAAAAAAACAGAACGTGCAGAATCCAAAGGATAAAATGAAAATTATAAGAGAAGAGGAAAGGGTTCTAGTCTATTTTCCTATTTCGTTTAATATTATATTTCTATAACAAAAAAAATTTCAACTCTTGTGTTTTTTTGCACAGTTTACCTCACAATATAAATGTTATTAAAGGAACTACACAATAAGGAATGATGAAAATTTGGTAAACATATTTCCTTGTACAAAAAAATAATAATAATAACTATAAAACATAATAATGTTAGTTCCGTGTGTGTAAACATTATATTTATATATGTATATTATATATTAGTTTATTGGCAATTTATTTTGTTCCGAAATATAACATCAAGGATAATTTTTGCCTTATTTCATTTTTTTTCCACCACCATCCCATCTCTCCTCATTCTTCGGCAGTTTTGAAGAGGTAAACCTCAAGAGTTAACCGCATTTATATTTTATATGAATTGTATTCAGGAAATGGAATTTTCTTCTTTTATTACAGGAAGAAAATTATTTTTTTTCGTTTGCCAACCCCAACCGCTACTCCAACTCCAACCCCAACAGAAAAAATTAAAGTTTTTTTTGTTTATACTCGTTTTTTTTTTGTAATATCATTTATTTATAATTATTATGATGATTGCTTGAGCTGATTACATATATTATTTAGAAATGATTCGTTGTTGTCGTATACACAGAGCTGTTTCTGCAGTTCTGAACAGTTTTCTGTGTGTGAAAAATTACATGTACTTGACTATATAGTAAAGGAACATATAGTAAAGGAACATAAATATTGTTAATGTCTTTATCGTGCGACATTTTTATGATTATTTAATTAAGTTTTTTTTCTTGCTTCTAAAATATTTATTATTATATTAAATTTGAATTTCTATTTTTTTTTTTTTGGTGGTTCTTTTGCGGAATTAAAATATAATTTTTCGTTCAAAATTGTTTTTTTTTGTTTTTGACAAATTAAAAGAATATTAATCTGGATTATAAAAGAATTAATATAAGTAAAGAGAATTTCGATTGAAAAATGAATTTTCTTCGTTGCAGATTAGATTATTTATCATAAAATATTTAATTATTCATTTATGTGGAAATTAGATTATTATTTATTTGTGGAGGGGAATTTTGGATTTTTTTGTTGTTATTAATTTCATTTCTCAATAATTTTGATTAAAAAATTATTATGAATGAATAAGAAGAGAATTAGCAAAGTGAGATGATAACGAGTTTATTTTTATAGATAAATATAAATTATTCGAAGTAAATATTATGGTATTTTGTAGTATATAGTTTCAAATATATTATTAGTATATAATGAAAGTGTATTTAAAGAAATTATAAATTTTACTTTTTATAGTATATAAAGGGAAATTTTGATGCAGACTGTCTCAAACATAATATTTTCTGAACATACATCGCTTTGGCAGAATCCTTTTGAGAATAGGATAAGTCATGCGAGAAAGAAGCTTATTACAGTTTTTATGGAATTAGTATAACAATAAATGAAAGTTGAGTGAGAGAACACATAGTTTTTCTTTTAATTTGTCTATTTAGTTGAGCATTTATTTCAAATAACTCTTGCGTGTAATCGGCAAGTTCTTCTTCTTCACATAAACTAAAAGTGATAGTACACAGGCCGCGTACATAAACGCAGTATGATCGCAGTACTGCAATGTTTTTATTCGTTTTTATGGTAGTTTAATCAACGAGACAGCAACCAGTCGACAGAAGGAGCATTGGTTAAGCTAAATTTGTCAACTTTTCACTGTCTCGATAGTCAAAATACCAGTATGCAGTACAGCGATCATACTGCGTTTATGAACGCGGCCACACACTAAGCCACAACATTTTCGCTCGGCAAGTACAAATTACAAAATTAAGTAATGGTAATCTTTTAACTAACAATAATATCAATCTGGATGACAGTTCTTAAAATTTACAATATTTAAAGTTACTGAAAGAATTTTTTGCTGTCACATCAACCCAAAAGGAAGAAAGATTTAACCACTATTGAAACGTCTGCCAAGCCAACGTACTCAATTACGTAAAATTTAAAAATCATTTAATATTGTCACCATAGTGTGGATGTAGTAGATTTAGGTAGAGTGTGTAACTGATAGTGAGAGTGACAGTCATAGTGACATAAAGAATGGTTCACTGAATCGTGTGCGTTAAAATCTTAAAAGTTTGCAAAAAAATTTTAGACATTAAGGTCTTCAAATTGGTAACTGGCTAATTGTGCGCTCTAATGAAATTGTGTTGAAGAATTGTACAGGATGAATTATCTTCTCAAAATTATTATTTATTACATATACGCGAAGCGGTCACGTTATTATTTATTAATGCTTTTTGTGCAATTTCGGAGTTCGGGTTCACTTTTAAAGCAATTAATAATGTACATATATGTTAATTGAAACACTTACCAATTTGATCTACAAAATTCTATCCTGAGGTCACTACTAAAAAATTTCATTAAGTAATTTATAATTCTCATACTTATTTATTATAAAAATTCCTTTCGTTACCCAAACAAAAAAAAAAAGTTCTTCCATTAACAAATCTCCCTAATCTAAATTCAATTGCTATATTACAAGTTAAAGAATTTTTACAAATTGTTCTTACATCATTTTTCAACAAAAAAAAAATAAATAATCGATGATTATACGATTTTTTCTTATAATATCAAATATCAATCAATCAATCTTCATACAAAAAAAAAAAACCAACCAAAAATTATTATTTAAACTCTTGTTGTGTGTTTCATCCTCTAATAAAAATTCCATTAAAAATATTTTTATACATATTAGATGAAAAAAAACCAAAACGAAATATTCCCAAATTTATATGTAATTCTTTTATTCAATCGGATAGACGAAAATTACGTGCGTTATTCTCAGATGTCACACCTTTAAAAAAAATTTTTTTTTTGGGGAATGAATAAAACGATAATTTAAAAAGGCTTTAAAAAAAAAAAATTGGTTAAATATACTTTATAATTGACTGATCGCTTAAAATACATCAGTGATTTTGGTGGAGTTTTTTTTTTAAAAAGAAAGAAAAATATTTTCACATCGGATAGTTTTATTTTATTATTTTGGTATGCACATTTTGTTTTGCTGCCGACGACGACGACGACGCCTGATAGAAATTTTCGTTTTGGTATTTATTTATAATATGAAAATAGTCTTCTTCGTTAGCCAAAAAAATCAATCAAAATTTTTTTAAATGTATTTTGAATGAAGAAGGAAAAAACGTTTTTTTAAGTGAAAGCTTGATTTTTATCAAACTATTTTAGTAGACCATTTAAGATATGAACAAAAAAAAATTGGTGATTTTTTATTTTGCTAAAAAGGTGGAGTTAAAAAATTTTAGTGGGTGTGGTTTAAAGCAAATATTTTAAAAGAAATCTTTGACGAAGTAAAAAAAAAGGGTTGGTATTATTTTGGATATCAATTTTGCCAAAAAAATTGGTTTGGTAATTGAATATTAATAAATTTTACGATATTCATAAATTTTACGACATATCAAATATAAGGGGTTTACCTGAAGACGACAAGACGACGTTTAGAAAGTAAATGCGGCACGACTCAGTCCTATAAGATAACTGTGAATGTGAATAAGAGCGAAAGTTTACTGGAAACCAGCAAGAATAATCTAAGTCTTGTGATAGAAAATCTGACAGGATAACTTTCTATTAGGCAAGGTGAGGATAAGACTATGAGTCGTGGTGGCAGAAGTTTTCATGACATGGAGGTAGTTCAAAAAATTGGACATATATGCTTTGTAACTGCCCCAGCATTACTAGAAGCCGACATCGCATTAGGTAGTTATTTCAACGAACTTGAGGAAATATCCCAGAATCATTAATCATTAAGGTTTGTTAGAGACTTGATTCATTCTTACTAACGTGACACGAATTGAATAAATAAGGGAGTATAAGGAATCCATTATTACTGAAGTTTAATAATGAGGGATACCCCTATGTGTCAAATAGTAATAGTTGGCCTATTTCAAACAAATTCAGTTTTAGTAAAACTGCTATTAAATTATGTTAAATTCTAATGTAATCACTTAGGAGAAAAACCATTTTACGTGAAACTATAAGTAACCATGAATCTTTGGTATAGTCTAAAAATGATTTTAGTGTTTTTATAAAAAAAATTTACAGAAGCTTTGATGAAAAACTAATTTAATTCTTTCAACAAAAATCAAAGAAGCAGAAAAATTACTTAACTGAAAATAGTGAAATTTTTTTGTACATAATATTATGACTTGCAATTTTTTGATATACTATCAAAGGGTTTTATTTTTATAGTATGAAGTAGAATTTTGGAAATTAAATAGCTTCTAAGGTTTGTTGAATTTCAATTTAATTATTTCGAAGTAAGGAAATTTAATTATACAAAATTTTTCAACTATATATCAAATTTTTACTTAAATCTAGTTTAATGAATTTAGAAAATTTATATTTTTCATACCATTTAAAGATTGTAATCATAATTTTATAAATAACTATGAAAAAAGTTTCTATTCTATCTAGAAAATGATATTCATAAATCCAACACCGTAACGAACTTGTAAACACTTTCTATTCCATTGAAATTTCTCTAAATTATACAAATTATATATTTTAAGATCGTAAATTACAATTTCTATATTTAAAATTCTATATGAGAAAATACATTGTTGATCATATTCTCGCACAAGCTTTTCTCTAATAAATCATTTTTAGCATTGCTAAAAACAATCACATTCGCATAGTTGGTAAAATTTATATAGCGCTTGATTTTTTTTTTTTTGCAAATTCTCATTATGCTAGCAAACTACTATAAAAAAGTTTATAAATTTGAAAAAATTTCTCAAAATATAAATAAATTAAAATTGGTATACAATATTTATTTTTATTTGCAAACTATTTAAAATCAATATAAAGCGCGCACCATAGCCATTTGCATTATTTTAGATAAAATTCCACTGAGACAAAAAGTCGTGCGAGTTTAGTACATATAATACTTGTCAAACAGCGGCGGCGCGCATTATACACGATTGAGGATCAACGAATTTTAAGAATTTAGTTTATATATTTTTATGTACATATGTTTCAAAAGTGCATAAAATATTTAGGTCGCGTATACATAAATTTTTATTGCAATTTTTTTTTTTTTATTTCTGCACAATTTCAAAAATTAAATAAAATTGAAAAATATATTTTTATAAATTTTGTTGTTTTGCTGTTCGTGTCATCGTCGTCTGTTTTACAAAACAAAAAAACAACATACTTATTAATCAATAATAAAATTGAATTATAAATATAATAATCGTATACAAAAATTCTCCACGCCTCAGGAATATATTTTAATTTTGACGAACTATTTATAATAAAAAAAAGTCATATTAATAAATTTACTTGTTGCGTGCAACCTTGCACTCAATTTTTCTGACAGCTCACTGTATATATGCTTTATTAAATTATGCTGCGTTCTAAAAGGAAAACATTTATTTATATATGTTAAAAAGCGAAAAACTGAAGAAAAAATTTTTAAAACAACTTAATTGTCATCGAGAATCATTGAAATCAAAATAAACAATTTTGAAATTTAATTTTTTTTTGCTTTTTTTTAATTTGATTTACATATTTAAAATATTCAAAAAATTGCGCAATATAAATTTAATTCAAATTTTTATTTTATTGGAATTAAATTCAAATTATTTTGTCACTCAAAAATAATATAATTTTTTGCATAATTATTTTAACGTGTTAACGTCTTGTCAAAAAATTTCGATTTAAATTTGTCAAATTAAAAAAATGATATTTAAAAAAAAAAAAAATTATTTTGTGGCGTTGAGAAATTTGGATGGACGAAATCATGGAATAATTCATGTTCTAGATTGAGAAATTATCCAGAGAATGGAAAATATTATGTCCATGGACTGATTTATTTCATGAATTTGCATTTTGAAACCATAAATTTCGAAGAAGGATGAAGTTTATTAATGAAGGGCGGAGCTTATTAATTATGCGGAGTTTATATGAAGGGCGGAGTTTATTAACCGCAATGAAGGGCGGAGTTTATTAATTAAAATTATTAAATGGGCGGAGTTTTTAAATGATGGGCGTGTAAAAATATTTAATCGTTAAATGAATGAAACAAAAGTCTTTTGCACTATAAAGTAGAAACAGAAATTAAATTATTTCGCTTTACACATAAATTAGAGCCACTTTTAAATTTCAAGTTTCAAAATTATATGTAAGAATATGTATACTACAACCAAGAAAAAGGATGGAATATATAAATGATGGGCGTGTACTTAATTGCACCTTAAATATAATTAATCATTAAAAACCCTCACAGAAAATTTAGTTTGTTTTACCAAAATAATATTTTAAAGCGGAAATTAAAAGAACAACCCCTTAATTAATATTTAAATGGGTGGAGTTTTACAAAAAAAATTAAATATAAGTGAAGATTATATCTTTAGATTGCAAAATTCAAATTTTATAATGATTTTATCTATATTTAATTAATATACAAAAAAAAAACTCAATTTAATTACATCTAATGCCCATTTAAAAAAAGCATCTTAAAACCGCTCCTCACACTTTATAAAGTGTAAGTGTAAAAATACCGCCGCCACCATTCAGCAATTAAAATTGCACGTTTGTTTTTTAATTATACATCACACATAAAATATATATCGTAATCGTAGTCACGTCGTTTTAATATTTTAGATATTTTCTCATTTACCTCCGTCCCCCTTACCATTCAACTTTTGATGATTATTGCATGAAATCTGATCGAATATTTTAGTTTATTTGTTTTATATCTTTTCGTAATAAATATTTAAAAAAAAAAAAATGTGAAAAGTTGTTCACCTTTAGTATAATATCAATTTACGTTTTTTAGGTATATACTAACTTAATAAATAACTTTTTAGCTTCTATATAATAACAAACTAGAAAAATAATGATAATAATATACTTATACTTAATGAAGCTCGGCGCGCAGTATGTTTAAGAGAAGACAGACGACGACGGTGGTGGTGAACTATTTTAATTACTTATTTATAATATTTATATATACGCATTTGTTACAAGGCGCGGCAAATTTAAAAAGCCAATTTTTCTGATTGTACGACAAGCTGAGATTTATTTATTCATTCTATGGAATTCACACTGAGATTTTTTTCTAAATTATTTTCTTTTAAAAGGTTAAAATTTCATGCTGTGATCGATAGAAGTTTTTTGTTTTTTTTTGGTTTTCGAATATCGAATCATAAATTTTATATACTAATATATTAAATAGTATAAATTTTAACCTAAAATTATCCTTTGATTATCTCAAAATAAATATTGGTAAAGAAAAATAAAATCAATAATATATATTAGAGAATATAAATTTTTTACCACCCAGTTAGTATTGTGTCACATAGTGTCACATAAATGTTAAAATATGTCAATTATATTATAACGAAGGTCTAATATATAGTTCAACACGAGAAAAAGGGAAAATATTTGAAATTTCAAATATTTTATGAACAAAAATAAGCAATTAAAAATATATTTAAAATAAAAAATTAGCTTCTCGTTTTAATTTTTAAAAACTTGATGCTGTTTTATTTTTAAGAGCTAATAAAAATTCTGTAAATTAACCCTGAAATAAAAAGTGAAATCATTTAAGAATTTATATTTATTTACATAAAAAACAATGAACATAAAAAAAAAACATGAATATATAAAAAATCATTAATAAAAAATTAAACGAGTTAAAATTAAAACTTATGTAAATTTAAAAAAAAAAGAATAATAATTAATTTTTTATTTAAAACAAAAAATATCAAAAGGAAAATTTCAAAATTTCAAATTTGTTACTTGAATTTTTTTTTTTTGAGTAAAATTTTTAAATTTTTTCGCTGTCAATTTTTTTCAATTTGCTTTGAACTTTTACAATAAATAAATAAAGAAATAATAATTCAATATCAGACAATTTAGACTTTAATAATGACAAATTGCTGTGTAGAGAGTTCAAGTGCTTTGTTTAACGTTTTGAATGTGAAAGGCGATCGATATGGTCTTAAATGACACATTTTCTACTTTTGACAGATATTTCGTCCAAAATTAGCAGATGACATTCAAGTTAAATGGCAGACATTTTATATATAAATTTTATTTATTGCTCAAAATTTGCTCAAAATTTTATATAACAATAGTACATGTCACACAATTGTAGACCTAATTATTGACCTTAATGAGTTACAAGCTCAAAAATATTGTGGTATAATTTTAAATGAAATATTGAATCTGATTCAGGACTCAAGGCCGTACCGAATATTAACTTAGGGCCGTACCGAATATGTAAATATGACATTGATTATTATGTTATGTCAAATTTTATAATGTCAAATATATTATGTGTCAAATTTTTTGAGGAAAATTTTTCGAAAATGTGTCAGAATACTTGCCAAATTACTGCACTGGTCAAGTTCCTTTTTTTTAGTACAGAAAATTCAATTTAAGTCAAAGGGTTAAATGAAATCGAATACCTTGATATTACCATATGGTATTTTGATTAAATATTTAAGTTTTAATTTAATAATTGAAAATTTAATCAGAAATTTAATAATAAATAATTAATTTATATTAAATTTAAAACTAAATTATAAATTTGAATTTTCTATCCAGGAAAGTTTTCACTTTGTAATCACAAATTATTATGTGCAAAGTAATTTTGAATGTAAGATTATTGTACAAACGATTTTATTAAATTCTTAAAATTACTTTAGTAAATTTAACCCTTTGCACCCGAACGGCGTCTCTCACGCGCCATCCTATTCTTTACTTCATTTTCGTTTCCCTTGTATAAATATTCATGTAAAATTTTATTATCGGTATTTGTTTATACCAAAACAAGTAATTTTGTTGTGTAAATTCTTCGTTAGTTAATCTATTCATTATTTAATTTATATATACATATATATAATTTTTTAATAAAAACTACTGTCCTGTAGTTGATTACACATAATAAAAAACGGTTCGGGTGCAAAGAGTTAAGTATTTTAAAATTAAAATTTATATTTTCCCATTTTAAACATAAATTAAATTTAGACACTATATACAGAAATTTAGACGTAAATTGTCGTAGGTGTTAAAAGAAATTAATTCTATTTCTATAATTTAATTTCCCTGAATAGAAAATTATAGTAAAATAAAAAACTAAATTTATAAACAATTTATAATTTATAAAAAAAAAAATTGCCAAAATGAAAAATTTATCATCACACAAAAAAATAATTTTATTTTTTTGAAATAAAATAATTCGTAAATTTTATATAAAATATTATTTTAAATTTCCGTTTCTTTTAACATCTTAAATAAACATTTGAATACAGAAAAAAAATTCACCATAAATAAAAAAAAATATCTTTTAGATACAAAAAAAATCACAAAAATAACAACCAAAAAAAAAAAAAAAAATTTTTCTATTTTAGATTTTTTTTTTCCTTCCCTTCTTCAAACGAACAAAATGAAATTTTCACGCAATGCAAATAGTGCTATAAATTTTTGTATCTTATACTTAAAAATAACCATAAATTATTTTTGGTGATTGTTGTGAGTGAATTTAGGAAAAAAATGAAGATAAGTAAAATGGTTTTTTTTTTTGCATGTCTGATTATAAATGGTTTTTTATCATCACATTTTAAGTAGCTTATCAGATTTTGTATAGCGAGTGAAAGAGCATATAATCACTTTTATATATTTTTATGTGACTCTAAATTCGTCAGTTTATATATATACAAAAAAATAGTCACTTTATCGGAGGTTGCACATTGACGGAAGAGAAATCGACGACGCGATGATTAAAATAAAATTTGTTTGTATGTTTGGTTGTGAAGGTCACAGTCACAAAATAAAATTTTTTATTAAAATTTTACGCGCGGCGGTCGCTTTTATAGTGACAAATGAAATATAATAAAAAAATATCTTTTTTTAGATTAAAAATCATTTTAAAAAATTTTAATAAATGAAGAAGACGATTTTCTTTATATCAAAAAAAGTTTCCGGATGATTTATAATTCAAAACTTTTGCTTGGTTGGCGCGGGTTGGCGCGACGATATTAATTTTTTTTTTATTATTGATTTAGTTTATTATATTTTTATTACATATTAATTTTTTTTAGTATTTATAGTAAAATGGAGGTCGTCA
This sequence comes from Empis stercorea, assembly GCA_949752835.1. Lineage (NCBI taxonomy): Eukaryota > Metazoa > Arthropoda > Insecta > Diptera > Empididae > Empis > Empis stercorea. The sequence goes on from OX457087.1 coordinate 6,886,004, forward strand.
ATATGACAGTGTAAGAAATTTTAGTGGCTGTCATTAACACTTAAAATAAAATGGTTATTTAGGTTGTAAAATGCCAGAAAATTTTGTTTATATTGTTGTAATATTTTGAAGATCTTCTTTTGAGTCAAAAGAGACAAATGTGAGTCTAGGCCGACCTTAGATATGTCCCACGCACAGCGAATTTTAGGGGTTAATTCATTGAACAGTAATTTTTTTTAGTTCAACTACCTCTACCACACATTTTTCATTGGTTTGATTATATTTTATCATAATATTTTTGGAGTCAATTGCTCGATAATGGAGCTAGACCTACTTCTTATACGAGTATGTTTTCCTAACAAAAAGTATTATTTTTCTACTTTGATCAATGTATAATATTTGTGACTTTCAATTAATACGAGTTAATAATTAAAATTTAATTATTCCAAACTAATTCCATCTAAAAATCACAGTAAACTCTGTCAAGGAAGTATTATACTGGTACCACAATTGATCAACAATTTTAATATTTTCTTTTATAAATTTTAAAATTCTTTACATTTCTTTGCCATTAACCACATTTTCATATCGAATTTTAAATCAGCAACGAAAAATAATCAAAATTTATCATTAAATCATTTTACACATATTTCTTTAGTCTGAACAGGCGTTCAGATGAAATTTGAATCTGTCAATATATGTACATACTCCTATATTCCTATAATCTGTGATGAAAACACAGTGGGAAATATAAAATTTAAATGAACATTTGTAGTACAGCAGCAGACGCAAACAAATCCAATTATACGAACAAAATTCTAAACTCCTCACTTCCTGGTCTCCAAAAACCAAACCAGATTTTCAATTAATATTAAATTGAATGTGTCACAGTTGATTTTCCCATTTTGTGTGTGTAATATAATTCCAAAATCAATTTTCTCTAACCTACGCGTAAAATTTTCTGATAATTACGAGTATATTAAAACCCAAGTTATACTCGTATAATAAAAATTTGTTAAAAATTCCCTCAGTAAAATTATATTTAAATGAAAATTATCATTAAAATATTTTCCCCATATATAAATTTGATATACAAAAACACAAAGAAAATACTATACCACAAAAACTTATGTAATTTTCCATCTTTATATGTGATCATTGGCCTCCCCGTCATTGTCATTATAAAGGAAAATCCTATGATTTTTTTGTAAATTAAGGGAAAAAACCCACAACCAAAATTAATAATAGTGAAACAAACAAACAAAACCCAGATATGAAAAAGATTTTCCCCCTTTTTTGTTATTTCAACGAAATTGTTGAAGACCATAAAAGAATCCCACGATTTTTTTTTTACTAAGTTTTCTTGTTCGAGGAACATCACCACACAAAGGAAAATTATCTTTCTGGTATATTATTTTTCTTCAAATTATGCACCCCAAATGAAACGTTACTAACAAATACAATCAAAAAACGTTCCTGTTTTACTACGCATAAATCCAACTGCCGCAGGCAAAAAAGTACCCCAACAAGAATTTAATTTGACCTTTAAATGTCATCAGGCATTTTTTTTTTTTGTAAATTTTCTACCTTTTTGTAAACTTCCTTTTTTGTATAATATTATTTTTTTATTTAAGGATATCATCTAATATGTATATTTTTTTATTGTGTATATGTATAGTGTCCTTTCAGGATTCTTGTTAAACTGAAATTACGTCATCACTTTAAAAAAAGGTATGAAAAAAGTGAAGAACAACAAAAATGAAAATATTTAACATTTTCATTGTTATCCTTCCTACCCACATATACAATAAAAAGGATATTTTATATATGAGAGTGGTTTGTTATCCTTTGTTTTAGATATATAAAATACAAGCAAATTAAACAATAATTTTTTAGTCCTTTTAGTCAAATTCTTTGATTGTTTAATTAGACAATAAAAATCAATTCATCAAAATTATTTTATATGAGGATAATAAAAAAAAAAAACGTGTTGTAGATTTTCATCTCTATTACTGTTATGATCGACGAATAAAAATGTCCTTTTTTGTTGAAAGGATAAAATTTATAGTATAGTTTTGTGATTCATTTCATATATAATAGATGAATCATTTTATGGTACAATTATTATTGATGGCGCCAAAATAAGAATTATACAAATAATAATTTGGGCGCCCATACAAAATTATATATACAAAAATAACGCACAATTTCTTTTTTTGCAATTGATACGGAACAAGGATAATTTGAAAATGTAAATGTACATATAATGAAGGAGCATATTTGTATGTAAAAATTACAATTTAATTTATATGTTCATTTATAATGACAATCATAAATCAAGCAAAAATTTTATGTTATAATATTGCCACAAGCAATGAAATGTGTATTAACATTACACTGTTAAAAAAATGTCTAGGCTTTTTTTGAAATTTGTTTGTTGATGAACATTTTGGCTGATCGGAGTGTTTTTGATCATATTTTAATATTGTAATCGATAATCAATAATACAAAAAACACATTATTGAATGAAAAGCTGAAAAAGCATATTCTTACCCTAATTTTAATGACAGGTATTTTGACAGGCTGTCAGAATAGTGACAGGACTTTGACAAAAGTTGGCAAAACGAATTGAAAACATGCAGATATGTCATTCATGACATTCCAGAGGTAGGGGATATCAAATATCAGACACATACTGTGTCCTTGTCAGTAGAAGCAGATACTGAATTTTGGAGGGATTTCGATAATGGAAAAATTTTGAGATTGCCAACGAAAATTACCTAACTAATCTATTTTTCTGGTTTCATTACAAAATTGACTATTCAAAAAATTAAAATCTGAAATTTCATAAAACAAAATTCTATGGTTACCACCGTTTCATCCTTGCTTAGATTGGTAAGAATTTTATATATAATCATGAAAATGCTCTACCGTAATAATCAATTCAAATCCTACAAGAAATAAAATTAATACTTACTTTAATTTTTAAAAACAATTTCACTACCCGTCAATTAATTACACTTCAAAAAAAAAGGGAAGCCAAAAAAAAACCATTAATTGTACCCGTGTGTAAAACCCACAAAAACAATTTACAACTAATCTAAATAAATAATTGATTATATGTATATATGTAAAACCATAAAAAAATGTTGATAATTTTTCAGAAAATTTTGGTATGTAATACATGTATGTATAAATAAATAATGAAATATAAAGACACTAATTGATATACTTCGACAAGAAATCAAATAATGTACACAATCGATCACGGAGTGTTAAAAAAAAGGATAAATAAACAAAAACCGAAGAAGATTATTATCGAATGCTGTTCATCCACAAATAAAAGGAATAGAAAATTGCCATACATGTATTATAGCGCCAGAAAAAAATTGTCTGGTCAAAATTGATCTTTTCATCCAAAATATATAACCACCTGTTTTTTCTTCTTCTTCTTCTTCTTTCTTTTTGGTCTAATATTGACAGTTTTATCCTTTTTAACAACAAAGAATTTATTTATTATTATTATTGTTATTTTATCAACCGCTTTTTAGTATTTATCCCAATCTATATATATAAACAAAATTCCAAAAATTTTGATAGCTTCTTAATTGGATACGAAATATAATTTGATGATCGAACCTTTTTTTTTTTCTCTCCATCATGCTTTACTTTACATCTTTCCGGTTTCAATTTTTGTTTATTATGTCGAAAAAAAGTATACCTACTCCACATACTGTTTCGTTTTTGTTGTTGTTGGATGGATGGATGGATGTATACGTTTTTCTGTAGTACGTGTGCGGCCGGATTGATCAATTTATCAATTCAGTTAACCGTAACACCTTTTTTTTATGTCGAAGCATCGAAAATAATAATATTGATATTTTTTTTTTTTTTTGGTAAGATAGAACTGTGTTCGCTTTCATCGTCTTCCTGTGTGCGCGCCCGTCTTCTCTCACTGGTTGGGTATCAACAAAATCTTTCTTCTTTTTTTTAAAAGATTAAATGGTACATGAATTAATTTTTCGGGTATGACCATTACCGATTCAATGTTCGTCTTAAAAAAGAAACAGGTCAATAAAAACAAGAAAAAAATATTATACTATACCCTTTTTTTTCTCTGTTCGTTTTTATTTTGGGTGGCATTACATATCCGCATTTTTGGTTTTCTATTTTTGTTCTTTGACTATTTTAATATCCATAAAAAACCATATTATGGGTAGGAGAGAGAAGAAAATTCATGTTGATTTAATGGAGCCATTTCCACAAATATATTGTACACAATACTAATACAAAACAACAACAACAAAACGAACATAAAATAATCTGAGAATTGATTTGGGTATAAAAGATTGTATACAAGGATTATCCGTACGTAAAGAATAAAAAAACAAAAAATCAGTACTGACAGAACTTTGTGTTTAAAAGTTGGTAAATAGATAAAAAGCTAAAGATAACAAAGTCATTAGGTTTATCTGACTGGTAGTTGATATTATATACAAATCCCTTTAGGGAGAATAAAGTAGTCAATAATATTTTTACAGCATAGGAAATGAAAACTATATTTTTTTCTGTTCCCATCATTAAAGGAGACATAGTGGAAGACCAGGTGCCCTTGATTTCGAAATATAAGATTGGCTCTCATAAAACCTTGACTACAGATTATCTGTTTAATAACACAAAAAAAAACAATTACCAATTCAAAGTTTCTGTACATAGTTAACAAGGGAACAAGTTTGTGAATTTTCACAGTTCCCTTTTGAAAATGTTTCATTCAAGAACGGTTTCAGTTTTAGGTCGGTAAAAATACTTACTTTATTTTAAAACCGCGCCGAACTGAGGATAGTAGAGTAGATGATATCAAGGTAACGAAAAAAAAAACAACAAAATTATATTTTGTGGTGGTCAATATGATGCGGTCGCGATTTTACCTTCAGACAATTTTGAAAGGTTTTTAAGTTGTTCACATTTTTTTTTTCCTCTGATCGTGTACGTGCGAAAACAGAAAAAAAAGAGGTGAAGGAAAACAAGGTGGGTTTTATGGATACGCAATATTCAATTTTAATTTTTTTGGTTTTTTTTTTGATGCCACATCTCGTTAACAACAATTCAGGTAATACAAGAAAAAAATAAATATTGTCTTGCTTGATTTATATTCTTACAATCATCCATCCAAAATAAATAAAAATTGTGTTTTTTTCCAGACTGCAAAAATTCGAATCGAACCACACAAAACAAAATCTACAGCAGCAGCCAAGAAGGTATCCGCGATTTGTCGATTTCTTTATTTTCATGTTATTTAGATCAAGTTCTTGTTGTTGTTGTTGGATTGTGAGAAGAAATCCTGTTTTTTTTTTTTTATCATTTGTATGTTGTTAAATATTCGCGCTCCTTTTAAAATAGCTGTAGGGCTTAATTTAACCACACCATTTACATTAAAATAACACATATTTTAAATTTTTGTGTTTTAAAATCTTCCGACAACAAAAACAAAAAATTGATTGTAAATTTATAAGAAAAAAAAAAATAGTGAACAAAAAAAATCCCTTCTTCAATTTTAGTCCAAGGATGGATACCAAAAATTTAAAAAAACAAAAACGAAAAACCTTGTGTAATTTGCACGTTTTTTGGTACTTCTTCAGTTGAGAAATTGATAGCACAAAAAACAAATAAAAAAGGTCTGTTTATCTTCTGTTTTTTATTCTTCTGGAGGAATTCAAAATCTTTAAATATGCGTAGCGTGACTTTCTGTACTTAGTTAAAAGATTCTGGTTTAGATTTCTTCAAAATTGTGCTTTTTTTTTTGTCGTTTTTGTTAAACCAGAAGAGAACAGAAAATTATAGAACGTTTTTTTTTTATTTGGACACGATAAGTGTTTCAGGTTTCATCATCAGCCCAGGAAAATTTGATGTAGAATAAAAAAAAAAAACCATTTATATTATACGAAAAATTTTCTAAAGTAGCACGACAAATTTATTTTCATTAACTCGAAAAAAAAAAATATTGTGTTGTACACACGGTTTGTTTCAAGAGGAATGGTTAATATTACTATTAAGTGGTTTTCCATGTTGGTTTGTGTGATGTTATTATATATGTCGGGAGATATATTTACGAAAATTTGAAAAAAAAAAGGAATATTTTCATGGTCTACAGAATTAACCAGAGGAAGAATATTTTTTTTCCGTTAATATTATGGGAGAAAAGGATTTAGTGAAAGAAAACAATGGTTTACAAATTTAATTGAGAAAATTTATTTAACAAAACGTAAAAAAAACCGCGAATAAAAAATTGTGTAATAATTTGTAGGTATACATGAGATGTGGATAGTAATTACATGAAAATTATCATGTTGTCGGGTAAATTTGAAAAGAAAAAAAAACACAAAATTTGGATTTTTAAAGATTGCAAATTAAAGGAATAATAAAATTAAAATTAATTGGGAGGAAAACGGTTGCCCCTCTTACATTTAGTATAATTAATAAGATTACGGACCAATAAAGATTATTTATTAATGACAATTGAGATTTTTTTTTTAAATTTGATGATCTTGAATTGTATAATTATTGGCCAAGGATAATGAGATAATTTTACCAGGAACTGATAATTTCCAATTCTCTTGTAAGAATTGAAAAATTTAGGTATTTCCGAACGATCAAAATGACAAAATTGTGAATCTCTGCTTTGATGTGAGGAGAAAATCTGCAATTTTGAATATTTTGTCTCGATGTGGTTCACATTTTTTGAAGAAAGATAAATTAATGAAGATATGGTTACGTGAACTGGACTTACACCCAAAAGTAGAAAATATCAGATTTAGAGAATCGGTGGCAAAATTTTCGAATGGTCCACATCTACATACAATCATGTATTGTTGTTGTTGGATTAACTGATAGTTACGACCAAACTGATAGATACAAGAGTGGCAACCAAAAATGTTCAGTATGCTTGTTACAGAACTAGAAAATACGACTTATCTTTAACAGATTTTCCTCCTTCCATGCGATAAATTCTCTTGTCTAACACTCTTTTTTCTGACATCTCTATGATTTTATTAAAGCAGATATACTCCCTAAATAAAATTTTCTGAGAAAAACACTTCAATCGGAACTGACCGTCTTATAAAAATTCATTGTCATTATTATTCAACAATGACCGAGCAGGTGCAATCAAATTGATTGAAATCTACTGATATCAAATTTTTGATGGACATTTCCATATATTGGAAATATTGTATATTTGGATTACCTAACACAAAATGGAAAACCTGTATTTACTTATACTTATCAATTTTCAAATTACACAATGGCTTCATCATTATCATCATTTTTCATTCTTTCTAATGAAAATATGTGCTAAATATAATAAAAAAAAAACGAAACAGAACCTAAAGACTTCCTTAACCACCTGAATTTACAAATTTTTTTTATCATATTATACCCATTCACACTGGGATATAGAAGGCCTGTTTCTTTTCTGGTTATATTGTTTTGTTATATTAGACGCCGGTCAATCAGCCAGCCGAATCGTAATCGTATATGTATACATAACTTCACTGTTTAGCTATCAATTTGAAAGTGCTATTTTGTTCCGGTTGAGGCACCTGATGCCATCTCTTTATTCGACAAAATAATATTTTGACTACACAAAATAATAATTCTGCAGATGGGAACAGAAAAAAAAAGGAAATGTTAAAAAAAAAAAAAAAAGGAAAATTCAAAATAATTTTTTTTTATTTTGTTCCCTTTGGCTTTTTTTTAATGTCTGTGGTTCTGTCGATTTTTTCAAAGACTCTTCTTATTATTGAATCGTGAAGTCAAAAAGAGGAAAAAACAAAAAAAAAATATGATTTATGTTTAAATTGATAAAAGTTGAAAAGTCAGGAGGGCTTTTTTTTTTTGTTCTTTTGGTGGTTCTTTTTTTTTTGGAGTTCTTATAAAGACCAGAAATTAAATTATTGAATTTGACTTTTTTGTTTTAAATATTATATTAAGGATAATTGGTTGTTAAATGTATTTTGTTGTATATTAAAGAGTTTCATTTATCTGAAAAAGAGATCACAGAAAATTATAATATAATTGATAAGTTTTGGAATATTTTTTAGTTGAGAAATTTTTTTTTTTTAAATAAGATTTTTGAAAGAGATTAAAAAGAAGAAGTTGACAGGTGTTTAGATGAATGAAAATAATTGCTAACAAAACTTCAAATTATTTAACTATTTATTTATTAATATAAAATTGTAGCCTTTTTTTTTTGTAACCCTCAATTAATTAAAATTCCGTCAAAAATTCCATCTGTCAGAAATTAAAATTTTGAAATATTTTAGATGTATTATCTCTTGATCATTTTGTACGTGGATCAAACAAGTGAGAGAAGGAAAATTGTACAGAATATTGACGGACCGCAGAGGTTATGAAAATTATTTTATACTTCATAAAATTGTAAAGCTTTTCCTAGTACATAAATCGGATGTACGAATAGATTAAATTTCTCCGACTATTTTTAAAGCTCGAAAATTACCTTACTTTTTGTTACTAACAAAATCGTGAAACCGTTTAAGAAATTCAACCGGTTTTGTGATAAATATAACTTATGACTGTGAATCTGTTTTACTTATTTCAATGCAGCACGACATTCGAATCAAAATGAATGATAGATCCGATCCATATGCGATTATGCAGAAAAATTTGCGATAAGATAAAATATTCACCCAATTTTTCTGCAATATCGCATTACCGGTTTTGCAAAATCGAATCCGGTTTTTCTCTAAGAGTTTGAGGAGCTATAATAAAACTACTTTTAGATTTTTTTTTATTAAAAATGAACTAAATTACTTCTGCAATCAATTAATTTAAATAAATTAATATTTTATTTAAAAATTATTCTAAAATTTAGTATTGCCATATCTAATTAAACTACAAAATATAATAAAAAAAAATTATATATAATTTTTGTACAAACATTTAAATAAAAAATGTAATCCATTAGCAGCTGGTATATCCATTATAAAGTAATCCATTTGATTTGTAATCCATTAAATTTTTCTTATAGATTTTATTATATTTAAAACAACAAAATTATTATTTTATTTATTTTCTTTAAAATTTTCCCTTTATTGAGCACTTTTTTTCTTTTTACCACTTAATTTTTGATTATATATTTTTTTTTTTAATTTAAAATTTACTATTTTCTTTGTGATTCACTGATTCACTATATATAATAAAAATGATATATAATTATTAAATTAGATTTTATTTTTTTTGTACGAAAATAATTTGTTTGAAGTGGAAATTTTTATGAATTTTCTTGGATAAAATTAAAAATTTTATAAATTCTAACGAATTTTAGAAAATTACAAGATCGGTTTGGAAGCAATTTGTATTCTATGAGAGAAATTAATTTATAGAAAAATGATATTTTCAATCAAATAGTGGCATGAGCTACTGACACGTGACACCATCTATCTAACTAATTAAACTGAAAATAGTTTGATCATTTGCTACAAATTCGGTTAATTATCAAGATCGTCTGGGAATTAGGAAAATGTCAATATCGTCGGGAAGCCATTTTTAATGTTATGGTAGAAATGATTGTATAATAAGTCAAATAAGTGACACCATCTACCTAACTAATTATAAGATCAAAATAGTTTCATCAGTTCCTATACAATTCCCCTTTTCATGTAACAAACCAAGGGTCATTTCTCAATATCCAATTTTGACACAAGAAATTAATGTCTAAAGAGCGACAAAATTTTAGACTATTAAAATTTTTAGTATATTCCATAAAAATTATGTAATAAAAAAAAAATAGATATGCTACCTACTAGCATCATATAATTTTCTATTTCTTTTGATGTAATCTTTTATAGATTTTTATTATTTTATAATTCAAAATAAAATTTAATAAAATTGTTAATAAAATATAAAAATTAATAACAATAAAAAAACAATGAACTTAAAAAAATAAGCTAAAATGGAAAATTAGACTATAAAAAACTTATTACATTATATAAAAAAAAAGCATAAATTAATATAATTTTTAATGATCTTGTCCAAAAAATTTTATTTACGAGTAATAGAATATTCAAGTCATAAAACTATTATAAAAAAAATATTTTCTATTTATATATTATTTTTAAGCGATTATGATAATTTATTAGCTTATTAACAGCGAAAAAAATGTAAGAAGTTGAGAAATTAATTTAAATATAAAACCATATTTTTTTGACTTTGGGATTCTAAAAAAGTGTTTTTTTTTCTCAAAGTTCATTTATATAAAAATTTTTAAAATTTGATCTTGTAAATTTGAGCTTTTATAGTTTCCCCAACGGAGAACAAAAACCATAAAATAGAATTAACTTTTAAAGAACTGATTTTTGAACTTTAAATTATTATAGTTTAATGACTGTCCTTGACTAAGCAATTTTATGTTTTTGCTACTTTTTTTTATAGTTCATGGGTCGAAAGTTTTTTTTTGTTTAGTTGAAAATGAAGTTTTAAATGACGTGTGTAAACTATTAGATTATGAAATTACTTTTTAATATTCAGTAAGTTAGTAATCATGAGATATTGGTCCGGACTCTCTAACATCCGAAATATTCGAATTAGGAGTTATTGTCCAAAATTACGGCAAATGTTAATTCTGAAAGGAGTTACGGATACTCGTAACTCAGAATTTACGAGTAGTTCAACTCGAAACAAAAAATGGTTACGGATTAGTTGTCGAAATTTCGGAAAATAACTCGTATTACGATCATTTCGGATGTTAGAAAATCCGGACCGTCGTATATAATCCTTCAATAATCGGTAAGATATTCAGAATATTTAAGTTTACTAGATCGAATTAATGGTACTATTGGTTAATAATTACATCTAATGTCGAATGATAACCATTGAATGATTAATTCGGAAAATCCCTAACGCAATTAATTACTCATCAATCAAATACTAACTACAGTAAGTTATGGTATAGAAGTGATCGATTATAGGTTAACAATTAAAATAGGTCAATAATTATAATAGATCGATAATTGGTCATTAATTAGTATATTTATATATATTTGATTACACAATAATTATAATCCTTTTATGCCAAAAAATTAATTCGATTATCCAGTCTTAAAACCGTCCGATAACCCGTCAAAGTCCTAAAACCATCCGATAACCCATCAAAATTTGAAAATTTTACCATCGAGCTATACGTTTTTCTATCTAAAAAAATTATCCTTTATTTTTTTCTCATCGCTAATTTTAATCAAAATATCAACCTGACATTTTTCCTCCTTTAAAAATGTCATTTTATAATTATTTTTTTGACTTGTCAATTTTACCTGGCGAACGACATTAACTTGTTCAAATATTTTATGTTTTATAAATCGTGGATATTTAAATTTCCGTATAGGCGCCGTAGTAAAAAAATAAATAATATTTATTTTTAATATACGGGACGATATTTTTAAATCTAATATTTAAATTAAGAAAACAAAAATATTTTTTGCAATATGCAAAATGAAAATAAAAAAAAAAAATTATAAATAAATTTCAAACAATCCGGTTAAACAAAAATATCTACTTTTTTTTTTTTTGTGAAAATCGCGCGGAAAAAATTTATGTAGGCAGATCAAAATCACGTATCTGAATATATAATTAGCATAACTAAGAAGATTATTGAAAACGTAATTTGTATTTATTTTGGCACCAATAAAAAATCTTTTTTTTTTGTTGTTTTGTAAAATTATTTGAAAATTTGTTAAAATTTCGGCGCCTAATTATAATAAAAAATAAAAATTTGTTGTTTCAAATTTAAAATTGGAAAAATTATATTTAAACAAATTATAAAATCTGAGTCAAATATTACCAAATTTTGGGAAAAAGTATTATTGAATAAATCGAAAAGTTTTTAAAGGAGTGAAGTAAATTGGGAGCCAATTTGATTTTCAGCAACTTCAGAAATTGACACATAAATTTTGTGCTTGTGAGTGAAGCTTATCATAATGTTACAATAATGATGAAATTTTTAGGAAATGAAAAGTAAATATAAATTCCAATGGAAAATATTTCTAATATTTTTTAATTTTATAAAAATTCAGGTCTTAAAATTTTAAAATTGAGTTGGAAAATTAAAAAAATTGGTTTTGCAAATGAAGTACAAGTTTAAAAATTTACTCGCTTCACCGGGTCCGAAAGTATTGTGACAATCACAAAATCATTTTTATTTTTAATTGTTCAAACGATACAAGAGTAAAATGATTCAGAGACCAATCAACCCTCCAAGGATTTTATCAGGAGTAAAATTATTAGAAATTTGCCCATAATTTTAAAATGATTTTGGATTTCATTCAATTCTTATTCAATCCATTATGGTGACAGCTTGTTAAAAGGTGAGTGAAGTCAGAAAGATTAGGGAAGCTCACTAAAGGCCGAATTTCACTTCTTTTTTTATGAGACAGATCTGTGACGGACGCAGACACTGATTTTATATGTTATTAAAAATCTGAGTTACATGAGGTGACTCAAATTGGTCTCATAAGAAGGAACTGATATGTGACTCAAATTGGTCTCATGAGAAGGAATTGCATAATTGTTAATGTCACAAAACCGTAATGGAAAAACGTATATAGATTAGTAGTCATTCCAGTCATTTAACGGAATTAGAAGATGAATTTTAGTAGTGTGGAAGAAGGTTTCAGAAAACCTAATAATCCAAATAATATGGAAAGATTTATTCGGCACATAAGTGACAGAAATATTAATTTATAGCCCAAATGATTGCCTCAAAATGGTGTCATCTGGCAAATAACTATACAATAATAATGTTCCAGAAAATTGTTTAAACTTTTTACAAATTATTTTTGTACAAAAAAAAATCAGGCGGTAATTTTTTTTCCACTATCATTTTTACATTCAATATCAGTTTTTTTTTAATTATTTATGATCTAAATTGAATGAACATTCTCTTTTTTTTACATACACCAAAAAAAAAAACCATATTTCTTTTAACCTGTAACACTTTTCTGCTGTAATATCCTTTCCAATTAATAAAAATAATAAACCTACCGGTTTTTTTTATATTGAAACTTTTTTTTTTTAAATTAAGGTCACAGCAACAATGAATTTACATTTTTCCACCACCCCAAAAAGATTTTCTTCATTTCTTTTTTTTTTTAAAAGGTTAATCCACAATGTGCCTTTTTAAAAAAAAATTTGGGGGAAAAAAGGGTTCAGAGCAGTGAAATGTATGTCGTGTCGTCGTCAATTGTTGATTCAGGAAAAACAAAACAAAAAAAATAATTAATTCAGTTTTTTACTTTAAAACTGTGTCCTTTTTTGCAGAAATTGACAATTTATGTCAACAAAAACAAAAGGATATATGGATATATTTAAATAATTTGTATATTTGCACAAAATTTGAATATTATTATTTCACATTTCGTAATTCAAGTTTCGATTTTAAATATAAATTTTTAAATTTTTTTTTAGATTTCTTTGAATTTTACCGGCAATAATTTATTTTTTTTTTTAATTTTTTTTCCAAATTTTTCTTTTACAAACAAAAATACAGAAAAAATTTCACACCCGGCGCAGATGCTTTTTACCAAATATTTTTTTTTTTTCATAAAATTTCGGCAAATTCACAAATTCAAAAAAAACTAACCACACTAAAAAATATTTTTTTGAGAAAAAACTTTTTATGAAAAAAAAAAACTTTAATAATTTTTTTTTTTAAATATTTATGTTTATGCTTTTATGCGTTAACAACAAGAGAAAGTATTTAAAAAATATTTTATTTTTATTAACAATTATTTAAATTTTTTTTTCTTATTAATAAAAAAATTTTTTGAGGTAATTTTTTTTTTTTATGTTTTGTAAATAAAAATTTTTTTTTTTTAATTTCAACAAAATTTAAAAATAATAAAAAAAAAATATATTAATTTAATTTTTTTTTTTTATGTAAATAAAAACTGTGCGTGTTAATTCAACGACAGGTAAAGTGAAACTAAAGTAATTTTTATTTGTTGTTATTTTATTATGGTGGTGCGACTCTTTTGGGGTCGACGATTGTGTGAATCGGGATTTTTTTTTTTCCAATTGAGGTACAAAAAAAATGTTATGCTCACAAAGTCACATATACAATTTTTTTTTTCGTGTGATTCGTGAAAGAACGAATACCAAAGATACAATGTCGTGTGCCGAAGAAGAAGATATTTTTTTTTGAAAGAAAAAAGTATTTTTTTGCTACTGAATTATTTAGCTTAGCAGCATAGTTAAACATATGGGAAATTTATGCTCAAAATATTTCATTTTATAAAGAGAATCAAAAATTTCAAAAATTGAGTAAAATTTTTATGTTTTAGCATAAATGTATCTGAGAGATACTTTTGTATCTCACAGATACTTTTATGTAAATGTATGTTATGTATATGTACCTAGTGTTGAATGAGAAAATTTTTGTAAGTTGAGGTGCTGAGCTGACAAAATGTTGGGTTAGCACTGTGTAGTGTATACATGTATGCTACTTCTGCCTAAATTCTGTAGTAAAATATTGTATAGATATATCAGTGGACGATTGGCCTGCCACTTTATTCAACTTCTTGTTTTTTGTGGGTAATTCTCTGGTAAAAGAGTACAAAAAAAAAATAAAAAATCCATTTAAAAAAAATAGATACTGGATTTTTCCTTAAAATTCTCATTAATTCACTCAGATTTTTCGAAGTAACAAGAATTTAAATACTCAGATTTTTCGAAGTAATAAGAATTTAAATATCCCTCATAGTTTTCAACATCCTGATTCAGCATCTTCCTTTAACTATTTATTGAAGACAATTAGTTCCCTTGACAAAACTTAGTAGGTCCATTACCGGAATATTTGATAATTCTTATAATTCCTCGAAGTGATATTCCGCCAGAATACGTTGTCTGCTTCTACTAAGGCTAGGGCAGTTACACAACATATGTCTGATATCCTCCATTTTTGCAATGTGTTGGCATCCTCTACATGTGTCCACAGCTGCTATACGCAATCTTTTTGACATTTTTCCTAATACCTATCATAATTCTAAGATTATTCCTGCTAAGTGTTATCAACTTCCTTGTGTTTTTTATATTTCCACTAGACAGAGTTTTAGCTACTCCACAAGTAGTTGTCGTATTCCATTTCCTATTTATCTGCCTTCGAGTTTTCTCATCCATATATTATTTTTCAATACCTGTAGTGGGATATGTATAGACATATGTTACGACTGATCCGACATCTGCTGCCAAACCAGCATTCGCTAGGCTATTGGCCTGTTCATTGCCTATAATATCGCAATGTCCCGTTGCCTACAAAGTCATAAAAGGTAACATTATGTTGGGTACCGGGACATTGCCTGTAGCATTTCTTGGCATGTCATTACCAGGCTCGATTTCATTTCTTAAATTACTGAAATTTTTCTGCTTTACAGTCAATTTCAATACAAAATTCCTAGACAAAACTTGTCTGCTATTGTATTTGCAGATTAATTATTAATTACAATACTTCAAATTTCAAATGAAACCCCAGAATGTAAAATTTGTTCAATTTCTAAGGTCTCTAAAATCTAAAATTAAATATTCCTGTCAAAATTAACCTTCTGTGTAATATTATCCCAAAATTGATTCCACATTATACTAACAAAAAAAAAATTTCTTATATATAGGAAAGCTATTAGCTTATGGTCATGCTTTGACAATATTTCTTTCTCTCCCTATTATTACTTGAATGTGACATTAGTATACATAGTGTAGTCCATAATAAATAATAAGTATATACTACATCACGTCTGCTCTTTTAACATAACCAAAAAGAAAAACAACTTAATTCCCATTCGTCTTTAATTGTCAATGTAGATTTTCGTTTATTGTATTACATTTTTTTTTTATTAAGGGGAAAAGGGGGTCACCATACCAAAATCCATAATAATAATATATATTCATAGCACGAGCACTTTTATTGAGAGTTTAAAGAAAATATAATCGGTGGTCGGAAGCGAGCGAAAAAATTACATTCGGGAATTATTCGATTTGAATAAAAAATATTGCTCTCGTTACGAATATCGAATTTTCGTCAATGAATATACGAATATTAACGAAATTTTTATAATATTATAATAAAATTGAAGTAATGCCACGAATTGAAGCTATCTTTTATATGGAACAATTTTTATATTAAAATCAAGTTTTTATGTGACATCGAAATTGTAATATTAATTTGTTTTAAGCGTTAACCGAAAAACACAATCAATGACGACGATGATGATTTTTATAGTCGTAGCGTTCGAAAATAGGCGATTAATAACAGAAAATCGTCGATTAACAGAAATTCAAATGACGAAAATAAATAATATACATTTAAATTTGTAGAGCGCGTTACTTCTAAAAATTGAAAAGTTGTCGTTATTCGTCGGTGTAAGATTAGCAAAAATTAGTTTAAATTTACATTAAATAAATATATTAAATTTCACAATTTTTAATATCGATTATTAGACCCAAAAAGTAGGAGGTGGTGGAGGTGGTATGAAATATGATATTATTGCGGCAAAAAGTTAAAAACTTTAAAAAGCCAAAAATCTCATTAACATTTTTATAGGAAAAATTTTCTAAATTAAATAAAAAAAAAAAATTGATTTTTAATTGACAAAATTTCTAATATTTTATTTAATTCGATTTAATTTTCTTTTAGGATGAAAATCTTTAGCAAATTAAGTAAAAATGATGGCCCCAAAAAAAAATCGAAAAAAATAAAATATCATTTAATAATCTTATTTTTTTTTGTTTAGCTATTTAATTAAAAAAGTTTGATTACTTGTTTGTTTTTGTTGGTTTGTTAAATGTTCTTTTTTAGCTTTTAATTTTTTTTCTTTTTTTTTTTCTTTTTTTGCTATTACAAAAACTCAGCATCACATATTTTATGATTAATGTTCAAAGTTTTTGAACTTTATATATAAGAAAAGAATGTAATATATAAATAAAAGTTGTTATAAAAATGGTAAAAATTTCATGTGCGTAAAAATGGCGACTCAAAAAAAAAAAGAATAAAATTATATTTGGGAGATAAAAATATATTTGGTGTAGAAATTTTGTTGGTTTAGAATTTTGTTGGGAAAAAGGAAATAAAATAGAAAGCCGATAAGCTGAGATAAAAAAATTGTTAGAAAATTATTAGTTTACAATTTTGAAGTTTTTAGTAATAAGAGGGATTTAAGCATTTAAGGTGGGTTGGGTAAGAACTTGGTTGATGTTAATTTATCAAAAAATGTTATTTTTTTAAAGGACACTCTTTTTTTTTTGTATCGTAAATTAATTCAAGCGAAATTTATGTTTTCCGATTCTTTAGTTGAGATAAAATTAGAATAATTATAAAAGAATTTTTGATAATTTCGAAAAATGTATATAGATAAATGTTGAACCCTCTTCGACATATAATTTTTCATAATTTCTTTGGAATTACTTAAATTTTTCCCCAAAAATTGTAATAAAATGCCAGTAAAATCTCTAAACCTCTATAGGCCCACATCGGGCTGTTGTGCCAAAAGACGCGAAATTTTTCCTAGAGGCTTTCTATCTTTTTAGATGGAAGGAAAAAAGTAGAATGATGGTATTTTACACATTGATTGTGTCAATATTTTTTGAATTTAGAAGATTATTCAAATAGGCATTTGAAGGATTGCCGTACAATCTCCAAGTTGAACGACTTCAAACTTATGTAAATTAAAATATAAGTAACGAATCTGAGACTTAAAAATCCTTAAATGCGGATATCTATGACATGCTCCTGATCAGATCTGAATGCACCAGTGAATAGTATCACGTAGCTCTAATTTTTAGACATCTTTTACGGAAACTCTACTGTCAATTTTTAACTCATCAGTAAATTTTAATGCCAAAATAGTAAATTTTAATACTTTTATGTTATCATTACTTTAAATTTAATGATTGGTTACATCAGGATTTCAATTTCGTCCAAATTTATTGGAAAAACCATTCATAAAGTAAATTAAATTACCAGTCACAAATAAGGTTTGTATGATTACTTTCCACAAAAATGTATCATTATTATCAATAAGGATAATTAAAAAAATATGTATATAAAAAATATGTCCTTCATAACATTTCAAAAAATGATACTGTACCAGTCTTAAAAAATGAGAAATGAAAAATAATATAAAATTATTTCTTTATTTTTGCTCTCTAAAGTCTAAACTATTTAAGATTTACTAAACTATATAGTTTTCCCTCAATAATAATCATAAAATTTCCAATTTGTCAAATTTATTATAAAATTTATTAAATTACCAAAATTTCCCAGAAAATTTTTTTTATTTTGCTAAAATAAACAAAATTAATTTTCTATTTGATCTTAAAAAAATGTTTTGAATATTTTTTTTTTCAAAATATCTTTAAAGTTCACACAATTATCAGAAATTGAAGCAGCATAAATTTTATATAAAAATTGTAAATAAAAAGATACAAAAACAAAAAAAAATAAATAAAATCAAACACAATATTTTGGCATTGTACCAAAATTAATTTTCACTAATATAATAAAAAGTTTTATTAAAAAGAAAAATTGGAAAATTTTACTTTCATAAATTTTCATTTTCATTTCTTTTCTCAAAAGGTGCACAACCTAATTTTTTTTTGTTATTTTTGTTTTACATATTCGCTAATAAGCAAAATTTTTCAAGTATCTTAGCTATAACTATAAAAATATCTATTTATCTTCTATCTAGTGCTTAGTGCATGTTTGGAAGAAAAAAAAATGATATTAAATTTTTCGTCGTGTAATTGAAAATTATTTTCAATCTCTTCACAATTTTTTTTTTTAATATTTAAAAACGTTTTTTTTTTTTTTTGTTATTAAAAGCAATAATTTTATTTCGCATTATAAGCGAATTTTTATTATAAAGCGAAGCACGCGATTAGCAAAAATAAAAATAAAATATGTTGTAGTTTCTCGCTTATATTGAGCATTAAACATCATAGCGGGATATAGCATGACAGAAATAAATATAAATTTTAAAAAAATATTAAAAGTTGCAAAAAAAATAAAAGAAACTGATTATTTCGGATTTTCTGACCATAGTTTCGTTTTGAAGCGCTATATAAGAGACCTGAGGAGGAGGTCATTTACAATTTTACAGATTAAAATAGAGATTTTTTTTTTTTTGCTATTTTAGCTCAATTTTTTTTATTTGTCTTGAAAGCTGACTTTATGAAAAAAGCATAAATTTTGAAATTGGTAAATTGAAAAACTAAGTATTATTGGAGAAAAAAATATTGTTTAGTGATTTTTATAAAATGGAAAATTAAATCTTGTTAGCAATTTATTTAAAAAAAAAAAGAATTAAATGGAGATGACTGTGAGCTGTAAAGTCAAAGATATTTAAATTGAATATAATGAACGTGGGTGTAAATGATTTTAATTACCTAATAGAAAGCTGATTTGTATTAAAGAAGAGACATTATGTGACAGAGCATTTGACAATAATATTGGAAACGAGTTTTTTTTTTTAAAGAGTGTGGAGATTTTCCGGTATTTTTTGGTGCCATAAAAAAGTGGACATCAAAACAGGGAATTAATTTCTGTTGATTAAAAATTATCTACACTTTCGTCAATAATTTAATTGTACTAAACGCAGTGATTAGTGTTCTCAATTGAATCGAAATTAATGATTCTGTTGATGCTCATATGATTCGTTGGTAGGAATATTAGATTTCGTTGGCAGTTATTTACTTTTAATTATTTGAACGATAATTCGATATTTATCTTTCTTCAGCCATTTCAGGTCAAATTAGTCTTTTTACCATTCAAATTTTCCTAACATACAACACTTATCTTCAGAAACGGTGAAATTCTATTTGGTAAACGAAAGAATTTGATTTATGTAGAACAGAACAGAATCGTTTTCCGAAAATACATATTTGATAATTACAATTGCTGTAGCTAATATATATAAAAGATTTGGCAATATCATAAAAAATCAAAACAAATTCCGAAAATATAATCATTTTGGAGCAGCGCACATAATAAATTGTGCCACAATTGATGATATGTACTTTATTGCTCCACTAATTTTGAATAATTTTAAGACAATTTCCTAATGTATACATATTCCTATTTCGGCATAACTACAACAGTGAATAACACAACAATGTCCACTTATTATTATAATTTAATTAAGTCATTTACGCAATATTAGTTCTAATGAAACGGTTCCCTCCCTACACATGTTAATATAAAAGAAACGTATTTGTGGATCTTAATTAGAAGTTGAACTTTTACATATTTTCTCTTACTAAAGAAAAATCTCTAACAGAGTTCAAATGAATTATTATATTTTTCCTCAACTTTCTACAATTCTGTTCACCCATAACGTTTAAATCAAAAATCTTAAATACTCTTCTTAATTTTCTACATTACTCTCTAAAAATCCTATTTCAAATACTAAAAATAACCTTTAGATAGACATAAAGTTAAATTCATGTACTGTACGATTTTCGACTTAACTACATAATTACCATATATGGTAACTAATACGGCATCCATCTAAAACAAAGTTCAAACTATAAAATGATTATTACACCTTCAAGATCAAATTTCTTTTGCGATTTTGGTTGTTGTTGTTTTGTTACAATCTCTTCCAAAAAGTATAAAAGTACAATTTACATATTTTCCCAACAAGCCATAAAGGACAAAGCCCGACCAACAATAACACAACCGAAAAAATTTATATAGTAATAGTGCAAAAAACGAAACACATAAAAAACTTTGCTGATGCTTGTGATGCTTGTTTTGCATAAACAATTTTTGGTTTTATAAGACTTTAACTGGCAAGAAAATTGTTTTATTTTTTGTGTGTGGTGCTGGTGTGCTTATGGCATTCTCTCTGGATTAGAAATCCTCCTCATCGCAAAAAGTCGCACTATTATTATTGTTTGTTTTTGCTATTTTATGCTTCTTGTGTTTTTGTATTTTAAATATAGTGTTTTATAGCATTAAAACAGTTGATATTTTACTTTATTGGACATTATTGTTAACAAGTCAACATCATTTACAGAGTTTTTTTCTATATATAATACTGTGTCGCATTAAAAACTGTGAAAATTTTCAAGTGGTTTTCTTTATTTTTAAAGATTTTTCCGAAAAAAAAAAAAATAACTAACATAGTTATAAAAAACTATTAGAAAATGTGACCCCCAAGATAAAATGATGAGTTTAAAGGCTTACAATATGCTGGCAACATATTTAACAGTATTTTTATGTCGCGATATTTTCATTTTTTTCGTTTTTTGAAAGTAGAAAATTAATGTTTAGAATAGAAGAAAGATATAATAAAACAAAAATTGAATAACAGATAATAAATTAACATATATTTATGTTGGATGAATTTATTTGTTAACTCTGCGATGCGAGTTAAGAAGAGAATTTAATTAAAGTTTTTTTTGTGGGTTTCTTTCATTTAAATAAATAGAATGATAAATTTGTATATTAATTTAAGTATTTTTTTTAAAAATATTTAAAAGATTTGTGACAGTAAGTGGTACTTAATTTTTGAAGATTGTCAAGTGGAAAGAAAATTTTAATCATATCTTTTATATATGTAGAGAAAATTAATTATCTCGCTTATTAAGAGCTTTATCGTCTGCTAGTCAATTCGTATTTAATCCACTGAAGAGAGTTTGTTATAATGAACAAAATTCAAGGACAATCCTTAAATTGAAGTGCCTAAAAATACATCACTGTTTATTTTAACCTTAATTGATTCACTGGGACTTGTCTGGCACGAGATATTCCTCTCTATTGAATTCAATTTCCCCTGACAATCATAAAAATTCGAATTTAGATATTAAAGACACTTCATCTTAGAAGCAGCTATTTTAACTTTTCTATTTAATCTTACTATAGCTAGAAAATGCTTCATTGATTTGATAAATTCACATCTTTCGATTAAAATCACTAATTTTGACAATCTGGTGAATTTTACAATTTTAATTGGCAATTTACCTAGAGTAATTGAGAATTTTGTAGAAGCTTTAACTAAACTTTGATGTCTATACTTAAAAAGTAAAATGCTCCACATTTTGTAAATGATCATAAAAATTTAATCAAACTAAACTCGATAATATAATAATTTAAAAATTAACTAATAATTATTATGATTGTAAGGCATGATTCTATCAAATCGCATGATTTTAGGATTTATTTACCTTGTAACTTTTAAAAAATCAATTATTTTAGCAAAAAAAAAATGTTTTCTATCTAGATCTAGAATCATGTTAGAAAATCTTGAACCTAATAATTATCTACTAATAATTATTCAATTTTAATTCTATTTAATAGAATGCCGATAGTGTTATTATCTCTACCAAAATCAACTATTGAGAAATTGAGATTTAAAGTAAATTATAGAATTGAACTTTTGAATAGTTGAAAAATTAATCTTTATGATTGTCAAAACTAAAGCTTGTATAGTCTATTTTTCTCTTACTTAAATCAGTAAAAACGTAGTAACCAAAATATCAAAAACAAACTAATTACACTACAAATAAATTTTTCATGGCGCATTCAAATAAATCATTCAGAGTATATACAGAAAATTGGAGACAACTTGAAAAATATAAAGTAAATATAAAAAAATGCTCAATCTACTAAAATATTCAAAATGCGCATAAATAATTACAAAAAAAAAAAAGCTCAAAAAGATTTTTTAGATTGTAAACAAATGAGAATTTTAATGATTTTTGCTATTTTTACCTCAAATTTTTGCTTTTCGTTTTTCTATAAATGATCTACACGTTCGACGTTCGTTAATTATTGAATTTTATAACAATATCAAAGCTAAAATATAGTTTTTATCGCCGCGCTCTTTTTCGCTCAACTAAATCGATGATCACGCTTTACTTTAATAACTTTTTTTTTTTTTATTTTAATAAATTCTAACCTTGACAATAAAAAATAAATAAAATAAGTAAAAATGTCGCAGCGTTTTATTATTAAAAAAAAAAAATTAACAACACAACAGAAGAACGATAAAAAATACTGAATAAATAAACGAAAAAATTATATTAAAAAAAATTTTATTTTGTTGTGTGTTTTAAGAAGAAAAACGTGTTATTAAAAATTTAAATATCGAAATAGAGCAATGATGAATATTATGGTATAAATTTGAAATTGAAATTTTTCAATGTTACATTTTAGATATATTTTTTTTTTATTGAATTTTCATAGAAATTATGGAAATATTTTAAGTTATTTTTTATTTGCCATCAAGTTTAATCAAATGTAATTTAAGAAGCATGGACAAAGCTTACAAATCCTTCGATTAATTATATAGTCCATAAATTACTACATACTACTTAAATTTCATTAGAAAATGCAATGGGGGAGATATGATAATGATCTTCCAGTACGGGTCACAATTTATGTTAAAATCTTTCGAAATTTCAGTCACCAAATTATTTAATCACAAAATTATTTAAATCTAAATCATTTCTAAATAAAGTAATGT
Organism: Empis stercorea; assembly: GCA_949752835.1. Classification (NCBI taxonomy): domain Eukaryota; kingdom Metazoa; phylum Arthropoda; class Insecta; order Diptera; family Empididae; genus Empis; species Empis stercorea. The sequence goes on from OX457087.1 coordinate 6,909,508, forward strand.
CAAAAACAAATGATTTCAAAAGGATTAACCGAGAAAATTTAGTCATTTTGGGTCATATATGTAGCTTTGTATTTGCTGTTGAGTAATTGTATGACACATGGCCAATACTTTAAGCTGATTTTTAGCTGAGTCTTAAAATAGACCTCAGAAGTATTCCTGTACATGCAAAACTGTACAGTTCGGCCGGAGTACGTGTTGTGAATAAACCTGCACAGTTTAAGGACCTCTATAAGCAACCGAAGAAGTATAGAAAATCTATTTGGTGGCTTGCACAGGCCTTGGAGGCTCTGAGTCTACCGGAACATGTCTTTATATGAGTCACGATTATGGTGTTCTCTAAACTGTCTAAACAGCCACAAAAAATGTATCAAGCTTTTCCTTGGGTAGAAAATCTATGTTCCAAAAAGTCGTGATTAATGAGACTGGGTCTGAATATGATCTAAATATCAAAACTCACTTCAGAATTTTCTATAACAAAATATTAAAGAAAATGGACCTTAAAATATCACAAGGAAAATTTCTCTATTGATTTTTATTGTCTTTACAATTCTTTGATATTTAAAATATTTTAATTTCATAAAATTACAAAATTTCCATAAATTTAAATAACAAAGAAAAAAAATTAAATCCTTTAAAGAAATTATTTTCGCCAACGAAAAAAATAATAATTCTATGTAATTACCAAGTTAAAAAGATGCGACAATTTCTTCATTTTTTTCTTTCTTAGCATGATAAAATTTTTTTCATCCTTCAAAAGAGAAAATTCTCCAGGACGAAAAAAGATAAGTTACTTTTCTTTAGTATACTTTTCTTAGCGTTTGAATTAATTAAATGAAAATAAACAAAATCTTAGAAAAATGTTTTTCAAGAAAATTCTTTTTCACAAAAAAAAAAAATAGTTTTTTCCACTTGAAAATTTTCTTAACGCTTTTAACTTTTTGTAAAGAGAAAAAAGACTATAGGGTAAGAAAATTCCATAAAGAAGAAAATTTGAAAAGGAATTTTTATACAAAAAAAAAAGTCACTAGAATTTTTAGATTTTTTTTTTTTGTTAGTCAAAAGAATTTTTTGTGAAGTGTAAGTGAAAAGAATTTTCCGAAAATATTTTTATATAGTATTAAAATTTTGTTAAATGAAAAGAATCATTGGAAAATTTTGATTGACCTTGACATTTTTTTTAACTTGAGGATAATTTTAATATTAATTTTTTATTTTCAAAGTCCTTAAAATTTTCATACTAGAAATAGGACGACTATCAACAATCTAAACCAATACTTTTTTGGGCATCCAGGTACAATTTTAACAAATAAGGTAGGTGCCATTTTGTTTTTGGGTACATTAGCGGCTGGATTGCGGCCATTTTGTTTGTAAGCTAAAAGATTTTTAAGACGAAAAATAGTCGGTATAACAGAATATTAGTGAAGTAAGGGCAATTTTATCGGTTTTCTGTCGTATCATCGTCGTCAATTTAGAAATCCTTCAAGGTAAATAAAGTATGGATATATAAAAAAAATTCTAAAAGGCGTTAATTTTTCGAATGACTGGTAAATTTACCAAAATTTTCCAAATAAATCAAATAATTTCATCAATTTAAGATTTGAAATTGCGTGTAAAAATGTAATAAATTTTAAAAACCATCAAAATTTCTACGAATAAAACTGAAAAAATGATTTAGTTATTAGTTTAAATTTGAGGATTAAATTTGACACAGAAAAAGAATCCTTTAGACAAATATTTGACTGACTGTGAAAAAAATGTCTGCGCAAAATGTTTGCATAACATTTTCTTCCCAACTCCACAATGGCAGAAAAAAAAAATCATAGACACAAAAATTGCATAACATTTTCTGGATTAAATATTTTTTCTATCATCCATTTTTTCTACTTTCTTTGCATCCTTCATCCTTCTTGTCCACATAAAACCCAGCATATAAAATAAATAATCATAATATCATTTCCTTGTTTTCCTTTTCCTCATATTAGACAAATAATTTATCTTTTTTTTGGTATTATAAGGAAAATTATTATCCTTTTTATACAAATATTTTCATAGTGGCTATTTTCATCCTTCGTGTATTTTTTTGTTTGTTTGGTTTAAATACACATTAAAAAAAAACTACACAACGATGACTTTATTTGTGCAAGGAAATTTTTTTTATATTATGGATAAAGAACATATTGTATCAATAAAATATATCCTATGTCCTGGTTATCCTTGAGTCCGTAAACAAACACAAAAATATCAAAAAAAAAAAAAAAAAAATATAAGAAGAAAAATTGAAATTCGAAAATTGTTTAAACCGACAAAAATTGTGATTTTTCATTTTATATGAAAAATATTAATATTATCAATTTTTTATGGTGTATTGAATTTTCGTCCTTTTTTTCAATACATATATATGACAACAACAAGAAAATGGATAAAAGAAAATTTCTTTTTTATAAATTTATTTAAGATTATTGCAAAAAATGAAGATTGAGAAAAATCCAATAAATGGTACATTGTGGTGCATTCACATTATTAGATGGATAAATGTTGGTACATAAGGACATAAAAGGATATTATTATGAATTTTTTTGAATAATTTTATTCATAAATTTTCTTTATCAAGTAATTTTTTTTCGGTTTTAAAAATATGGTAAATTCATTTCTTTATTTAATCGCAATGACATTTTATAGATTTGTGTATAAGGATCTGTTGGGTCGAGAAGGTATATTATTAAGTAGGATTATCATTATTTTTATCAAATTTTTAAAATTATTTTGGGTTAAATTTTGCAAGAATAACAGATAATTTCAATTTTGGTACAAGTTTGATTTTAAGGTTTCAAATTTAACCTTTAAATCCTTAAAATTGAGGTTATTTTCAGTGGCTGACAATCTACTACACAAAGACTCTAATCTACTCCAATTTGTGAAATATATATATATCCAAAAAGTAGTAGTTATTCAGTACAATTCTATCTTTCTCTAAAAAATTATGACCAACAATTGATTTAGTTCCAAGTTTGTATACAAATTGTACACCGAAATATTTGAAAGCTTCTATTTTGCATAAACATATACCAAAATATATTAAAAGTATATTTTAATTCATTTTTCCCCAGTTATTCAAATTCAAATCTCTGCAAAACTAAAATACCTTCTTTTACATTTAATTCAATTAATTTCCAATTCAAATTCTATATAACGATTTTCCTTTTCTGAAACATAAAAATTTCATCCATTAAAAATTGGAATTTTCTTGTTTAATTTACAAAATTATTTTCTATTATTCGAGTAATATATTCATTTTAATTTCCCCAACAATTATTGATACTTTAATGAAATGTTTTTCCACCGCCATTCAAGATGGGGAAATGCAAAAATAATTAAACGTTTTATTAACTAAAAAATTCTTTACAAAAAATTCCTTAAAAAAAAAAGATTTTTTTAAAGTTTTATTAAAGTAGAAATTTTTCGTGCAACAGACAAGAGTATAGTAAAATTCTTCAATGAGCAAAAACAGAGGAGAAGTAAAAAAGAATTTCTGCATTCTGCATATGAAAAATTTTTGTCTTCTTTCGATGATAACAAGAAGAGACCACAAGAAGTCATCTATGTAGTAGCCAAAAATAAACTTAAAGATGATAAGCAAAGCAGAAGAAGAAAAAAAACGTACATCTACAGAAATAAAATGTGGAACATGAAATAATGATAAAATATTATGCGGAATGATATAAAAAAAAAAAAGTTATGAGAAATTCCATTTGGAAATACTTAAAATTTTCTTTCTGGTTTCTATTTTCGTTAGAATTTTTGAAATTAGAAAAACTTTTTTTTTTTACCAAAATTGTTGGAAAAATAAAGTAAATAAATGGCCAAGTTTTAGTGTGCCACTCCTTTTCCAAAAAAAAATAAAACGTTATAAAAAATTATTATCATTTAAAAAGGATAAACTTTAATTTAAAAAAAAAAAAAAAAAAAGGAAAATTTTGTAAACAAATTTCGGAAGTTTTAACAAAATGGAGAAATTTTTCTTTTTTGCCAGACATAATTGCACAACTTAAAATGTCCGAAATATTTGAATTTATTATCCTTTAGTGAAATATTTGTATAATATATTTATTTATTTACGTATAAAGTGTAGAAATGTTGAAATTTTGTAGAGTTTATTTTAATTTTAGAATGGAAAAACTTTGTTAAAATTATGAGGATAGAAACAAAATGAGTTAATTCTGAAATTATGATAGTTTTGAAATGAATAATGAAGCACATTTGATTTAAATGTACAGATATGACTTTAAAGGAGTTTGAATTTGAACTTAGAAAGCATCTTCGCAATCTACATAAAAGGCATATAATTTATCTTTCCATAATTCATAAAGATATCCTGCAAAATTTTCTAGGAGAATAAATTTTGATGCTGCTGATTGAGTTCTTCTTACCAAAAAGAATTAAATTTAGTGACAATATTTTACAATACAAATATCCTTGCCAATAATTTCCATTAAATAAAATTAAATTTACATTCAATAAAATTTCCATTACTTTAATAAATCTGTACAAATCCTTCGACAATTTCTCAAATTTATCATAAATAATTCTATTTTATACGAGTATATAACAAGAATATGATAATCCTTTTTGATATTCTTCAATATTTGTTAAAATATCAATCAAAATTATTTATCGCAACAAAATTTATTTCCTATTTTCTAAATCAATTTTTTTTTTCTTACCACGAAAACGAAAATGTCAAATAGAAAATTTACACAAATCGAATAAAGAAAATAATTTAGTGTTAAAAATAGTAAATTTATACATATTTTTTTTTTGGTAATATCCTTACAAGATTGAAAACGAAATATAAGATGTATAATTCTTTCTCTATACGTAATGCACAATCTCCTATTCAACATCATACAGAAATCTATTTCAAATCCTATAAGTAATTTTATTTTTGTAAGAAAGATTATGCGGAAGGATGTAAATATTTTTGATATTATTTTTTTTTGTCGGCAACAACAAATATAAAAATAAAATAAAATTTATCTACATATAAAAAAAAAAACGGAGATGAAAATAGTAAATTAAAAGGATGTTACTTGTAATGGATTTGAGTTTTATCAGTTTCCTAAATACAGAAAAATAGAAAATCAGATTATCAAAAAAATGTTCATTTAATGAAATAGAAACTGCAATATTTTTTTAGTTTAAAATTCGAATTTAATTGGAAGTTTTAAAGGATATTTAAAAAGTAATTTCTGGAAATTTTCTTTTTGTTAAAAAATTTAATGAAAATTTATAATACTTTAGTTTTCAATTTAATGTACCTTACTTTGATTTGTGTACAATTTGTATTTAAAAAGTCTGCACTTACCTGAAAATAGAAAAAAATATTTGATTAGTTAAAATTATTTTGCATAAAAAAATTTAATTTATTGATTTAAAAGTTAACGATTTTACATAACTTTTAATAGAAAAACTATTTAAATCATAAACTTTTCTCAAGTATATAATAAAGTATGAATAGCCTAAAGCTCTAAAAGTTAAATTCAAATTGTTGTTATGTAAATTAAATATAATTATTTTAATTTTATCGGGATATATTTTACTACATATTTTGTAATTGTAAATTTCTTAATGATTTCTTTTTTATGGTTTAATTGATTTTAATAATTAAAATTATGTAAATTATTTATATATATATAATTTAACAATAAGACAGTCGTCGAGGGAATTAAATATTAAAAGAAATACTACATTGACTGCTGACTGACAGGATATTTAAATACTTTGACTGACCAAAGCCGTATATAATATTATATTATATACGGCTTTGGACTCACTCTAACAAATTATAAAACCAAGCAAAACTGCATCATATATATTGGTATAGTTGTATTGTATTTATATGCAACATAACCAAATTGCTGCTTTCTAGATATAGAACATGTTGCTTGGATTATAATGCTAATAATTTTAAATTTTATGGATAGTATTAAAGATGGGCGATTTCAAATATTCGTATACACCGTCTCTTATAATATTTAGCAACATTTAAAATAACTAATCAATTTTTTAGAGAAGTTCAAAAGTATATTTCTTTATATATTTGAAATCGCAGAATGAGTACTATTTGGCACTAATGGAAAAAGGTAGTACAAATAGTAATCATTCTATGATTTCAGTATTATGATTACTAACTTAAATGCTCAAAGTTTTTGGTACAATTTCGAATGAAACATTGAAATGTTTCCTTATTAGGCCGATTACTAATTAGCTAATATTTAAAGATTATATTAAACTTAGCAAATGAGATCAAGTTTTTGCTACAAGGATTTGGTATTTTTGTTGTATTCCTTTGCTACACAAATCTAATCTGATCTATATTATTGCATATCCAGATCAAATTAGTCTTTATTCAAATCAAATTAGTATTTTTTATATAGACCAATTTGATGCTGCAAAATGTCAATTTGAACTGGAATGACTATAGTAAAATAGAAATTACTATGAATAAACCGCTACTACAACGAACTTCTTCGAGTAAGAATGAAATGAAATTTATATTTTAAATCATTATTTTCGATTCAATTAATATTTTCTATTTAAAATCTATATTTGATGAAATGAAATAACTAAATGGGAATTTCTAAATAAATCATTAAACTCCAATTATGAAAAATACACTAAATAATTTTCATACATACTTTTATTTGCAAAATGTGGACATAACCATAAATAATTTAAAAATGTACCATTACTTATACAAAACCTTCGCTTTTTTATCCCTGTAATGTGTACAGTACTGAAACTTCTGTCAGGTTCAGGTCTGCTCTAATAATGTAAACCAAAACTAAAGAAATTCAATTCTGTAATGACTAACTAAAACTACCAGTTCCCAATTTCTTGTTTCAAAAACCCACCAACAAGCCTACAATAATTTAATCTTACCATTAAATCAATGAATAATGATATAAAAATTTTTTAATTATTATTTTTCTCATTTTATTTTAACATTTTTCACAGCCCAGACACAAAATGTCAAAAATTTGTTCACATTATCTTTTTAGGATATCATTATACAAAAATAATAATAATAATACTTAGTAACAATAATACTCATATTTATGTATATTATTTCTCATTTAATATGTTTTTATGTTTAACAATATTTTACACTTGTACACTCGACTATCGACAATCAAATAATATAAAATTAATGGATAATAAAATTATTATTATTGTTACATTATAATAAAATTTCCACATTTTTTTTTTCTCTTCTATCTTTTTGTACATTTTGAACTTATACACAAATCAAAAACTTATGTTCACCAAGAAATTTTATGTTTTTTTGTACCATAATTTACACACAAAAAAAGAAAATCAAAATACAAAAAAATTGGACATAATGGAAAAAAATTTCTTTGTGGTCTTTGGGTAACAACACAAAAATTTTACTGTGGGCGGAAAATGGCATAATTTTTTTTCTATTAAGAGTTTTGTTTAAAAAAAACATTATTCATTGCGAGCATAAACCGAAAAAAGTTATTCAATTTCTTATTTATCACAATTAATTTATAAATATTAAATTTTTTTTTATAGTAAATTTATTTTTTTCCATATTTTTATTGGAAGCTCAAAAATTATGAGTCTATAAAAAACGACACACAATCAGAAAAAAAAAATTTATTTGAGATTTTCTTATGCGTGTGTTTTTTTTCGTATGAAAATTTTTCTATAAAAGAAAATTGAAAAATTTATGATTTTTACGATTACTTTTTGTGGGTTTTTTTTTTTTTTTACAAAAAAAGAATAATTTTTATATAAAATTTGTAAATTTTTCTTTTACTTTTTTTATGATTTTATTTATTTTGTTTGAATTTTTTTTTTTTACGATTTTGGTTTATGTTTCGTTTACACCTTTTTTTTTTTTAATTTCCAAAAGAAAAGTAAATAATTGAGTTAAAAAATAATTTGCTAAAATTCTTATAAAATTAGATTTCAAATCAGGTAAGGTAAAACTTATGACCTGAAAAAATTTTGCAAGAAAAACCAATGAAAATGAGAAATTTTATTACAAATTCTATTAAAAGGCGCATAGAGAAGGAGAAATTAGATAAATACTATTTTACGATTCCCAGTTATTTGGATATTATTAGAAAATTAATTTAGCATTTTTATGACTGCAACAAAATAAAATTTAATAATTTTGTTTTTTTTTTATATAAATTGAAAAAATTTTATTGCAGAAAAGATTTTTAATGATAAATAAAGATCAATTTTTAGATTATTGACTTAAAAAAATTAATAAGTATAAATTTTTATATTTCATATTTGCAGTAATGGAAGATGATTTTTTACCAATTTTTATTGAGAGAAATTTACGATTTTGAAGAAAATTAAGTAAATTTTGAGGAAATTTCAGAAGATAGAAATATTAGAGTTTTAAGTTCACAAAGAATTCAAGAAATTACTATAAAATTAGTATATTTTTGATGTACAGTCAATTTAGCAATCGTCAGAACGAGACACAAAACAAAATCTATAAAATAGTAAATTCTCTTCTCGAATTATACTCCAATTTTAATGGATTCTCTGTAATGAAGGTGGAAAATTATGGCCATGACAATGTACTTTAATTGGTATTTTAAATACTTAAATTGAGTAAAATTGCATTCTTAATATTTTACTTTTCTACTTTTTTTGATGACAATTATAGCTCCATGTGATTTTACTATCAATTTTTCATTGTATCACGATCAGTACAAGATCAGTTCAAGATCATTTTCTGATCAAATTGATCTTTTTACAATTAAAATTATCCTTGTATTGAAATTTCTCCTTTGGAGCAGGACGAATTCGTTTTTGTAAAAGCACAAATTTTGATTGAAAGAAAATACAAATTGAAATTATCAAATTTGTAAAAAAAACTAATCTAAGAATTGTGTTTTCCAATCAATTTTACCTTAAAAAAATGTTAATTTGACCTATAAAAACTATTAGCATTATTCGAATCTTTATTTCAATTCAAGTAAATAGATCCATTTTTACCATTAATTCTCACTCATTTATTTTAAATTACTTTTCTCACAAATTTCAAAAAAAAAAAAAAAAAATCATTTTCCCCTCAATTTGACTATTTTATATGCAAAATTTTGAATGCTTTTGTCAGTTTCGCAATCTTCATAGTTAATTTTTTTATTTTTGCAAGCTTGTTACTCTTATTTTATAAAAATTAATTGGTAAAACGTGATTATAACCTAATTTCTTTTGGTATGTAATGTTATTCGCTTATTATGCTTCAAGTAACATTGAAAATTTCAAATTTGTTTTTCTTTTTAACCTAAATAAAATTTAAATTATATTTTCTATTGTATATCTAAAACTTTTATCGTTACAGCGAAAATTTTTATAATACAATTTTATTTTTATTTTAGAAAGTTTTTTAATTCCAAATTTGTAATTTTCTTTAAAGTCTCTCAGTAATTTTATTTATTTTTTTTTTTTGGTCTACGAATATTTAAATTTTAAATCCTCTTTTAAAATATATTTTGCAAATATTTTGCAAATTTCCATAATATAAAAAAATATGTTACAAGCTGTTTTTGGTATCAATATAATTATTTTAGCTTTCTACTATGGTAAAGCATTTTTTTGTTTTTATTAACTAACTTTTTCTGACCGTCATGTTGACTGAACCATAACAAAAAAAAAAACATAAAATTAAGTAACATAACTTTTCACTTGTATATTGGCCCGTAGAAAACGCTTTGATAAAATAAAAAAATCTCTTTTTTAAATGTTAAATAATGTTCAATAAACACCCAGGCCCAGCATAACAAAAACAAAAAATACAATGCATCCAATTTAACTTTTGTTTTTATTATTTCTAAAGTTTATCTATAAATTTATCTAACTTCAATATTTATCTTCAATTGTTTTGAAGTATATACTATAACACTTTAGTTATAATTTTACCTAAAATTCATAATTTGGTTTTATTGGAGGATTTCCAAACTCGATTTCAAATCGATTTCAAATTGATTTCAAATATAGAATACTTGAAATTTTAGTTTTGTTGTTGTTGTTGTTGTTGGTAGTTTAAGATTTAAGATTTTCTGTAATTTACTTTACCACCACTTTTGGATGTAGAAATTATTTGTGAATGTACATATAGAAGGTAAACAATATAATAATTTGTGTATTTCCTTTGATTGTAATTTTGTGACTTTGTTGATTTTTATAGTACCTGAAAAAGGAGTTTTCAATTCAACTATGACGAGCGTAAATAAAAAATGAACATGTAACGAGTATATTTTTTTGTTACATGCGAGTATAATTTTAATCTGATATCGTCCATGGACATGTTTATACAATAAAGAAACGGAAGGTGGAAAAATATGGCCAACACAAATTGATCGGAAAAAGATAATAAAAAGATTAGTAAAATTTATTAAATTTTTAGCTTCTGTTTCTTTGGGTTAGATCTATACGGAATAAGATCCAATTAATGAAATATTTTATAATTGAAGGGGGGTTAAATAGGAATTTTTTTTTAATTATAGATTGGATAACATAGATTACAGTGAGTCCACAGTGATCTGTTAAACTAAAGTAACAGATTACAGCAATCCGGAAAATTCTATTAGAGATTACAGTGATCTGTTAAACTACATTACAGATGATAGTGATCTGTAAAACTGCATATGAATAGAATCATAAGATGAAGACAATCCAAGAATGTGGAAGGTGAAAGGTTGTGGAATGAGATTTTATGAGTGAAAAATTCTTATAACAGTTCTTTAAGTAGTTCTTCACCAAAACGTTTTGCGTATAGAGGAGATTCAGGATATAAAAAACTATAATCTGTGTTAGGTAAGGTTAAATTAGAGAAGTGGTAATATTTATGTAAAAATTAATAGGGAGCTGTTGAAAAAATGATCGGAGACAATATTCTGTCAAATAGTTATTAAGAAGATTTTTAAAAATTAATGGTACTTATCAGGATACTTAACAAATTGTACTGTAAAAACTTGTAAGCCCCGCCTTTGTAATGACTGAAATTTCAGAATTTCATTTATTAATCTGCTTCGAAAACCCTGTAGATCTGTAAATGACTTCTTTCTTGCAATATCTAATAGAAAAACTGCAAATTAACTTTTCTCACCGGATGCAAAATGCACTCAACACAAAACGAAATAAACTAAGCTAATTAATTTTAAAACTCTGCTAATAATCTCACCCAAAAACTGTCACCAAAACATAAAATTAATATTTTGTTTTTTTAATAAACCTCAAAGTTTGTTCTTTTTTAATCCTTATTTAATTTTCTTTTGTACTAATTTTAGGCTTTTGTCTGCTCTATGTTGGTAATAAGAAAATTATGCAAAATTCATATGTTCTGCCATTTTTTTTTTCTACCTCAAAAAGTTTCCAACAAAATAACAAGAAAAAAAAATTGAAAAGAACAGGAAAAAACTTTAAAATTTTATAAAAAAGTTTTTCTACTCACGTTTCATCTAACGTACGTGATAATATTTTCATTTTTGCATAATATTTTTTTCTACTAAAGCTTTTTATATGTTACTCAAAAACATAACCTCAAAAATTTTACATATTTTCCCAAAAAAAAAAAAAAAATGTTTCCAAACAAAATTAAAAAGTATTTTATTTTTGCTGATGAAAATTTTATGTATGGCAGTTTTCAATTTTCATAGAACTATGCAGGTAACACACACCTTGCAAAAAAGTATACAGGAAAATGCATTTAGAAAAAAACAAAAAACAAAAATGTTTTATGAAAATTTTATGGAGTTTTGATTTTTATGAATTTTTTTATTCTTTGTAGGATAAGAGGAATGCAAATTTTGGTTTTTTTTTCGGAAATGTTTTCAATTTGAAATTCATTACCTGAGTGTTTAAAACTAATTCTAGCCATGTGTAATTAAATTTTTGATCTTTTTTGAAATATATTAATTTGAATTTATTGGGGTTTTAATTTTCAACATTTTGCAATATAAAATTTAGTTGCTAAGAATATTTAATAAATAGAAATGAATTTTCTGGGAAAGACATATTTCAATTTGACATCAAAGTTTAATTGATATTTAATATTCAGAAAGAGCTATAGAGGAATGTTGATTTAATCGAATGGGGGTAGGTAGAAATTATGAGTACGAGAAGTTTGCAGTATATCAGTCATTTGATTTCAAAATTCTATAAATTTCGAATTGTAAATATTTAATATCACTGTCGACCTTCTCCTTTGATTTTGCATCAGCGCTCGAATAGAATTATTAAAAATCGAAATTAAGCAATGATTAGTTTACACGTTAGTTAAAATTTAGATACCAATTTTACATTTACATAACAGTTGGATAATAGATAATAGTTAATTAAAAGTCCACCTAAATAATATTTGGATAATAGATAATTAACAGTTTGTTAACAGATATTTTACAGTTTGCTATTAATTAACTTTTATTCAATTTAAATTTACCATAAATCCTTAAAATTTGCAAATTTGACGAATTAATTGGAATATTTCTCAACATACGTCAATTACCAGGATACAATAAAGAAATATCCCTAAATTCGCATTGCCAACCAAATATTACTTAAATTTTCATTACAAAATTCAAGGATCTACCAATACAGAGATAAATATTGACTACATATGGTATGATGGAATATCTGTGAAATATGAACGAAATAGAGAAAAATTATTATAAAATTTAAATTTTTGATGTTGTAATATTAATTATTGGCGTCAAAATTAGGATACAATTTCCAATATAATTAATAAAAAAAAGGAATTTTATATAACGAATGAACGTGTTAAATTTTCCATAAGAATAATGAGGAAAAATAAGTTTTTGGTAATAAATAATTTAAGTAATTGCAAATTCGGTAAAACGTGAATTGGATATAATGAATTTTTCCTGTAGAAATTATAATTTAGTATCAACGAAAATTTAAATTATACTTTTAAAATATTAATTTATTAATATATATAGTATAGATCCTTTTACCAACCAAAAACCTTTCTTAACTTATAACCTTAAAAAAAATATATTTTAACAATTTTCTCTAACATAATAAAATCTTTAAAACAATTTTTAGTCTCATTTATTTTAGAAGTAAATAAATTTTTCACATAAATTTAACATAATTTTCACATTTCCTTGTTAACTATTTTTTTATGTGAATGTCCTTTTTCTTGGCAAAAAAAAAGAAAGAGCCTAAAGCTTTAGTTCATAAAAGGAGACAAATTTGTCAAAAGAAAATGAAATAAAGTTTTGTTTTTTTTTTTTTACTTAAATTTATCCTTAAATTCCTTAAACTACAAAATAATATATCCTCTAACAAACATGTTGTATGTATATAAGTCCTTTTCAAGTATCTTTACATTATAAACAAAGCAACAGAATCCAAAAAAAAAAGAAAAATATGTGTCCTTTTTATTATTCAATACAAACATAAGGATTATTTCCTGGTCACTGCATAAAATTTATATTTATCCTTATTTTCTTTATGTTCTCTATAACATAAGTTTATAAATTATGTATACGAAAATTAGAACACATTTTATAAAAAAGGAGACTTTTGTATACCCAAAAAATTCCAGACAACAAGGATATTAAAAAAAAAATAATATATAATTTTGGCAAAATAAATTTTTTGTCCATTGCATTTTTTTTTGTTGCAAATAGTACAGAGATTTTTTATTATATATCAAATCAAAAACAACAAGGATATAATAATGTTAACTATACTATATATAATGGTTATCCGCATCCCCAATAATAATGACCACTGGTCACATATATTTTTTTGTTGATGTTGTGTGTTCTTTTTTTTTGGGGACACATAAAAGTCATCACTCTATCATATCCCATTATAAACTTAATTTTTGATAGAGCAGAGAAAAAGTCAAGAATCTCTAGAAGGATACCCATAGAATAATAACAACAAATGACCAAAAAAAAGGATATATGCCAAATAAATGATTTTAAAAATCTATTTTCTGTTTATAGATGAAATGGAAAAAGTGGTCAGGTGTCTATGAATCTTTTTTGATTTTATATAGTTTCCTATGATCTAAATGATGAAAATTGGTGAAAAATAATTTTTCGGCGACATGATATAATAAAAAAGATGAATCCTGCATTATGTTGCCTTTTACTATATTATTATTATTTTATAACTTTATTTTTATTATTTTTAGTTTTTATTATAGTAGAGAGCCAACATTATTATTATTTTTTCTGTGCTTGGATCGAGCGTTTTTAGAGATGGACGAATTATATAAGAATTTTATTATAAAATTTGTTATATGATATTGTAAAAAATTATAAAAGTTTTTATAACATGTATCTCTGATATTAATCTGTTTAGGGACTTGTTTATTATTTCCAGGACAAAACTATCAATAAATTATTTATATGTTACGACATAGTGTAATATAATTTTTTTATTCCGCATTCGGTAGCATAAAATTTTATTACTATTTTGCATCAATTTTAAATTCTAATATAAAAGTTTTTGGATCAAATTGTTTTTTTTTTTGGCAAAATTTAGGTGAAGGCGAAAAGGTGATTTTTATCAGACTGTAAAGTTTATATGAATATAATCATTTTATATGTGATTCTATAATTTTTGGCCTAGTAAATTGTTGAATTGATCCCAATAAGTGAATACGATATGTTATCGATAAATGAACGATTATCCAACCTGGAACTTTTAGTTCTGAAAATCATTTATTTTAAAGTTGAATTAATGAAGTAGTAAGAGAATATCGAAATAGTACAATAATTGATTAAAAAAGTACCAAATTAATTGTGAAAATTATATATGTAGAATTGCCTGGTTTCAGTAAAATCTCTAACAGATTATGATATTCAAAAGACTAAATATATCATTTCATTAGATATATGACAAATATGAGATTCTGAGAGATTATTATGGTTTTTGTGCCCATTTCTTACAATTTTTTTGTAGTTAAAAAAACATGATGAAATCGGTAAGCTACTGAAGTATAAGTTTGACTAATTTGAGTCAAATAGCTTCTTGGTGTGAATTTGTTTTACGAATCAAATATTGAAACTAAATTATGTAAATAATTGCTAAATTATTCTGGAAATTTTTCCTAAAAAACGAATTCGGAATCGTAAATTTAATTTTTCGTTTCAACTCGGTTATACTTTCGACCGATTTTCGTGGATTATTTCCATATATCCTTAAAACAAAATTTGAAAAGACCAACTAAGTAAAACGATTATCCATAATCTTCATCTTTACGATTCCCTCAAACCTCATAAACTTTTACATAATATACTAATTAAATTATTATGTTGCAATTTATACTCGAGATATAAAATCCTGGAAATTACTTAAAAAAACACATTTTTTATTACAATTTTTTAAATGCATAATTTATGCCATTAAAAAAAAATTATATTATTGTGTTTTTATGATTATTAATTTTTACGATTTGTTAATGTTGTCCTCATAATGTTTGTTCATTTTTTTTTCTTCTCACATATATATATCGTGTCGCAATGCACTTTAAATTTATTAATGAAAATATGCGTGACCACAATTATTATATTATTCAATTTTACATGAAATTATATTTTTAATATTTTCGTTTTTTTGTTGTTGTTGTAATATTTCAAAATTATGTTAAAAAAAAAGAAACATAAAAGTTGAGTGTTTATATATAGTAAACAACACAAAACTAAAGTAACACATAAATATTTAGATTTTGTGTTTTTTGTGAGGTGTAGAGCGATTTGTTAATAACTACTTGTATTTATTTTATTTATTAGAATAACGAACGTGACGAATTGTCACGAAGATTGAAATTATATTTGAAATATGTATAAGATTTATTTGTACAGAAAAAAATATGTAAATTTTTCTGATTATTTATCCTTTGATGGCATCAAAATTTAGCAAAATGAAATAAAATATATACAAAAAAATTTTCTACAATTTCGAATATTATTAAAAAGGAATCATTAAATTTGTTTTGGTTTGAATTGTTTCATAACATCTGGAAGTGTTTGCAAATTGGTCTACACATTTATTCAATTTTCCTTTGCTGGGTCGAATAGGTGGTTCCGCGGGACCTGAGGCGACAGTAAGATAACTAAATTTTAATAGTAATAGTTGGTTTGGTTTTACTTCCCTTATTAGCCCGTCACAAAGTTGGTGTTGGCAATACTAAAAATTAAGTTCTCTTATTGTTATTATTGGCCGTTCAAGTCGTGTGAGCCCATCTATACGAAAATTGCCTTTAAGTTAGCTACTAGCACTCCATATTTATATAGTCAAAACTTTGCCCAAATACTTATAGAAAGTGTTTAATCTGAGCAAACAGTCAAAATTGATATGACAATATATCAAAATAGAGTTAAAATAGACTTGCGCAGAACTGTGCATCATTAATGATTTTTATACAAAAAATTGAAAATGCAATTTGTTTCGGAATTGAAAGCATTAAATTCAAATAATAATATTGCGAATATGATGATTTTCGAACGTCAGATTAAATGACATTTCAAAATTTACCTAATTTTATTACAAGTAACTACAAAATTCAACGAATTTACATTAATTTTTAATAGAAAATATTCCAATTAATTTTATAATGTATTATAAATAAATTTTATGAAATTATAGAAAATAATAATTGTAAATTTTTAGAGATAGTCAATTTCTTATTATATAAAAGTTGATATATAAAAAATCGCAATAAAAAATTTACAAGATAAAAATAAAACCAGAATTTTAGAAAAGCAGACAAAAATTCAATTAATTTTCATTCCTTTTTCAAATTGTGAAAAATACAACAGAAAAAAATGGTTGACATATAAAAATATTTTTACCTCATAGATTAAACTTTTAGAAATAAAGTGAAATTGGTAATAATTTTATTGTAAAATTGAATAAACATAATCTTACAATGGAAAAAATGTATATATAATTATATATTATACAAAATTTTTTCTATGAATTATGAACAAAAATTTAATGACAAACGAATATAGTATGTATATCCTCTATAACGTTTTTAAGAACCACAAAAACCTGAATTTTTTTTACGACTTTACCATTGCGCTTTAAGGTGAGGCTTGAAAAAAATTATATTATTTTTTTTATGTGACGATCGTCAAAAAACATTGTAATCGTGTCTAGGTACACAACATAGTATAAAACACACAGCAGCCACAATTAAATATGTACAATATAACCTCCAAGTCTACCACCGCCCAAAGATTGACTATTTATGTTTTATCGTTTTAGCAAATCAATTTATTTAAAGCAAAAAAGGCGGATTTGAAAAAAATAAATCGATAATATTAATTTTTATAGCTAGTTAAATATAATATTGGCTGTGTTGCTTGTTCTTTTTTAGCTTTCAATTAAGACATTTATTAATGTCTTGTCTTGTTTGTTATAACAAAATATTATCGTGAATTTTGGTATTGATTTGTGATTAAGCAACTCAAATTGTAACAAAAAAAAAACGATGCAATTTATGAGCTTGGTAAAATGTTAGTTTTAAAGTTTAAGGAGTTTTTGGTTTTTAGGTAAATTAATTATAGAGAAATTTCGGCTTATAAATTACAAAGTTTTGTATAGTTTCCGTAATTTTATTTGTGGTTGGTTAATTAAATACTAAAGTATAAAAAAATTACACAAATTTCTGATTATTGGATAATGTTTAAACTGAAAATTTCTGAATGAAAGAAAGAAAATGGAATAATACTATTGACGATTTTCATATTTGCAGGATTGCAAACTGATTTTAAGTATGAATTATCGTAAACGATATTGTGGCTCACTACGAGATGATGATGTGTTAGTGGTCACAATATTGATTCATTTCCTAGAAATATTTGGAAAAAACAGTATGGTACGATTTAGTTTTTGTATGGTATGTATGATGATCTGTACACAAATTTTAAGATATTGTAAATTGGTGAGATAATTCTTTGTTATAATATCAACTTGGCCATCGAACCATATAATTATTCTTAGTATTTTTTATATACTAACACGTCAAATAGTCCTCTATTTATTATTAAAAATAAATAAAAGATATTCAACAATTTTTCTAACTTAAATAAGGACGAAAATTACTAAATTTCCAAATTTGATAGTAAGTAAATTTTAATAGTATAATGGAAACAAATTTAATTAAAAACATTAAAAGGACTTGTTATTATGTTAAAAAGAAGGATATGGTATAATTTAATATATTCTTCTTTTGTCCTAAAATGATTATTGTTATGTGCTTAAGGCTTTAGTTGATTCTAAATTTAAATTATTGCATACAAATAGAGAATGGATTATAACTAGCTTGTGTTTTCCTGTGTCTACCGTAAATATTGTTCAATAAAATTATTACTAAACATATACATATACATATATATAGTATACTATTAATTGAAGTTTTAAAATTTATATCGACGGGTCCATGCCAAAACCGCGAAAGTGCAATATTACAGTTTCGAGAAAATCGCGTTTTAATTTTTTCCTATTTGTGGATCGCGATTTATAAATTTATAGAAATTTTAACATAAGCGATGTAGAAATTTTTAAATATTATTAAAACTACGACGAATTGCACATTTGTGGTTTTTGAATATTTTAGATTTTTAAATTTTACAATTTCTGGCATTAAAAACCCAATTTCATAAAAAACGCACATTCGCGGTTTTGGCATGGACCCCAGGATATTATCATAACTTCAAGATATAATTCCCAATTTTTCAGTCCAATCCATACAAAAAATTTAGTTTTATAAGGACATAAACCGAAAACAAACAAAAAAAGTATTAAAATTAGTCAAATTTACAAATAAAAAATTGACCTCTATTTTTTTTGTCAATTATATTTGCCTCACCTTTAAATTAAAAAAAAAAAAATTAAATATAAAATTAACTTTTAAAATGTAAATCAATTTATTGGTTGAATAAATACCAAAATAAAAATTAAATAAATTTTTTTCTTCTGTTATTTTAATTCTACGAAAAAAGGAAATTGAACCACAAAAAAAAATATAGAGTTAAACAAACCCTTTATTTTTTTATTTTCAAAACAAAAAAAAAAACCATTAAATCCTAATTTACCATCTGTCCCCGTTAAAAACTCCCTCTGTGTTTTGTGGTGTCATTAAAATAAAAATAATATAAGAAAAATAAAGAAATTCTTTTTTTCTGGTTTTAAACAACAAAGAGACAAAATAATAATATGAATTGTATCCTTGAGTCCTTGAAATGTCTTTCAAAATATAAACCGAGAAAAATATAGAAATTATATTTTTGAAATTTCAATTCATTAAATTTCCACAACAACAATAAAAACCAAGCCGAAATATAATATTTTTACATATTTTTCATTACCATATGATAAAAAGGACATTCTGGCGCTCACTTAACACACATATACACAAACAAATTACATATAGATCCTTATTGGCACGCAACAAAAATAAATTCTTAAAATTATATAATTATTTTGATAAGTAAAATAACTATTTATACTAAAACATTTTTCCGTACCTAATCCAATCATATTTTTGTTTGTCCAAATGCCCAGAGAAAATCATAATAAAAAAATTTATATACTCAAATAAACATTTAAAAAAGAATCCTTAATAGATTTTTTTTTATTTTTGTTCTGATCATTTTAATATCGTCCGAAACAGACTCCGTAAAATGATGAAGAAAATTTTTACACATTTATATGTAAAATTGGTTGGGTTTTATTTTTTCAAAAAAAAATTTAGTGTGAATTTTTTTTTTTTTTTTTTTGAAATGCAGAACATTTGGGCACGTGCCATTATAACCGAAAAAGGAGGAGAAGTAAAAGGTATATTATGGAAAAAAAGGTAGAAAATTAAATTTTTGTTGTTATAAAATATAAATGTAAAAAGTAAATTTTTATATTCATTTTGTGTTACTGTTCGGAAATATCCGAAAAACAACAAAGAAATGAAGAGAGGAAAAAAAAATTACACAGCTTGCAAAATTTTGCCTTATCGACATTTCAGACACCTAAGTAGTAGCATAGTATTCATGATTATTTCAATAATGACATACAAATTTTTTTTGGTATAATACAGTTTACATATTTACCTTCTGGCTATTTATATTTAGCCATTGGATCGTTTTTTGGAGAGTGAGAGAGAGAGAGTAGAGGTCTTTAATTTTTATTGTATAAAACAGCAGGTATATAATTTTAGGATTCTTTCAATTTTTAATAACTGTTATCATCGACACATATTACCATCCACTTAGGATGAATATTAAGAATTTAGTGTATTATAGGGTTTATAATTTTAGTTTCTAATGCTATAGAAATCAGCTGAATTATTCAGATTTTGTTGTAGCTTGTAAATTAGAATATGACATTGAATAAGTCATAAAACTAATATGAGTCAGTCATAAAACTATTGAATTCTCAGGATATTTTAATGATTTTATTTAAATTTAGATAACGAGTATATGCTAAGACTTTGATAGTTGAGCCCGAAGATGTTTACAAACTAAATATAAAAATATTATATGAAGGGATCCAAAATCAATAGGACGAAATATTTTTATCAGCCTAAATCTGATTATATTGACAAAGCAGCTTACTCATCGCTATAAACCTAGCCTTAATTGAAAAATAAATCTTGAATATCAAAAGATCTAAATTGACTTCAGCACTTTTAGACTTAGAACCAATTGTAAATTATGAATCAATGAATGAAACAAGGCTTTATCATTCCAGATTCGAATCTTAATTTATTTAAGATCTAAGTCTCATTTACAGTCTCCTGAAAACTACGGAATAGTCTCATGAAACTGAAATAATGGCCTCAACATTACAGACCTTTGAAAAACTCATACATGGTCCACTTTCCAAACCACTATACATCTTTAATCCCAAATAAATTGTTTTTATTCTTGTTGTTATTGTTATTTTACAATAATAAAGTTTTTTTTTCAGCAGCTGTTAAAACTCTGCATGCGTCATTATAATCTAGTGCGCAATTTATTTTATAATATTATCTGAAATCCTTTTTCTACCTGGATGATCATTATTTAAAAGAACTATAAAAAAAAAAACACAATGAAATTAAAGAGGCAACAAGCAACCAAAAGCAGAAGAAGGAACAAAAAAATATACTACGAATATGAATGTATTTATATAAAACCTTGAAGTCTTGAAGGTGACGGTGACGGCTTCTTCTACTTAAAAACTTCTTCTTTTTTTTTTGTATTAGGTTTCTTTAATATTTTGTCTTTGTTTTTTTGGTTGGTTCTTCTGTTTTCGCTGCTTTTCTATACACAAAAAAAAAATGTTCCTTCTAATAGTGGCGTTTTAATAATATATTTTTCCGCTTTGTTTGTCCGTAATATTTTTTAATCTTACGCTACCATCTTAAAGGTAACAACGTACACAGAGAGAAAAAAAAACAACCTAAAATTGAAATCTTACAAAAAGGATATATAAGATTATTACCATGCGGTGTGCAGATGATATTATATCCTAAAAGATGATTTTTTTTTTCTGGTTGTGTTCTCTCTTATAATTTTTTTCCTTCAATTTGAAACGTAAGACAAAATAAAATAATAATAAAAAAAAATATTGTTGGATAGGTAACTAATTTAACTAATTTGAAATTAAGGGGTTTAACTAATTTGAAATTAATTAAAATTTAAGAAGGGTAGAGATGAAATTTTATTGGATGAATAATTTCGTGGAATACTTAATAGAGAGTCATGCGGTATCAGCAAACTCCTAAAATTCGCTAAATTACGGACACTTTCAACATTTCCTCCAAACAACCACGCGAACACCCAGGGCGTAGAAACCAGGGACCTGTAATTCATACCGGCATTTATGGTAGCGCTAAAGACCTTAATGGTCTATGCGAGGCTTCGGCCACCATGCTAACTAACTAACTAATAGAGAGTGATTAAGTGATGTATTTCCAAAATATTATATTAATATCTGTATAGTTTCAAAAGTGAACTAATGATTGTCCTATTTGAGATTTATTAGATCATTTCTGAATCAGTCTCGTAAATTAAACTAAAAAAAACTATTAAGAGTTCCAGACCTAGATTTTAGTTTAAGCCTTTTCATAATTTGTGTACCCATGCTAAAAGAATAACTGAGGTTAATCGACACGAAATATAACCAAAATTTCAATATTTATTAGCACATTTCTTTCTAAACTAATTTTCAGAATCAAAAAATGTCCTATTAAAGCAAAATACATGAATGAATGGAATATTTTTTCTTGGTCTTCTTTTGTGTGTTTTGAAGTGATGAAGAAAAACAACAAAATTTGTATAAGACATCAGCTTTTTATATTCCTCTGCTGTTTTAGTTTCTATCAAAGATGAAGATGCTTTAATAAAAATTTATTTAGCGCAAAAAAAAAAAAATTAAATATATAAAAAAAAATTAAACTAAAAACGAATGGACAGATGTTTCTTCCGTCATTTGAATTTTAAATATATAAAAACATTATTTTTTTTCTCTTGTACAAAATTGTGGGGAGTGCCTGCCTGTATATATTTTTTTTTGAAAAATTCATTTAAGAATCTGCAATATTTATTAATATGTAGGCCTAAGAATGATGATGTAAGAGGTTCTAACAAAAAAACAACAAGAACTTTTCCATTATTACAAAAGTAGCATGGCACTGATTGTATTTTGGTTAGCGAAATATGAAAAAAGCGGAAAGGTAAAATTATATTATATTAAATTGAAAAATAATTAAAAGGTAAAATAAGTTTTTGAAGAAAAAAAACTAGATCAAGAATTTTGAAGTGCAAGGAAATATTAAAATATGAATTATAGATTTTTTATATGTAGAGTGCAATTATATTTTATTTGAAGAAATTGGTAAATTTCATTTATTTTTGACGTCTATTTTGATTAAAACTTTAACTGATTTCAATCAAAATTTCGACCTACATAAATATTGATAAATTTTTCATCTTCAGCAGATTGCGAACATAATTATCCTACTTTGCAATTGAACGTTATGCAATTGAAGAATTATAATAATGTTGATTGGTTTGAATTAAGGGAGAATTCATTATGGTCTCTCGGGAATATATCCATAGAACCATTTTACTTCAGTAGTGAATGATCTTTGCCGCGGTTTAATCTCACCAGGCTCGATTAAAAACAGCAGAAACATGTTAATTTTTCTGACTATACTGTTTAGTGGTTTGGAAATGTTTATATTTAGGTTATCATAACAAGAAATTGGTCAACTAGGAAGCATTGAATATTATTGAATGTAAGCTGATTACTAAGAAAATAGTAATAACAGAAAATCCGAAAATGTTTTCTCAATTCGATTCTCGGCTAAATGAAAATAATGTATACTAATTTAAAATACGCTTAGTCTTTACTTTAATAGAAATAAAGACAAATAATAATTTATTTTCACAAAAAATTCCCCCCCCTGGTAAAAAAAACAACAAATCTCTTTAACAGAATTTCAATTTGTAAATTTATCTCGTAAACAAATTAATACGAAAAATGAATTCTTTGCCAAAATATATCCTTTAATTGTTGTTATATTATTTATATTCCTTTTATTATTTTCACCTTTCCATTTTAAAGGAAAGAATCTCTTTTGTTTTATAATTTCCAACGGAGGAGATTCATTTAAATTGCAAAAAAAGATTTTTCTATGATTCTCAACTATTTATCCATTCGGAATAATTGACTTTTTTTTTTTTTTAAAAAAAGAAACGAAGATAAAAGATAAATTGATAAAGAAGCACTCGAGGTAATATCAACGACAACGTGAACTATACAAAATATTAAAAGTTAAACTATTGGTTTTATATTACACTTTGGATTGCCATCATTTTATTTGCTTTCTTTGCTTCTTAAATTATATAAATTTTTTATTGTTTTGTTTGGAAAAACTGGAAACTGGAGTTTCGGTGGCTTTTTTGCTTAATGGCCCCGCCGGTTCTGCAAATTTATTTTTTCAATTCTTTTGTTTATAGCTGAGGATAAGTTGGAAAAATATAGTAACTGCATAAGCTGTCAAAATTTATGTTTTTATGTTGTTTATAGTTTGTTGTTCGCTTTAAAAATTACATAATCGAAATTTTTGATTGCTTTGATAATTTATAAACGTTATGTAAAAGACTCACAATAAATAATTTTTTTTTTTTTCAAATTGTTATGTATTTAGTTTTTATAGATTTGTATCTAATTTAAATGTGGTGCAAATTAGTTGCATAATTAAGATTGAGAACTAATTGTATGAACTCTGTGTCTATTTCTTTGGAAAATTAATGGTGGGATCTGAACAGTGTCCTATAAATTAAGGAAGAGAGTAAGCTTTGAAAGTTGATAATGTCGAGGAACTATAGTGTGACAAATGGAGCACAATTTTACACATTATTTTATTTATGAAACCGAAAATACATGTGACAGAACTTATCCCAAACGGTGAACGCTAGCGACATAACATTTACGTAACTCTGACTGCCATTTCAAGGTCAATTGTTCTATATTCCTAACGGGCGAAGCCGGGTAATAGGTAATAATAGGTGAGCTAAACAAGGTGTTAATTTGAGCAGATTCGAGCAGCAGCATTACCAGATTTTGAGCAGCAGAATTACCAGATTTCTTAATAAATGATATTTATTCAACCAAGGTGTTAAAAGTCCTGTTCAATTGTATACAGATCTGAATCTTCTTGATCTGTAATTCATTCGTTTTTCTTAAAAAATACATATTCTAATATTTAATATATTTACTTGCTATTTCCATTTTGTTTCAGTTAAAGTTTGATAAATCGCATCATGGTCAATATATTTTTTAATATCGACATCGACATCATAACGACGTGGAAACTATTATCTTTCCGTACAAAAAAAAATATCTATCTCTAATTCAACCAAAATGTCCACCACCAGATTTAAAATATTTCACATTTCCTTAATTAATTTCCGTTTCTTAAAAGGCGTTCAAAACCACACCAAAAAATTTAAATAAAAAAACTGATTATAAAAGTCCCCATCGCAGAACTTTCACCCTATCCCAGTAGCAGAGCTCTTCTATCTGATTTTCTGCTAATTATTTTCACTGTAATCTTCTTCTTTTTTTTTTAAAATGAATTTCTTAATTTAAAATGATTTTTTTTTATACACATTTCATTTTTTTTTGCCCCACGTTCACGCTTGATAGAATTAAAATTAATGATGATATTAAAATATAATTTTTTTTCTCAATCTTCAATCTTTTTTTAAATATTATATCAGTGCCGCTGGTAATAGACACCCAAAATGCAGGTTCTTCTTTTTTTTCCATCATTATTTTTTCTGTGTGTTAAAAAAAATATAATCGTTTTTGCAGTAAAAAATCTCCACTTTCTTCTAGATCGACTTTCGGGCAGAGAAGAAGAAGCCAGCTGAAGATTTTGTTATTATTTCCTTCAATTCATTTTCTATATTCTTAACCCTTTTTTGTTAGCCTTCTTCATTTTAAAGATACCAAAAAATTTAATTCGTCTTTTTTTTTTTGCTTTATTTTGGCTAATCGTTAAGATGAGATCTTATTAAATACCAACAACAACAAAAAGGAAGAAGGAGTGCCAGCAGCTCAAAGCAAATTATGTATAGAAGAAGACAATTTTTTTTTTTACAATGTAAGCGACTGGTAAAAATTACATAAGATAAAACATAAAAGATACAAAATAAAAGATAAACCAAAAAAATAGTTGTATAATATATTTTGAAAGGATTTTTGTGGCAATATTACGTAAAAATATGTTAAATAATATTATGTGAAAATTTCAAAATTATAATCTTTTCGCAAAATGTTGACAACATAAATGAAGGAGGTATAACTTATGTAATTTTATTATGTGTTTTTTTTTTTATGAATTTCCTTGTTTTGTTTATTTAATTGAGATATTCAAATGAGTTTGTAATTTTAATAATTAAAAAAAAAAAGATATGTTTTATTGTGATGTCATTGAAATGATAAATTTTAATGTGTAAAATAGATTGAAATAATTAATTGCCGGCGGCGGGGGAAAAAAAAGGATTACCAAAAAAATATTATAGAATAATTAATATAAAAGTTAATTACGTGACTAAATTAAATGTAATTGTTGTTGAAATTGTAGTAGATTTATTAATAGAAATTATGATAATAGAAAATTACGTAATATATATGCGTATTTTCAAGAAATTTTAAATAATATTCATCGTATTTCCTTCTTCATTGCTCAACTGCCATATATTGGTCTAATCTAGGTCTCTATCTCTTAGCTGTGTTTCCGAACGTTTGACGCAATCAAAGGTTTTACCAAAATCTTATATCGATGCGGAATTATACATTTAACTCTAGCGGAGAAACTACTTATAGCAAGAAGCTAATGGCTGTTAGAAGTTTCTCAATTGTTGTCAGAAATTTATGCCTCAGTCTGATGTACAGCAGCCCATCGCCGCTTTCCCAGAAATTTACTTAGAAAACTAATATTTTTGGCACTCGAATACTTTTGGCATATAGTACTAGAAATTAGTTTTCATAAATCATTAATCCTTTTATGGACTGAAATTTGACTCATTATGAAAAGAAAGAAACATTTAGAGTAAGAAAATATGCGCTAAAATATATGGTCCTTATATATCAACATTTGAGTGTTGAGTTTCAAAATTGTTCCCAGAAAAATAAAGTATGTATTTATAATCGCAAGTAAAATTCGATCAGACCCAGCGTCTTCAAGGACTTACATTAGAATTTGAATAAAAATATTGTTATCGCCACAATTTCCATTCCTTTTGCCTAAGTAATTTCCAGTTTTTCTCCTAATAATCCTTGAATTTCTCTTTTTTATATATCCAATTAGGGTTAAGAAGAATTACAAATAAAATCACTCCCCTTTATTTTATTTTCCCTTTAATAATTTTGCAATTTATAAATTTTGTATTCAGTAGAAAAGTTTTAATAGAATTTCTGTTTCTGTTGCGAAATCCTTTTTTTTTTGTATACGTTTTGTACAAACTACTAAATACAAAATTCAAATATATGTTTTTTTTGTCAAATTTGTTGATGTTTTTAAATATTTTAATGATGGCCATAAAAATATAAATTTTAATAAAATATGATTTAATATTGTCTTTCATTTGGTATGCAAATTCTAACAAAATAAACAAAAAGGATTTTGTGGTAGATATAAAACAGGTTAAATAAATTATACGGGAAAATAAAATTTTAAAACTTTGTGTGTATGTGGTTTAAAAAAGGATTATATGAAATTTCAAAACCAAGTTGACATTGAAATGTTGATTTTGTTTTTATCAAAAAAAATTTATATTCTCACGATTTATAAATGTTGGTGGTCAAAGAATAAAGCTTCTTTATTTATGAATTTATATCAAAAAGGACGAAATTCAGTATATAAGTGTTTAATTATATTATGTGGAAACTAATCAATGTCTAAAGGAACCGAAATTTTGAATGTTTAAAATTTATATGAAAAATATAATCGTAGAAGCGGAAATAATTAAACCAAGCGTGACATCTCAAGTTTGGCGAGAAATAATCGAGTAAGATCCATTTTTCAATCAACATCAAGTAGTTACAATGTCATGAAGCTGCCGAAAACGATTTAAACAGGTAAAAAAACAACAAAATTATGAAGTGAATAATATTTGTTTTCAAGAATATAAAATAGACTAAAGTATTCGACTAGTATTAATGGAAATTAATTGGACCATACATAGCAGTAGCTGTAGCATCTTTAAAATACTAATATTTGTTATACTTTTGTGGCTCTATAAAGTTAAAATTGAAATAATTAATTTTTGGATATAGTTTTTAAATTAGTTAAATTAAAAACATTTCAATGAAGAATAATTTTTTTTCAGCTCAAAGTAAATTTGAATTTTATTTAACCATTTTGTGCACTACTATTGCTATTTTCATGTTCGCAACTGTATGTCTATGTTCCTAGACGACAGAAAAAGATGCCCATGAAAATTTTAGTGTTTAAGAACATGGTGATAAAGCGAAAAATTCCTAAAATATCATCCTTGCTTCAAGGTCAAGCTTTAAATTTTCTCTTTTCCAGAAAGCAAGAACAAATATTTGCATAATTTAAACGTATACTAAGGACTTTAAAATGTCCCCCAAATAAATTTCCCATTTTGAAATTGAAAATTATTTATATCTCATTGTCGTCCCGCAAAATCTTGACAAAAAAATTTCAATTTCAAATTTTTTTTTCTCTCGTATTTTTACGTTTTTATAATTGGGTAATAAATTTCTGGGTTGTCTGTTTGTTTACCAGTGTATATTTTAATGTTACTACAAATTCTTTTAAAAGAAGAAAAATCATGACCTTATTTACCATATCCCAGAGAGAGCATACTTTATATGTACAATGTCTATTCCCTGAATTATATATATTACGATTTAATATACTAACATCTAACATGGCTTAAAGTTAAAAAGTGAAAACTTATGTGTACCAAACAGAAAAAAACAAAAAAACAAAATGACATCATGACAAATAGGAGCATTAAATGGCGATGCTTTAAAAAGGACTTTTTTTCCAGCGTCGATTCAATTTTACATTTTTCTATCCAAAATTCATGTATAAAAATGAAATTGAAGTTTAAAACTTTAAAATTTTTAAATGAAAAATAAGACGAAAAAAGAAAAAAAACCGAAATTAATTTAAATTTTTTGTAGTTAAATCTGAATATATTAAAGGATTATTTCACTTTTTTTTTGTGTTAGGCAGTAAGGACATGTAAAAGAGACTTTATTGAGTGCACATAAGAGGATTTTATACTTTTCCTATATGTATTGTACATGATGGAAAATATTTTGAATCCTTCTGGCATATATGTGAAAATTACTATTTACAATTTTTGCGTTAAAGTTAAACGATTAAAGTGTTAGTTTAAAAAAAATGAGAAAGTAACAAACATATACAATTTTATTAAAACTTCAAAAAGTTGAAAATTTAAAGAGAAAAATTGTAAAAATTTGATTTTTCTTTTATCAAGGATACTTGGATATAGTTTAAAAGAATTTTTTCAGAAATATTTTCTTTTTTTGCTTATATACCAGGGGTCCTATAACAAAAAACAGAATTTTAGTTTTAAAAGGATAATTTCTATTCAGTATATTTGAAAAACTTTATAATATAAAATTTCATTCTGCGGTTGAAAGTTTTGGGAATTTTATTAAGAAATTTTTCGTAAAAATGAAAATGATGATGATATTCAGGATGAATTTAAAACGAATTAACAAATCACTTTAACCTTTGTGCATAAGTTTTAGTTTAAATCGTCTTTCTACCTTCATTAAATTTTACAAGTTTAATCTTTGCCCTAAATGTGCTAGACCAGATTATATTTTTTGAACAACATTAAATGTTAAACATAATTTGTCATATATAAATTCCGATTAAAATTTCTTCAATTCTCAACCAATAATCTTTAAAACTATAATGTACAAAAATGTTGACATATATTAAATGTACATAAATTAAACTTATATATGTTTACATATTTAAGTTATGTAAACTATATAAATTTTAAATACCATAAATAATAATGAAAATATTTTGTAGAAAACAATATTAAATCCTCTTTAAATTGTTCATAATCTTCAATACAAATATAAATACTGATATATCCTTTTTAAATGTTATCAAATAATAATATTAAATATATTGTCCACCTCTCCTCCCAAAAATAGTTTTTCGAAATATAATATTTATAGATCCTTATGGGATTTTAGATGTCATGTCATCATATGTAATATTTATTCATTTTTTTTTTTTATAAAAGTCCATCCTTAAACTATAAACTCTAGCAAAAATAGAAGAAGAATAATAATAAAAAAAATATCCTTAAACATAAACAAAAAATAAATAATAATAATAAAGGCAACAAAAATACAAAATCTAAATAAATAAATTGAAAAGGATATTCAAGTAAAAGAAATAAACTAAAGTAAGAGTAGTATTGAGATTTATTGCATTTCTAGATGATATATTTTTCTTCGAAATGGAAAAAAAAAACCAAGTTATAACAGTAAAATATGTTTTCAACACATCCTTCTTTTTCCTTAACAACAAATCAAACACAAAATAACAGAAAAATTTTTCATATAACAAGTACATCATACCTGAAGAATGGAGGGTGTAGGAGAGGGTGTATGTTTGCATAATATCCTTAAAAGTATATTTTTCTTGTTGTACTTTTCTCTATACTTCCAACCCTTATATATATATATATATAAATATCCTTGGGGGCATATAAAGAATAAATGTTTCAGGTCGAAATTTTAAGCTCTTAAGAATATGATAACTCCCTGACAAAGAAGATAAGTTTTTTCGAGAACAAATTTTTTTTTTCCTGAGGTTTGAGAATGATGAAAATGGGATAAAAAAAAATATTAATAAAATAGTATATATACAAGATTATTGAATTTACTTGCGTTACATAAAAAGTTGGGTGAAAAAAAAAAATGTCAATATTGTTACGTATTTATAGATTTGAACTTTCCAGTTCACCTTGAAAAGATTTCATTTGTTTTGCTGGTTTTTTGGGATAAAAATTGACAGAACCTTTTTGATTGTTTCATTGGATTTTTAGTAGCAAACGAATTCTTAGATAAGGAAGAAGATAAATCAGGAATCTTTACGTTATGTATATACTAATTTAGCTAATTTGTAATTGTTCTACCTTATGGAAGAAGCTTACACTTTGTATGAAAGTGTAATATAAGGAAGATCATATATCTACTTAATTAGCTTACAAATAGATTAATCGTAGGATCTACAAGAGCGATTGAGCATCCACATGCTGAACTAAAGTTCAAGAATAGTTCAAAAGAAGAGTTTGTTCTTTTGAAGGGAAGAAGAGGTTTGTTCAATTAGACGAAATCTTTGAATGAAAAACTACAGGTTGTGAAGTTTAGTCATGTTTATCCTGGCAAAATTATGATGAGAACACAGATCTATATAGGAAGACAAATGTAAGTCAAAAATAGTTGTTCGAGATGAGGCTTATTGCCAGATTTGATCAAAATAATCTCATAGCTTCAAATCTCTTTCCAATCTTTCACAAAAATAAGAAAGTTTGATGTTTCGACTAATGTCAAAACCATTTGCTGACCGAAGTAAAAAAATCTTATCATAATTTCAATATTTTCCTTCAACAAACCCCTTATTATTCTTCCCTTTATTACTTATATTTTTTTTTACGTTTTGTGTGCCCAGAAAATATTTACTTTATTTTTTATCGCGGAAAAATAAATTTTTACACTATAGAAGAGAACACATAATAATAGCACCCGAAAAATATAAACGAAAAATTGGGGGATCCATGACACTGTAAAAGACAAATTTGTTCATGATGTATAATTTTGTAAAGAAGGATGAAACCATGAAACACAGTGGAAATATCAGGATATTCATTTTGTTTTTCTGTTATTTTATTTTTCGGGTGACATAGATCGTCGTAGTATGAATTATGTCAAGGTGATAAAAGCATGAACTGAATAAATGAAAAGGTTGTTGATATTTTATATAGTTTATTCTTATATATTTTTTGTAAACTTTTATTTATATTCACTTTACAACACACAAGGATTCAATATTAATATTTTTTTTTCTCTGCTTTCCGTTTTCCTTTTTTTTTTTCATTTGGAAAATAAAATAAATATAAATAGCAAAAAAAAAAAGAAGAAATATTTGTGATTTTATGATGATCCTTTTGATGAAATCGTAAATAAATTTAAATAAAGTGAAAAAAAAATAAAAAAAAAAATTATTTATATAGAAAAATAAAAGATTGGATTTTCATTTTATTGATTTTGAGAAGGGAAAAATAAATATAAAGTGGTATATTTTCCCATCACGATGATAGACTAAAAGTGTTTTGTGAAAAAAAAAATGTTGGAAGATAATGGAGAAAGGTAGCAGAGGTAGAGAACATTTATTTCAAATATTCAAATATTTTTGATATACTGAAATATTTTAGTTCAAATATCAAGAAGAATTTGAATCCTTAAATCTGAATATTTTGAAAGAACTGTTTAATTTAATAAATTTATTGTCTCATAGAATTAATGCAATTATGAGAATAAATAAATATTTTTAATGTATTGAATTGACAAAGGTTAGGTTTGTGATTCGTGACTGAAAGAATGCTAAATAAATAACCGGAAATGGTGAAGATCTATGAAATCCTAACAAAACTTTGAA
The DNA here is from genome assembly GCA_949752835.1 of Empis stercorea. NCBI lineage: Eukaryota > Metazoa > Arthropoda > Insecta > Diptera > Empididae > Empis > Empis stercorea. Next base: position 6,941,786 of record OX457087.1, read on the forward strand.
CAACTCTCGATTCTCGGATTGATTCATTTTGCTTATTTATCATCTGTGATTGGTGTTTTGCCCGGCTCGAAATGATTAACTTTCTCGAACTGAATATTATATGTCCGAGAAATTTCGGTTTCTGTCTCGGGTGGGGGTAGTGTGAAAAAGAAGATTTACCTATAAGGTTTCATGTTTTTTTTCACTTTCCTCTTTCATTAGAGCCCAACATAAATGTATGGTGGCGCCGAAAATACATTATCCTTTGCTTGCCAATCAAGCAATATATGTGATGAAATAGAATCTTATGATAGAATGAAGAATGAACCGATTATCTTATAGCAGAGGTCGATAGTTTATATCGGCGCTTCATTTGCGAAATAACCGTTGTACATTATATACTTAAAAATATGTGGTAAAAAAAAAATCATGCTTATACTTCTGTTTGCTTAACCGAAAAATTCAAAATTCATAAATCTTTAATGATTAAAATTAAGTTTTTAAAGCTTATATCCACCACACAAAACTTTCTTCTTTCACAAAATTTCCCAAGTTTACATTATTTCCTCTTTCAAATTTATGATTATAAAATTATCATACAAACTAATCAACTGTGGGAAAAAAAATTATTTCTAATAGTGACCTTTTAATAATGCCATATCATCGCCCATCATCATCAACAACAACAACAAAATAAACACATCTTCTTCATCAGTAGAATATTAACTCTATCCACATGGAAAAAACAACAACCATGAAATCATTTTCTTCTGATGCCTTTTCATTTTTTTTTACATGTTATTAGCTTCAATCAAGAATTTATTTATTTTCAGTTTTGTAAGCAGATAAAAAAAAAGAAGAGGTAAAAAAAAAAAATTAGGTAGGTAAATTTAAATTCCAGAAGCTATTCAGTTTTTTTTTGTTTTTGTTTTGGTTTGGTGGCTCCCGTCTTTTTGTGTTGGGCTGCATTTTTTGGGAAGTTTTTTGGGAAATTTTTTTTTTTTTGTATAAGCAGCAACAATGAATTTAATTCAGAGTTTTTTGTTTTTTTTTGTTGTCGATGAAGAAAAAACTCAATTTTCGACAATTATACTTATTATTGTTATTAAAATTATTATCTCTATTTTTTTTGCTTTTTTTTGAATGTCTGGCAAAAAAATAAAATAATATCTGATCCGAAACTGGCTAGTCTGGTTCGTATTCTTGAGGTTTTTATAAGATACCGGAATTATTGTATTTAATATTTTTTTTTTTATATAATTTAAAAAATTCTTGCAGTCTGTGGAACCCGAAAAGTATAAATGAAAAGGAATGAAAAAAAAACACGTAAATGAAAAGCTTAAGATTATAAATAATGAAAGAAAAATAATATATAAAAAATTGTAATGGTAAATTGGAGAAATAATTATTAATGTGTTATGGTTGCATGACGAACGCTTTTTCATTTTAGAATTGGTCAGCATTTTAATTGAAAAAGAAGGGTTTTATTATTTGGTAATAAATTATTTGGAGATGGAGATAGGTTTTTTTTGGGAATTATAAGGAATAATCAAATTTAATGGTTAGGATGATATTTTGGCATTTCATGGATCTGTGGACAGAAAATGGCAAACGCACACATTTTTGGTGCACCGTCACTCTATTACGAATAATGTAACGTAACGCAATAAAAATTGGGAGATTAAAGTCGAATGGGAAAAAGATTTATGTATATTTGGAGCCAGATGAATAAGTTTGAAGTGTTCTTGGAAGTTAAACAACTGTTAAACATATTATTAGACATTTTCAGAACTTTTAATGGTCGTTCAAAGTTTAACGTCGAAATTTTTTTAGAGAGTCTTGAACGGAGTTCGGTTTTATATTGAGTAGTCTTTGGATTTATCTTCACCTTTTCTTGCTGATTAATTCGGAATTAGGTCTTCTCATATATTTACTCTGACTCCACTAATTTTTCAATAAATTTTACCACCTGTCAAATTAATTTTGAAAGATCTTTACTTATCCATATTTGTATCATGTCATGTTTCGAAGACAATTTTATAAATAATCATTCTAAAATACTTCTTTCCTCCTTCAGCATCAAAATATTTATCATTTACATTAAATGATTAACCCACCAAAAAGGAAATTGATAAATCTTTTTTTAACCTTTTTCTCATCATTCTCTCGTAACCACATTAAAAAAAAAAACATGTTCTTTTTAACGATTAATTAAGTAATTTTTTGGTAACAAAATTGATGGCAATTAATTTTTATTAATATAAAAAAAAAAATCTTTTCATTCTCCAAAAATTTCTTTGCTTCAAAGAAAAAACATCCCCACCAAAAACATAGTAATTTTTAATAAAAATGAATTGTTGATTTTTTCAAATTTCATTAAATTTATAGAATCAAACAAACCAAAAATTCTGTCCAAGTCATTTTTAATTAGCAAGAAACAAAAAATGAAATTTGTTTTAATGTAGTTGATGGGTTAATGACTGGACAATTAATTTTTTTTTTGTTACCAAAAACAAAAAAGCAAAAGAACAAAATAAATTAACACTTAAAAAAAAACTAAGTAAATAAAATGGTATGAAAAAAATAAAGGAAAATTTCTTTTTCTGAGTTTATCAAAAATGAAAAAAACAAAAAATGAAGTAAAAAATTTACATAATTTTAATGTTAAGAAATAATGAATAATAAAAACAAGAGAAAAGAAATAAACAATTAAGTAATTTGTCTTGCTGAGAAATGATAAGCGAATTTCTCAGTTGTTTTGGTTCGTTGTTGGGTGGAAGTTTAGTTCATTTTTTTCCGCATGTTCGAGAGCTGTCGTTTTAATCATTTTTGCCATTTTTGAGATTGATAGTTGTGGGAAAAATTGTTTTCATTTTATATATTCTTATTAAATAGTTTTTTTTTTTATATAATTTTATTTGTAGTTAAATTTTTGTCCGACAACAACAAGTAGGGGAAAAAACAAATGATTAATTAAATTTAAATAGAAAAATTGTTTATTTTTTTTTTTATAATTAAAGAGAAATTATTTAGATTGAAATTTTTTGTTATGGTGTAAAAAAATGATAGAAGAAATTATCGTTTAATTGAAAATTTACATAAATAATTAAATTTAGTTTAAACATAATCTTTATATTATGCTTAGGAGCATAAAAATTTGAGTATGAAGGAGATTACATGGCGAATACCAAATGGAAAAAAATTCAAACGAATATTTTTTTTGAAAATTAGCGGATTTATACGTTTAAGTTGGAGTTAATCACCGGGAAGCCAGTGCCAGTGCAAAAACTGCGATGCACTTAAACCAGGAAAAATTCGTAAACATTTACTGTGTCTCTGGCACAGGCTAGAAGTCTAGTGTGGCCCTGCCCGAGCTATGAGACTCACAGCCTTCTATTACCAAGCCTCCAAATTCAGCGGTAAACGAAAGTGTTTCAACTGTTCGATTACTACTCCAGCATTGTGTAATACGCTTTATTCCCTTGGTTTCTGTGAAAATTCAAAGCACTGGTGTCCGCCATGGACAGGTTGAGTCTATAATGCCATTTGGCTGCCATTTTAACACATTTTGAATATTGAAGCATGAAAATAATATGAAATATTCCACTTGCAAGAACATTTTAAATGCCACTAACTGTGACAAGTTTTTGCTATTATAATTTTTTTTAGTAATTATTATGATAATTTAAATCTTTTATATTATATTTTTAGAAAAAAACAAAAATCTTTCTACTTACTTAATAAATAAAATAATTATGATTAATCAAAGATCGCTTACCTGCAAAAAGAGAAAAAAATTATAAATTTATTAATAATTTTGTTCATTTTTAATGAAAGCAATAAAAGAAATTTTCACTTTTCCATTTTTTATAATTTTAATTTAATTTGCATGCAAAATTTGGTATATTTAAAAAATATCATTAAATTATTTTTATAATAATTTTACTATTAAAATTCATTTTCTTGTTGTTCCAGTTTCGATGGTAAGTTTCGAAACTCGTTAGGATGATGAAATAAATTAAATTCAGAATATAGATTTGGGTTTTATTTTAGCCTAAACAAGCTCTACGCTCACTGTAATATTTATAATATATCGAGGATTCCCAATTTAAATTTTAATTGATAGAATAAGAACCGAAATTCTCGAATAAATCGATATTACGATTACTTGCGATGAATAAATAGAATATTATTCTGTAGCTTTGACCACTAACCGACAGTACCAATCAAATTCAATGGCATATTTTGATCGATTTTATAAGGATAACAAACAATGATTAAAAAAAACAAATGTCCACATCCACTCATTCCTTTGACAGAAACAATAATTTTGAAAAAAAAATATTATATTTATGATTTTTCTAAAAAAGAACATTATAATAAAAATTATCTATCTGGAAAATTTATGTATTTTTTTTATTTAAAAGACACAATAACAATAATTACATTAATTTAAACGAAAAAATAAAGTTACACTTGTCTTTCGAGTTTGTCTTTCGACAGACACAAAAAAAAAAAAAAAACAGAAACATGATAAGATTTAAATTTATTAAACATATTTTATTTTTTATGGTAAATCGTTTTTTATGTTAATGGTACAATAATAAAAATGGAATTTGTGAAAGCATATATAAATATTTTCCGTATGTGCGCGGTTCTGTGAATGGTAGAAATGAAATGATGAGTAATAAAAATATCTTTTCTGCTTGTTATAAAGAAGTGATAATTTTTTTCTCGCAAACTTTGTGATTAAATTATTTGTTAAATATCATAATTAAAGTAACAAATAAAAAATATTTTAAATTTTATGTCCTTTTTTCAAATAAGGCAAGCCGCATATATTGAAAAAGTTTCATGTTTGTGAGATTACTTAAATTTGGGAATTACAATTTTAATTCAGCAAATTTTCTATTTCAATCGTGGTAATAAAGAATTGAATCATGATCTTTGATTGAACCTTTTTGCTTTCTCGAAGACGCATTTCTTTAATATGACAAATGAACCACTTTTTCTTCGTCAATCTCTTCACAATCGCGAAATAATGAAAAGTTTTTAATCATATTATGATTTTACTTCGTTTATTTTAACTATAATTCCTAAAAAACTATTATAAACTAACTAATAAAGTTATTTCCAAGTGCCACAAAATAAAGAGATTTCATTTCTTTTACAGTTTACACACAAAATATCAGTAAACAATACAAAAAGAAAACACTTTGTTTTTCGTGATCCCATAAGTGAGAAAATCTAAATCAGATTTTTGTATAAGTTATGTATATATTTAGGTATATAACTTACATATAAAAGTAACTTAATAAACTTTTGGGAAAGTTTTCAATAATTTTCTATTATCCCAAAATGAAAAACTTTTATTTTGCGTGATTTTTATTATATTATTTAATGTTTTCATTTAGTGATGAAAATATAAAATCATTTATATAAAATAATTTCTTTAAAAAAAAAATTTAAACAGAGAGGGAAATTATTTACAGAAATTTGAATTTTCCGAAATTTTTATCATTTATGTAATGAATATATTGCAAAACCGAGTAGAAAAAGCAATTGTTTTAGAAAACTTGAATATTTTGGAAGTCCACTCAGATGTGAACCGTTTTTTAGTTTAGAACCTTAACATAATTATTTTCGGTAATTTATTTCTTGTTGTCTCAGAATTAATTTTACTGGCTAAATTAGCAATAAGGTAATATCAAATTAGAGTCCATATGTCAGCAAGGAAATGAAAATATGAATAGAAAGTTGTAAAATACTTTTGTCCTTAAATAGAAATTAAAGTACTTAAGATTTTTACAAGTAGACTATATAATAGACTTGTAGATATACTCGTTTGTAATTAAGTTCTAACAATTTTCAAACTAGTTTAAATCCTTTGGCTATAAAAATTTAGAAATATTAAGCCGAAGACGATGAAATAACATTAAGCAATATTTAAATTAGAAATTAAATACTTGTAGATAAGATTTACAGACTTGAATGCTTCGACCACAATACCAGAATTTACGAAACTGTTCAATTGAAAAAATCATTCGACAGAAAACTTAATAGAAAAGTCATAGACAGATTGTACAAGTGAAAAATTTAGCCATTAATTTTATAGAAGATTAATTATTTTCAAGACAGCTTCAAACAGTTGGAGGTGACTATCGACTGTTCTATATGGAAGAGTTTAATTCGCTCCGCTTAGAATCAAATTGGATGTAAGGCAAATAAATAATTGAACTATAACATTTCTAATAAATTATCTGGATCACGTAAATTTTGATTTTAATTATGAAATTTTCAAAAGAAATATTGAAAAAATGTTTCATCAAAAACAGATCTACTATTAAATGATATAGTTTCCATCTCTCTTGATGCTTACAACTAACTGAAAAAGCATATACATATAATAATAATTCTCTGATGCACTAAAACAATTTACAAATATTTATGTATGTGTACTTTTATTTTTATGAACCCCAAAAAAAACAGAGAAAAAAAAAGCTTAAAGTTTTCAGATTTACGATTATTTTGATATTTTATATATTTTAGAATGAATTTTATTCTTTGTATGTGACTGAGGTTTAGGTAAAATATGGCTTCATATCTCAATTGTATTTTAGATAAACATTTAAGTACAATTTATTTATTTTTTCTGCTTGATTTTCTTTTTTTTTATTATGAGATCATAAATTTTTTTTTTTTGCAAATTGAAAATTATATACAAATAATAATAAAGTTTTCCTTTCCAGTTTTTTTTTTTGCCAGTTTGTTGATTTTCTTAAATTGTGTTCTATACTCTTTTGTTATAATAAAGCTTAGCATCTAATAAACAATATAACTTTATTTTTATTACTTGACAACAAAATAAGCAAAAAAAAAGGGTTCGGATTTTATAATTTAATTTTTATGTTTAATAAAAAGGAAAAATCTTGTATAAAAAAAGGATCATAAAGAACAAGGAAGATGATTAGAAATAGATAAAATATAAACTTTGAAATTATATTTAAGTTTATTATATAGTTTGAAATAAAATTGAATTTTCAGTGTATTAAAGAAAAATTATCATGGGGAAATTATGAGAAGTTATAATTTTTTGAAGTTTTTATAGGATTTTTTAAAATAAATTTGTGAGTTCAAATGAAAGTTTATTAATTTTAATAAGCTTTTGCGACTAGACTAATTTAATTATCGATGTATTTAGAGATTATTTATAGAAATGATTATAATCATTTAAGTAATTCGTATTAAATTATGATAATTTCAGTGACTAATTAATGTACAATGAAAAAATATAATACAAAATTTTCAATTTCTCACCAAACAAAAAATAAATTCATACGAAAAATATTAGTAATTAAGTAACGTCTTTTTGGTAATTTTGATTTTTGATTTAATAAATGTGTAAGTTTTTTTAACCAATTTGGATTAATAAAGGTAGGAGCAATCCTGAAAAATGCCTAAAATTGCTTCAAAATTAAAACCTAAAGCAAACCTAAATTTTTGCAGAACAAACTTAGGCAAATTTGGGCTTTTTATAGTGGCAAATTGCGGCAATTAGCAGTGATTTAACGAAAACTAATCTTTCTCTATGGTGAATACTTTAATAATCAGTTTGAACAAAGCCCCAGCCACGAATTCTAATGTCAAAAGAATCAGAAAAGTTAATTTAAGTAAAAAATTTCGTAAACACAAAGTTTATTATATAGTAAGATTCGACTGTACCAATGGAAAAAGATTATCATTTCATCAACAAAATCTGTGCAAAATATTGCCTCAAAGTAGTTACAAAATCTGCTTTACATTTATCATTAAATCATATTCCTCTGAGTGGATCACATTTTACCCACCGGAAATGTTTTCTCTACAAAATTACTTACATAAATATATTTATGAAGAAAATTATGACCTATAATTTCATTACGAGCATAATAATCTCCAATCTTGATTAAATTAAGACCAATAACCTATAAAACTATTATGATATCTAAGATAAATTTATATAGAAAATCTATTAAATGTCAAATACACCAATAATGAATAAAATTTTCTCTATATAGCATAGTTTTATATTGATTTGAAGTCATGTCCTGTCTTATCCTTTAACAGGATTATAATTTCAAGAAAATTGTTATATATATACATAAATTTTATTTATCAATAAATGCAACATTGAAAACCCATAAAATACATTTTCCTCATCACACATAAAACCACAATTCTACTTCTTTTCCCCCAACCATATTCTTCTTAGGCTGCATGATTAAATTAAACGATAAAAAGGATATGTCGTAAGTGAAAATTACTCGAAATATAGAAACATATATATAAGAAAATTATGTTTGCCACAAAAACTAATTGCAAACTGTGATTAAATTTTCAACTATAGAAAATTATACGAGGGAAGAACTCGACGACAAGGAAGAAAAATTAAATTTTCTGATAGAATCATTATTTAAAAAAAAAAAGGATTCTTTAAATACACATAGAAAGAATTCTGTTATGTGTATATTATGAGGCAGAAAACAAATCAGGTGTTAAGAAGGATGTCATCATAATACCGGAATTAAAATGTGAAAAAGGAAGGAGAGGGGGGAAAAAAGTATGGGAAAATTGTTTTTTGGCGACAATATTCTTACAAAATTTTTCGTAATTTATCCACAAGCTGGGAAAAAAACATATATATGTACATATACATAAATTTCAATCAAATTTATTGTGACAAGGAAATGTAAATTATTGATTTAAATATACTACTACGTAGTAATAATAAATGTTACATGGGGTTGCTTGAATGAATTTAAAATTAAATTGAAAATGAGGTACCTAATATTAAAAAAAAAAATTTACTAAGTTTTCTTTAATAACATAAATTAAAATGAAACAATAAATTAATTTATAATTAATCATTTAAGACTTTTGTGAAATTAAATTCAATTAATATTCAAAAGGATATGTTTATTTGATATTTATAATATGAAAAAAGTTTATTTTATGATATTTTGTTAAATTACGAAAAGTTTTTTTAGTTTATTTATGATGTTCGAAAATTTAACCCTTTTGTTAATTACTGAAAATCTGAATATACCATGAAGTAATATCGGATTCAGGAGGGAATTTTAGAAAGAGATATTCCTCTGAAGCAGATAATTTCTTACAAATAAATCCGTGACCAAGAGATTTGCATCGAAATATATTTGGTCACCAGTTGACTATCTAGGATAGAAATATAATTAACCAGTTAAGCGAGAATTTATTTTCAGTGTATTTTTTGGTGCGTAATTAAGATCGCCGATCACGTATTACGTATACACACGAAATGGCTGATCGACGATATAGCACGCTATTGGTGGCAGTATTGGAAAAAAAAAATATAAGAGCACTTTCTTGGATTCGGCCCCCATTTCGAGCTAAAGACGATTTGCTAGTGGGACCTCTAAAAAAAAGTAATATCATGTTTGGGTCCATAACTTTTCAAGGAAGGGGTTCACGGAACAAAGTAGTTTTGATTTTGTTGGATAGGTAATAGACAGGCCCTTAACACAAGCTATAAATAAATTTCGTATCTTCAGGGGTTTGGAACCTACATGCCCCGAAATGTGATTTTTAATTTTTTTTTTAAAAATGTTGCTCAAAAAACCGATTTTCTGAAAAAAATTTACACTAACAAATAATTTTTTTTTCTCTATAAAAATGCGCACTAAATTACTAAAATATCTTCACCCTACCTCTCAAAATATCATTTTTATAGAAGCACTTCCACATGACGTATACATCAAACGCGCTTAACTGGTTAAACAGTCTGTTTCTTTGAGTAAAATCACAATTTTTCCGAAAACAAAAAGCAACATTTCTACATTTTATAAATCGAAATCTTGAACTGACCAAAGCTCACAATAAAATTGTTTAAATACCAAAAAAAAAAGGAAATATTCCAAGAAATTAAATTAATAATTTATTTATTATACATTTTGGATATTGAATATAACTTTTAAAAAATTCCAATTTTCCTTTATTGTTATATAGAAGATAATATAACAATTTTCACCATTCCACTTGAATTAACACCGACAAAAAAAAAAATTTTCCTGCGAACATAAAAGTTTTCTTTTTGACTAAAAATAAAAAATTAGATGAAAAAAACAAAATGAAATCTTTTGCAAAAATAAATTTCTTTGCTATTAAGAAAATATTTGAAATGGTGAAAATTCTTTATCATATTTTTTTTTTCCAGATGAAAATTCTTCAAAATACAAAAATTTTCCACCAAAAAGAAAAAAAGAAGCAAATTTTTTTTATTTATTTTTCCGAATAAAGTTGAAATAAATACCAAAAAAAAAAAAATTATTTACGCGAATTTTGTTACCCATAAAAATGGAAAAAAAGGAACAAGAAAAAAAAAAAGGAAGAATTTACCAATTTTTTTTTTTTATATAAAGAAAATATTCTTGACACATTTCATTTAAGGATAAATTTTTAAGGATAAAGAAATTTTTTTTTATTATTTTATTTGTAAATAAAATAAAAATTATATAAATATAACAAAAAATATAAAATGACTACAAATCGATTTTTATCTTACATATCATTTTTTAAGGACTATTCGAAGAAACTAAAATTTTTTTTTAGTTTTTTCTGTCTGCCTTTTCTGTTTGTCTACTAATTATTTCAAAGTAAAAGTTGTCGTTAGCCAAGGACTGGTTTTACAGGAAATTATCTTCACATAAATTTCAGTTAAACTATGGGCCCAGAAACCTTCAGAATGGAAAGTGATTTTTTAGCTCAAAACTAATCCGATAGGTGGCGCTTTTCGATCTTAATCTGTAAGTGTTAATCAAATCTGCTATTTAATATTAAGTATGTAAGGATGGCAAAAGTTTTATCATATATTTTTCGGTTGAAACGTAGTGAAGAATAAAATTAACTTGCACTTGAGTAAATTAGCATTTTTGCCGCTAGGGAGTACACTGCATCTCAATATACATTTATCTTAAACAATGAAATATTACAAGCATAATTTTCAACTGAAATTAGAAAATGTTGACAATATTTGAAGTGCAGCTAATCCAATTGATATTCAAAATTATGCATCGCCAATAGCTCACAATTATGAAACTAAACTACAAAATATAAAATTCATTTATTCAGCCTTATTTTACGGATGGTATAAATATAAAACAATCTATAAAATGTATATACAATTTTTATTTTATTTTATATTAAAAAAAAAATTATTCTAATGTTAATATTTCATAAATACATAAAATTTATGTTGAAAAATCTGTAAAGCTTTATGTTAGTATAAAAAGGCAGCACAGTACAAAAACAAAAATAGCGACCTTTTACAACAACAACAACAAAAATATATTCCTTAAAGTAGGAGGTTTTCATAACCCGGGAGGTCGATTATTGTTTTTGTTGCTCTCGTGTAACCCCCAGGAACGAAGAAACAAGAAGAAAATGAAATATAAAATGGAATATTTTTTTTTCGTATACTGTTGTGTGTAAAAAGGATATGTAAGGATTTTAAAGGAAACACATTGTAATGTGCACACAGTGTATTGAACAAATTTAAGGTTTTAACAAAAAATTGAAATTATATAAACTCTTTCCATTTAGAAGACACTAACAAGGACGATGGCATATAAAGGAGCATTTTTTTTTTATGTTTTGATTGTTATAACATTAAAAAAATATTTTTAATGATGTCAGTGAGAGAGAGAGAGACAGAAAAGCGGTTTTTTTTTTATTGTTGTGTTAATATTACAATTTTCGTATATGTGAATGTGTATTTAGTGTTTTTAATGAGATAACAAAAAAGGATATAAAAAAAAAAATTAATTCCGGAAAATCTACCAGGAAGAAATATATTTTTCGAGAAAAAACAAAATATAAAGTTTACAAAAATGAATTTAGTTTATATTATAAAAATAAGTTAATTAACAAAATGGAATTTTTTTTGAAAAAAAAAATTATAATTGTTTTTTATTGTTGAAGTTGTTTTTTATTGTTGAAATTTTGAAGGAAATTAAACGAAATTGGAAAATTTTTGTAATAAAATTTCTATTAATTTTATGCGGTTTCTTATTAATATCCTAATTAAGTGAGAAATAATACAATCAGAGGCAAAGTAAGACAGCGAAGAAAAATAATTTTAGTGAAAATTAAAATTCAGACAATTTAACACCAGGAATTGATTTTCTTTGACAGGATTTAAGCATTTCCAAAACTAGGTGCAAACCTAAAGCAATTTCAATGTGGTATTTTCTTTCAGAAATAGCTGAGTTTACATGATGTTTTAGTAAAATCATTCTCCACAAACTTTTATTTCATTGTGCAATACAAGTGACAGACTTTCACAACTGAATTTTAGAAATTTGTCAGACAATATTTCAAATAATTTATGGTACATAAATTTTTGCTTGGTTACAATTTGTTAGCAAATTGTCGTCGTAATCCTTTCGACCTTAAAAGTAACTACTTTGTATCAAGTATTATGGTTACTGACTAATATAATAAAGTCCGTATCCGTATTAATTCAATTATGTATTAATCCGTATCGCCTATAGATCCTACCAAATCGTACTGCTTTAAATTTACTGCTTAAATTTCATAAAAAGACATGATGACAGAAACTTAATAACCTCAATACGAACCGGAATTTGTAAAACAGAAATATTGTAAGAATGTTGTAATTGATCATTTGATCCTTTGTTTAGTCTTGAATTTATTTAGTCTTGAATAGCTGATTCAGCTATTCAAGACTAAACTTTGTTTAGTCTTGAATAGCTGAATTTCGTGGAATTTCTTAAGTCCCAAAACACTATGACTTCATTATGATTTTACATTAATTGTGCTGAATTACAACTAATCAAAATAATTATATTTAAATTTAAAATAATTTTATTTATATTTTAAAAGTTTAAAAATTCAATTTACGCAATAATTTTAATGCTTTTACATCAATCCAAAAGGAAATTTCTTTTATATAATTTGAAAAAAAATTGATAAAATTGATTTGAAAATTTCTAATTTTTTAAAAAACAGAAAAACTACTTTAACTTTACATTTTCTTTTCTTTGAAAATATCATCCTAAATTGGAAAGAATATTAATAAAGGTACACAGAAAAAAACCGATTTTTCAAGTCTTATAAACAGGTACAAATCGCTAGTACGATTAATACAAATCGAAATATAAGCTTTTATACACCTTTTTCGCTATTAAGTATATAAAAAAAAATGGTAAATTTTTTATCGAAAATAAATTGCTTTTCATTTTGTCGTTATTTATGGTGTACATTTTTATTTTCGATATTTCTTTCTTTTTTCCAAAAAAAATAAAAATAATAATGGAATATAACAATAAAACTGAAAATCAAAAAAACAAAAAACCCTCCCCTAAGGACATTTTAATATATTGTGTATAAATTTATATCGAGGAAAAAGTAAAATGTCAGTTTCGGTACAAAATAAAAATAAATTCTTATAAATATTTAATAAAAAACAAAAAAAACAAGGTCCTTACACAAACTGACATTATTTTCTACATTTAAGTATAACATAAAACAACTAGAAAAAAAATCTAAAAATTTGCACTATACTATAATTGTTGTAGTAAAGTGTTCCTCCACAACTTTTTCGATTTTAACATCTTCCTCCTCCTCCTCCTCCTACGCTTTTTAAGTACTTAAGAAGAAACAAAAAAATACCAAAAAGAAATTCATCCCAACTGAATTTCCATTTATTATACCAGTAACCAAAAATATCAAAGCAACTTGTTGTATTTATAAACTTTTCTTTTTTATATTCACATATTTTTCTTTCTTTGATTTCTTTTTTTACTTATACTTTTTTTTTACGAATCCTTTTTACAGTAATATCCTGATTTCTTAACATGCCTCCACAGCAACAAAAAAAATAAGTAAAAGAAGAAAATATTGTATAAAAAACTTGTGAATAATCTGGGCTAGATCAAAAGGATGAAAGTTAAAAAAAAGAAAAAAGAAACTGGTAAATATAAATCTTAGTTTATCAGTAGCTTAACTGACTTTATTTCTGGACTTGAAAGCTTAATATTCTTTTATGGTATTTTTTTTGTGGTGATGTTACAAATGGCTATGTAAAAAAACCCGAAAAAAAATATAAAAAACAATGACGACACATATTATACTTTTAAAAGGATAATAAAGAAATGTAACAGATTTGTTTTTGAAAATTCTATTTTACATTTTTTATTTCTTTTGCTTAAGGAATAGCACAGCAAATTTTGAAATTAAGTAAAAACGATTGAAGTCTTTAAAGGATATAACAGAAAAGAATAGAAGGGAAATTTAAATTTTGGTTAGTATTATAGTGAAGTAATGCCATAATTAATAGTAAAGTTACCAGTAATTTACTGTGCGACTGTTAAGGGCTGACGCTGACTATAGATAAATAGTTTAGTAATCTGGGTAACTACTTAATTCAACTATCGCGGTTTTGAAACTAAAAGCCAAATAATATTTGTGTTAGCCCAATTAACAAAGAGAAATCTATTTCTATTTGAAAAAATACAAATTTACTTGTATACATTATAATTGTTTGCTGAATTGATTATTACAATTGCTGAATACTCTAGAAATTTCATTAAAACTTAATTTAAAAATTCATTTAAATCTTTATAAAATTAATTTCCAATTTTAATAATATATAATTTCCTCTAAATTGCAACAATGATCCACATATAATATTAATTTCCTGATAATAAAAAAATTATTCAACTTTTTAATTAAAACTTTTAACTAAACAAAAACTCTCAAAAGTATATTACAAACAATATACACATTTATTGTTAAATCGCGTCCCTACACACCCCTCCGCTACTCACAAATAAAAATTTGGCTAATAAAGGATTACCTAATTAAAAATATAAAATCCTTGTTCGTTGGATTGTCATTTCATTTCTATTATAAAATAAATTTGTGTCGACAACGATAAATATTCACTCTATACTCGCAAAGCAACCAAAAAAAATAATAATAATATAAACAAGGATATAAGCGAGATCATGTTTTGAATTACTAATTGGAAGAAGTTTTTTTTTTACCATTTTTTATTTTTTTACATTCTTTTTTAATTCATGTTTTTTATAAGCAATTTTCCTAGAGCGCGAAAATGGTAATTTCATTTTTTTTTTGGTTTGTGCTAACAAAAAAAAATAAAACCGAAAATGTTGTAAAACCCCACAAAGGCAGGCAAAAAAGAAAAATGGAAAATGTAGAATTTTTTTGAAAAATATTTTTGGAATTTATTTGTGGTTATAAAATAATTTTTTTTAGGTCTCAGATTCACAAATTTAAAACTCACAACAAAATAAAATAAAATTATATTTCAAATGAATAGATTAAATAAATTGTAATTGGGAACCAAAAGAAAACCTAATATGAAAACTACTGTAAAGATTTTCTTGAAAAATTACGTTCTTTTGAAAAAATATTTTGTAATAAATTTTTTTTTAAAAGCGGTAATTTTAAAAATTACATTTCCTTAGATCTTTGTGTATATGCCAAGTAAATAAATAGTTAAAAATTATATTATATAGTTCTGTTACAATGAAGAAAATGTGTAATCTACAGGTGTTTAAAATATATTTAAAATGCGATAAATTATAATTAATATAAATATAAGAAAATAAAATTGTACGAGTAAATTTATGTGTACAAAAAATTGAAAATAAAATATTTACATTACAAATGTAATTTTTAATTGGCTGGAAAATTATTTGAATTTTTTTTTTTTGCAATTTAGTAAATTATGAAAATATATATTTGTTATTTAATCTGAGAAAGAATTTCATTAAAATTTTTCATTACAAAAATAATGTTTCGACTTTTATGGTAAATAAAAATGCAAGTTTTAGAAATACAAAACAAATTAGTTTTGAAGTTTGATACATTGCTGTATTTTAAATCAATTACTTCAAATAATTGAATTAACACGTTCGTGGACACCTACTGCAACCGATTATGTGATCTTTTGTTTCAGCTTTAGCTGAATCACTTGATGTTTTTTGTGTCCGCCAATGTGTTAATTACAGGTATATCTTCAATAAACTTAACTAATACGCTAATAATCGTAAAGATTTTTGTAATTACACGACATTTAGTCAATAAAACCTACTTATTCAGCAGTTCCTGAAATATATTTTGAAGTCTGATAAATACATTTTATTGTGTGTTCATTCAGTGTAAATTATATTCCATGCGCTGAATTGATAAAAAAAGCGCTGAATTTGATCTTTCTTTAGCTGAATAGTATTGAAAATAAATATTAAAGAAAATTTCCAAAGCTGAATAAGAATCCATGTAGCTGAATATGGATTTTTTTATGTTTTATTTAATTAAATACATTTTTTAATTATTAAACTTAATTTTAATGCGCTAAATTACATTTTTAAAACTTTGACTAATTATGAACCATTGGATGAAAAGTGAAATATGTACTTTTAACTGGACATAAAAAGAATAATTTATTGTGTCAGCAAATTTTGCATGTGTCCGTCAAAGGACTTAAATAATTAATAAAACTAAAAATTATGCTAAAAAAAACAGAAATTGCCACCGAAATTATAAAATTAAAGTTACATTCAAAGAATTTCAATAAACTATACTTAATAAATTTAATTATTAATTTTATTATATACTCACCAATTAATGTTGTAAATAACATAATTTTGTGTATTGATCCTTTCAAAAATTTTCGTTCAAAAAAACAAAATAATTATATCCTTTATGGGTCAGTAAAATCAAATTTGAATATTCAAATTTATTTTAAATCGTGTTTTATCCAATTTCAAAAATAAATTAAATAAAAAAAACAAAAAATAGAGATATTAAATTTTCCAAAATATAAAAAAGCGATGTAATAATTTTTTGATATTTTCTTTGAAGTTTTGTTTTTTGTTGTTTAATTTATATATAAAAAGAAATTTGCATTATAAAATCGATTTAAATATATTTTTATTTTGTTTTCCTTTATTATGGACTCCATTGTTAGTAGAACTGTGAAAAATTAACATAAAATTAGATTATGTTAAAAAATTAATTTTAACCAAAAAATTATAAAGAATAAAATCTTTATACAATTTATTCATAAAATTATGTTCCATATTATTTTCGTTAATTTCACGCTATTAAACATTTCAATTCTAAAATACATAGAATATAATTCTTTGAAATAATATTAATAATTATTATTTTATGTCAGATTAAATCGGAAATTAAAGTTTAGATCATTATTGCATTACCAGGAAGTGAAAAATTAAATTCAGTTGAACAAATCATTTCGTGTTTGAATTTCAAAGAATACAAAAAAAAATTAAAGATAATTATTAAATTAATAAAAACAAAATAATTTCTTAAAATAAAAACTTTTGATATTAAATTAACTTTATTTTCAAAATTTTGCTGAATTCGCAGCTGAATTACGCTTCCCCCAACATGTAAATAATTTATAAAGTAAAATAATTCAAATCTCGATATTAAAAAAAAACTAAATACAAATTAACTTTCATAGCGATAAATAATAAAACAAGGAAACACCAGAAAAAATGTTAATAAAAATTATTTTTTTTTTCTGTTTCGTTTCATTAAATAAATTATTGTTTTCCTTCAGCTTTTAATCCAACCAAAAAAAAAAAGAAGAAAAACAAACATAATATAAATAACTTTTTGATAGGAAATGTCTTCAATAATTGGTCATAAAAATAAACAGCATCATCTTTTCATTTCTAACCATTTTCCACTGCGTCGTTTCAGAGGCAACACAACAACAACAACAAAATTAAACAACCACACTGTGTGAAGGTGAAAGTTGTAAGAAAAAAAAAGGTGATTAATTTATGATCATTATTTAATATTATATAAAATATCTTTTAAATATGGTGTGAGAAATATAAGAAAAAAAAAAGTGTCCTTTTAATATTTTTTTTCTCTCTTAGCACACAGACACAGCCACAGCACAGTTTCTTTACATCATTTAATAAATTATCATTGGTGTATATAAGAGAGAAAATGGATTTTGTATTTAGTATTTAAAAGATGAACAAAAAAAATATTAAGCATTTAATAGTTTTTTTCAAGAAAAAGAAATGAAATGATAAAAAAGTTTTCTATCATATTAAAAAAATTGTATATAAGCATAAAAGTTATATAAAAAAAGTGCGTGTTGAGCGCAAAAATAATGGTTATTCTTATATTGTAGATATTTTATTTTATGTATGGTGATTATGGCTATAAATGGATTGGAAATAATAATAAAAAAAAAAAAAGTTGAGAAAAAGTCGTTTTTTTGATTTCCAACTTTTTCATTTCTTTATCACCGGAGGGTATTTTGTAGGTGAGTTAGAAAAAAAAAAGTAATTGGAAAGTTATAAGATCTTTTTTTATATGTATTTATAAACCAAGAATGATGATTTAGTAAAAATAGGATAAAATATAGAAAATAGAATATTGATTATAATATAGGGAAAAAATTTCTAAGACGATGTCGAAATTTGTTAATATTAAATTCATTGATTTAATTAATGAATTATTAAACAGAAAATTTATTAACTTTATATATACTTTACTAGAATAGAATTTTTGCCCTAAACTTTACAAACTTTTAATGCTGAATTAGCAGGAAATTAACCAAAAATACTATTATATTAATCAGAAAATCATATTTCAGTAATTCAGCAACTATATATTTAGATGCTGAATAAATTAAATATTTATTTCAGATTAATTTCAATCGAAAATAATTACATAAATAAAGATAATTTAGCATTGTGATCTGCTGAATTCTAAGCTGAATTACTTTCACAAAAATTATTTCAGTACAATTAAAATAGTTCTAAAAAACTAAATTTATTTTCTAATTTGCTAATTTCAAAGCTGAATTACTTCTAATCCCAGAAAAAAATTATATGATCACCGAAATTTTCATCTGGTTATATTAAATTCTCCAAATTAATTTGAAGATTTTGCCTTAAAACATTCAGGAAGTGAAAAAAAAAGCAAAATATAAATATTTACAATTTATATAAGTATTTTTAATTTCTTTATCGCTTCAAAAATATAAATAATATCAAATAACGAATAGTAGTTGTTTAAATACCAACAATTCTAAAAATGTTGTTATAAAAAATATGAAATTTGAAACCTATAATTTAGCTTCATAATTAAAATAATTTCATAAAGATATAAAAAAAATCGTTAAAAGAAGTTTTACGTGAACGCACAAAAACAATATTTAGCATAGTTTGTTAATTTTCACAATATATACTTCTACCGATTTCTTAAACGATAAAAATTTTTTTAAATACCTGTGTATAATAAGATGAAAATTTATTAAACTTTTTAAATAATTCTGACATTTTATTACCCATAATAATCAGGTATATAATATGAATATATCCAAGACTCTTTTAACAATAAAGAAATTTATAGATTTTAATCTCAGATTGAATCTTTTTTCTTATATATTTACAAAGAATATTTATATATATAAGTTAACAAGTATTTATGGTAAATATTTATGATAATGATGCTTTAGTAAAATGGATATTTCCTTTTATTATTATATTATTCGACCATTTAACCAATTGATTTATTGGTTACATGTTCCTTGTAATTATATATTGGAGCATAAAAGAAAACGCAGTAGCCGAAAGATATTTTGATAAATAAAACACGTACCATAAAAAACATATAAATATGTTTATACTGATAATCAATTGATTACCAAGAACTCAATTAATTTGATAAATACGAGTAAATATTTTTTGGTAGAATTATATTTGACCTTAAAGAATTTAATTTACTAATGTGAAGCTGGTTTACATTAAATTTGTGTTGTCTCTATAAATTTTGTAATATATATTCTAGATTTTTAGATTATAATAAAGCTTAATTGGCTGAATCCAATAATATTGGTAGTGAATTACAATAAATTGTAAAAAAATGAGTTTATCCAGCTTAAAGAAAATAAAATCTTAATAAATTTAAAGCGCTGAATTGACTAAAAGTTAAGTTGAATTAAATCAAATTCTAGTCTACTAAAAGTTAAGCTGAATTAATTCAAATTCTAAAAATTTCATTAATTTTGGAGCTGATTTAAAATAAATTGTAAAAACGAACTGTCTAGTCTTAAGAATATGAAATTTTAATAAATTGAAAGCGCTGAATTGAAGAAAAGTGAAGCTGAATTCCATTAAATTAAACTGATTGCGAAAAACAAACAATTTACCAAACATAATATCAAAATTTAATAACATTGTACAAAAATTTGGGTATATATCGTAATAGAAATGCCATTAAAACCAACATTTATTGACTTACGTAGATTTCAAAATATTTCTCGTTTAAATAAATCAATTTTCTTTTTGTCATCTGTCATACTAAATAACGCATTACTCCATATTATCTATCATTTCAATTGAAAAATTATACTCAGAGTATTATAATGTCTCTAAAACTGACAATATTATTATTATTATTATTGTATAACTTTTAAGACTGATAATAAAAATACTGTTGTTGTTGTTGTTGTGTTTTTGTTGAAATCAACAAGTTTTTCTTTACATTTTCTTTTCCCTAACATAATAAATTTTATATATTTAAAGCATTCAAATATCTTGTTGTCGCCGACAGTCAACAATAACAAACGATAATCAATTTTAAATATCAAATTCTCATACTATAATATTCAAGTTATAAATGATTTTGTCACAAAATAAATATTATTGTGTGTTTGTATAAAACAGTTTTTCTAAGGAAAACTAGAAATATATATCTAAAAGCAACAATATTTATTTTATTTGTCATTATAATGTAGATATAAAGATATAAATCTAAAAAGAGCTATAGTACGCACACAAATATTATGGTAATATCATAATGAAATCGAAATATATATATATATATATATATATAGTATAGAGAAATATATATATTTATACTGATATAAATTACTTTTCCGTCCCCTAAAGCTAAAGATGGCGTCAGTAATAATATTTTTGTGATCAAATTAAAATAGTAAAAAAAAAAATAAAAATAAAATGTACTTATTAATTTAATTTTGTTATTGTGATCTCCATATTTAAATGATTGGATAAATTACGATTATATATATCTGTAAAATTAGTAAAATTAATGATATATCACTTCACTATCCCACAAAAAATTGGTAAAATAGAAAAAAACTCACACAATAATTTTTTGAAGGAAAATGTAAAAGAAAATCCCGAGCTGAATTAACTTTTCTTAAGGCTGAATCAAATTTGAATTATAAAATTCAGATAGTCCATTAAATATACAATAACAATGTCATACTATATTTTAATGATTCGCCAATATTATTTCAGCTATAAAATCACCCCCTACATAAAAATCTTTGAAAGGATTTATTACACTTCTTTTTTATTCTATGGATTCATTTTTAGGTGAAACGGCAACAAACAAAATCGGAAAAGTTAATACAAAATTTTTAAACGGGTGAAAAAATGAAATTATTAAAAGAGGAATAGAGGGTAAAAAAAAACATTTAAAATCATTTTTATGGTTGAAATGGTAGATATTTGTTGTATGATTTTTTGGGGGTTGAAATTTAAATACACAACAAAGAAAAATTAGAGAGAGCGAAAAAGAATAGATAGAAAAAAATATAAATTATTCAATGTGTCCAAAATGTCGTGTTGTCGTCTACATTTTTCAACAAAACAAAACCAGCAACAACAACAAAAAAAATATGTAAAATATTGAAGTAAAATGTTGAAATAAAAAAAATTATATCTAAATATTTTTATATTTATGAATTTTTTATTTGTTTTTATTTATGTTTTTGTGATAACAAAAAAAAAAACAACCAAAAAAAAAAAAACGATAAAAAAATAAACATGTTGATGACAATTGAGTGGAAAAAAAAGAAAGAAATAATTTAATAAAATAGTAAAAATGAATTTTTATGTTATGGTCAATTTTTTGTCGTACTGAAATTATTGTCAATTGTCATAGTTTTTTTTTCAAATACATTTGGTAAACAATTAAATTAATTGCTATATCGGATTGTACCATAGATTTAAATATGCAAAAATAGAAGATTAAAATAATTGATGCCATTTAGATTTTAATTTTTTTCTATCGGAAGTCTAATAATTATAGACTAAGTCACTAAGTTTATAGAATTATTAAAATAATCCATAAAAAATTGATTATTTATAGTAATATAGTTTATTTGGCTAACTTAAATTTTCCTTATTCAGCTAAGTTAAAAAATTCTGTTAATTTAAGTAATTATTGACTCAGCTGAATGATATTTTAAGAAAGCTGAATAAGTCTTAAAGTTAGCTGAATTAATTTATATTAAACTGACTGAAGATGTTACAAAAATCAATAAATATTTCTCAATAATTTTTCTTATTCTCGCAACTTATTAATTAGTAATAAATCTTAGCATCTGCTGAATTGAATAATTCAACTCATGTGAGCTGTTAGAACAAGTTTACACTGAGCTGAATAAGCGTTTAAAATTATTATTGTAAATATTCACCAGGGTGAAACTTAGAATAGCAATTACAGTTACTTTCCGCAAATTTTCTTGCGAGTTTTCTAATCGTTGTTCAGATCAGCGAAATGTTTTCATAAATTTATCAAATTTCTTAACTTATTACTTGCAATTTCAAAAAAATGTAATAACAATTTCTATGATATTTTAATTGTAAGAATATTTATAATTATAAACTAATAAAACTGAAAATGAAAAAATAATTATTACAAACTATTATCATCATATATGTACACAATTATATTATAAAATCTAAGAGAAATTTTTAATTAGCATCATTTTTCCCCCTTCATTTCTTTAATAAATCCTTTTGTAATTATTATGAAGTGGTATAATCTTTGTTCAAAATTAAAACGGATTTGTAATTATTAAAAATATATGTAGGTACACAAAAAAAATTGAAGTTCCATTCTTTATATAATATTCAGTTGAAATTCTATAATGTTTTTTTGCACTTTTGGTTAGAAATGAAATAAAATAATGATAATATTTTATAATCGTAAAAGATGCAATTAAAATAACTTTAAAATTTCTAAAACAATTAAAAGATGTAAAAAAACATGGATAATTGTCTTGTTTTCAACACTATTACTGACTGAAAGTGTGATATTTCTTGTATAAAAAGTGTACGTTCAATTATAATTTACAATTTGATCAAAAACACATCTCAAAACTGATTCTATTTCAGGCTTAATTTCTTCCTATAATTAGCCTAATTTGAGCTTCTTAAAAATGCTCATAATTCTCTTAAATTACAGATCCATATGCCAAGATTTCACATATAGAAAATATTACAATCTTCCTTGAACAATCATCATATTCCCATCTCTCGAGGAAAACGAAATATCCTTTACTACCTGTTCCTTTTTAGATTCACTTTTTTTTCATAGCTTTTGAGACAGTAAAAAATAAATAAATCATAAAATAATTTAATTATATGTTTCATAATTGCGTGTTTAGTATATACCACAAAACAAAATGAACAAAAGCAATCATCATAATATTCTTTTGCTTTAATGTTTTTTGTTATAACTTCCTTCTTTTATTACCCAGCTAAACTCCACAAAAAAAAATTCACACCTCTGTCGTCTTGTTTGTTGGATGATCCCAAAAATTTAATAAATGCTACTTACCATACAAAAATTTTCATATGTTCAATTTATTAAACATGTGTAAATAGTTAAAGGATTTTAAAATATTATTTTTTTGTAATGTCAAATTTTGTATAAATTTTAATAATTTTTATATTACCAGACATATATGATAAAATGTGTTTTATTTCTCATTAATTACATATTTGAGTCATTGCAGATGAAGAGAGAATTTATCCCCCAAAGTAAAATTTTAGAGATTGACGAATATATTTGAATTTTCTCCCCTTTATATATTTTTATAGCTCGTAAAATAAGGATAATTATACAGATTTAAATGATTAGAAATAACACATGTAACTAAGAGAGGAGGGCGGTCGTTAAAAATATAAAAGGTACAAAATAATATAAAATTTTGTATAAATTTTAAGTGAAAAAATTATATAAAAAATATATAGGAAAAAATTATTCTTTTTATAAATTATTTTAAACAAGTTATTTGCGTGTTAGAACACTTTTTCTGTATGAAACAATTTATTAGTAATTTTTTTTCCAAGTGTTGATGAAAATAGATGTTTTATTTATAAGAAAAGTTATTCATGTTACACCTAAACCTAAGCTTAATTAATGTTAATTATATTTTTATGGAAATTTACTAATTGCTTTATTATAGACATATTTGAATGTTAATTAATTTTGGGAGGAAAATTATTATTAATTATTTAACTTTATAAATGGTTGAAATATAACCAACAACGATTATTAAAAAAAAACGATTCTCTTTCGATACAA
Organism: Empis stercorea; assembly: GCA_949752835.1. Lineage (NCBI taxonomy): Eukaryota > Metazoa > Arthropoda > Insecta > Diptera > Empididae > Empis > Empis stercorea. The sequence goes on from OX457087.1 coordinate 6,966,230, forward strand.
AATTGTATACGATAATTTTAAGTACCTATGATTTTTTGCAAAAATTTCAGAAAAATATGTTGAAAATGTTAATTTTTTATTTAAAAATCTATTAGATCAGCAGATTATGTCATGATCACAAGAATAATATCGAAAAGTTTAGTGCGAAATTGTGCGAAATTATTTTTGAACACACATGTTTAACAGATGAGGAAAGTGGAGTGATTCATAGTAAAATTATAACAATTAATTTGTGAATTTCATTGTTGTTCATATCAGTTGAAGACTAGAGAGGTTATAATATAATGCACCTATGTTGGCCTAAATGTTTAAATCCATTGTGGATCCCCTCTTAAATCAGTTGATTTAAATAACCATTAAACCCCAAAAATATGCTTCACGTCCCTGAAAATGGACTTAAATTTTTTTCATCCAGAAAATTATTATTCACATTTAAAAATTAGGTAAGAACTGCAGAATTTACCATTATAATTTCTGATTGAAAGGTGACAATGAAGTGGACTTAATAGTTTCTACATCTCTACAGTACAGTTTTGTATAATTTTATGAGATGACGCATTAGACAGAACCAGATCCAGAAAATCTATTTACCCAGTGACAAACTCATTGAATTCTTTCACTTCTGTCTGCTAACTAGAGAATTTTAACAATCCTCATTCCATTTCCAACAGAATCATTCCTTGTTGAATATTTACAAGAAACCTAAATTAACATGACAAACTTCAAGACAATTAAATCAACATTTATTAACTTATATTTACAATATCAACAAAATACGAATGAAAATATTATAGATTTAAACACGATAACCATAAACATATATTTAGTCAACTAAATAATGAATATTATGCCTTGTACCTGTCTAATTATGGTTAAAAACTTGCCTCAACTTAAGTAATTTTTTTGTACATGGTTCAGAGGGTAGAAAAACTATATATACACGAAATAATGAAGAAAACTACAATTTAAGTGCTCATAAAAAAATATATACGTACAAAATAAAGTTGTTATAGTTTTCTTCAAGGACTATATTATAATATAGAAAGAATGAATAAGTCAGCAAACTATCGTAAAATACCTTTTTTTTTTCTCTTTTATGTAATACAAAAAAATTATTATACATTTTTTTTTTATGATAGCACTAGAAAAATATTCATGAAATGATTTACATTATGTTGGTTATTTTCAATGAGTGTTTTTAAAGGAAAAAAAAAAGAATATTGTGTGCATTAAGTGAAAAATGTCAATAAAATGACACCTTGTCAAAGTTGCACATTTTTATGAAGCTATAAAACACAACAAGAAAAGTTTCTAACCTTTCATAAATTTGCATAATTTTATAATATATTTCGTCTATGATTTTTACTGGATTGAAAAAGGTGAGTGCCAGTGCGTAATTGTGATCATTACCATAGTGTAAATTGTTAGACATGAAGTCAAAAGACTGGAGTTATATAAATAATGAGATAACTAAATCTGGAGTCTGGACTCTTGTCATAATTTTCTGTTTTGTCTTTAAGAATTTTTGGTTTGCTACAACAAAATTCGGGACAAAAATATCATACAATTTTTGGACAATAATTGATAAGTTTGATTATTGATTTTAGAGTTAGGAAGACAATTAGATAACGAAGAAGAGCCAATTGTCTATAACAGTTAATTCGAAGTTAATTCTTTTGCAAGGTTTCCCAATATTATTCTCTCCAATTCTTTAAATCAACTGATGAACTTATTAAGAAAACTTTTTCTTACTATTGTCATTTCTATGAAATTATTAACTTAATTTTATTCCAATTCCCCCTTTAATTACCAGTGGATAAAAATATCAATAATCTTATCAAGAGTACAAAAAGAGTCTTTTCTACCCAACATCGCAAAATCCTACCGCAAAAATTACCAATCAGAATAACAAAAATATTCAATAAATGAAAAATTAAATCGATTTCCAAAAAAAAAAGACCATAAAAATTATATTTGACTTTTATATAAAATGGTAATTTTACATAAAATTATAAACATAACAAGTCTTTTATACTTAAAATCCATTATGAAACCATTTTTGTCCTATACATAGCTATAATCTTTCGATTTTATTAAATAATTTATTATGAAAGTCATTAGTATATTATTATCGTTTTAACGCGCGTAAGCAAATGTTAATATATTCATAATCATCCTCAATAAAAAAAGGATATTATCGCATTACATTATACAATAATGGCCAGATAACACACAAACACACAAAATTTACAACCAAAAATCCTTTTAAATGCAAATGATTTTGGTGTAGGCACAGGATCGCAATTCAATTTTATAGAATTTTCAAACCAAAATAAATAAATTAATAATTTTCATATTTTGGAATATTATCATTTATAGATTAAGGATATTATAATAGGAAAAATTATGATTGTGTTTTTCAATTTTTGTCAACAAATCTCTTTTGGGTGTAAGGTGGGGGTAAAAATAGATTTTTTTTAAAAAATAACAATTGTAAATTTATATTTTTTTGCAAAATATTTTCGTTGGTATTCATCATTGCTATTTTTAGTATTTATAAATATAATAAATAAGGTCATACAAAATATCTAAAGATAACCTTTAAGAAATTCTTCTTAAAAATAGAATCAGTTTTATAAATAAAATACTGGCTAATTTTTTTATGTATATTATTCTAAGATTTTACATAGCATTGTATATAATTAGATTTAATTAAATTTTAACGTGTAATTAAATTTTGTGTAATTGTTTTTTCTGTTAAATTCAAGAAAAATAATGAAAATATTTTTTGATTAAATTAATATTGCTCGGAAAACGACAAAACAATCCAACAATTTTCGACAATATACAAAATTTATTGATTTTTCCCTATAGGATTATCTCTAAAAGGTTTCCCTTCACATTTTGTTGCAATTTTAAATTTTAATAAATTTAAAATAACTATAATTCAATTATTAAGAAGAATTTGATTCTATACATTACAAATTTCTAAAATCTATAATAAATAATTTCTGCAGAAATAATAGTCAATATTACCATTGATTATCAAGGATTCAGTTAAAATCCAGATAATATATAAATAATATAATTTAAATAATCTTTGATTAAAGCAAATAAAATTTGAATTGGTTGTGAAAAAAAATTAATTATTGAACTCACCAATAAATTTAAATTGAGTTAAACTCACCAATAAATTTAAATTATTGTTGAAACACACTAAAAGTTATTCTTCATTTATACTTTCCACAATAATAGTTACAACAAAAAAAATTTCGAAAAATTCACGTGCACGTCTTACGTATACAAAATTCGCACTACGACTGACAATTTAACTTAAATTCTTAAATTTTCTATGATCATTAAAAATAGTGGGCGGAGTTTTCAATATGAATAAGAGTGACCATCATTAATTTGTTGTTGTTTTTAATTGTAATATAATTTTAGAGCAGAAAAAAAAAATAGAATTTGGAAGACATTTTAAAATAAGTTAAAATCATTTTCTTTTGCAATTCAAGTGGCCATCTTAATTTATAAAGGATCTTCATACTTTTCTGTTGGTTTCTAATTTTTGAATTTTGGAAAAAAATAATTTTGAGATCTTAAAAATATTTGTATACATTAATTTCGATATAATTTTTTTTTTCAAATTGTTTCTTATAAAATTGAATTTTCTATGATACAAAAATTTAAAAGTCAATAAATGCCCAGTATTTCAACAAAATGTATGTCAGTTACAACAAATAAGATTTTTAAAAATATTGGAATAAAAAATTGACTTTACTAAAAGCTAATTAATACTTAAAATTTTCCAATTTCAAAATTACGAAATTGGAAAATTTTAAGTAAATTATAGCATAAATTACAAATTTATGTAATTTAATTTTTTTTACTTGATTTGCTGAAAATGACTGAAAATCTAAATCTGAAAATAGTAAACTAAATTATCACTATGACTTTAATTATATTTTGTAACTACGAGTAAATAATTAAATTAACTGTATACGATTTATAAATAAATATGTAAATGTGACATTTATTGAAATCACCTTAATTACCATCATATCGTAAAATCATATTTACTAATAATTAGTTCATCATATTATTATCCTTAACACAAAATTTAATACTTAATTCTAAAATTATAAATTCTATATTATGAAAAATAGTTTTAATGATTGTGGGTTACAATTTTGTATACAAAATATAATTTAATTACCCTTATAAAATTATTATTTAAAAACATGAACCGAATTAAAATTATATCCTACAATCCAATTGTTTGTGTTAAATGATACATATACAAAGCCCAAATTAAAAATCAATTGAAATTGGTAGTTGGTATATAGTGTAGTGTACAGCCTTGGCCAAAAATATTAGGCACCCTATAAAATATTCTTAATATCTTTAAAAAGCAAAATTTTAAATGAAATCAAAGTATGCAGATATAATAAATAAATAATTATATAATATTTGGTTGGGCCGGCTTTGGCTTTTATGACAGCAACGATCCTCTTAGGTTAGGCATAGAGCTAACTAGCTCCACTCTTGCTGTAACACATTTTAAAACATTTTTAAGTGTTTCTTTCGATGTAATAGAGTACTCGTGGATCCTATGCTGGCAGAATACCTCATAGAACTAGTATGTATGCGGTATCCTGAAGCTTAGGATCAAGGAGTACTCAATGTGTTACAGCAAGTGTGGTGTGCTATTTCTTTCGAACAGTACCGCAAGCTAATTAGCTCTATTCCTAAGAGGATCGCTGCTGTCATAAAATCCAAAAGCGGCTCAACCAAATATTAATTATGTTTAATAAACCATTTATTCATATCTGCTTACTTTGGTTTTATGTAAAATTTAGCTTTTTTAAGATATAAAGAATTTTATAGGGTGCCTAATACTTTTGGCCAAGGCTGTATATATTTTCCACTATAGTATACTGCGAAAATGGACTTTAAAAATTGAAAATCAGAAGGCACACAATTGCCTGTATAAATAATAATAAAATGACAAAATAATTAAATTATTGCTTTTAATAATATTTACAAAAAAAAAAAAACGATTTATTGAATTTTAATGATAATTTCATCTGGTATACATAAAAGTATCATTTCTGTTTTTCCAATGAAAAAAAAACATATGTGGTGTCGGTGGGTGTAAGAGGGAGGTTTTTTATTCATCAGAATAAAAAAAAAACGGAAGGAAAACAGATGCCCACAACATATTTTTTTTATGATAAATTAATTAAAATCTGTTAAATACATAAAAATCATATTTTACATTATAAATATAAATGATAAAAATTTTTATTTTTGATTTATTATAAAATTATGAAAATGAACGATGAAAAGTGTTGTTATATATTTAATTATTTTTTTGGTTAATAATAAATAATTTGGCTTTAGGGTGAAAAGTTTTATTGAATATTAAAATAATGGAAAATTTATATTATATTTTTTTCTTGTTAATGAATAAAACAAAGGAAAATTATTTAATATATGAAATTACGTAATGTTCTCACATAACAAACGAATTTTATTTATAAATCTAAAAAAAAAAATTTAAATACTTATGACTAATCATTTTTATAGATACAAAAATTTATGATTAAATTTTGATATAAATTTCACAATTTCCATGAAAATTGATTTGTATATCTTATTCATGATTTCATAATAAGATTTAATTTTAATGAACGTAATTTTTGTTTTTATTAGATCATTTTTCGATTATATTTCAAATTTAAATGCAATTTGAAATAAATTTACTAATGACTAATAATTATGATTTGATTATATTCTAAGTTCATTATAAATTTCATCAAAAATTGAAATTCATGTATACTGTTTACAAGTTTAGTATAGTAAATAATTCAAAACTGCGACAAACTTTATTAGTTGTACTATAGTATTTTTATTCCAATTATTGAGGCATCATAAATTACATTATGAAATTTGAGTTTAGTATATATACCAAAATTTAAAGTTACTAGAAAATTTAAATTCTGTACCCGACCATAAAAATTGGGAACTGATGCTGACTATTTAAAACAATGTAACCTAGAACATAAATAATGATTCTTGCTCTAAATACAATTAAACTTTTTATATTTGACAAAATAATCGATATTCTTAAAATTGAGTCCTTATATGAACTCAATTAATTTAAGAATTTACTTCCAATCCCATTGTACTTTAGGGAGCATTGTCAAAAACCAAATTTAATGAAGTAGTAAGTAGAATATGTAAACTAGAATTAATGTACTCAACAAATTTTAATGCAATATGTTAATTTAATATATTAAAAAAATTAATTAGATTTTCTTAAAAATAATTTAAAGTAATTATACATATCAGAAATTATAATGAAATTTTCTCAATTTATATAACAAAAAAAATTAAATTACATCAAATTTAAATTATCACAAATTTTCAGTAAATATTTACATTATCATTTCCAAATTTTAATCCAAAAACAATTCAATTTTTATAAAAAAAAAAAGGTTAATTTTTGTGGTTGAATTAAAATGGCCAAAAATTTATTGATTTTAGGTCAGCTAATTTAATTAATTTTCGTTTTTCGTACCATTTTTTTTTTGTTTGTGTGTTAAAAACAAAAGCTTTTAAAAAATTAAAAATTATTTTGCTAAATAATTTTTTTTGGGGAAAAAAGGTTTATTACTGCAGTAATAAAACTGGACGATGACTTCCAAATTCATTTATTATACCGAAAATTTAATTAAATTTATGGTTTAGGCAAAAATGTAATTCAATTTAAAGAATCTTTTTATGAGATTAAAATGTCTATTTAATTTTATTTAGGTAAATTTTATTCATGTTTAGTTATCATACCTCTTTCTTTTTAAGGATCTGCCATACATTCAAATCATTTCCATTATTATTGAAATTTAAAATTATTGCTATTATAGTTCTATAATTAATTTTCCAAGAATTATTAAATTAAAATTATTGATATAGTAAATTAATTTTCCAAGAATTACTATAAAAAAAAATGTTTACACAAAATATCCACCATTTTAATTCACCCAATAAATTTTAATCAAATGATTTTTCAAATAGTTAAAATTTTAAATTGATTTACTAGGAAAATTATGATCTAATTAATGAAATTATTTCACAATATATAATTACGAAAAATCAATAATAATTTTCTAAAACTATTATAAAGTATAATAATAATTAAAGTAAATTAAACTTTCTAATTTATTTATTTTTTTTTTCATTCTGCGCAGCAAATAAATAATTTTATAATAAATTTTTGTTAATTATATGCAAAAGTAAACAGAACACAAATAAACTTGAATGTAAATTACAAATAATTTTAATTCTGTGATTAATTTTGTTAACAGAAATTGAATGTTCACTATGTACTAGCAGCAATAGATCTGTGTACTTAATATAGGAAAGCGTTTTTTGTTATTACTGGCGAAATGCAATTCTGAAAAACAATTTAATAATTTTTTCAACGAAAATTAAGCTAAATTTTGTCGTAAACATATCAACTTTTTGCTGCTCATATTCATCTACATCCATATGCATATATGCATCATTCAAATATCACGTGCCATTTTTGTTTAGAACGTGTCAGAATAATGACGTGGTTCGATGACGACCAGTTGTGAAATTAATAAAGATTTAAAAATAAAAAAAAAAAGGAATTTTATTAGTTTCCGATTTTATTAGAGAAAATTTGTTGAAAAAATAGAATTTTAAATAATTAATAGGACAATTTAATAATATCACAGTGATGATTGAAGAGCTAGAAAGACTTCAAATTTTTATATAAATTTGTTAGTTTACAATATCACTCATAAGTTTCCTATATTCTACAGAGAGTGTATATCCAATGGGAAATGGAAGGCTTCCCCAATGTATGGTGGAAAACTTCCTCGGAATCTATGGATGTATAAACGCTCGCTTCCCTCACTGTTTCCTTTTTCATGTTAGGTTCCGCAAAAGTAAGCAATAGCTTCGTATTTTTCTTCGTGCCCTGAATTGGAAGGCATATATATGGCATATACTATATGCCTTCCTAAGAAGCGCTTCTGTATTACTGATTTATCTCTTCCATGGAAGCAATACAATATTTTCTTTTGAATCTAGATCGCTTCCCTAGGAAGGCCTTCTCAAAATTCCCGTTGGGTAAATATAATGATAATCATAAGAAAACAGAAAAATCATGCAAAAAATATTCTGTAGACTTTTCAGACTTTTAATGATAAATGTAATACCTCATTTTTTTGCTGTCTCGTCTCTAAGCCCTATTTTCCTAAATCTTCTTCTGAAGAATGTAATCAAAAATGAAATTCAATTTATAATACTATACAGAAAGTTTTAGCATGAAAACAATTTAAATTTTAAGGTTTGATTGTCTGCTACGTTCTATCTCCCCCTCTGGCGCGATATAAAATATTAATCTTCTATACTTTCTTGATATTTATTATTTGAGCCCATTATGTGAACACAAACAATTTGAGTAAATGTTTTCTAAATTAATTCATCTATAAAAGTGACCCTGCACTTAATAATTCCACAATGCACACAAAGCAACAATCGCTAATATCATAAAGAATTTATATTATAGCTTCAAAATTAACTAAATTTGATTGCAAGTTTCAAAAGAAATTCTTAATTTATTTTATAGATATAGTCTGGATATTGTTGGTATTCTTGGTGGGTCCCCATATAATTTTAACATATTTATCTTCAGTATTATATGCCTCTAATATAATTTATCGTCTAACCACAGAAGAAAAAAATATGGGTGTGATTGAGTAGAATGCTGTTAATAAGTTTTGCTTTTTTATTCATTTTGTGTAGTCAATTATTAAAATACAAATTAATATGTTTTCGGTTTCGGTCAGGAAAAAAGAAACACTTTTTGCCTTTTTTTTAAAAAAAAAGGTGGAGTGCTTGGAACACGTTTATTTTTTTTTTTGTGTTCCTTGTTTTCATCCGTAAGATAAAAAAAAAATCATTTTATTGATACCAAAAACTGTTTTACAAGATTTTTTTTCTACATATATTTTGTATATATTTTAAATTGATTTGTTAGTAGATTGTTGGTGCGTGACATTAACAAGCAGTGGCAACAACAACAGTGTAAATAAGTAAATATAAAGACACACAGGTCGACAATAAAAAAAAATAAAACACTGACGACAAACAACACACAACAGCGAAAAGGCAGATTTATATAACAATTATGGTAAAAAAATGTGATATGAGAAAAGAGAAAATTGAAAATTTTCCTATTATGTTAAACATAAAAAAGAGTTAAAAAAGTATATAATTAAATATATTATTATTAAAATATTGATACCATAATTATAGTAAAGCATTTCAGCGCTTTTTGATTTGAATTGATAGAAGAAATATTATTAAAATTTGATTGAAATGTTAATTGTAATTATAGTCATTAATTTGATTATGATCTGCTTCTGATATCTAGACAATAATGGCTATTCGAAAGGAACACTGCTTTTGACAGGTCTTCAAAAGATTCGAGGTATTTACTAAACTTTTTCATTAAATTTTGTATACCAATAAATTTCGGGTCTCTATTGAAGCTCTATTCTTGATCGATGTGTGAACCTAGGGTTTAGTCGGGATACGATCTATTTAAATCAGTACTTTACTTAGACCATAATTTATCTCTCCATATGTCGGTTCAATGGTGTAATACCACATAAACAGATTAAACTGCGTTTTACCCTAGCAGAACTGGTAAAATGTATACTTCAAATTTCTAGAAATAGTTTTGTTCACTTTGTTAGAGAAATAAGAGATTGTTGAACCATATTGTTATGTGCTCCAATTTAGGTAGAATTTTCGAATTTTTCATAACTCTTAATATAGCAAATTATCTAACTCTAGTGAGGATTACTATCCTTTAATATAGTTAGGATAGTAATCTTCTTGATAGCAAATTATCTAAATCTAGGGAACATATTACTATCCTTTAATAGTAATGTTAGCTGGGAGTTAGATAACTTGTTATCAAGAGTTATGTAAAATTCGAATAATTCTACCTAAATTGGATTACAAAATTCTACCTAAAATGGAATAATTTGAATATAAAATTAATGGTTATAATTGCGAAATAATATCTGATAGTTGTATAAGGAATTCTCAGGATCGAATTCCGGGTTCCACGATCTAGTAATTTGAAATATTCTTATTTTTTAAGGGTAATTCTATAATATACTTTTAGCAAATTGTTATAATTTTTAAGAAAAACTAATTTAACTAAAAATACTTTATGTAATTTAAGAGTTTTCAATATTCCCAATTCCTTTTACTGAAAATTATTAAATTTTTTATGAAATTTTAACAACATTTTCGATAATTTTTTTTTTTCCATTAATCTACAAATAATTAACTAAATTAAGTTAAATAAAAGTATAATTATTAATATAATAATTATTTAATTTTAACCTTTTTGTAAGACTTTCATTAACAATTTCTGTAAATAAAAACATTTATAAAACTTTTGTCAAAAACATGAAAAAAAAAAATTTAAACTTTACCGATTAAATAAAAAAAAAAACAAGACACATAACCTATAAATTATATTTTTCTAACTTTTTCTTCTGAAGAAAATTCTTTTCAGGTCACTAGACTCCACACCAAACAAAAAACAGAAAAGAAAATAAAATACTTAAAATGTGACATTAAAAGTTAAAAAAAAAAAGTTTTCCTTCATTTTATGAAATAAAAATTTCCCACCTCTCTGATGGTTCATAAACCACAAAAATGTCAATTATATTAACCTATATATTATTAAAATGTATAAGCCACTTTAATGATTTCTTTATACTTACACATAAATTTTATCAACCTTTTTGTATTTTTTGGTCTCACTAATAAAAAAAGAGAAGAAAAATATTCTTTTGGAAAATATTGGTAAAAATATTTTTCCATCCCACATCAAATTTATACATGGATACATAAAACACATAGCCAACTAAATGACAAGCATACCCGACGACTTGAAACAGACATGGTTTATTTTTTTCTTCATCCAAAATCTACTAAACATCTGTCTGAATGCATTATATTAACAAAAGTCCTTATAAAAGGATCAGTCATAATTAATGACTGGTATATATATTTATTTATCCAAGACATTTTTTTTAAGTAAGTATGTATTTTAAGAGGTTTTTATGTAATAATGTGTTGAAGGAATTTTTACGCGTCTCCGCATAAAAAGGAATTATATTTTTTTTCCTGTAGAAATTTTATACAAAAATATTTATTAAAAGAGTCTCATAGGGGAGCTAATGGATTTTTCTTCGGAAAATTATATGGAAAAAAAAAATGCTCTTAATGATTATTATTTTGTTGACATTTCCCAAAATATTTGTATACAAGGAAAACATGTGTTTACTTTTATTTGGATACATAAAATGAAAATATTTAATTATTATAGAAAATAAAGACGAAGTTTTTCAAGTAAAATAATAACAAGAAAAGGATAATCTTTTATTATTCATGGTGTAAGGGGGAATAATTGAGGTAGCTAGGTGGTCATTTTGGTAAGATAATCGGGAAGACCTCTAAAAGGCCGCATAACATACCTCGTAGCGATTTTCCCGATACTTTGTTGCAATCTTTCTGAGCCAAAGACGGAGTCGTTAAACAGAAAAAGAGTCGTTGAGCCAAATAAAAAGGAGAAGACGAAGATGAATTTAATAGAATTTAAATCGAAAACTAAGAAATTTGTAAAGTATTTTCGTGGATAGAAGTATCAATGCAATTGTTAATAGTCAGAAAAACGTTCGTAAATTCATTTTACTTATTGTTGCCGGTGGGTACTATGATTGCCATCAGTCAGTTGTTGGAATTTCTAGTAAGTATATCTCTTAATTGACAATATAATTGACATAAACTTCAAAAGATACAGAATAATCAATTATAAAACACTTAATTAACTGATAAATTTAAATTAATTTGTGTCTATTTTCGATAGTATAATAAATTTCAAAGAAATATCACCCTTTTTAAGCTAACAATTATAGAGATACATTTTTACCACATACTAATTAGATGATTTTTTTTTTTTTTTTTCAAAACCACAAATTTACAAAACCATAATAAGAAAGGAAAAATTTTTAAATGTCAATAATTATTTTCCCCCGCAAAAACAATATCAATTAATTAAATCCCAAAGATTCTAAAATAAAGACGAAATTTGTAGAAGCAATTCTCAAATAGCATCAGTTATCCATAAATCTTCAAATAATATTTGAAATAATGAGTTTCCCTTTTATTAATTTTGAAGGTACAACATTATATTTTGTTACTCTTTTCTTTTGATTTTGCGTTAGTTCATCCATTTTGAAAATATCCTACTTATATGTACTATTAAAAAAATAAAAAGAGGAAAAATATTGAAGTATTCTTTGAAATTTAACCAACCGTTCAATCTTGAGGGTGTAAAAGTGTGAAACCCTTTTCAAGTGTAGGAAAAATTGAAATAAAAATACTAAGTAAATATAGGGAAAAAAAAACCATTTAGTTAATGTTTGTTTTTCTATACAAGGACTCATTATCCCTCAGTTTTGTTTACAGTCTCTGTTTTATATTATTATTTTTATTTAAAAGTAAAGAAGTTGAAAAAATATTTAATGTCTCTTGTATTATATAATTCTGATTCTCATTAGAAATTGTGTTTTTTTTACACATAATTTTCTATGCATTTTATAATATTTGAAAAGCTACAAGGATACTTTAAATATCTAATACATGTTATTCAGTTTTGGATTATATGGAAAAAAAGGTATAATATTTTTATTTCACAATTCTTATAGTAATCAAGATATTTATTATATTTATAGGGCAAAAAAGTTATAGTTACTTCAAATTAGTTTTTTTATTCAATAAAATTGAAAAGAAATTCTATAATTCAGCACATTAAAAAAATGATTAGCACAGTATTCAGCAAAAGGTTATATAAATTTCAATAACAAAATTTTAAAATTAGTTAAATTCAGCTTACTAAAATGTTATTCAGCACATTTATTTTTATAGGCAATATCCTGAAATTCTTTTAAATTTAATAGAAACTTTAAAAAAAAACACAATTCAGCATCTATAAATATTATTCAGCACAAATTTTAGTAAATAATTTTATATATCTCATGTAGATTAAACAGAATTCAGCTAAGAAAACGTTATTCAGATAAGTAAAATAGTATTCAGCGCAGAAATAACTGAAATTGTATCTTTTAAAATTATAACAAAGACGAAAAGTAATTTGAAATTTTTGTTGACAATTAAAATGTTGTCTCTGAACAAATTCCTTTTGATAATATAAAATTTATGTTACAATTTCATTATTTCCGACATTTTAAATATTTAATAAAAAAATGGAAATTAAAAAAAAAAAATATAATAAAATAAGAAAATTTCAAAAACTCAAAAAGTCGTGCAAAAAGGAATTTACGACCTAAACATAATTACAAAAGTTTTTTTATTTGTCTTTAAAACTGAAGATGAAATGAAAAATTTTTGTAATGAAATTTTTAGAAATTAAATTCATTTTCTTAATGTTCACATGATTGAATAATAATTGGACATTTAGGAAAGACATGGAAAATGAAATTTTTTATATGTCACTAAAACAAAATTTCATTTATATAATTTTTAGCATGAAAACTTTTTTTAAATTATTTACAAATCAAATAAAATTCTTAAATTTTTTTTGGGAAAAACTTTGTAACTTTGCACAATTTTTAATTAATTGTATTTTATGAAAAATGTCCTTTTTTTTTGTGTGTTTTGATTATAAATAAAACCATCACATTTTCAATTTGCAAAATTTCAATTACAATTTTTGCTTATTTTGCTTATTCAGTTAGAAAATTTTCATTGTTATATTTACAAAAAAAAATTATGTTTTTTTTTTTGTGATCCTTAAAATTCTTTAAATGAAATATCAACTTTCACCAAATTGATAATAACAATGTATACTTTTGAACCCTTAAAGAACATCTTAAGTTCAACTTTTAAAATTTAATCCTTTTTCATTTTGGAATACACACAAAAAATTACCAATTTTAATTTTAACCCTTTTTTTCTTTGATTTTTTCTCTCGAATATTGCATTTTTTATTCCTTAATAGTAATCACGGTCATGTTTGATAATAGAAAATCTTAACCTTTCACTTTCGCTTGGTCCTTTCTTCTTTTTTGTTGTTGGTGCGTGTGTGTGTGTGTTTACAATTTCTTTAACCTTTTTTCCCTTTTGTAATTTTCTGTTCAATTTCATAAAAAAAAAATTCCCTTTTTTTGTATTGGAAATAAATTTTTTCTTAATTGTAAACAATTTGCTGGTTCGATTGTTTGATAAAAATTATGAAACGATGCAGTTACAAAAAAAAAGTTTCTGCGTAAAAGGACAATGAAAAAAAGAGTGTAAAAAAATGGGTTTGAGTACAGTTTTATTAAAGGAAATTTAATGTTTGTCACAATCATATTTAAGTGCAGAAGGGGATGGAAATTTATTATTTTACAAAAATTATTTTCTTCAAGTTTTTTTGGTAATATGAATATGATCTGATATTGCAGTAAAGAATTACTGATAAATGGGAGAATTGCGGATGGATTCATGTTACGAAAAAAGATTTATGATAAATGGGAATGAGAAATTGTAAAAGTTTTGTCAAGGACTGTTAAATCCTGAAGGAAGATGAGTTAAATTGCAAAGTTATGACAGAAAATTGAAAACAAAAACTTGGGAAAAGTGAAGGTACTAAATATGAAGAGGAATAACTGGAAAACAGCATTTGAAATATTGCCAAATATGGAAACTGGTCACCATATTTGAATCTGTATATTGGCAATATATTATTTCGGATTCTCTCATTTAGGCTCGCAATACAATGATCAGGAGTAAATATTTTTGAATGCCTTATCCCTATACACACAAACACAGTGACAAAGTTATTTCAACCAAATGCTTTGGAACCTAACCACCTAGCTAGCCTAACGAATAATATGACTATCTAAATGACTAAGAGATTGAGAATCACGAATAAATTCAAATTAAATTTACCTAAAATATCTTCAAAGCTGAAATAATATAAACACGGATAATTTAAAAGTATAAACCGATAAAATAGTATTTATTTTCATAATGTCAAAATCCGATTTTTGAATTCAAGAAAATAAAATTCCCAAAATTATCAATTCCAATTAAGGAAATCACAATCCTCATTAATTGACAAAATTTAAATATCTTAAATGTAGGATTTATTTATACCTAAACACAAATCCATTAAAATTTAATCTATAAATAGATATAATCACATCTAAGAAATTATATACACAAAAAAAAAACACTAAATTAAAAATAAGATTTAAATAAATAAAAATTACCCACCTATTAAATTAACAACAATTACAAAATTTGCATAAAATTTTATCTTTGTGTCCAAATTAGAACAACAACAACAATCTGAATAGAAAACAATTTGAAAATTTATATACAAGTTTATTATCAAAACAATCTTTAAAAATTCGTGATTTAAACCTTCAAAACATACCAATTTAAATCTAATTTACTACACGAAACATTAACAAAAAAAAATTTTTTCCTAATATTTTTTCTTTATTTATTTATTTCCATCCTTAAAAAAAAAATCTTACTTAGTTATTTTTTTTTTCGGTTTTGTTATTGTAATAATCCTGTGATAATCAACTTATCATAAATATATTTATGTATATAAGAAATGTTGTTATGTCTCTTCTTGTGTCGAAGAGATGAGCTCGTTCCCAAGACAAAAAAAATATTTTCACATCTTCGACAAATAAAAAATATCTCAAAGGTAAGAGAAAATAAATAAAGATTTTATTATTATTATTTTGAGGGAATCGAAAAAATATGTTTTTATTATTATTACATTTCTCATTTGAAAATACATGATTTTTTTATATGTTTGTAAAAGATTTTTTTCTTCAGTGACATAGGTCGTCGTATTTTGAAGAATTGAGATTATGTACTATAAATATGTATAAAAGAATTAGGGTGCGAGCTTCATCAAATTCTACCCTTGAGAATATTCTCTAAAAGTCTAAAGAACATATTTTATTTCTGTTTCTTCTGGTTGATTATTTTGTTCACACAAGTCGAAATAAAATCTTACCCTTAAAAAAAATTATATAATGTTTTTAAAATATGTTTTTTACTTTCGTGTTAGAGAATATATTTTAAGAATATAAATGTTGTTATGTTATATTTCCCTAAACCAAATTAATCCTTATACCTTAAATATAACATTTTTAATAGACAGGATGACAAAAACAAAAATGATGTGAGTTTTTTAAATCAATTTAAATTGGATTTGAATAATATAATTAAAATTTTTTTGTGTAATTACAGATATGATAATGATTTTATGCTTTCAGGGTATAATTAATCCATTTCTTAATGATTGGATGCGCCTTGGTGGCATTATTGATCAAAAAAATTGCCTTGGTGGCATAATTGATCAAAAAATATTTTCGTGGACCCAGGAAGACAAAATCCAGCCTTGAGGATATAATAATCTTTATACTACTTGTCTTGTGATATATAATGTGGACCTAATTATCTGAATTGTCATTAATTGATTGAAAATGTTTTGATAGTCTTCTTTAAATGTGAAAGAATCTACACTAATAGCCTGTGAATCATTTAGTTATTCAATTTATAATCTACTTTCGTTTATCCTTCCAAGAAAATATTAATAATTTCTCCGTTTTCTTAAATTGCACTACAAGATGTTGATGGCAATCATATTTGTTCCATATCCAAAAAGACCTATACTTTATACCTCTAAACAGATGAAGTATATAAATTTTGTTCGGATCCTTCCATTTATAATCCTATCCTTCAAATATATCCTAAAGAACAAAATGCTTCCCGACAAGTATTTATCGGGAAGCATTAACTAAAATCACAAATCTTTCAAATTATCTGATCCGCAATAAACAATTTCCCTTAAGCCTAATTGAACTTTCTAAAAATGGAAAAAGCCAAATTCTTCTAACTAAATATAACAAAAACTTAAAAAAAAAAAACCATCACTAAATAACCCCATCATTAAAATTCTTCACGTAATAAATCAACACACAAAATATCTTTAAATTACATCCAAATAAAACACAAAATACCCAATTTAATTTCATGTTTATTTCTGTTTTTTTTTTCTGTGTTATTTTTCCTTCCATTTTTTTTTTTCATTTTTCTCAATTTGCAGAAACAAAATGAATATTTAAAAAAAAAAAAAAGCATAACTAAAATATTGAGGTCGCTTAAAAGGGCACACAATATCACACTGATTTTATTGCTATGTGATGTGAATAGTTTTAGTCCTCTTCAAAAGGAAAAAGAAAACCCAAAAAATAAAAAACCAGAAAAATACTAAAAAAAAAAAAATATGGTCTCCTCCACATAAAATAATACATCATCATTTAGTTCTTTTATATGTATATATTACGATATCTTCATTCGTAATATACCAATTTTTATTCCCTTCATATCATAAACTTTACGATTTTCCAACTAAACGAAATGATGATATGTGCCGCGCGTAAAGTCAACTTGATGATTTGCCATCGTACATAATAACGAAACAACTTTATTTTTCCTTCCAATTTATTTCATTTCTATCTACAAATAATATAAAATTGTCTTTGAGACCTCATCACCACCAAAAATACTCCTGACTCCATTCTCTCTACCCCCAATTATATTTCAACATCAATATATAGAACGAATTTTTATTTATTCAGAAACGTGCTATCACATTGATTGCAACATTAAGTAAGAGGACTATAGAAAAAAAAAATTAAATTCTATACAGTCTTCTATACCACAAAATTCCCATGCATTTACAAAAAACAAAAATCTTATTGATAGCTTCATGTCCTTCGAATTTTGAATGAACCTAAAGTACTCTCTTATGGAACACCACAAAAAAGAAAAAAAAAATTGTCTTCATTCTTCTACTTTTATCTTCCCGAGTTCTTCCTGTTCTCCCCCACTAAGTCAGTCTTTTTGTATTTCTTGTATGTATACTGTTTGTTGTTGAACATTTCTTGTAGCCTGTTTGACTGCCTCCGGAATTATTATGACCCTTTTTTTATTTACTCTTCGTACTTGGAATATACACAGCACACTACACCACACAATGCATTATAATGAATGCACTTTCAATCCGTTTCCCCCAAATTGAGTTTGAAGAGTCTTTTTGACTGATGCTTTTGCCAGTGTTTTTTTTTTTTTGTTAAATGTAAAATGTTTTTAAACATTCTTCCGTAATATCAGTTCGTCATCAAATGTCAATTTTCTTTTATGTTTGCATATCCGATTTATAAAAGGAAAGAAGAAAAAAAATCATATAAGTATGTGAAGCCACCAAACAAAACAATAGAAGGAAAATGCAGAAAGGAAATGTATCGAATGTAAAAAACGTAGACTGTTCACACAACATACAAATATATCAGTACTTAAAATGTAACTAAAAAGGAAAAGAAACAAAAATCACGTACAAAAATAAAATAAAATTCATTTTTGCAATTTTATTTGCAAGAAAAGCTGCAGAAATAAGCAGATTTTTATTGTATTTGTAATAGACTGTGGTGGCATTGAATTGTTGGGTGAAGGATTGTCTTTCGTTTATAAAAAAAAATGTTTTAAAGGCTTTAGTTTACCATAAAAAGCAGTGTAAAATTTATTGATAATTTGTATAGTCATTTAAAAATAATTTGAGAAATGAAAAGTATGTTTAAATTTTAACAGATGCGTTAACATTGTGTAATGTAAGTTAGTGTAACAAGATGGTATATTAATGAAAGACTATTATTTGAGTGAAATGAATTTATATTTATCCCACGAATAGAAGGAAAATATCATAAACCAGATTTAATAGTTAACAGCTCAGCAACAAAACCAGATTTTTATGTTAACAGTTCAGCAACAGTCTAGTAAGAATATTAACTAATTATAGAAAATTCATGGCTTTATCCTTACGAACAGAAGAAAAAATTTATAAACAGATTTAAATTTAAGTTTATTAAATTTATTTTAACGCAAGTCTCCAAGCTCGAAAGTAAGACGCTTCGTAAGTGAATCACCTGAAAGTGTTCTAAAAAAATTAAACTCTTGATTAAATTTTTAAATCGTAGATTACGTAAAATCTGATTAAAATAAATGAAACTTTTTTAGGCACCTTTTATTAATTATTAATTATACAATAAATTAAATTTAAAAAAAAATATTCCCTTTTTTTTCTTTTTCTCGCTTTTAATATGAAAATAAATTTCAGATTTTTTCCAACAAAGATAAAATGAAAAGAAAAATGTATAAATTTTTTATTTGAATAATGTTAAATTAATATATTTTTTTTATGATTTTGTAATGAAAATTTAAATTAATTCTATATAGATACAAAATCTAAAATTAATTTTGTACAAAAATTTAATAAATTTGAAATACAAATTTGTTTTTCACAAGAAAATAAATTTCCGAAAAAAAATACAGGAAAAATCTATAATATTTTTTTGTTTTCCGAAATTTATATTGAATGTAAAATTCCAAGAAATTATGAATTTTCTTTGTTCTTAAATGAAAATTCTCGGTAATATATATACGTACTTATATGTATTAAAATTTCCTCTTAAATTGTTTCATTTTGACGATTAAATTCAATTGGATTATTGTGGAAAATTAAGGTAAGGTATGCATTAGATTAAATTAGGGAAATTTAATATTTAGAAATGAAAAATGCAAAATAAATCCCTGATGAAATTTTATCAAAAAAATGAGGACCAGAGTTTTTTTTTCCGAATTATGTAGAAAAGATACTCAGAAAATTTAATGATTTTTTTATGAGTGTAGACAAATTGTGTAGATTTTGTATAATGATGATTATCATTATAATTATGATTAATGATGGTGGAACCGTGGAACATTAAGTTAACAGAGAAATTTACATTTACTGATACTCTACTGTTAAATGTTGGTAATTAGTTTATTGGCAGTACTGGGTCAGTAACTATAAGCTGAGTTGTTTCAAAAATTCCAATATTTAGAAAAATCAAAAATTCAAAATATTTAGGTAATTGCAATGAATATTTTTCCGATGATATGTTTAATTTACTTTACAAAAATTATTTCGAAACTAATTTGAACAATTTCCAACAAACTAATTACATATTAGATTTTGAATTTATCATCAAAAATTACGTCTTTTCCAATTTAGTAAATGTTGCATTTTATCCTTTAATTACACAAAAAATTATTAGAAAATTTTTGAAAAACATTAAAAGGATTTATTTCACAACTATAAAATTTATAAATTATTTTTCGATATTTATAATACTGAAAAATAATAATAATTAAATATATATTTTAAATCGTATTTGGCTAATGTCCAAATATAATAAAATTATCATAATATTTTTTTTTTGTGAAATTATCGAAAAAACATCACCCAAAAAAACCAAGGACAAATTTATTTTGGAAAAAAAAAATAATATAAAAATTATTTTTCACTATTTTAAAATTTTCTGGCGCAAAACTTGCATTTAAATAATCACGAAAAGAATATTCAAATGTAATTTTAAAAATAAAGTGTACTAAATAAGGACACAAATTTGTGCCAATCTTGATAAATAAGTAAAGTAAAACTTTGTTTCGAAAATTATTTTATAGCATTACAGAAATATTGTAATAAGCTTAGTTGATAGTGTTAAGTGAACTAAATTATTACAATTTTAAAAGCACGAAATATCTGATAATTTAGTTTTTATTTTAGTTTATTTAGCCTTGATTATTTTCTTGTAATTGGAGCAAGTACAGCAACATAAATAAATTTATCTGCTCTGGATTGAATGGAAAAACTATGCAAGTGAAGAACAACTGAAGATTAGATTGAATCATTGTTTTACACCGAGTATAAGGGCCTTGTAATTCAGATATAGTTGAATCATTACATTACATTACCAGGGCATCACATATTTCTCCAAAAATCAGGAAAGAGTCCGCATTTCTGAAATTACCGAAATTTGCATTTCTCAGTCCTATAAAATTTATTGAAAGAAGCTTGAGAAATCCAAGCCCAGATGCTTGAGAAGTCTAAATGTAAAAAAAAAAACGACCGACAACAATCTAGTTTTCATCATCCTTAATATTAGTATGACTCTGAGCTCCTCCGTTGTTTAAGTTAATTGTAACTTTACAGACAGAATTTATTTATGAAAACAAATTATCATATGACCTTTACCTCTTCACTTGCAGATTAAAAATAAATCCCCGAATTCCTGAATATCACTCTGTTTTTAATGACATACAAAAATTTGCACATTATTTTTATTTTTTGTTTCCCAAAAAAGGACAATAAAAAAATATGAAAATAATCATTATACAACATGCAATGAACAAAATTTATTCCTTGACCTACCTTTTTCTCCATTTCGAGTACATATACAAACAATAATAATAATATAGCATAAGTCCATCAGAGTTTTGTGTATACTTTAAATAATATTAAATATAAATAAAAAAAATTATTTGTTTTTCCCATCAAAATGTAATTTATAAGTACTATATATAATATATTTTTCCCATCTATAATATAAACCGATACCATACCAATAGTAGAAGACTGAAAATTAAATGCCAACAAAATATTATAATGCAATATGAGAAAATACCATTAAAAATGACCTTTTTTTGTGTACTTATATAATTTTCCATATCCTTTACTCTCCTATCTATATGTATATAAAAAAGCCAGGAAATTAGATCATAATATTTAATATTTATGTAAACTTAATAATAACCCTCCTCTTTTTCTTTTTTTTTTAACAATTTTTGTTTGCTGTGAGTGGGTAAAAAATGTGATGGGTTCTTATGTCTAACATAAAAGAAATAGAATAATTTTACACGATTCGTTGATAAGGGGTTGAAAAATGTATTTTTACCTTTTTCCTTCCTGGACAAAATAGAATGGTTATTTTTACACGTCATTAGAGACATGGGTTTTTTTTTTTTTTTGTAATATAAATTTCAGTGTTTGAACACTCATTTTGTGGGTGAAATTGTTAAGTAATATGTTTTTATAAATAACTAATTATATTATTATTATTATTATTACAATGAGGGACGAAATTTTTCTTTTACTATGAAAATTTTATGGAAAATTAAGTAAAATATTTAATTAATGCGATAGAAATTAAATATAGCTGGAAAAGATGAATTTTATGTGTAGGAGTTTGAGATAATTATTATTGAAAAGATTAAATGGAGTTAATTATATGATTTAAAAAATAAACTAAGTACATTAGGATAAAGTTAGTCCTAGCTGAGATGTTGTTTTAGTCTGTCCGGCATATTAATGTTAAATTACAACGGGCGCGCGACTGCCAATCACATACCACAGTTGGTACTGGCCGAAACCACTAAAATTTTCATAACTGATGAGCATTAGTCAAGTGGTTTTAGAGCTTTCATAAGTTGTGATATGTTTCTTACAGTTTTTTTGTAATGTTGCATGTGAAACGTGCTCAAGAATAAGTGAGACCTATGATGTGTAAAAGTTCCCCGCAACCAGCAGACATTGACATAACAGATACAGTTTCACATTGTCCTTCTTTTGTCAAATTACAAAATGTACAATGCATATTTCTCTACTAATTGATTTCCTTCATCAGCATATAATTTTTTTTTACATTACTCATCTTGCGTATATGTATATATGTATCTCTAATATACCACCCTTATAAAATGGGTCAAAATATCAAGTATATCATTAATTGCTATTCTGTTCCGCAACCTGCAGTATTGAAAAATTGCATTTTGTATATTTCCTACGTAAGCGACGAGCCAAATACGACAAAGAGGATTTTATAAAAAAAAGTGAAATAATAAAAGAATTAAAACTCATATATCGATTAATTAAATGGCAGCCTTTCGTATTAATTTCAATTTTGCTATTAATAATTTAGGTCAATTGAAAAAATGGTAAATTAAATTCTAAAGCTAAAAATAATCAATATACAATCATATACGTGTATATGTAAAATGACTTTTTTTTTAAATGCACTTAATTTATTTTTTTTTTTGCTTATTCGGAGGACACAAAAGTCTCTTTTTTTTTGGTGAAGCACTTTTTTAAAATTGAGTTCTTTTTGATTTTAGAAAATACATTTTAAAAATCAATTAAGCGAATTTATTAGATTGGATTTGTTTTTTAAATAAAATTAAAGGAAAATGGAGGCTTAATTATAAAAAAGGGTTTTTTTTAATAAAAGCTGAATGTAATTTTTATCTATGAAAAAAGTTTTTAGTCCTATATATAGTAATTCAATCCAGTAGCATATGCATTTTGATTAAAATTGATTTTGTCACAAGAAAAGAATATTATTGGAAAAATATTCATCAAAAAAAAAACCACAGCACATATCGTCCATATAAATTTAGTGGTTTGACCTTTTTATCTAGTGTCTTTATAATGCTTTGAATTGGTGGAAGAAAATGCTCAAGGTTACCCCAAATAAATGATCAGATCATAGGAATATATATGGATGATTGAGATACATCTGATAATATTACGAATAGCTGGAGAATCTGTGAAGTTGGCTGATGTCAGTAATGTGTTTAAGGCGGAGATTTCAGCGATGACTCATCTAAACTGCAGCTGAACTGACAATTTTGGCAGTCACCTATTATTTAGAAACTTTATCGCCTCAGCCTGGCTATGATATGGTGTGTATGTTTCTGAAACATGTATCGGAATATTTGACATGTATTGAAAAGGACATGTAGAAATAAAATGGATCGCGACTCAATATTGTCGAGCCGAGCCAACTATACTGAGTCGGAAAAGAAATGGAGTACATTATAGATAAAATCAGAAAGATCCAAATATTGAACTAGAATAATGATACGAATTGGCTTATGATACGAATTCGTACAGAATGCTATCTATGAGGAAAGTTATAAAAGGCGTTGATCCACGGTGCCTGACAATAGCAGAGGCTATCAGTATATTGCAACAATTAAGGTTTGCCTATTTATAAGTATAATCATACTAGACCGTACAATTTTTTGAACTTGACGAATTATCACATACTTCATAAATGAAAACCGTATTGTTTAATAGGAAAATTTAATTGAATGCAAACAAGTATAAAAAAGCCGCATATAGTCAAGTTTTCAGCAGTGGCCTAGTATTACAACAGTTGCCTAGAGTGGGTTAGTGAGTAGTGTACCTTGCTGCGGTACATGAGGTTGTTAGTGAGTAGTGCGGTGGCTTAGTGAGTAGTGTACCTTGCTGCGGTACATGAGGTTGTTTTATTATCATTCAATTCCCGGCCGAGGTATCGATGTCATTTTAAGTTGACTCAACGTTATAAATGTGTACCGGTAATCAAATAAGCAGCAATGTAAATTTTAAGACTGGGAAGAATGTTACCGTTCAAGTCCAATTGCTGATAACAATTGACTCACTACAAGCCATTATGTTACTGCAAAAAGTAGTTTCTCCGCTACCAGAGTAATCTATGGTTCGGAATCTATAAAAAATTAATAAGTCCTAAAATGAAAGCTTCTGAGGTAGGAATAGTCCCATATTGGTCTGATCAGCCAAAAGGAAATGTGTTACATGTACTGCAGTTTTTCTATGTTAAATTTGAGAAGACTTTCCTGGGGAAGCGATCTAGAAGCAAATCTCTTACACGGAACCTAACATGAAAAAAGGAAACAGTGATGGAAACGAGCTTTCATGCCTCCATTTCCGAGGATGGCTTCTATCACGCAAGGAGGAAGCCTTCCATTTCCCGTTGCTAGCTAACTAAGTACTTATTATGCGGATTAACTTAGAACTAACTTGTAAGCAATACTAAAATTAGAAAAATCAAAAAATTGATTCAACAATTGTTTTTTATATCTAACAATTTGGAATGTGTAATGGGAAATGGGACTGTTACAGACCTGTACAATTCCTTGAAAATAATTATTAATTTAATCTATAATAAATAACATATGAATAATATTGCAATCTAACAAAAAAAAAAATACAGCAAAAACAAAAAACCAAAAACCTTTATACTTGTACGATTATATACATGAAGAAATTCTCTGACACGTGTCACTCTCCAAACAAAATGTTTTACTATTATGCTTATATAATGTAAAATTTCACTTTATAACCCCAAAATTTAAATAAAAAAGCGTCAATCAAAAAAGCATTTTTGTTAAAATGTAAAAGCAATTGAATAAATTTACATGACAATTTTACAAAAATAAAAAAAAAAATCTGTTCAACTATTTTGTTAAAGATAAAAATTGAAAGCAAAAGATGACAATATTATGATTAATTTAATTTAATTTAATTTTTTTTTTAGTAATTACAAATTGATTAGTAACAAATTATGATGAATATGGAACGCAATTTTATACATTAATAAATTGTTAAGTTTTTTTATTTTTATTTCGAAAAAATATTTGATTTCTTACAATTTATAATTCCGCAACAATAATGATAATAATCCTTACACAGCTGCATTTATTTTATTTGATATTTAAAAATATCCTTTTTTGTTCGTTTTCTTTTCGTTTATTAATCCTTTAAGAAAAAAAAAATCCTGTTTATTTATATTTTTTTTTTTGCGCAGTTATCCGAATTTCACTTTTTCCTTTACACTTTCGAATTTCATACAAAAAAAAAATTTAAATTTTTTTTTAATATGCAATAATAAAAATGAAATTAAATTGAATTTTCTCAACTACGCAATTAAATTTATTTCAAAAAAACAAAAAAATTCACTTACTTATACAATTTTGATTTTTCTTTTTTTCACTTTTATTGCATATGCATGTATGTTTGTGTGTGTGTGTGTGAATATTTTTGTTTAGATTATATAATAATTTAAATTATAAAATTTATTGTGTAATTGTATAGGAAAAAAAAAATATATAATATGTAATTTTAATTCAAGGTTAAAAATGACATGCAGGCATATTTTTTTTTTATTATTTCTGTTTTTGTCTGAATAATATACATGTAAAATGAATTGGTTAGAAAGGGATAGATGCAATCTTATTGCAATTTAAATTTTTAAATAGAACTAAAAAGAATGATAAAATAGTATAGTTTATATATATTATATATCCTTTATTTTCTAATTGTGTGACGTATCCTTTTCGCGCGCGACAATCTACCTGGGTAGGTAGGGAAATTTTAATTTTGACATTTACTCGAAATTATGTTTTAATATTTTTTTTTACACTATTTATTTTTATTTATCAATTTTTTTTTTTAAACACTTTTGATTTTATTTTTTAATATTTTCACTTTAATTTTTTAATTTTTTTGAAATTTCCAATATTTTTAATTAATTAATTTTTTAACACGTTGTTTTTTTTTTTTTTTTTTATTAATTTTTCACTAAAATTTTAAAAATAAAGTAAACATAAAAAAAAAATTGTATAAATCAAAATTTTTGTTAATTTAATTTATCAAAACTGACACTATAAAAATTCTTTATTTGTTTTTTCTTAATTTACAAATTATTATTTTAAAAAAAACACACTTTTAATATTTTAATCTTTTTTTTAAATATTTATTAATTGTCACTTAAACCGACTGTGAGCGACGAATACAAAATGCGCACTAACAAATCATACAAAAAATAAGAATTTTTATAAATTTCCATATCGAAAGCGAAAATGTTTTAATAAAAATCATATAAAAAAAAAAAATTATATACATATAAAAATTATATATATATATATTTTTATGTTCGTGATTGTTCTCGATTCTCGTGTGTATAAAAATCTCAAAAAATTCCCATGCTTTTAAAAGAATATAAAAATTCTCTCACTTATATTACTTTAATACAATTTTTTTTTTTAGTGTTGGATTTGGACAAATTTTTTCTATATAAGTAAATAGTAGATCAAGAAAGTTGTGTAACCTACACATATGCAATGACATTAAATTTTTTTTCCAGAGAATCCGAGAAATATATAGAAACACAAACTTTCAGTATAAAAATGACAGAAATTATGGGTAAATTTTTGGTATACGTGATAATCTAGCAAGAATTTTGTATTTTGAATGTATTTGTTTTATTTGAGAGAGGAATTTTTTTTTCCGTGTAGGTATATAATAAAAGGAAGTTTATCATATTTAGGTTCTTCCTAACCTTAAAAGTGGGTTTTATTATTTATTTTTTTGGTTGGAATTGGAAAGATAACATAATTTCTTATCGGTTTTTTTTTTTAACTTAGTTTCTTATGCTTTTAAGCTATAAATGTAATTTAATGCATTTGAAAGTTCACGTCAATAAAGGGACAATCTTGCCATGACATTGTGATTAAAATAATTGATCTGTAGACGAAACAAAATCATATTTAAGTGAAATATAGGAAATGACATTTTATAGTTTTAATATAGAATAACGAGTATTTCTAATGAGACTACAACGACAACCAAGGCTAAAATAGTGCTGATGTCATGAAAGTTTCTTCAGTTTGAAAAGAACGATTAATTCAGGAGAGACTATATTACAAATCTTCTAAAATAAGTCTTTAAAATAGAATTTGTAGAAACAATAATAAAAGTAGTCCTAGCCCTAATATCAACCGTTTGACATTAAAGAAGAACCTGTAATGATTATAAATTATAGAAATAAAAGGATTTGCTTTAATAGAAAATTTGAACTACATCCCAAAAAAAATTATTTCTAAGGATCATAAAATTGTGGTACACTCATACCATCGACAAAATCTTCAATTTCAATATGTATTCTCCACAAATGACCCAGTAATCAATTTTCTTTACTAAAAATTTCAGACTCAACATTTTTCGATCAAAATTCTTTAATCTCCAAGTGTAAACTTTTTTCATATTTTGCACTTTTCAAGTGGGTTCTCTTACTATATGTGAAAAAAAAATTGGATAAATTTTTTTTTAACAACACTATAAAATGGAAAAGAATATTAAGCTTTTAATTAGTAACTTATTGAAAGAAGTAGATTCATAATTTTAAATTGGCAAAAATATTGTTTTAAAATTTTTGTAATTGTACATCGCTCAGTTTACAATTTTACGTCAATTTTCTCCAAAATATTATGAACAATTTTAACAATCTTTAAACTAGAAAACAAGTCGGCATTTTGCAATTTAATGTGTTGAACTTTTCTTTTAAAGCTTTTCCGAGAAATAAAATTATTAATTTTCTATGTATAAGAAAATGTCTACACTCCCTCATATACATTTACACAAACTCACACACATTTATCCCAAAAAAAATTTCATTACATTACCGGCATTTTTAAATCAAAGAAAAACTGTTGGCATCTGGTTTTTCTTTTCATTTTTACGCACACACAAAAACGCAATTTTTACTTTATGAAAAAAAAAAAATTATTCATTTGGCTTGACGTCATATTAAATATCCTTGTTAGTAGTTGTTTAACACATTGTGAGAAGATAAAAAGGATATAAAAGTTCAATTACAACAAACAAAAAAACAAAACGTTGAAAAAATATTTCATAACTTGTGGGTGATGTGAAGGGCGTGAAATTTGATAATATTATTGTGTAGAAAATAAAAAAATTGGATTAAAAATAAATATTGGATAAGGATAATAAATGATTCTGTAGCGGAAAAATTCGGTTTAAACAAGTTAGAAATTGGATTATTGCTAGAGAGACTGAAAAAGTCATCTACTACTAAGTAATTTATATTTTATGCGACAAAATATTATGTTCACTTCAATTTCATTTCTATGGTTGGTTGGTTGGTTGGTTAGATAGGGGGGATTGGAGCGGCCAATCCACATACCTTGACCCTATGGTCCGTTGTACCCCCTTACGAAACGTTCCTCAGAAGATTCAGCACGATTCGTGCCATCATACTTCTTTAATAAATTTTACCAGCGTAGCAGGTTTATCTTTGGCTATAATACTTAAATTTTCATTCAATTTCTATACTAACAACGTTACATATAGTTTCGCTACTCAGTTCAGTAATTTACTTATTATACTCTCGAAAGTTTAATAATGTGATTACCATCAAACGTTACAACCCATAAAATTTAATTAAATTTATTTCAATGTACTTACTTTGTGTTGGTCAGGAATTATAATTAGGATAATAAATTCCATAATAAATTAAAATTACCAAAAAAGGATATTCATACAATTCACTTACCTGAAAATGAAAAAGAATATATAGTTTTTATAATAAAATTTGAAAATTATATAAATATTTATTGTAGTATTTAAAACTAATTGATATTTTAATAAGTTAAAAAATTTATGGAAATACTAATTGTAAACTAATGAAATTTAAATGTAATTTATTTGGGGAATTTTTTTCTCGAAAAGTTTTAAGAAAATTAAGTAATATATTAAATAAATTTTAAATATTCCATCGAAATTATATTTAATGAAATTGTTTTCAAGAAAATATGCCAATTAAAGTTTTATATAGTTTATAAACTATATAATTTATATAGTTATAAATTTGAAAAGTAAATCTCTAAATTATATATATTTAGTGACAGACAGAGCGAATTTAATGATTACTTTGCCATCAAAAACAGAAATTCTTTTTAAACACCCAGAACATTTTGTTGCAATCTTTAAAAACATATTTAGAAACCAAGTTGTTTTTCATGACTAAAAAGGGTAAATTCTTTTGGGAAACATTTTAAACATATAAATCATTTTATTCGAAAAAAAATCTACTAAAACTCTTTCCAAAACGTTTATATTTCCTTTAAACTTTTAACAGTGAGAAAAAGTCTATTTCCTTATTATTCTCATTAAAATATTTCGTAATTCCCAGTTTGGCATTTATCAAGATATTTAAATTTACTTGAAGTTTGTTAAAGTGTCCTTAAATTACTGGAGCAACTACACTGACAAACGTAAGTGTTGTGACAACTTACAAATATACAGTAAACGAAATAATTCAAAATTTATCAAAATGCATTTATAGTATTTTAGTCCTGCTACTCATTTTAATGGTTATTATGTCAAAATTGGATAAATGAACAGGTGGTGAAAAACGATGTCAACAGTGGGGAACTTAGGACAAAATTTTGACTAACAACCTTACTAGCAGGATGTAAATGATATGGGAGTAACTACAACAGCCTTGAAGAACATTGTCTTGGGGATTAAAGGACTATAAAAAAATAAATTTTATGTACCAAATATTCAACTTTAGAGAGAAACGAGTAAATAATTTGAAGCGTATATATATTGACCATTAACGGAGCACCAAAAATACATAACTGGTCCAATGTGTCTGCTCCTTAAATTGTAAATATTTCTTTTACAAAATTCCAAAAAAACTATAGTCAATAATTTATGATTATTATTATTGTCATCATCAATATTCAATTTACCCAAAAATGTTCTTTATTTTCTCAATTAAAATTTTTTTTTTTTTTATTCGGATAAGATTTTTTTACATAAAGCAATAAGCCTTATCACTTTATTTAGGTTTTTTTACATCAAGTCCATACCCATCAATACACCATCTAACTCTAACCTTCTCTCTACCACAAAATAAAAATATCTCTACATAATAATAATAATAATGATAATCTGAAGGACTATTCTTGTTTTTTTTTTATATAAGAAATTTTTCTAAATTGAATAGCACTTTGTGGTTGTTGTTGCTTTTTTTTTTTACTTCACTCTCTCGTTTAATATTAAATTCAAAATGAAATTGTATTGTCCTCAAGGGAGTCATTGCTATAATCTACTATACCATTCCACTCCATTGGGACAAATATGTATATATAAGTAAGTGCACCTTATTTAAGAACCAACCACCCTACTAATAATTTATAATAACAACAAAAAATTCACTTTTTTTTTTTTTTTTTTTGAGAATCCTAACAAGTGAGGCGCATGTTCGTTAAATCGATGATCAACAACGATAGAATTTTTTTTTTTCATTTCATATTTTTTTCGAAGAAAAAAAAAATCCGAATAATTCCGAAGGGATTTCGTTTAAGGAGGCATAAAAAAAAATATACTTTTGATTTAAAACTGATAAAGAAAAAGGTATATGAAAAATATTTTAAATTTTCAAGGTGGTACCGTGAAGCCTAGAATCTAAAATTAATATTTAAGTGAAAATAATATATTTGATTCTTGTTAAGGTAAATTACGGAAGACGAACAAAAGCTAAAAGGATAATTTATTTCAATGTAAAAAACAGGAATAGTCAGTATTGAAAAAAGTATACAGGCATAAATTGCAAATTTTTTTTATAAATTTATAGAAAATTAAATCGATATTTTCAGGGAACATTAAAGTTTTATAAAAAGATTTTTTTAAATTTTCATTCATTTTTAATCGATACTTTTTGATATCATGGAGGCATAATTTAAATAGTGAATATTGAATTATATTGAAACATTCTATTTAAATTTTAGGGAAAAATTTATAGTTTTTACTTAAAATATTACTAACAACAAGCGAGAACAGAGTGACTCAAGTGCATGAGCTCATGAGTTCCAATTCTCAAGAAATCGATTTCGTTATAAGTCGTCTCAGCTTTAAGAACTGGGTAAATGTAATAAGATATTCAGCAATATATATATGTATTTTGAAACTGAAATGCTAGTGGTCGAGTAGAATTTCTGACAACCACAATTCTAAAAGTCATTGTTGCAATTCTTCGCTGCAAGTATACTTTAATTATAGTAGGAATTATTTGTAATTGCAACCGAATGTTTAATTCGGTTTTAAGCTATCAAATCCGAAACTTTATGTATCAAAAAATTCAAAAATTCAGATACGTTCACGTCCCTTCGATAAATTTTAAGAAATCATAATTTTTCTTCAATATTCAATATTAATTTAAATTAAATTGAAATTCTAATATCCTACACTTCACTTATTTCTCTTCCTAGTCTCCATTTAGTAGCACAATTTTCAAAGTGTTAATCAATTTTACACTATTTTTAAATTGAGACATTTTATTTCAAAAACAAAAGTATAAAAAAGTGTGACGACAGATACAATTCATTATTAAAACTATGTTTATATACATAAAAAAAAAATTTTAAAACATATTTTATTGCATCAGTCACGAACCACTTAAAATTGCGATATATCATTTTACACCTCAAAGCGGAATATAATTCTTATACCATGCACAAGAGAACAACACAACACATCATCAGATAGATATAAATTTTTGGCTCATTTGCTTAGCTCGACAAGAACATAAAAGTATACATACATATGTATAACAATAATTAGCATAAACTTGAACTCTTTCATTATAATCTGATATACATGTACATATATTAACCGAAAACTTGTGCGGAAATTTTTTATATACCATCTTAAAAGATAGTTAATTATAGTAGGAATCCTTTGTATGCTGCTAAAAAAAAAAAGGAGTACATCATTTATACAAAAAAAAGGGGGAGCAATATTTTATTATTAACTTATGATAATTATTTGTTAGAAAGTATGTGTGTGTGTGATTTTTTATCATGCATATTAAATAAAAATGCGGAAGAATTGCATATTTTAAGTATAATTAAATTTAATATGTTAAAAAAAAAATATGGTTTGTATAATTTTTTTTTATTATGAAATCATATTTTATGGTATAATTAAATTGTCTTAAATTTAAAGTGGTGGACATGTAAATAAAGTGATGAAATTATATTGTGTATAGAGGGTAAAGAGGAAAAAGAAATGATTAAATAAAATTAATTGATTTTCACGCTTACAATCATTTATCTTTTAAAATTACTAAATAATTATAAAATGGACTTTTAACAACGAAAGGTGAAATTATGTTTTATGGCAACAAGATAGTCAAAGTAATTAATTTTTACCAATAAATAATGATTTTTTAAGCATCGTATTTTGGGCAAATTCTTTATCCACAATTTTGTAATTGCTGTAGAATTTTGCAAAAAGACTTGGTATAAGTAAGATTTTCCCTAGACACTTGACAAATTATTCAATTGACTATCTCATTGTACCAGTGGTCTCTTATAGGAAATTCTTCCTTACCAGTTCCTTCACCATAATTGTAATGATAGCAGCCATTAACATATTTGACTTTTTACTAAAATTTTCATCACAATCATGGACAAAATTAATACGATAAGAAACAACTTTCTATTATATGAATTCATTGAATAATCAATCATATTTTACTTCTTTACATTTTTTAAAATATTGATTTCAAATTATGGAAAACATTTTCATAAATTTAAGACAGAGAAAAACTGACCTGAATTTATTATATACGTAAAGTATTTTTTTTAGCCAAAATTTGAACCATTTAGTAGTTTAACCCCTTAAATTTTACTTATCCATTTAAAGTTTTCACATTTCACCTCACCTATTTATTAGACCCACACAATAAAGTAATTTTGAAATTTATTTGACATAATATATGAAATATAGTGGTTTTTCACCATTTAAACTTTAATTCTTAACCGATGTACGTGCCTGTGTGCTATACTTTATGTGTTTCACTTCCTATCAGCAATCGAGAAAATTATAAACAGGTCATAACATAAACATAACGATAATAAAGAAATACATATAAATTTATATATTTTATTTTTCATATCAGACAAGAAATTTCATATACAAATATGTACATATATATATGTATACATAAAGTTCTCACATATCCGGTAATTTGTGCTAATTAGACATTTGAAACTTCAAATTTTATTTTGAAAAAGAAAAATTATATTTTATGATAAAAATTCAATTTAAAAATAAAATACGAAAAATGGAAAATTTTAAGATAAAAGAAAAATGCAATGTTTTGAAAATCGAAATTTACAATAAGTTTTCATTTATTAAATTTTACAATATTGTAAAAATTATAATAATTAATTCAATCAGAAATTTTGTAAAATAAACTTCGTCTACCATCAAAGTGCATCCTTTCATTACTATAATTTTCACATGCTAATATGGAGCACGTCCTTAAATTCAATTAATTTAAAAGCAATCAAGCTTAACAAATTCCTAAAAATTAGAAAAATATATTTAATCTCATTATTAATGATAAAAGACTAATCGTCTAAGGATAAATTAATTATAATATTTTTCAATTAATCAATTTTCGAACATAATTGTGAAGTGAATTATACTTCTGAAATATTATCAAGGTGCTAAAAATAATAAATCTTATTGATGTCAATTGGACGATACAAATTAATTGAATATATAAATTTATAATTTCCTGCATTAAAAGGATAATTAAAATATTATTTAAAGCAATTTATTAATATTTAATTAAATTATAAAAAATAAATAAATCAGTCAAGTGGTATTATACATATACCAAATATTTCAGTTCATAATTAATTCTGAACTTTGACATTATATAGTCGAAAATTTGTGTTCATTTTTTTATGTTAATGTTGATTTATTTTATATTCAATTATTTAAATGAACTTGTTAACAAAGAGATTTAACATATTTGAATATTACGAAAAGCATTTAATAATTAATATAGGATTAATAAGTGATAGAGATTGAGTGATGAATTAAATTGTAATAATTTGATATCATTTTTGTTTTTAGGGTTTGAAGGAAAATTGTTGGAAAAGGTAATTAATAATTGACGGTAATTTATATTTGAACGGAAATTGTTGGACAAGTAAGAAATTTAAAAAATATACGTACACAATATGCTTTTTTCAATAATGGTGATATACTCGTGTTAAGTGGTAGATCTACATCTATGGGGGATCTTTATAACCTGATAGTGCTATGTGTAATAGACTCCGTTTTTGATTGAAATTCAACTTTAAATTATTTATCAAAATAATGGCAAATTGGTGCAAAGAAAATTACTAATTGACACCAAATTATTGACAACACCGATTACTCTAATTCAAGCACTAGAATGAGAGGTATAATATTGTCTACAATTCATATCATATTTCCCATTTCTGTGAACAAAGCAAAATAATTCTGATCCCTTTACAGATTATACAATTTTGAAAATAAAACTATTTATCTCTAAATATTTCGTATACTGAATCTTTAATGAAAAACTATTAATGATATTATAAAATAAACAAAATATAAATTATAAAAATTTATAGTAATTAAAAATTCGTATAAATAATATTTATAAATTCCATTTAAAGCTCATAAAATTGAAAGAATTTAAAAACCAAAATAACAAAAATTATGAAAAGCAAAAACCAAATTGTCAATTAGTCATCAGAGATTTCAGGAAATTCATTGGAAATTATTTTTTATATAATATTTTTTTTTTTTTCTGAAATTAAATAAACAGAAAATATTGAATTTATGTATTTTTATTAAATCTGTTTTGAAGGCTAAAAACATACAAAAAAAGGGGAAAAACTCGTGATGATAAGAGAATTGGTTTTTTGTTAATGTCACATTGTGTAATATATAAATGTTTTGAATTCTGAATATCATATTTTTCCCTTTTATTTTTCCAACATTTTGACATATTTGTGGCTGCCTTTTACCAGTTTGTTTTTGTAAAATGTATGATAAGATTTTGTTGTGTTTATAATTTATTTCAATTTTTGTAGAAATATTATTTTTCATTTTTTAGTGCATTAAAAATGCCACAGGATTTATTTGAATTTAGTATTTTTAAGCCTATTATGAGAATATTTCACAGATATAAAAATTGGTAAAAAATTGTTACTTACTTACAATTATGTACATACTTGGTTCAAATTTTCGAAATTATACAACAAAAAATTTTCTTATTATATTTTAGTCTATTCTTGATTTTTTTATTAACCTATTATCGAACTATTTTAGGCAAAATGGTTCGATATTAAACTAATAACAATGGTAATTAATAATTCATTTACATATATATGTGGTTATGCCAGATAATTTATTAACTATGTCAAAGCCAGAGTTTTATTAACATTTTATCGAATTACATATTTAAGGCAAAATGGTTCGATATTAGGCTATAAAGAATTATAATTAAATAATTCAATTATATGTGGTTATTTAATAGAATTTCTATAAATTTTATTTTATTGTGGTCATTGT
This sequence comes from Empis stercorea, assembly GCA_949752835.1. Lineage (NCBI taxonomy): Eukaryota > Metazoa > Arthropoda > Insecta > Diptera > Empididae > Empis > Empis stercorea. The sequence continues at coordinate 7,002,318 of OX457087.1, forward strand.
GGCGTTGATATATTTTATTGTGGCGTTGATTATCGGACTTTGACACAATTACAGTTCGTCAATTTGTAATATAAAATTAAGCGTTCAAATATAAACAAATAAAATTGTATGCCCTTATTACTATAATTGCAAAATTCCAACAAATTTAAGTAATTTTTTGTTTTGCACTGAACCTATTATTGAACGTTTTTATATACAAATACTTCAAATCCAATGAACCACAACATGACTGATTTCAACAAACTTTTTTATTTTAAATATATAATATTTTTTTATTGCCACTTCATTTTTTTTCAATGTGATAATTGAATCATATTATTCACGTTTTTTCTTTTTAGTTGCAATTTTTGTTTATGAATATTTTTATATTTTATAATAATAATAATAATAATATTTTTAATCTGATAATTTTTATTTTTTTTGATTGTTTTACATTAATTTCGTTTATCGTTTCGCTTGGAGCAATAAAAAAATTATTAAAACAGTAAAAAAATTTATATATATATTGTTTATTGGGGCAACAAAAACCAATTAAATTATGAAGAAATGTTAAAGGTTATAAAAAAAATATTTTTTGGAGTTGTCAGAAATATCGTTTAGTTTCCCATTTTAATATAGTTAATTTTAATTTTGTTGGAAATAAATTTAGATCTAGAGAGTATATTTTGCAGTGTGCAAATAAGTCTAGATGCAAAAGTCAAGGCTGATAAATTTAATTTAAGTCTTCAATTTTCAATAAATTTAAATAATTATATAAGAATGTTTCCATAGAAAATTACCATAAAATTTTAATATTATTTGTTCTTAATTGAAATACGAAAAATATTCTGTTAACATTTCAATAATAACGACTGTAAATAACAAAATCTTTGATTCATTATTAGAATTTTTTTGTAAATTATCATAAAGTTTTTTTAGGCGCCAAATAAAAAAAAAAGGTAAAACTTTTTCTGGTTTTTATTTTCAATTTTCTAATTTTTAAAATGTCCTTTTTTTACAAATCAAAAAAAAAAAAGAAATCCGCAAAAATATGGACGGAAAAAATGTTATATAATATAAACATATAACAACCAGGACGACATTTCATGATTATGTATAAATAATTCATGTACCTATTTTACTATACCACCAAAATAAATTTAACATTATTTTTTTTAAATCTGTTGTTAATATTTGAAAAGGATATTATTTCTATTTGTTTATATATTTGCCCATATACGGATATAAAATAATTTAATAAATGATGAAAACGTAAAAGAACTGAAAATATGTCATCACGGATAAATGAAAATTGAATGTCAATGCCAGAGTTGGCAACAACAAACAACAACAACAGCAAAAAAACGATAATAATCTTAATCCTTTTTGTTGTTGGTGTTGTGTGTGAGAGTCAATTTGTAAAACACATATGTACGTAAAATCTACATTTCAATGTGAGCATATATCTATACCATCCAATATGTTTGGAAATATCCTTCATTTTTATCACACACAAAAACAAGGATTCACACAAAATGAAATTTTGTTCAGTATATATATGAGAAGAATATATTTTTTTTTTTGTGTTTTTGTACCCATCAGGATTTTCAAGGATTATTATATATTTTTGAGTAGATTTTGTGGTTAAATCCTTGTGTAATTTCAGTTGTGGTTAAAAATTATTATATGTTTTATTTTTTTTTTTATTTTTTTTATGTATATAGAGAAAAATGGAAGCTTTGTTAAAGTTTAATAATCACAAATGTTTTTTGTTTAGGACCCAAGTTTTACAGGAGAGAAATTTTGTGATATTAAAAGTTAAGCAATAACTAACTAAAAAAAAAAGGAAATCATTTTTTTGGATATACAAAATTGTTGAAAAGCGTTTCTTTTATGTGGAAGAGAGAAAAATAAGGAACCTTTTAATTTCCGTTTTATGTTTATTAAATTATTAATAAATTTATATTTCATTTTTTTTTTTGGAACCACAAAATGTGGTTTTTTTGTTGTGCTTTTTTTTTGGTTATATGATTAAAAATATATGAGGAGACAAAAAATTTTTTTATTTTGGTAAAATTATTTGATATAGAGAAAAATTTTATTTGTACTATATTAAAATTTGAAAGAATTTTTAATTTAAATCAAAAAATTTGGTTTTGTGATAAGAGAAGAATCTTTTTTCTTTTTTTTTTTTTGTGTGGTATTTTAATATAAATACTGAATTTAGGAATATTTGAAGAAAATATTTAATTTTGGTATATATAATAATGAAATATTTGTTTAACAATCTAAGTTAAATAAAAAAAAAATTTCAAATATTTTTTTTTTTGGTTTAATAATAAATTGAAAATTAAAGAGACAAAAATTAAAATTATTCATTTTTTTTTTCTTGTTTAAATATTTTTAGAAAGAAAGAAAATTTTAATTATAATTCATTTTAGATTTTATAGTTAAATTAAATTTGTAGGGGAAATTTAATTAATGAAGATTTGTTGTTATAAAATTTATTTAAGGTATCAAAATTCTGTAAGAAGTTTTGATCATTTTATTATTCAAAAGTTATAATTTTTATATTTAATAAATTCTTCTTGTTGCCGGGGCCGAAAGAAGCAATTAATTGGTTACAAATTATAGTGTAATTTTAGATATTCAAGCTATCATTTTAATTCTAATATAAATATAAATAGTAAGTCAGTAATTGAATTCAACCATTAAAATTTTTCACATTCAAAATTTTAGCAGATGCACTAGAATCTGTAGCGCTCGAGCGTTTGACTGTATATTATTGACTGTCTCTATATATATAAATTTATTTTACTGCGAATTCACTAAATATTTGACGACATTGATGCTTTGGTCTGGAATTGAATTCATGATATCATAAACTACATAGGATAGCAAACCAATCTTGGTTTATGATATCATGAATTCAATTCCAGAAAAATTTCAATGGTTTGAATTCAATTTCCGACAACAATTATTGACTCAGTTCTGAAAGTCATTATACCTTTTGTAATTAGTAGTTTCTGCATTAGAGGATCTTGTTTGGAATCCACATAAAAATTAAGTACTTCAAATAAGTAAATCCTAATTGTAATTCCAACATAATGTGAGAAGGTCCTAAGCTCTAATACATCGGCTTGTTGAGCCCCTTAAAGAAGATATAGAAGAAATAGCCATAGCCAAAAGAAAATCAAATTTAAATGTCCCCGAAACGCAGCGTAGGATATCACTTCCATTTTCCATTCTAACAGACATCGAATCACTATAAAAACCGACTATAAAATACGACAAAGTTTGATTGTTGATTTAAAAACAAAAAATCACACAATAAAAAAAACTTTATTCAAAATTTCAAATATCCCAAAAAAAAATTTAATCTCCAACCAAATTGTAGTCCCTTAAAAAAAAACCCTAAATTTATATTTAAATAATAATCTAAATTCTAAATTCAAATTTCAATGTGGGTGTTTATACCATTAATTAGATGACAAAATACGTGCTTGACTGAGTGTTAAATAAAATTATACATTAAATTATAATTGAAATTTATTATATTTAAATATACAAAAATTTTGTATTTAATAAATTTTCCACTTAAATAATGATTTACACAAATTAATATTTACCACAACAAAAAAAAATTTTTTCATTGTATAATTAAAAGTCAATAACCAAAAGTTCAATATTAATTACGAATAATTTATTAATAATTAATTAAAAAATAATTTTCATTTATTTTCTGGTTGGATTTTCAAATAAAAGTGCAAAAAGGTTGGAAATTTTTTTTTTTTTATTGAATGACAATTTATTATTTTCTAATTAGAATTGTGAAACAATTAGAAGAGAAAGTGAAAGAGTTGGTATATAAAAAATAAATAAATTGGAATAATAAATTTTGTTGAAATTTTTTTTTTTTTTTTATTAAATTTAACCATGAAAATTTTAGTGGAAAAATGATGGTGCGGGGTATTTAAAGTAAATATATATAACCTTTTTTTTATGAGATCAATTAATGATTAATTAGTTATGTAAATAAAGTTTATAATATATGTAGGAGTTAGTTATACATAGTTGAAATGTTTATGGAAAATATTGAGACTAACGTTAAGTGTTTAAATTTTGTTAGAATTTATTAAAATTTTCAGGGATTAGGAAAGTTTTAATATAATGAAAATTTGCAAATTACCAGAGTAAATACGAAAAATTATTTTAAGGTTAAATCAGAATTTTATAAGCCAAATTGTGTTTAAAAGCTGGTATGATATAGGATAGTATAAGAAGGAGTGTTCGCATTCGTCAACACACATAACTGTCGTCTTAGTGGATCCATTGCTTTCCTCTCGTGTTGTCAATTCAATACTGAGCGCTTATCTTATCAAAGATTCTGCGTACCCTTTATGATGCACACCGTTCTCCACAAGGTTTATGTTTTGAAACGATCGACATTCTTATCTTATCAAAAACATCCTGACGCAAGTACTGATACCTAAAGCATGCGAGACTGTCACATTCGTACACTAGATTCTCCAATGGATCTTCTTGCTTTTACAGCTACTACCGCGAAGAATTTTCTGATTTTATCGCTACTATCGATTATTTGCTTTTATAGAATGATTATTAAAAATATTGAAATTGAAACTTCAAAAAATTATGTTAATTTCTGTATCATTTGTATGATTCGGTTAGCTTAGGCTGTAGAAAGAATAGGTTAGGCACTTTTTGCAATTATCTGTCTTTTTGTCAAAAAATGTTTTCCAGACATTTTTTTTCATAAATATCTTTTGACATATTTTATGTAATTTTGTTTCAAATATATTGTAAAAAATAAGAAATATTTCAATTTGAAAAGGTATAATCATTTATAAATAAAGATGGAATATCCTTTAAAGTCCTTGCATACAAAAATGCATTCATTTTTATACCAGACTGAATTGATGTCGAATAAAAATATTTTTTATATAAGTAAAAGTATACATAAATATTTTTGTCTAGGAATTTAGACTATTATAATCCTTTCATCCTTTAGATATTTTTATACATTTACCATAAGGTTAAAAATGCATTGTTGTGACATTTATAGAAAAAAAAGGATATGTATACGACTTTTATGTGTAGGACAGATTTTTTTCCAATGTTTACCTTCAATTTTCTTTTTTTGTTAAAAAGATGAAATTTTATTAGGAATTTTTTCAGGATTCAATTAAATTTTTGAGATGGAAAAGGACGAATTATAAATTTACGAACAAAATGTTAATAATAAATTAATTCAATCCCATTTTTTTTGAATTTCTATATTTTTCACAGCAAAAAAAAAAGGGACACATAATAAAGTTCTGTCCCATTAACAATTAACATGTTTAAGCTTTTTCTACTTTTAAAAATACTCACTCATCCATCAAACTGAATTAATTTTAAAATCAAATAAATTATAATTTGTTCGAAACAAACAAACAAACAAAAAAAAAATCTTCAAGGCTGTTTAAATTCTATCCCATTCCACATCCCACTGACAACCTTTAAATTATACAATTCTTCCCCGTGAACAATTGAACTTTTCAAATAAGAAAATTTTCTAAATATGTACACAATTTTCCTCCCAACAACAACAACAACAACAAAGAAAGAAAAAGTCCTATAAATAAGTTGTATTTTTTTTTGCACCCTCCTCAGAGTAAATTGAATAATAAAGTAGCGAAATAAATGAAAAACCATAAAAATATCCTTAAAGTGAAATATTTTTTTTTTGTAAGAACAAAAAAAAATAAATAATAATAATAATAATAAAAAAAAGGACGAATAGAAAAGCATGTAATTTTTATGTATCTACTTAAAACTTATGTTTACAATTTCTTTATGAGCGACAATAAATTCATAAAAATGTATAAGAAGAGAAAAAAATAATAATATAAAATTCAATGGAATTATTATTGACGCCTAAATATATGCAATCTTATTTTTAAAAAATATATATGGAATAAAAATGAATTTTGTGCTGGTATAAATGGGAAAAATATTATGAAAAAAAGCTTTTCTTTACAATTTTCACTTTATTATAATAATTTTTTTTTTCATTGTTGTCATTCTGTCGGGAGCTTAGAAAAAAAATATTTGTCCTTTTGAGAAAATAGGATTTCATTTTCTATGTAAAAGAAGTAAAAACGAATATTGTTAAAGGATAAAATTATCTTAAAATGTTTGTGTCTGATATTTTTATTATCCTGCCAGTTGAAAAGCAAAATATAATGTCATAATTAGTGAAATAGAAATTATATAAAAAAATAGTCATTTTTTTTTTTGTAAAAAGAAATTTTCGACAAAAAGGATTCGTTTATCGCGTTGTTGCCGGCATTTTTAATATTTTGTAATTTTGGAATTCATTCAAATTGGAGAATTTTTACTTCAATTTCTGTTTGAAGATCTGATTTTCCAGAAACTATTCTAAACATTTAAGGAGTTTTCAGTCATTAACACGAAATAATTCAAAAGTATAAAACTAATTAAGAAAATTTGGTGTTTTTGAATGTTAAAAAGTGGAATTTTCAAAGTAATATTTTTTTAACAAACCTTCTACTTTGTATTATACTAATTTGTTATTCTATACCAAATTGGATAACATTTCCGGGTATAAATGTAAAGCATAGTTTCCAGGTAACAATAATGATATTTGTATAAAAAAATTTATGAAAATATAAAAGAATAGAAAAAATAGCTTTTATTATAGACTAAAATTATGGTAAAATTTTTTAGCTTTTAGTTCATCAAGTAATTTCTAAAGGTCTCGGTTAGTTTTTTTAGAGATAAAAATGATTTAGTAAAAATTTGAAGCCGGATAGAGTTGAATAATTGAGATGAAATTATAGATTAATCATGTAAGTTTCAGGAAGAGTGTAGTAATTGAATTTAACAAAATCAAGATTTCGTTGCGATGGATTTAAGGAGACTATTGCCGAAATTTTTTAATATTGCCCGCAATTTTTACAGAAGTAAATCAATAAATAAATTAATTAAATTTTTTATCCTTAAATTAATTATTACATTTTTATAGTCCTTCGAAAACAATTTTCTGTACCTAGAACAAAATTTTTGACTATTTTACTCTTATCCAAATTTTAAACATGAAAATTTATTCAAAAAAAAAAATATAATATAATCAATTACAACTTAAATTTCAATTTATCTTCCTTCAACGTAAACTTAAATTCAACAAAATTTGTAAAAATAGTTTTGTCCACAAAGAAAAAACTAAAGCAAAAACTTTTACAAAAAATTTTATTGGACTTTTTAAACTTTTTTAACTTAAGTTTTAACTTTTCACAATTTTTTTTTTTTTATTTTTGTGAATTTGAAATGGTGAAAATTTGTAAGAATTTATTCTTCTGCATCCTGTGAAATATTCTTCTTAAGTAGTCTGGGATTTAGGATTATATTAATATATATATATATATATTTTTTCATCCTACTTAATTTTAGTGTCGTTGTTGTCGTCGCGTGGCGAGACTATTTTTCAGGACACAAAAAAAAAAAATATATAGAATTGAAATGAAAATGCAGTAACAGTAAAACTTTTTACAGAGACAAAAAAAAAACAACTTTTTGATATCTTCTGCTTCTTTTTTCCCCGACCGAACTTATCGGGGTTGAACTTATATACAGATTGTTCTTTTTTTGCTAGACTTATTTTTCAAGACCGTCTAGGCCAAATGCCAAGATACTAAAAAAACAAAAAGTTTTTGAAAAATATCAAACTATAAGAAGGAAAATTAACAATTTTCTTTTTCTGCAAAAAAAAAAAATTATTTACAAATTGAAATTTTATAGAAAAGCAAAATTCAACTGGAAAAATTTTATAAGAATTTTTTGGTTTTTTTTTTTTTGTAAAAATTTTTCCTGGTTAACAAAAAATTTTCCTGAACTTTTTAAAAGATGAGAAAAAAATTACTTTAAAATTTTTATTTAATTTGTTTATGCAGAGCCGATAAAGTGGACACGAATGGAAAATTATTTAAATATCGTGGTAAAATTACATTTTTTTTTTAATAGATTTTTATTGGGAAATTTTTGCATAAAAAAATAGATTTAATAATGGAAAAAGTTTTGTGTTAAATCGAAAAATCTGTTACACCCTTTTTATTTATATATATTAATAAACCGCAGTGGCAGTGACCATGGGCTACCGGTGAGTGCACTAAAGTTTTAATATTTTAATCAACTATTTTTTTGTGTCAATAAATTTGTAGTCAGTTTTCTGAAATGTTTGTTTGAATTGATTTGGAAATTAAATAAATTGTGATGGAAAATTTAAACCTTAAAAAGGAGCAATTGTGTTTAACCCAAGGTCGTTGAATGTAGGCCATGTCATATAAGGAAACATTTGATCAGAAATTGGAATATTTCCACAAATTTTTAAATAAATTAAATTAAATTTTATGATTTTTAAAATTATAATTTCCAATATGTTTATTAAATTTAATTTAATAAACTATAGAGAAAATTTGAAAAATTAAATTATTTAACAGAAATTAAATTAATTTTTTAACTATAAAATAGAATCAAGAGGTAAATTTATGTACGTCCATTTTCCAAAAAATGCAAAAATAAATTGATTATAAAATATGGAAATTAAATTTATACCTACATAAAATATTTAATTTAAATTTTAAATATTTTGCAAATAAAAAATATTTATTTATATTAAATTTTTTATTTCAATTAATTTTAAATGAAATTTATTAATTTTTGTGTTATTTAATTAAGTTTTTGGTATTTTTCAAATTATAAATTAATATGAAAAACTATTTTCAATAGCAAAAATGAATTCTTATTTTTTTATATAATTAAATTATTAAAATTAAATCTAGTTGATTGAAATGAGCTTTTGATAAGGTAAGAAAACGAAAAGCCTAAGTAAAACTGAAAAAAAAATACAAGATAGACACAAGTTAAGATGGATTGATGGAGTTGACTAGGATGCTAGAAAAATTTATGATGCAAATTGGAAAACAGCATGTAAAATAAAGACAAACCATGTAGAGGCCCAGATCCTCCCTCGATTAAATTATTATTATTAAAATAAATGAATAATTAACTTCGTTATGATGGAAAAAATATTCAAGATTGATTTTTCTTGGATTTCGAGATAATTTAGGACATAAACGAAAGCCGATAAATATTTAACATAAACGAAAAAAGCCGAGAAATATTTGTAATAAATACAATTTTCAATGTTTTGAACTCTATAAGCTTTTAAATTTTACTTCATTTTATTCGAAACAAAGTTAATTTAAATAAATTTTAAAAGTTGAACATTATAAATTATAGAGTAAGTCGAAAAACCAACTAAAAATTCTAGAACGTGACGAGAAAAAAACTAAATTTGTGATATTTACCAAACATAAAGTTTTGAATTGTTCGAAAAGGATAAAACAACAAGTAAAATATACTTAAAAGTTTAAAATAATATTTATAATAAATGGTTTTGAATTGTTGCTATATGAAATTTTCAAAATTTATTGTACAAAAACCAACATCAAGTTTAGGTAAAAAGTTAGATAACCATCAATCAAATCAAATTATGACTACCAGAAATTAAAAGCTAATCAGAATTCAAATTTTAAATGATATTTTTTTACTATATTTAAAATTCTGGCATTGGTTAATTGATTTAAATATATCAAAAAATCCAAGCTTAGTTTTTATCTCTTAAAAATTAACTTTTTATTCAGATTCGTTACAAAATTCATAGATAATTTCCACGTACACATAAATCCAGTCACTAAGAGTATATATGAAACTAAGCTGAAAATCACTTTTTTTTTAATAATTTTATTGAGTATAAACACACATAAAAATGGAAAACACCTGAAAATGTTTAGTTTAAGCTAAGTATGCTGTTAGTACGCTCTTCAGGCTGGTAAAAATGATAGTAAAAATCGGACAAAATTTTATTAATTATAATAGCTGATTGGGAAGTAGATGGCGGTAATTCCGGTGACTTAACCGAGTAAAAAAAAAATTGTATACCCTAGCTATAGCCTATAAAAATTTGCAGTAAAATTTTACACATTTTTTTATAGCAACGCCACCTGTTTGTCAGATAAAGAACAACTAAATTCTCAATTTTTTTTTGAAGTGCACACTAACAGCATACTTAGCTTTAGGAAAAATGAAAAAACTTTTATATATTTTTGTTTATCCAACTTTCCTCAGTTTTGTACGATGAAAGTGTTGCAAAGGAGTTCTTTCTGCTCTATAAATAGTAAAGCTATATGCCAGCATCAGTAATAGGATTACAAAAAGCTGACCTTTGAAAATATTGTGGTATAATATAATCCGTCTAGTAACACAGTTTAACGTTAAAGTATCGAATAAATGCGGCAAGAAGAAAATAAATGTTGGATTTTTGTTGTTGTTGTTGTAGCTTTTTACTTTAATCATAAAAGCTTTTAATTTTCTTGAGTGGAAAAGAATTTTTATACTATTAACTTCAATCTGATAAAAAAAAAAGTAGGTGTGTGATTGTTGATACAAAAAGGATTTTCATATAAATTTAATGTGTTTTTGATCTTATGAAGCTTAAAATTATTATCAAAAGGATTATACGATCGAAATGAAGGATTTCAGAGTTAATTTGTATAGTGAAAAGTGATATTTATCATACAATCACCTTTCTGATTTCGAGAGTCGATTATTTTTTAAATCTACTTCAAAAATTTATGTTAATACAAAAAATATTCAATAATTATAAAATTTATAGCGACACTATCAAAAAGTAACACAACCTAGCAGCAAAAAAAGCATCGGCAGCAACAGCCAAAAAAGTTTTAAAACAGAACATAGCAGCAAACAGTAGGCAGCAGCAGCAATCTGACAAATAATTTGTAATTAAAATAATAATTTTTTTAGTATGATTTGTCAAAATTATTCATTTCATGTCGGCAGCAAAGCAGCAAATTATAGATTAGGATTGATGAGCACCGAAGCTGCTGCTGCTGCTCGCTGCCATGTTGTGTTACGTATCATTCAAACTGTATTGTTTTTAAAATTTTGGTGCCGTTGCCGATGCTTTTTTTTGCTGCTAGGTTGTGTTACAGCCTTATATCATAATAATTATTTGAATATTTCGAGACTCGACTTGTATTTCAAAAACTACAGAAGGAAAATTCTCAAAATTTCCTGGAATTTTGTAATTTTAAATAAACATTACTTAAATTTTTGCAAATTAAATAAATCATTTACCATATTTTTATTATTTACTTAAAAAATATATCTTTATAATTTTCAATTGAGCACAAAATAATTAATCTTTTTACATTTATACCACATTATAAACGCTAAAATTCACTTAAATAAACTACTATACAAAAGAAAATTTAGAAAAAGATTATATTTCTTTTACCAAATTTTTTTAATCATTTAAATTTTTTATATAATAATATAAATTCATTTAATTAAGTATCAAAAAGCCAATTCAACTTTTATCTACAATCTTTTTTGGCTCAACAAAGATAAAGTTTCTTTTAAAAAAGGATTAAATAAGGAGTAAAAAAAATTGTTATTTTTTTTTTTTTTTACTTTTCACTTCGTTAAAACTTAAGGACTTCCTTATTTATACGGAAAAAACAAAATACGAAAAACTTAGAAGTAGTTATAAAATAGTATTAGAAGATATTTTGCGAAATTATTTCAATTTCTTATTTTTGGTTTTGTATTAGAGTAAAATATTCTTAAGAGATTTTTTATATATTTTTTCACTTCTTATTGAGATAATGTTTTTTTTTTCTGTTCTTACTGAAAAGGATTTTTTTGTTACTATAGTTTTTTTTTTTCCAAAAATATATTTATATAGAGAAAATTTAATTGAAACGCTTGATTGCCAATTTAGAAAAAGTTTCGTAATAAACTTTTTATTTTGTATTTATTTATGGAAGATTTGGTTTTGCCTTTCATCTAGAAAAAATTATTTTTAATAATTTTTCCTGTATCTGGTAATATGGAATCTAGGTTAGGTGAACCATTTTCAACGATTAAAGGCCGTAATTACAGATATGGTTTAGAAATCTTTAAATGTTTAGTAATATACTTAAATGTGTTGGTTCACTTGAAGCAAGTAATTTGGTTGCCTAGGAAATTTCGTGTAAAATTGTCAGACCATAGTTCAGAAACATAAAGGATTCCAAAAGAAGATTATGTCAGGAAGATTCGTATATCAAAGCGAATGTGAAATTTAGTTCCGTTTCGTTTCAGTAGCAATTGGTAATTTCATTGGGAAAATGCGGAAAAATGTCTATTAAACACGAAATTGGTGTAGACCCGAGACATTACAACCTAGGCCCGAGATAATACTTGAACAATCTCTGTTACATTATTGTTCCATAAATTTCTTATTAAATCTATCTCGAATTCAATAAATTTTATCGAAATAAATAATATTGAAAATAGAGAACATAAAAGCAATTTATCGATATTTTTTTCCTTTTTCTTTTTTAATAATTTGTAAAGGAAAAACTAAATTAGAAAAGTAAATTTTATTGACATTATTAATTCTATATACATTTATAGTTGGGTAATAGAATTGAAATAAATTTATTTCACTATTTCCGTATAAAAAGCAGGAAGGATATTTCCGGAAATTAACGTGGTTCTTGATAAAGTGATTAAACAGAAAATCGATTTTGATACCTGATAAGATTGTCGATTGAAATGAAATAAAATAAACGATAAGTAATAGAAGAAACCATGAACGAATGAGCGAACTTTGACATATGTCCTTTAAATTATCCTGGTAATTAATTGACAAACACCTTTTATGAAGTAAAATTATTAATTATGGAAGATTTTAAAATTTAAAGTTTTCTGAATTTTATACTTTAAATTGGAAATTCAAAATTGATGATGAAACAGAAAATTTTCTTTAGTATTTTAAATGAGTTTTTAGACCCAAAAAGTTAAGAGGTTAATTATAAAATATTATAAAACTTCTTCACTTCTTCATATTTCATAATTCTGAGTAATCTCAATAAATAAATTAATTTAATACTAGAGATTGTTTAATCTTTTTACCTTTAAGAAAACTTTTTTCAAAATGAGAAAATTCTCTTGAAGAAAAACTTTTCAGGACTTCTTTGACTTTTTACTAAACTTCTTTGATATTATTTTAGTTTTGTAAATAATTTTTATATTGATGCAAAATTTATAAAGTGAAAAAATTGAAAGAAAGTTCAGAAAACTATAAAACTTTGACTATTATCGTTCCGTTAAAGGATTATTTTACATAATTTTTTATACTTCAATTTGTTTAATTAAAAGTTGATTATATACTTTTTTTCTAATTTTATTCAATCATTTTTATTGCTCACTTTAGTGTCCTTTTAACCAAGATTAAATTGACCATTATATGATTTAATGTTAGAAAAGATCACAGTAAAAAAGACTCGCAACATTGCATTGAAAAATTGCAATTTATTTGAAAATGTCCTTATACAGAAATTTAAAAAACAAATTACACAAGAAAATATACAAATTTTTTTAAAATTTCATTTAAAAACAATTTAATTATTACTGTGGTTATAAAAATTTATATTTTCCTTTCCCAGGAAATGCATATATCCTTTAACAAGTATTTTATATATTACTTATTTTTATATAATATTCTTAAAGTTTTTTAATTCTCTGTAACAAATTTACGTACCACACACCAACGATACAAACAATAATTTACAACGTATAAAGTTTTTTCTTCTAAATTGCATTGTTTTAATGGGTATATATAAATATATAACCGTATAAGGACTTAATTAGGTGTTTCAGATAAACTTTATAAAGCTTTTATTATCCCTAGATACGTATATGAAGCGTATACACCATATATAAGTAAAGTAGTTTAAAGTTTTCATTTATAAAACTCAATTTTCTCTATGTGTGTATACATATAAATAAATTATATAGTTTAGGTGGTAAACCAACAACCATATACTATCGACCAATGAAGCAACAGAAACTTTACAAATTTCGCAACAAAAAAAAACTTAAATAAACATTTAATTAAATTAAATTTTGTTAAAAAAATAAAAAACGGATCGAATTTATAGCATAAATTTAAATTCTAATTTAATCTAATTTAGATAAATAAAATATGTATATATATTTTTTTCCACTTACCACTTAAATCATGATGTGATTGTTGAATATTTGGTGCACAAAATGCACTTTGTGAACCACCAGCACCAGCCATACCCAATGATGTTGATGATGTTGGTCCAGTTAATGATGGTGGTGCCATTTGATTAATTATATTACTACCACTTTGATATCCACCACTTTGTTGATGATGATATTGTTGCATAGGTGAATCACAACGACCAATACCACCACTTGATTGTTGTTGTTGTTGATATTGTTGTGATGACAATTGTGTTGGCTGTGAATAATGATGTTGTTGTTGTTGTTGCTGTGATGATTGTAAATTATGTCCTTGCTGTATACCTGAATGATATTGATATTGTGATGTATCATATGGATGAATAGATGATGGTATTATTGATGGTGGCATTGGTGGTGGTTGTGGTACAGTATAATGTCCAACAATATGTGATGGCATTGATGGTATTGATGCAGGTTGTGGTGGATATGTATTTAATGAAGATTGTTCTGGATGTGATTGTTGTTGCTGTTGTTGTGAATGATGACTTAATGTTGGCGATTGCTGATAAATATTTATAGAAGATTGTGGATTATTTGTTGGCTGATGATGTTGGGTTGATTGTGGTGGTTGCTGTTGTTGTTGTTGTTGTTGCGTTTGAATTGGTTGATTTAAATTGTTTTGTTGTCCTGATGGTAAAATGAAAAATTGGATTAAAAGAAATTTTAAATTAAAAAAGTTGAATGACATTGTTTATATCATCCGACTGGGAATTTCAATTTTTGAAGAGGTGTTAAATTAAGGATAAATAAATATAATAAATGGCACTTACCACCATCAGTATTTCCAGTTGAAGTTGTTGTAGTTGTTGTTGCAGCACCAGGCGGACGCATACTTGATAATGCACCTAATGGTGTATATGATTTTGGTGGATCAATTGAATTTGGTCGTAATACACGTTCTTCTGTAACACTTGATTGTACACGATATTGCATTTTACAATATGCTTCTTGACTTGAACCAGTTGTTGCATTTACATAAACACCAGTTATAGTTACATCTG
This sequence comes from Empis stercorea, assembly GCA_949752835.1. Lineage (NCBI taxonomy): Eukaryota > Metazoa > Arthropoda > Insecta > Diptera > Empididae > Empis > Empis stercorea. Next base: position 7,017,500 of record OX457087.1, read on the forward strand.
TATCTTGTACAATAACAACACTTGATGATGTTGGTCGGCTTTGTGTTATATCTTTTGTATCTTTACCATCTTTTAGATCATCAATTATTGTTATATCTTTTTTAATATTCTCTTTCGATTTTTTCTGTTGTTTAATTGTTGGTTTCTCATCATCAAAACTTTCATAACTTGAACAATCTGAACCTAAATTACGATCTAAATGTCCTTCAAATTCATATGTTGCTGCTACCAATGCACTAGCATTTAAACTAGCCATACGTTTACGTGCTAAGCCTTTTAATGTACTTAAATATTCATCATGTTTAACACGTTTTTTATATTTCTTTAATACCAATTTAGTTTTTTTTGGTTTCTCAATAATTTCTTTTTTAATCTTTTCGTCATCACTTGATTCCGAATTATTATCATCACCACCAGTTGTTGCTGTTGTTTCAGATTTCTTTTTCTTTTGTTTATTTACTTTATCATTTGCCTTTTTAGTTTTTGAATCAATTTTATCCTTTTTAGCATTTGCATCATTTTTATTACCAATTTTTGGTTTTTGTATTTTACGTTTTTTCGTCTTTGGTTTAATATCATCATCTTTTTTATATGAAATATCACTTTCATTAGCACTTTCAAAACTTGAACAATCATTGAAATCCCAATGTTTACCAACACCTCTTAATCCTGGTGCATTACGTAATTCACGTTTTGTTTCAACTTCTTCTTCAGATTTATCACTATCATCATCTGGTTCTTGTAATTCAATTTTCTCTTCTTTTGGTTCAATTTTTTTCGTATCCTTAACTGATGATTTTGTTGTTTTCTTATCTGCAATTTCTTTATCATCTTCTGAACTGCTACATGATTGAATAGTACGAATTTTTGGTATTTGCATTGTTTTCGATAAACCTAATTCATGTGCTGTACGTGATTCATTCTCATATAAACACTGGACTTTTGCTAATGCATTTAATGATGCCATACGATGACGTTTCGGTACAAATACAATTTTCTTTGCATGTTTTCTACGACTGCCATCTGAATCTGAATCTGTTTCACTTACAGATGAATTAAGTTTCTCTTTCTTTTTATTAGCTGCAGTAGATGATTTTTTCTGATTTGTTTTAACATTTTTCTTATCATCTTTCGATTTATTCTCAATTATCGTTGATTTCTTTTCTTTTATTGGTGATTTTTTCTCAATTAATTGAATTGGTTTTTTCATTTCTTCATCTTCGGTAGATTCAATTAATTTTGTTGTTGTTATTGTTAAAGGATCTTGCATAATTTTTAACGGTTTATCATCTTCATCTGAAAATTCTTTACCTTTAACAATTTTTGCAATTGTTTCATTTAATAAATTCATTTTAATATTATCATCACTATCTGATTCAGTTTTAAAATCATATATATCTGGTTCTAATTTTGATTCAATAATATTTATTGGTAATGGATCTGGTATTTGTATTTCTATAATATCTGGTATTTTAACAGGCTGTATAATAATATTACTACAACTTGGTTTAGTAGCATCAATTTTTGTTAAATTTTTATTTGTTGGTGGTGGTGATTTATTTATAGTTTTATTAAATTTAAATGTACTAACATATTTTTTTTGTAATCGTTCACGAACTGTTAAAAGTTTTGGTTTTTTCACTTTTGTATTTTGTACTTTAACAATATCATTTTTATTTTTAATTGGATTTAATTTTGGCAGTGTTTTTAAAGGTGATAATGTTATTGACTGTTTAATTATTATATCCTTATCAATTTTCTTTAAATCCTTTTGTTGTGCGTCTTTTAAATCAATTTTTTCATTTTGTTTAATTTTGTCATCCTTATTTAAATTACAACTAATAATTTTCTTCATTGTTATATTTGATTTTATTATTTTCTTTTTATCATTTAATTTTTCTATATCTTTTTCATTACATTTTCCTTTAGCCTTTAGCTGTTGTTGTTGCTGTTGTTGTTTTGATTTTTTTGGTGAATTTATAATAATATCCTTTGAGCATTTATTATCATTATTTGTGGCAGTTAAATTGATATTTGATAATTGTTTTTCAATATTAATTTTCATATTATCATTGTCATCATTTAAATCTGTTGTGGTTATTGTAGATGATGGTGTTTGCATATCTTTAGGCGTTTCAATTTTTATTATTTCAATAATTGATTTTTTAATTGGTAAAACTTTTTTTACAATCATTTTTTTATTACTTTTGATATTAGTTGATGTTGAAGCGACAGCAGTATTTGATTTTTTTATTATTGTTTTTGTTGAAATTTTTGTTGTTAATTTCTCTTTATTTGTTGTTGGTTTTTTCAAAGTTTTTGGTAAATTTTCATTTAATTTATCTAAATTATCTTCAGTATTTGAAAATTTTTCAATTTCCGATTGATCAGACATTATACCAATTAATTTTTCATTTAATTTTTGTTCGGATTTTTTTATTTTCGGTAATAAAATTAATTTTTCTTTAACATCTTTCTTCAAATTCGAAATTGAAGTTAAATTTTTGATTGGAACAACTTTTTTACCACCTGTAACAGCAGTTTTTTGTTTATCAGTTGTTTTAGAAAATTGTAATTTTTTCATTTTCTGTGATTTTTCATCTTTGGTTAATGTTAATTTGCTATCCGGCGTTAATTGTGGTATGACAATTTGTTGACCAATAGTTTTTGTCAAAATTTCTTTTGATTCCAATTCAATAGATTTTATATCTTTGGTAATTTTTTGTCCTTTAATTACAGTAATATTATCATTATCCTTTTTATTTAAATCATCCATTTTATTTAATTGTAGCAATTTCTTATCATAATTACTATCATCTTTTTTATATATTGTTTTTGTAAATGCTATTGGACCAGCTGATATTTTTGCAGCACGATATTTTGTTTTAACATTTTCCGATATTGAACAATCAACAATAATTTCATCTTTTTTTATGATATCTGTAAAACCAGTTATTTTTATATCTAAATTTTTTAACATTTTATTTAATGCTTTTGATTTTTCATAATTTTCTACTGTAGGAACAGCAGCAGGAGCAGCAGAACCACCAACAGTAGCAGCAGTACCACTGATGGTTGTTGTTGTTGTTGTCGTAACAGTTAATGGACATTTTATATTATCAACATTTAATAATGATTTTTTTGATGATACAATTGGAATTGATTTAGTTGTTGTTGAACAACTTGCTTGTTGATTTTTATTATTTGATATTGTTGATGATTTTGATGTTGTTGCAATTGATTTTTTTGTTAAATCTTTTATATTTTTCTGTTGTGTTGCAGATGGTGTTGTTGTTGTTGTTGTTGTTGTTGATGATTTTAATAATTGTTTTTTAATTAATTTTGTTTTAATTATTTTTGATTTTGTTTTTTGTTTAATTATTTTATTATTATTTGTTTTTATATTGCCATCATTTAAACGTGTTTTCATTTTTTTATTTATAATTTTATTATTTTGCCGACCAGCAGCAGCAGCTGAAGATGATTTATATGTGTTTAATATTTTTGTAGCTTTTTTATGAGCTCCCATAATCCTAGAAAGAGGAAAAAAATGAAATTATTAAATATATATAATTATAATTTATGAAAATTGTAATTTAATTGAAATATATTAAATGGGAAATTTTTATTGCATTTTGCACGTTAAATTTTTTAATTAAAATTAATATTTTTTCCAAAATTTAAATACCTAAACATTTGGAAAAGGATTAATTTGATTTGGGGAAAAATTATTAAATTGAATCGTAAAAAGACCAATTTAATAAATAAAATGATTAATTGGAATTAATAAAGGTCCAATTTGATAAATAAAATGATTAAATTAGTTTGGAAAAGATCAATTTGAAGTGTAAAACGATCAGGTTCTACGGCAACCAGTCGAATTTGATCTAAAAATGGTTTAGAAGACTATTTTCTCGACAACCTCACAGATTATATATATATATACGTGCCCCAAGATTAAACTCTATGCAGGATTCTAGAGAAATCCCAAATCATCAGCCTGTTACAAAATTTAACTATTCATTACCAAAATTTCCCTACCCAGTTAAATATTTCATCTGCCCAAAAAACCTCATTCAAACTCAAAAGCATATAAATAAACGTCCTTGACCTATAAATTTTATATTTCGGAAACCAACCCCAATTATTTACCCAACCATTAAAATCCTTATATATTTTATTATTTAAAGCAAACAAAAAAAACTTTAACAAAAAATTTATTTGGAAAATGAAAAAAAAAAATCTTACATAAAATATTTAAAATAATTTTTGTTGTTTTTTGTTGGTGTTGTTGTGGAATCATTGATGTTTTGTGAAGGTACATTGAAGTATAAAAACTCAATATTGCGGCAATGAATACAATTTTTTTTTATTTTATTTTGATATTTTTTTCGGGTATTATAATATTTCCGTTTCGTTTCAGTTTGCAAAAGGATAATATAAAATGAAATTTTTCCCAAAAGGGATATAATAAATACACACGCATTCAAAGTCATGCATAAAAAAAAAATATTGATATTATTTTTTTATTTTATTTTCTTACTTATTTTTTTTTTGCCAGGACTACATTTTCCGAATTGTTGCTTGACAGAGGTTATATAAATGTAGGTATGTACTCGTATACGTACTTATATTTTAGGTGAAAAGTCTGTTTTAAGTATATATACTTATTCGAATAGGAAAAATTTAGGTAACGATCAACAAATTGAGAATTTTCCATTTAGAGAAAAAGAGGATATTTTATAGAAATGTTGGGTCTATGGGCAATGGGGATTTCACTATCGCGGTATTTTGTCAATTGTGGAACGTAAAAGTGCCGATTAATTACATAAATGTTAATTTTTTTAAAGTCCAGGAGAGCGGAGAAGTGGAATTTTTGATCTAATCCTTTAATCATTAAAAAGATAAAGAATTTGTTAGAAAATTTTGAATTTACTAAAATTACAGCAGTAGAAAACCTCTAATTGTGCCAGATATTTGAGATATAAGATTGGGTTTTAGAAATAAGAACGAACTGAAGAGGAAGGAAGAAGAACTTTAATAAGAAGCAAATTGAGAAGCAAAATAAGTAGAATAAGAGGAAGAAGGAACTGGATAATAAGAAGCAGACGAATGAAGAGCCAAAGAAGAAGGATCAAGTACAAGAAGAAGAAAAAGGCCAAAGATGATTTATAGAAAAATTATTGTAACTAATAAGTATATATCCTGAATTTGGAAATGTTGACGCATCTCTAATATTTTGGAATTATCTTTTATCTGGGATATATAGTCATCTCTGTCTTCCAGCTTCTTCTAGTTTCCAATTAAAATTTTATCATTCAATAATTACTTAAATCAGCGAAACTTCACTCTGGATATCATCATACAAATTCAAATAATTTTTTTTCTGGTCTATAAGTATTGCTCAATTTATTTATTTTTTATTTTTTCTCTCATTTTGTACGGCTTCAAATATTAACCATTGTGTGTGAGGGAGGTATAACCGTATAACTGATGTTATGGAGGATATTCCAATCCAATAATAAAATAAAAAATACACACAAAAAGAAAACAACAACATAAAAATTGAATTGGCACCAGATGGAATTATCCTAACCAAAAAATGTCGATGTTTTATACTTTTGGGGGATGGTTTCATAATACTTGAGCTACATAATATAAATGCCATGTTTTCCTAGCTAATACTGATATATATACTTATATGTGAATTTTTATTTGTATGTTTGTATGTATTATAGCCATCAGGTCTCAAATGTAACCACACGTAACCAAAAACGATTTTTATTTTTTGCCTGTTTTCTATATTGATTGAAACAATTCAGTTCGGGGTAGATGGGATTCGTAAAAGGAAGAAATAATATTTGAATTTAGATTAATAGATTCATAGATATTTATTCAAGTCATTTTTTTTTTTATATTTTAACTCAAATTTCTATATGATGTACACACAATTGAATGCGGTGATTGAGGTGAGATTTTTATTTACACACAAACAACGATTTTTTTTTTTATTGAAGGGATTTTTCTTTTTTCATTTTGTTGTTTTCCATTTTTTTCATTTTACATTTTATTTAAAAATTCATTTGAATGCGGATTTGTTTTTTCCCCCCCGAACACCAAAAAAAGAAAAAAATAAGGTGTATAAGTGGATTTTCAGATATATTTTCCAATTTGTTGTTTTTACTCAGGATATGGATATGTTTGTTTTGGATATAATATTTTACGCAAGGGTATTTAAAATTTTGAATAGAATTTATATTTGTAGGTTTTTTTTTTTTTTTTTTAAATGATTTTCACACTTGAATTGTAAGGGAATTTGTTGTGTTTTTATTTTGGTTATTTTGGTAGAGGAAGGAAAATTGTAATAAAATCTATAATGGGGGGTGGGGGTTCAGAAAGTTCAATCAAAATTTTTCAAGTGAACGTAGATTTTACGTATATATAAGGATTTCAATTTCAAATTGAGTATAATTGACAATGAAGGAAGTTAATTATAAATGTAAATTGAATTTTAAATGAAAAAATTCGTTAGTATAGAGATTTAAACAACAACAAAAAATATTTGAATTGTTTTTCGTCCTGTCCGGAATTTATATGTGTAAATGTAAACTAAAGCAAAGTATATACTGAATTGGATTCAGTTCAGATGATTTAATTAAAGGAACATTTTTTTTTGTGTAAATGTCCTAGTAGGGGAATTTTCAAAGTATCGTAATTGCCAACCATTTTTACAAGATGACAAGTAAATTTAAGACTCCTCCGGAGAAAGTATAATGTCCTTAAGTGACATTTTACTAATCATTTTGTCATATCAAATTTGATTCTTATATTAATTTCTAATAATTTAAAGTCGAAAATGTCGAAATTTTACAACCTTCCTTAATTTTAATATCCTTTTCTAAACAAAATGACAAATTTTCTAAAAAACCATATATTAATTAAAAGAAAATAAATTGGAGGATCCTTTTTTTTAACAAAAAAAAAAAAACTTCTATCTCTTCTTAAATTCCAATTAATACTCTTTTTGATGTTCCTTGTCTCGAAAAGGACATTTTAAAAAAAATTTCTATTCTCAAGGATCAAAAAACAATAAAGATTTTTTTTTTCTTTCTAGCTCTTAAATAATATCCTCATTTTTCGTCCTTAAATAAATTTACCATCAATCAACAACACGAAAAAAAAAATTGTGTCTGTTCTCTTTCTCTGAGATAAGAAATAGAAAATTAAAAATGTCCTTTTATATATATATAGTATAATATTTAATAATTACTTTTAGGCGTGGTTATTATTTTCATCATCATCATCATCATCTACGTCAATGTATTTGAAAAAAAAGGACATTCATATATGTATATGTATATAAAAAAAAATTATGTCAATAATGTCAACAATGATTTTTTTTCTAACCCATATATAAATTTATATATGTACTTATATACGAAAGATTTTTCCGTTTAAATCTATTATTATTGTGAATATAAATTGTTATATTATAATATTGTAAAAGGACTTTATACTTTGTATTTAAAGGATTTTATAAATATTATCCTGATTATATGCAATTTAAAGATTTAATCATCTATTTGATAAAGCAGGAAGAAACAGAAATGTTCATATACTTATACTTACTTAACTTAGTTCAAATGTGGTATATGAATGATGATGCTAACTGGATGAGAGAGGTTGGATTGAACACATTAAAAAAAAGGATAATTGTTGACTTTAATCGTTTAAATATGTATAATAGAATTACTAAATTTGTTTACTGTTTACACATATTTATCATTGAATACTTATGGATTTTTATATAATATGAATTTCTGTACAGAGTATCCCAATGAGACAATTTGTTTATGTCCTTACAATTTTGAATATTTAGAAATATTTATACTATAACTATATAATTCATATTTTTAGGAAATGTCCTTAATATTTTGATGGTCCTTAAATACTAGTGAAATTTTTGATTATTTAAATGAAATGTTGTGTTATTTGATAGTCTATATCTATATCTATACTTACATGGTCGCCTTAAGCATAAATTGTAATATAGTAAAGTTTGTGTAATTTATATTTAAAAATCATGAAATATGATTGATCGCTACGTCAATTTTCAAATAATTAAACTTTTCTAAAAGTGATGACAATTTTTTATAACTTTTAAATAATTTAATCTTATTATTAAGTGAATTGCAAATAAATGCAAATAAATAAAGTAACGTCGTCCTCTTTTATGTTTATATAAATAACAAATTATAATTTAATTTCCTTGCCACTTTGTTAAAATAAAAGGTAAATTAATAGTTTTTTTCGTTGCAAAAATAAAGTAAATTTCACTTTTGAAACTATACAAAAATTTATTTTACTTTTGATAATTATATAACTTTAATGTTACAAACATTGTTTTAAAATTGAATATCCTGTTTTTGTTTTGAAAATATTTATATATTTAATAAGGATGGTTCGGTTGTCTATTTGAAAAGGAAGAATTTATATTTTTCTGTGTGTTTTTTTGTGTGTCCTTGTTTGTATATATAAATGCTCTAATAATATTATAGGCAATTTTAATTTACATAAAAAAAGTCTATTTTAAGATTTTATACTTTTCATTGATTAGAGTCATGATTTCTACGTAGATTTTAAGTATTATACTGAACGTAGAGAGATCATTGCTGGAAAAAAAAGGTCCACAAGAATGTAGAAATGTGATTTTTAAAGGACCTAAAAGTTTTTTTGTTAAATCAATTTTGGGATTTTGATGCAAATTTTAGTTAAATTTAGAAAAATAAAATATCATTAAATATTCTAAAAATTTTGTGGTGTTCTATATATACTCGTAAACTGACAATGCTTTCGTTATAGTATATTAGAATCTACTTGTAGGTGGAATTATTATGAACCACAGCATTACTCCTTAATATCTCAATTACAAAATTACTGTCCTTGGCTTAGAAATATAAATATTGTAATTTTTCTTCCTAAAAACTTCAATTTTTGTGCACAATTGTCATTATTTACCAAAAAAAATTTTTCTGTGCAAAAATTCAAATATAATTTTTTGACTAAATAAAGTCTTTTCCTAAATTTTATATGAATCATAAATGAATTTTGTAAAATAATGAAATACCTCGCCTCCAGAGACAATTTAAAATATGCGAACGATAAATCAAAAAACATTTAAAGCTGGAGGTGGTGGTGATATAACCATAAATTTTAAAAACACTTGTAATATGATATTGTATGAAATTTTATGAAATTTATATTTTAAAAGGTCAATTGCAATGCTTTTACCAATGATTGGAATAATTAAAATAATTTGTTATAAATAATTTCAATAACATATTTATGATTTGTGGTGATAGTTTTACTGAATAAAAATTAACTTTATGATAAATTCATTGAACTGAAATTTCTTATTTGTTGTTCTTCTTCTAAAGCTCAATAAATTGATGTAAGCCAAGCCTAGGCCAACCACATATAGAGGATTGAACAAATTTATATTGTAATTTTGGAAATAGTAATGTTATAAGGATTATTAGTTATCGTTAAATTCTTTACACTGGAGAATCTTACTTTTTCAAGTTAATGCATCTTAGAGAATACTGAGTCGATTGTTGACATAAATCGGACTCAATTGGTAGCTTATGCAACACTTTAAGCATCACTATACCCTACTGCAACAATTCCAGTTCCCACTAAATATTAATTAATTTGTGTCACAATAAAAGGCAAATAAATTTGATATAACCAAACCTCCTAAATTAGGTAACCAACAAAAAAATGTTTGTCAAATAAATTTTTAGCTTTTATCCTACCGTCTTATATACACAATTTCATTTACTTTTTAACATTATAAGTATATATTATAAAACATATTTATAAATACATTTTGTGGGAAAATTGTGTCAGTACTCTATACTCTCTCTATCTACGTTTTTATATAATATAAAATTTTGCCAAAAGCTTTAAAACTTTTATATATTATACAAAAAGTACACAATTTGTTTGTATATTAAATATACATTTTTATCCAATACATATTTACATGATACATACCTAAAAACCATCTACAGCCAGGATTTAAGGAAAAAATAAATAAACATTTATATATATTTTTTTTGTGTGTCCTTGTTTCTATATATAAAATGAAAATTATATCACAAATTGGGTAATATTTTCTTTTTGTTCCTTTTTATATACTTAAAGTATAAAAAGGACTTTAATAAAAAATATAAATAAATTTTTGTTACATATACCAAAAGAAAAGTCCTGAAAATAGGTAGCTTAGTTTTAATACATATACATATAATATTAAACAAGAAATGATGACTGTTGCGCGCCTATAATAATTTTTTTATAGTGCTCAAATTTTCAAGTAATAATTTTTTTTTGCTTTCGTCCTTTTCATGTATTTAAATATATATATATATTCTTGCTATCGTAAAGGTTCCTTAGTAGGGTTTGAGTATATATATATTGTAATATTAAAAGGACGAAGAAAACACAAAATTTATAGTCAAAATTTGGAAATTTTGATTACATCTTTTAAATGGTGTGCGACATATAAAGTAGAATATACTTATAAAATGATTTTTTTTTTTTGCGAAATTTAAGAAGGCCCCAAGGTACAAATAAATATTACATATACATCCTTATATAATGAATATTTCGGGTTTTTTAGGGAAGTAGAAAATTTAAGTGTTATTTAAATTAGAGTACACATAGAATAATAATGTAGGAAAGGAAGATGAACAGAAATTTATATATATGATGACTAGTGATCAACACTTTATTTAGTAATCTTTTGGGATAGAATATGATATTTGATTTTTCCCAAATGGTATATTCTTCATACTGTATACAAAGTTTCATGAAAAACTCAATAAGTAGAGGTTAGTTATTCGTCATATTTTAATGATGTAATTTGATAAATAAATAATTTAAAAAAAAAATAAGGTTAAAATTTATGATAATTTTCATATTATTATATGAACTTAGTTTATTAGGAAAGTAAATTTTTGGAGATAATCATTTTCAGTTGCTGTGCGGTTGAAAAGTATTAAATTTTCATTTATTTTTAATATTTTTCTTTTATCGGTAATTCAAGAATATCGAAATTCAGGTTATAATTTTTGGAAGAATGAATGCAAATAAGTAACAATGTTTAAAGGCGATTTTAATTATATCTATATTTAAAAATACTATACAAGGAGGTTCATTAAATTAAATTTTTCAATTCCCTTACTTTTGTGACTTAATATGGGGGATTTAATTAAAACAAAATTTTCCATTAATTTCTGGTCCTTCGGCAGGTTTTTCATCTGCTAATTTTGTCTATAAATTTTCGTGTTGAACAGTGCCTTAGACATCAGTCTGGTTTTGAAAAAGTCTTTTTTAAATATATGTAATTCGTATCATTGTATATTCTACATAATGTATTTAGATTATGTTTTCTGTAATCCTTGTAAATTTTAATTCATTATAATCTGAAAGCGTTATTCAAATTGTGCCAAATCTTATTGCCTTTCTATATATTTTATAATTTTCCCCCATTAGATGAACTCTAAAAATACTATACTAAGTACAAGAATGCTCGAGGATGAGTACTGATCAATATTCTTTGTTATAGCTACAATTCCTTTTCAACAGATTAATATTCAACCATTAATTTGTTAGCGATTACTGAAACAAAAATTCTGAAAATGAGCTAATTCTAGCTTTATGTATACGACACTTGTCCACCCGATCCTATAAAATTTCTAAAAAAAAGTCCTCACACCAATACTATTAAAATTTCATATCAAAATATAGATAATAAATTTCCCTATTTTAAGTATGGAAAAAAAAAATCATTATATAATCACACCCGAAAATCCTTGATATTCTTCCCATTTATTTCCCTATCTCTAACCCAAAGATTATGTAATAAAATTTTTCCTCAAAAATAAAAAAGCAAAAATGTTTTTCATATTTCAAGCCTAACAAAAAAAAAAAAAAATCACGAAAATATTTTCATACCGAAAATAAAATTCCTTGAACCAAAAAAAGTTATGTAGTCAAAGTAATCTTCACTACATTTTACTATGTTCGTTTCTTTTTTTTTTGTTTGTCGTTATTTTTCCACTTGTTGGGTGAAAATTTATGTGCCTTAAAGAACTAAATAATTTTTCCGAAATCCGGAAAAATAGTTAAGGAAAGTTTTTCGATCGAAAGAAGACAAAAGAAAAACTATAAAATTGAGTTATATAAAAAAAGGAATCAGATAATATACACATACCTACTTATAAAACAAAAAATATAAAGTACTTTTGGATGTCTAGTCACAATTATTACCAACAACAAGAAAAAGGAATCAACCGATAATAAAAAATTAGAAGAAAGAAATTTTAAGAAATTTTCCGACATAAAATTTATAATAAAAAAGAAAATACTTAAGTTAATTTTTTAAAAAAAGATATCAGAAGGACAAAATAATAAAATTTTGCTATAAGTATTGTGTGTTCAGTTAATTTATAGTTTAAAGACAAAGGAAAAGCATAAAAAGAAAATTTCATAAAGAGACAAATTAAATATGCTCATACTTAATATCAAAAAAAGGGACCAATCTTTAAAGGGTCATAGGTCAAATATTTTGTGGACAATGTGGTTAAGTTTATGACTAATTTTGCTATGATAATATATCATAAAGTTTGTGTTTGATATAAGTAAGTAGGTATATAAGATGGTCAAATAACTCGGGTGTAGTCAACCTGCAAACATACAATCTTAGGAAATATTTAAAGTAGGTAAAAATTATTCGAAGTAAATTTAATGCCTTCCGGAAAAATAAAAATTTAACAAAAAAATTTCGTAATTTTAGGATTTTCTTTGATTTTTTGTATTGTCCAATTTCAAGTCTATTTTCTCGAAAATCATATAAAATTTCTCATTACCTTTACTAAAATATTTTAATATCCTTTAATGATTATTGACGAATTTTTGATGTGAAAACTGCCATGATATGAATCCCGTTTACAGATTTAGGTTCTTCGTGTCTCATATGTAAATTTGTAAATTAATCAAATAAGGACAAAATTTCAATTTTTATTGTATATATAAACAAAATATATTACCATAATATACGTCAAAAGGATACCCTATCAATTATCGAAAGATTAATTTTAAAACAAAGAAAAATCACTTTTTATATTTTCCTTCCTTTACTATTCATGCTCTGATTTGTCCCTTAGGCCAAAAGCTATCGAAATGAAAAATTTTCTATCATATGAATACGATTTCTGAATATTTCTTATCCTTTTTACAATCTGTTTACTCATTAAATATTTATTAAGAATAATTCTCCTTGTAAAACAAATCAACACTTTTTTTTTTTAATTTCAAATTTATCTTGTAAATTAGAATTTTCTTTGGAATTTTCCTATGATTTAATAGTTTGTATAAAGGAAATTAATTCTTGCACTTTATTGAAATATTAAAATATCAAATGAATCTGACGACGTTTATTTGATTTCAAATTTATATTTATTTTTGGATAAATTTATGAATTTATTGAATTTTTGTAATTCTTAGATGATCATTTCGGACATTGTTACTATATACAATTGAATTCTTTACATTTCAATCTCTGGTGTCCTGACCCAAATTCTATAAAATAAAGTTTATTAAATTTTTGGATATTATACCCCCAGTCAATAAGACAAAAATAGATTTTCTTTAAATTATCCTTTTTTTTTCGTATAATGTATATATTGGATTTGGTTCCCTATTGAGTGTCCTTGATGTTGAAAGGGAAAATTTTCTGTTCAAATATATAAATGAAACCCTTTTTATGTAATTTTTATAAAGAATTTAGAAAACAGAGTGAAAATCATTTTTATATTATTTCCTTGTATAGCGTACCTAATCCTTTTTGTGTTTCGTCGTTACGTATACACACAAAATTGTATTTTTCTCTTTGTTATCACATATACATACGCAAAGCACGTAAGGTAAACGGACCATTAGTGGAGATATAATTACGGTGTAAGACTTTGCAGCTTAATTTAGTAAAGAAAAAATATTATAAACCCTAAAAATTTAATTTTAATATATTCTATATTAAATTGACTTTAATATTTTAGATCTAAATACAAGATATATTAAAAGAGATTTAAAATATAGCTTCATAAAGATAGTAAGTCGTGTGTTCCAGTAATGGAGATACACTTTTTTCCTAGTGACCGTATAGTGGAGATAGCACATGTCCGTGTAGTGGAGAGAGCATATGTCCTTAAAAAATAATAATATGTACTACCGTATTAGGAAAAATAATACTTGTATTATATAAGTGTGTCGAATTTGGTAATAATGCGATTAAAATTATTTGTTTCTCTTTGCAAAACTGATGGGTCAAAGTTAAATGCGATGCATGACCATCAAGAAAAAGTTCGATAAGTAATAGTATTTTATTGGAAACAATCCATGATAAAATGAATTGGTTAAAAAATTGTCTCCTTTTTTGTCAAAGCCTGTTTCAGAACTGTATCTGGAATATCCACTAAATACTAAATATGTTTCTGCAAATCAGTCTTTTTCTGGTATTTTTTCTAATATTTTTTACTTTTTTTCATTATTTGGCGACATTATTATAAATGCACCTAATAATGGAGACATATGTTCTTTTAGTGGAATGTATCTTAACGTAATTTATAGTGGTGGAAATACTTTGTACCGAAAGTGGAAGTAAATTTATTCATTGAACTTAAATAATATTTTGAGCACTTTTATATTAATAAAGTATATTTCCACTTCTGGTCTAATCAAATATATAACATTTACAAACATTATTCTTGATTTAGATTTAGTTGTTTCTTTAATTTTAATAAATAATTATTAATTTTAAAAAATATAGCGAGTGTGTCAATAATGGAGATATATCTCCACTACTGATACATAGTATATTTTTATTGTACCTATAGTGGAAATTCACATTTTTAATTAATTAAAATAATTTTTTAATGAAATATTAGTTTTTATTCATTTTTTAACGTAATTTGATTATATAAAGAATGTATTTACTTAAATTGTATATACTAAATCGCTGGAAAAGCAAAATATAATTTTCGCTTTTGCTTAAAATTTTACTAAGCAAATTCAGTTTTTTTTCACTAAAAAAATTGAAGGCACGACTTGTCGAAGTAAAATGAATTTTACAAAAGATTTCAAGGGTTACGTAGATCTGGAGCATAATACTTTGAATTGTTAATATATTTTCGTAATAATAGCAACTTAAAATTAGAATTATCCTACTTAGTTTTCTTATTTTTTTAAGAAAAGATCTAATATCTCCACTATATATCCGACCTTCCACTAATGGTCCGTTTACCTTATACGAATTTATATGATAACAAACAGGAAAAACTTTTTATAATTCAATTTAAATGTAATATATTCAATTGTGTATACGTAAATGTTACGTATATTACGTATATGAAGAAAATAAAACAGTTTCAATTTCTGTATTTTCAAGGATTTTGAATGTAAAATAAAAATAGGTATAGTCTCTTACTATCCACACAAACAAAACACTCTGACACTGAACCAAAAGAAAAATAAAAATGTCTGTAGATAATTTAATATTATATTCGCTCGTATAAGGCAAAAATGTATAGGCGGAAGGAAAAATCGATAAATTGAGCGGAAATTTTTTTATTTTTATTTTATTTAGGGAAACTAGGAACAACTAAGAAAAAGAACAAGAATATATAGTCTGTTTTTTTTTTTTCTTCCTTTGACAGGATAAATAGACCAAAAGACGAAAAAAGAGGAATAGCATAAAATAAGGAGTGCTGGTGGGTGGTTTGTGTTGTGGTTGTATACATGAAGTAATAATTCAAAATTTATGAAAAAATTATTTTAAAGGATAATAGAAAAAAAGTGATACTTAGGGTGAATGTCCCATTACGCGACATATGTCCCTGTACTCGACCGTTTCGTGATAAAACCTTTAAAATAAGGATTCCTAATAATTTTAGTGAAAAGTTTATTAACTATAATGAAGTTTAAACCTTAAGAAACATTATTAACTTCTAATTTTATCTAAAGGAATTAATTTACTGTGACTAAATTCAGTTAATGTTGATCAACATCGTGATCGGAAGTGTTTTCCATAATTTCCTTGTGTGATTCGTTAAGGAATGTGTTTTAAGAAAATTACTTTTAACTAACTAAAATTTGAGAAAAATTGTATGCTAAATTTTAAATTATATATTATACATATTTCTAGTTTGTTTTTAAGTAAAATTAATTTTGAAAATGTTAATTAATTAATTAAAATTGCGGTGTCGCCTATTGGGACAAGATTTTCTTATGGTGACTCAGTACTCGACATATATGTCGCATACTGGTGCACGAGAGAGATCAATTAAATATTATTTTTTTATTATTTAAAGTAAATAATTTATATTTTTAAATTATAGAAAAGATAGATAAAATAGTCATAAATGTTTGGAGCAATAAACGACATACACTTTATCAGATGGTTAAGATTATATTGAACGTAACAATCGGAAATAAATTCGGTCGGAAATTAGGTTCAAAAACGGTCGAAATAAAATTTAATACGTTATTCATAATAATTTTGGCTTCCAACTAGTATAGTTAAAGTTTTTTCTTCTAAGTAATTTATTTGTTCCTATTATACTTAAATATATTATAATTAGTAATTAACTTTGTTTATGCATTGAATGCAATTCTTTTGAATGCAAAAATAATATTTTTATATACTTAAATAGTAAAATTATGTATATCGCGTATTGGGACAAGACTATGTCGCCAATTGGGACACTGCATTTTTCGATGTGTCGCGTACTGGGTCATTTTTCGCTTTAAAGTAATTTACCGATTTATGTGTTTATAATCATTAATTACGCATATTTTACTATTTAATTAAAAAGATAATGAATCATAATACTGGGTGAAAAAAAAATTAACCCAAAAAAGTTGATCGTTTTGATTTTATATGATTTGAAAGACAATAATGCCCTTAACTATGTCGAGTACTGGGACATCCACCCTATATGAAAATTTTCATTAAAAATTATGATAAAATGAAAATTTTCTTATATAAATGGAAGATATTTTAATGGTATATGCGCGATTATTGTCCGTTTTTTTTTCATTAAATATCCTTGTTCCTTGAGAAGAAAGAGAGAAAATTAAACGAAATAAAAGAGAGCGATTTTGTTTCATAGAAAATAAAGAAAAATAATTGAGGAGGTTTTTTCTCTACCTCCTATATAAAAGGACACCTGACAGTCAATCATACTTAATTTATGGCTAAAAATTTTTTTTATGTAAGAAATTTAATAATTTTTATTTACAGAACTTACAAAATTTAGTCATCTAAATATTTTGTTTACTAAAATTTTAATTTTAATTTTATTGATTAAGTTTCTTACTTAGATTTTAAATTATGTTTCTTAGAATTGAGATTTGGCTGGTCAGACTGATCCATTGTCGTAGTTGGTGGGTAACATATGCTTCCATTTCAAATATGAAAAGCAAATAGGTTAATTAGTTTACGTTAAGAAATCTCGAAATTTTTCTTCATAGAATTTTAAACGCATTCTCCCCTAAAGTTACTCCTATGACCTATGATATATATTTGTTGTTTAGAAGATTTAGTGCATTTTAATCATTGCCTTGCCATAAATAAATAATGGAAAAAAATAATTTTCCACCAAATTTTCTTCATACATACGTATATACCATATGTAAAAGATACATATGTATGAATACATAACTTAAATGGATTTTGTACATATAAATATAAAGTAAAACTATATATTTTTTCTTCTTGTTGCTAAAAAAAATTACACGTGGACTTGCGCACGCATTCATCTCTATTCCTTTTAATAATTTTTATTTTCGTAGATGCCTTCCTTTTCTTGATCTCCCTAACCCCTGACAAATAATTCTATAGTTCTTCATTATCTGGCCTGGCAATTCCCCCATATAATAATAATACAAAATATTTCCTAAAAATGGTCCACAAAAGCAAACAAAATAAAATTTTTCAATTAAAAATTTAATGCAATTCCCGTTCTTACGTCTCCCTCCCTCCCTCAACCTATAAAAAAACAAATAAATAAAAAGAATTTAATTCTCATCAAATGTCAAAATGAAAAATGACATTTTTTTGTTTTGCTGCTTATTCCTCAAATTCCACAATCTCTGAAAATAGTTCCGTTCCATTTCGTTCCGATGTAAATGAGAAATTTCTTCTCTTTTATTCTGTGGGATGTTCCATTTCGAATAAATCGAAATTCAGGGATGGATAAATAATTTTATGGGTGATAATTTTTAGTACTTTTCCCCCATTTCTTTTAATATAAATTAATATTTTTTTCCCACGTTTAGAAGAAAATCCTATATCTTTTCAAGGTCCCGAAAATTCGATAAATGTTTGAGGGTTTTCGATAATATTTAAATTCTAATATTTCCGAAAATTTAATAATAATAATATGCAATGAACATTATTAATTAAAAAAAGTCTAAAATAATACATAAATATTTAAAAATAGAAATAATATTTATTTGAAAGTAGAAGATAAGAGTTAATTTTCCTTACCAACATGCAGCAAGGTGTACTGAAAATCCATGAAATTAGCAAATTTATCTTGATTAGGATTATAAGAGGTAGGTATCATCCTAATAGTAATACTTTCAGCTGAAATGAGTTTGCAAAACAAACAGAAATGGGGTAGCCCAAAAATTAAAGTGGTTAAAGCTCACATATTTTTTGCTAATCTAAATTAAATAGACGAATTTTAGCAATATATATCGTTAATTTAGTTACTTAATGGTACACACGGATAGTTGGAAGAATGCGATTTAGTCAAACTTAAACACAACTTAAAGATATTAAAGTACAAATTAAGTAAATTTAGTACTACAAAATACTCAAAACTTGAAACAAAAATTGAGTGAAAAAATCAACTTGCTTGAAGTGAGATGGGGAGACTAAATAGGGGAATTCAGTTATCATGAAAAATGATCATCATTCATCAGTTCCCATGGAACTGAAACATTATTTTGTCAAATTTTCTCATTCTCTCATTTTCCCAACTACCCGAAAAAATCCCCAACGACCCCAACCCATCCTTCCTTCTAAAAGCATCAACAACAACAACATCTTAGACATAGCACATAGCTCCAATCTCCAAAACACAAAAGAACTTTAACTGAAAATAAACAGAAAATCTGCCTGCCTGCTCCTTCTCTACCCACCTTCTACAATCTACCTAGAGAAAACAAAATGTATTTACAGAAAAAGAAACTGGACAAGACACAAAAAGTATATGTACATATATACAAATTTTTCAATAACCTTCAATTTTCAGTCAATTTGGTTAGAAAAAAAATTCTCAATCTCCAGACAGAGATATTTCTTTACTTCATTACAAAATTCAAATAAAGTTTTTCATTTTACCAAATTTTCCCAAACGTCAAAAAACTTACTTGTTCAAAAATAGTTATTCCAATTAAAATTGTTTTCTGTGTATAATAAATTTTCTTTAAGATTTTCTATGATTTTTCTTGTTGTTGCTTTTATCCACTAAAAGAAAATTTTTGTATGTTTTTTTTTTAATTGATTTTCAAAAGAAAAATCACTGACATTTTTTTTTGTTTGTATAATACTTTTTCTTTTTTCTTGGGAAAAATTAAATATTTATTTTATCCTTTTTTGCTTCGTTTTATATCGAGAAAAGGATGCTTTTTTTTTAATTTTGGGTGAAAACACAAAACTTTTTTCTTTAAATTTTTTTTTGTTATTGTAATTTTTCTTTTTATCACTTCATTAACACTTTTTTTTCTTTGCCCTTTTTTTTTTTGAATTAAATTTCTGAAAATTCCATTAATTTTATTTTTAATTTTTTTTATATAATTTTAATGAATTTTTCTTATTAAATTTTCTCATTGATTTAAAAATTTATTTGGAAATTCATATGTAAATAAACTTTGATAAATTTTAATTGAAAAATTCACAATTTTGAACAAAATCTTTCACCAATTTGTTTAAATATTTAATAATATAATTTTTAAATTTAATTAATTTTATTTAAAAAACAAAATTTTCTTTAATTTTCTTAAAATTTTAGTAAAAAAAAATTTAATTTTTCTAGGATTTTCACTAATATAAATTTCACTTAAATTTATATTTTTTAGGGGGATTTCACTTAAATTTAAAAATTTTCTTTGATTTCACTAAGTAATTTTAATTAATTTTATGATTTTTATTTAAATTTTTATTTTTTACAATTGATTTCTTAAAATTATTATAATTTTCTAATTAAAATAGTAAATTTTTTGAAAATTAAAAAAAAAATTTTCAATTTTAATAATTAACAGCGATTAATTGTAAAATGAAATTACAATTAAAACAATTTTGTTTCCATTTATAGTAAAAAACAATTTGTAATTTTTTAATATTTAACACGTCAATTACTGTCAAAAGTTTGTTTATTTTTATAGTAAAATTAAAAATATTCAAAAAAAGCCGCAAAAAATTTACACATATCCGATAATACGATTTAGTTTTTTGTCTTGTTTGTAAGAAAAAAACCGCTCAAGGGCGGAAGAACCCGTGTGGGTTGGTGTCCTTCTTACCAGCCAGGTACCAAAGCACAAATTTACATTAGAAAAAATTAAATTTTCTCATTTACAAACAACAAAAAAAATTAATTGAACCGCAAAAAAACGCGGACGTTTTTTTTTGTTTTTGGTAAATTTTTAATTTTCACTTTTCTACATTTTTACAAATTTATGAATTAAAGAAATTTCATTTCGTAAAAAAAAAAATTCACTTCAGTTTTTTTTTTAATAATTAAAATTATTAATTTTTTTTTTTTTTTTTCGTTTATTTCTTTACATTTTTCCGTTTTATGACCTAAATTTTTTATTTTGTGTAATTCAACATTTTTATTTTTTTGGTATTTCTAAATTTTAATTTATGATTTTCCATAATTATTTATGTACCTAGAGTAATTTTTTTTTCTGTTGATTTGTAATTTTTATGTGTTTTCTTCACAAAATTTATTTTCCAAATTTAATTTACACTTTTCTTTCTGTAATTAATTTTTTTTTTTGGATTAATTAGTTTTTTTCATTTATCCAAAATTCAAATAAGAAATACAAAAAAAAAATTTAAATTACTTATTTTTCTTTTTTTTTTTTGAACAAGGGTTTATTCCCTTTCAACTTGATCTCTGAAACGTCACTGAATCGGAGTATGTACTCCAACAAATAATTTACATTTATTTTGGAGGAGCTCTGTTCGTTGTGTCTTGAACAACAACAAAATTGTTTCATATATAAAATAATTATATTTTGTTATTGTATAGTTTTCTTCTCATCATTTTCTCACGCAGAGTCACAAAAAAAGCAACAAAACAAAAAAAAATTAATTTTTTTTTTAGTATCCAAAATTCAACTAGATACAAGATACAATAATAAAGAAAACACAACGGTACGGTAGGTAAATAGAATTTTTGTTATTATAAAAATGGGGAGCACATGCATTAAACAATACAGAGAAATTTTGCCAAACCCCAAATTAAAATTTACTTTATTCGTTTCAATACCAAAATTTCAAATTTATAACTATTTTTACTCATTATTCAATTCTCCTGAACAACTCAGGACAGAACTCAGCTGATCAAAAAGAGTAATGTTGTTTTTTGCTCCATTTCTGTTTAAATTTCATTTTAGGGAACACTTTTTTTGTTTATTTAATTTCACTCATTTTTCCGCCTCTTCCATTTTTCTGTTCCGTTTCACTTCCGAAATGTCAAAAATTCAATTTGATGAGAGTAATTTTTGCTGTAAGCAAAAAATAATTTTTTTATTTGTTTACACTCATTTTACTTTGGAATGTAAAAAAGATTTTTTTTTTTTGTGTGATGATTTATTATAATTTTTTTTTGTTTCAATGAATTTTAATATTTTTTCTGTTTATTATTAAGGATTTTCCAATTAGAATTAACACTATTTTTTTATATTATTATTCACTTAACGAAAGAAGAAAAATTTAAATTAAAATTAAAGTGAAATTTAATTAATTTTAGCCACGGTGGATTTTCTTTATTTTTATATTTTCTCTCATTGTAAAAAAATTGACACTGAAATTGTAATTTATAATATGTAAGAAAATTTCATTGCACATATAAAAATTTCCATTTTAATTTATAAAACTTTAATTAAAATTTATTTCATTCTATTTTTTATAATGTTAATTTATATATTTCATTTAATTATTTAAATAATATTAATAAAATTAAACTTTAGTTGATGGGAAAATACAAAACCGTTCGCGAATTTGTTTGTTTCTGAAATGAGACAGAAGAAAAACTATATATAATTTTTTTTTACATTAACATAATGCAATTGTCAATTATGATTTTGTTAACAGTTTCTGTTAAAATATTTACAGTACTGTTAAAAATTTAAAGATAAATTTTGTTTTTAATTTTGTTAGTTTTAAGAAATATTGAAAATTAATTTAATAAAAATTATGAATTACGAAAATTTGTTATAATTTCATTTATTTCCTTAGAGTCGTGTTTATATATTCAGCAATTTTTATAAATTATATTTTATTTTAATTTATTCTTTTGAACTATGAAAAGGAAATGTCATTTCGTACTTTTATACTATATGACAGCATATAATTCTCTTTCAGTTGTACTATTTGACAATAGATGGCGCGATATAAGAAATAATAGGAAGTGACGTTCCAATATTTTTTTTGTAGTATTTTCGGTTTTCTTTCGCATATTTTCGAAAATAACCACAGAATATTAATCAATTCAATATCAAGTTTTAACGGACAATTTTAAGTATTTATGCCAAATTTATTAATCGAAATTTCTTTTGGTTAGTAAATTATTAATTTATGAATTTATCTTTGTAATGTCGGCATATTATTAGGGAAATTTAAATGATACAAAAGTGTGTGATCAAAATGAATAGAATTTAAAAATAATAGTTTATCGTTTATGACAGTTTGAAACTCATAAATGGTAATCTATCATTTATGTAATTTGAAGACTGAAATTTAAATATTTACTAATAGTTGAAGACAACAATCTTGTCTAACAAATTCATTGCATTGATTTCTCATATAAAGGAACCGGAAGTTCAGGTTCAAAACTTTAACGGATACTAAAAATAAGAAAAAAAAAAGACTAAATCAATAGTAACATTTTACATTAGTAACTTAATAGAAGTTAATTTCACCTTATACGAACTTAATACAATTTTATAGAATAATATCTTTTTTATCTTGTTATTAATATATTTTAGAGGAAGTTTGTTCCTCCGCTACTAAAACCAATCGATTAAAATTTTTAAGGTGTGGTAAATATCAAATTATTAAACAACTGAAATAATGCTTTCAATAAATTCTTTTCAAGGTATGTAATTATAACATGCTTCAAATTATCATATCTAAAATTACCTCATATAAAATTATATATGAATTTTCTTCAAGTAAATATTTCTATTTATAATTATTTATTATTTACGATAAATAATCACACCTTTATTATTGTATTTATGAAAATATAATATCAACAATCAATTATATAATTTTTATTTAATAAAATATTTTTGATATTTTGAGGACGAATGTCTAACCGCCAAAACGAACTTCAATATTTCAACCTTCCATTATTATTATTTTTATTTAAAACATAAAAAATAATTTTTGTTTGGTTAATTTGTAATTAAAAGATTGCTTAACAATATTTTATGATATTGTAAAGTATATTTTTTTTGCATATTGAATGATTTTTATGTATACATACTTTCATTATGGAATTTTTAATGCACGTAAGATAAAATGTTAAAATTACTTTACACGCATTAAAATTGTATTTAGACTAACTTCATTAATGAAATGATATAAAATGTTGTTAATTATAAATTGAAATTGCAAAATTGATTAAGTAAAATTACTTTAAAAATAATAACATACCTTCTTCCAATTTAAATTTTAAATTGTATAAAAAACCAACAAAGTAAAACTATTAAACAGCATCCGTAAAATTTAATTAAAAATATATTTATTCAAAATTATTTTACATAATTAATTAATATGGTAAATCAGATTTTTCCATAATTTACAAATTTTATTTATGTAATTTATAATTAAGTAAAGTATTCAGTATTTATAAATTGTTTAGTCATTTCTGATTTTTAATACCATATTGAAAATGAATAAAATTGAATAAATAAATAAAATTTTGACTTTCAATCTATTTAAAAATTCCATTATAAATTAATATAAATAAATTTTCTAGTGCGTGTTATACACAAAATATTCAGTGATTAGTGAAATTTTCACAATCATGTAGAAAATATCAAAATTCATTTTTTTCAAAAATTTATTTTAAATTCGGTCAATTGCCTGAGATAAGATCACGAATCAGAAATTGATTATACGCATCCGATAAACTCAATAAAGAAACAGAAAAAAATTATCAGTCTTTCCATTAAGTCAATCTATGATTTCTATAGTCATAACTTTATAATTTTCTTATTTTAATAAGTTAATAAATCAATCAATTTCGCGGTTATATAAATAGGTAATCAAAAAAAAGGTGTAGAAAACCTTGATAATACCCGTATAAATTTTTAAACACTTTTATAGACAACAAAACATCCACAATTCATCTATCTTCTTTTCTTAACAAAATTATATATGAAATATTCTTC
Source organism: Empis stercorea (assembly GCA_949752835.1). Classification (NCBI taxonomy): domain Eukaryota; kingdom Metazoa; phylum Arthropoda; class Insecta; order Diptera; family Empididae; genus Empis; species Empis stercorea. The sequence continues at coordinate 7,042,256 of OX457087.1, forward strand.
AATTAAAAAAAAACCATATTTTTATTCAAATTTCCACGCTTCTTGGACAATTTAAACACACCTGCTGATTGTTTATTATAGAAAATTATCGAAATTTTTTTAGAATTATTATAGGATACCACAATAAATACCACAGAAATTAAGTATGAGATGAGCTAATAGTTATTAGGGTATGTTGAAAATTTGTCGTACATCATAAAAGTCAAAATCTCCGCAGTTTACTTTGGACATTAGAATTTACTGACGAACACCTTAAACTTAAATCTATTAAGTCAATTTTCAATTTAACAATTTTACACTTAAAAATTTAATCTGGTGAAAATTACCAAGTTTCCTCTTTTAAATGTGACTTTTAAAAGTATTATAGAAAAATTAAAAAAAAAATCATAGTTATTATCTTCAGTTCCTTAATTACATAAAATTAGCATACAAACGATCTGCTATTATTTTTAGTCTACAAAAGTTTTTTCATTCTTTTTCTCCATTGCTTTATAACAAAACTCTTTACTATTTTTTCTATATTCTTTTTGAGTTTACAATCGTGCTGGACGATAGATTTAATTTCATGCATGCTTTTTCATAAGTTCAATTTTTTTCAAATTTTTGATATATTTGATTGCTTTATATTATAAAACAAAATGCCATTATTTTATGATTTCCAGTTTTTGAACTTTTATCATATCGTGATGCCCTATTGTTCTATCAATTATTTTATAGCCAATAACGTAGAAACTTGTTAGAAATTTTGAATATATTTTTATATATAGATGAAGAAATAAATTATCTTAAATGGTAAATGAATGGATTCGGTTAGATAGAAAATGAATGGACAACAACACTTTTATATCAGTTATGGAAAATTATGGATTTTTGAACAAATTATTTAATGTCCAATCAAGGAAATGTAATAATGGTTGTTACGACGTGTATACGTCATTCTGAAGAAATTATTAATAATATATATTTAAAAAAAACAAAATGATTATACGTTTCTTTCTATTAAATAACGTTAACAAATTCAAGTTTTTTATAACAGTTTTAATAAAAAAAAATATAACAATAATTTATGCTAAATATTTATGATTATATTGACTGTTTAATATGTAAACAAGTTATGCAAAGTTTATTATATGCAAATATATTTTGTATAGAAAAGTAAAGTCATCCTTGACACATTCATTAAAATTATATTTTATAATATTTATTTAGCAAAATAAATCAATAGAAAATGCAAAAAAAAAAAATTTTAATTGAAAATAAAGCATAAAGAGTTTTGCATTATTTATTTTAAAATTCATTTTTGATAATAAACTAAATCGGTTGTTGTTAATAAATTCGATGAAAGCTTTGAATGAACTGAATTATTTTAAATTGTTTTTATATAAAATATAATTCAATTTACGATAATTATCAATAAATTTATTTAAATTTTTAAACTGTTTTACTTTTGTTTCAATTATTTAGCTTTAGCATAACGAAATTGGAAGATTTTACATAATAAGATCGCAATAGTTAATATAAATTTAAAATTAAATGTATTATTAGCAGAATTTAGGAAATTGTGAATATATATATATTATAGTGGAGCCTTTCATTTTTAAATTCTAGCCGTTGTCCCATAAATTTCAATTCCTTTTACTATAAACTTAAAGGACTATTATGCCTGTGCTTCATAGTTTATTATGTCAATTTTACATAGTAAACACCTATAGAAGTTGCACATTATATGATCTTTCCTACATCGATTAAAGGGTAAACACGAAACAAACATCCCTTTGGGTTGCTTTTAGCTATTCTTAGATCATATACCCACTAATTTTGCTGTAGCTAATTCCAATGCCCAATAGATGGAGATAATATAAATTTAATAACAAATGACAATCAAATTTCTCTCAACAAATCATTATAAATTAATTTAGTTTTTTTTTCAGTTCGCTATAAATTATTTAATATCAAAATATTTTTCGATACTCTAAACTGGAAAAAATAGCAATAAATTCAGTTACAGTATAAGAACTAACCACAAAAATGTATAAATTTTTTTATTGTGCTTCATTAAAGTTTTTGTTCAAGAAAATTGTTATAAAATAAACAACATTTTTTTTTTGTTTAATGGAATTATTTTATTTGTGGTTAATTTATAGTGGAAATGTAGCTATCTACATTATTGTTTTATTATATAATTACAGACTTTTTTCAATTGTTGATAACCCAGCAAAACATAAAAAAAAATGCTGTAACAACATTCACTTGTTCTAACCACAACTAAATCAAGTTGATTATGAAAAGAAATATTGGGAATTTTTCATCAAAAATTGGAGACTAAGGAAGCTTTCAGTGGTATATGTAAGTTAATAATTAGCATATTTATAATATTACTCTTAAATAAGTAGCCTCAGAAAGCTTACACCTACTTATATCCAAAAATTGAGTTTTTTTTTTTCAAATACAATAAATCATTATCAATTGACTAAGTGCTAATAGATTAATTATTAAAATTTATGATCATTTTTGCCATTGAACCATTAAATAAGATAATGTAAATATAAAAGAAGATTTAGTTAGCCTATAGCCATAACGAGTAGATTAAATTATACATTTTAATTTATTTTACTTATAAGCAAGCGTGTGGGCATTTTTCAAAGTGTCATCAGTAAATTTCTTATCATTTCCTAATTGTAGACAATTAAAAGAATTCATTTACAATTTACTTGATTAAATTTTAACGCAAACAAAAAATTAATTAAAAAAAACTATTGATCATAATTTTTTTTTTATAATGTTGAAATCTGAACATGCGTAAATTTTTGCAATGATGACTGCAAATTTTGCAAAAAAAAGTTGAAATTGTGTATGAATTAAGTAAATCGAGAGTCGATTGATAACTCACAAAAATTGAAATACATAAAAATATATTTAAAAAATATTTTATAGTTAAATTTCGAGTCTCGATATAATTTATTTAAATTTAACAATAAATTATGATGGGAAATTCGTTAAATACGAAAAGTATAAATCAAGCTGCCTAAAGTTAATAATTGACAAATCATGATATTTAAAATTATTAAATCAGATACAAAGTTGGTGAATTATTTCGAAACCATAAATTATTTTTGAAACTATAACGCTCAATTTTCCACTATATATAAAAATTGTAGCAATATTTTTTCATTCCATAAATTTCAAATAACTTTATAACAGTTTGGCAGATTACCCCCTGTTAATTCCAAATAAAGCTCAGTTGGAATTCAAATATAATTTATATATAGAGTTATTTCTTAATTGATTAAGTGTCTAATTTTTTCTTAAAGTTTTGTACATTTTAGGTTAGGAGTTATCGTAATAACCTTTCGCTCTCTCTCCATTAATTTAATTTTTCTACTTTGTGACCTGCGATTAATAATTGATTAAAATATTCCCCGAAATTTCGTTATATATTATTTTTTTTTTTTCAAAATAGAATTTAATGTTTATATTTTTTATATTGCTTTAAAATAGTTTATCGCAAAAGTTTTCATTAATTTAAGAATATTATTCTAAAATTTAGTCAATTACTTTCTTCGATTGTGAAAAGATCAATAATTTCTCAAAAATGAAACTATTAATAATTTTATTTACCATATTTACAACATTTGTAATGATTTTTGCAACATCATATGGAACTATATCCCATGCCGATAAAGGATGTACTATACCAGGATTTGAGGCATATCCTATTGGTACAAAATTACAAAAAGTTGGAACTTGTGAAATAATTGAATGTGTTGATAATAATCGTTGGACACAAAATCGGTATTTCAATTATAAAATTTTATAAAAATAATTTACATTATTATAATTATTATTATTAATCTATTTTTACAGATGTGTTAGTTTATCGGTTAAACAAAGTCCAAATTGGAGCTTTAAAACGGATTTATCAAAACAATTTCCAGATTGTTGTGAACGATACACAAAAGATTATTGAAAAATGTTTATGTACATACAAATATTTGTTATTATAATCATTTCATATTTTTAAAATAATGTAGAAGTGAAAAATATATTGTGAATAATTCGTTAATAAAAAATAATCTATTGCAAAAATTAAACATCAATTATTTAAGTTTTTCATGAAAATAATTTTATGTACATTACAACATCTGTAAAATATGTCAAAGAAGCCATCGACTCGCTTCAATAAACTCAACTTATAGTTGGCGTTTCATTAAATTTTGTATATATGTTAGGTTAGCTTTTAAATATCCGCACCATTACAAAAATGTGAATATGAAATTTTACTACTTTACAGGCTATTTTACTAACCAGTCTTTTTTATATTTGGTTACATGATGGAAACATCTGAAAAAAGTCACATGCATACATTATTTTTTAATGTTGTCCCTACGTTTCCTCGTTAAACTCTATTTTTTAAACAAGTTACTTTACACACTCTGTAAATGTAAAAGAACAATTTACAAGTCTATGTGAAAAACCAGAAATATTATTTCTAGTTTTAAGAGGATAGACTTGTTTGCAATATTCAGAATATAATTAGTATACAAATAGTTCAAGTCGATTGAAGATATTATAGCTAGAAATTGGTGTAATAATTAGGTTAACCTACTCGGGATTTAAAAAAAAAGTTAAATATCAATATCTTAATTATCTCTTGTGCCCTCAGCTTTATTTTATATTTTTGAAGCCGCAAGTTATGTTTTTATTTAAAATGATTTTCAATTCACACAAAAATATAAATATCCAATCTAATATAAAAAGAATTTCAAACAAAAATCGAAAAGGTCATGCATGTTAGCAACAAAGCTTTGAAGATTGTACGGAAATAGAATGTAATCGCACTGAAAGGCACACTAAAAGAAGACCAAAGTAGGTTAAGTAAATAAATTCTTCGGTTTTTTTTAAGATTCTTGAGAATTAAAGAAATTAAATTGGTAGAAATTTTATTTTGTCGTGTTTTTATCTGCGGTCGAAGATTAAATAAATAAAAATTGTTATTACTTTTGTAAAGTTATAATACTTTTAAGTTAGTATTTGTTAAATAATATAATAGATTTTTTTAGTATTTATGTTTTAGTTAATTTAATTTGTTAGCAATGAATTTATCCATGTTGTATCTAATTTTATGACTGTTGATATTATACTCTTTGATATCGTTGGCCCCATTCTACAATCCTGGATATTAAATCTTCTATAAATGAAAATATTTATAATTAATTGTGTTTTCTTTTACTTTTGTCAATAATTATTACAGAATTAGAAATAATCATCTAATCATCCTTAAAGGTTGATTTAAATAGTCGTTAGTCTTAAGTCTTAAGTCCGGTGACTCATATTTTTCAACCAATCGAAAACTTGTTAGTCTAATTAAAAATATGTAAAAAATTTCTTTAACGAAACCATTAAACTATTATATCGCATTACCTACAAGTTAAGCGAGTCTAACACTGAAAATTAATGATCCTGGTTCTGTAAATTAACCCTAACTATTGACAATATTTATAACAGCCTCGTAACACATGTTAATCTTATAAAATTTATTTGTTAAAATTTTCTAATTTAAAATTAATAATAAAAAAATATTTAAATTCTTCTTCGAAATTAAAGTAAATTATAAAATTCAGGAAATATTAAATATCAAAAATAACTCAAAATCACTGAAAATTAATATAATAATTTAATATCCATAAAAAACATTAAAGATAATTAAATTAAAAATTATGACAGTAATTAAATACAAATTATATTTAAGTAAAGAAAATATCATTTAAAAAATCATCCAACCCCATCAAATATTGCCATTTCATTATCCATAATAAAAATATGGAATTTAATATAATAATAAATTTTTAAAATTAAATTTTTATTCTTTATAATTAAGAGATTATCTTTCTCAGATATTAAAATGGATTATATTTTAATGAAACTTTAAACTTTCATAAATAGTTTATTAAAAAAAATTTATGAACACAATTAATAATTTCTGATTTAACGTCATTTTATTATAACATAGAAATAATAATTAAATTTTTTATGGTATAAATTTCTACAAATTTCAAATCGATTTTTTACACTTTACTTATTATTTATTATTTACCCTTCTTTTTAACTGGAGGCTAGATGACCAAGAAATATTAAGGAATATCATTCAATCTTTATTACAAAAATTATTATTAAAATCTTGATAATAATAATTATAAAATTGTCGATTGCCTTTAGCGAAATTAACTAATCAATGTTTTCATGAACATAAAATGTTAAAAATTTAAAGCAAAAAATTGTATTTTCAATTCCAAAAATTTGATTTGATTGTCTTTTATTTGGTTTTTTAAGAGCTTTAAGCGATTTTTTGGATTCAATACATTTTGATTGTTGTTATATGGTTTTTTAAAATAGATTAATAAAATATAAATAAGATTGCATTAAGCTAAAGAGTCGCAGAGTGTATACTATTTATGAGTATCAGGAACATAAATCATTTAACTTAAAAGCTTAACAAGTGATAAACATATTAAACACTATGTTTCTGAAGAATGAAAAAATAGAAATTAAGATCACCTGTAATTCCTCCCCTTGCTTGGGCATTACTGTCACGGCAGGCTTTCGCAATTATCGTTGTAATGTAATGTAACTTAGGACTTAGGATAATTTAATTTTATATATTATTATTTGAAATTTCTATTAAATTTAATCCAAAAGCGACCAATTGACATTAATATTACAAAGTAATTACAAAACCCAATTATTTGACATCAATTTTTATAAAAAAATGCATATTTGAATCTATTTTTTGGTATAGTCAGCACATCTCTCAAATGTGATCAAAGAGTCCTGCTATGGTCCAAAATTTTCAAATTTTGTAATCTTTATGATCAAAATATTTAAGATATATTTTTTAAACATTACTTTTATGGTATCAAATGAAATATTTACAGTAATTTTATTTACAATTTGCATGTAGTACATACGAGTATATAATATTTGATTAAATTTTAACTGCCAGTCAAGAATTTCTTCCATGAGAATTCTCAATTCCTATCCCCAGAAACTTTATACTTTCTGAAAATAAGTTTACATATTCAAATTTAATTCTTTTCTTCAATTTAACATACTTACTTGATGTTGTCAAAATTCATTGTTTTATGGCCGAGTTCAAAGGTTTTCCCTATTAAACTTTGTCTTGTGAGGGGCTTTATGTTTTTAGCACTTTAAAATAATCACAATTTGTCCATCGTTGTAAAGAGTGTTCATTTACTGGAGCTCTCTTGTCGGATTGATTAATCAGGATCCCAAAAAACTGTATTTAGTAGAGCCTCGTAGTTACGAAATTGATCAAACGGAAACTGTTCGCTAGAACAACTTCCTTTATTTATCTACAAAAAAAGTAGCATTTCTATTTATTTCCTAATCAGAAAGAAACCGATAAAAAGTTCAAATTATAAAAATGAAAATATTTTTATATTTTTGCTTATTCAAAATTAAACCAATTTTATAAAGATATCGCGATTATTTACAACATAGAAAAAGATACAAAAAAAAAAATTATTTACTTTGAATGAAAATTACAGAAAAAATTAGTGTAAAGATATTTTTTATAAACCAGTCTTCGTGGTGAGTTCAACTAAAGAAGTTCGTCGTCGATTCGTAAGTGAATTTATAATTTTTCCGCGTTTTTTTTTTCATATAAAAATATATTTTGTTTACTTTAAAGTTAAAGCACATTTCTTTTCGACTATCAATTTAAAAAAAAAATGCAATTTTATATACCAGTGAAAACATTAATAAAATCAAAATAATTAATTAATTTCTTTTGAAAAAGTGATGTGAAAATATTGAAATAACAAAATTAATTAAGTGAAAAAAATAAAATTATTTAGTATATTTTTGGATTTATATTTTTAAACCTATCAAAAAAATTTTTGGATTATACAAAATTGGATTATAAAATATTATTTATTGGAATTTTCACTTTATATTTTCTACATAAACAAAAAAAAAAAACAAAAAAGGTGAGAGAAATTTTTACGTTTTTAGTTTATTGAAAATTTAAATAGAAATTTCAATTTAATGGTAAATTTAACACAGAATTTGGTCATGCGAAATCTATATAAAAAAAATTTAATATTGATCATACCTTTATCATGTAAAAATTATTAGTCGAGACTCGAATTTCTATTGGGTTTGGTTTAGAATTTTTAATAAGAAATTTTGTTGTTGTTTACGCTCTGTAATATGTAAATAACAAAAATTAGTAAAATACAGAGGCTACTTTGTGACTATTTTACTTAATATTTTACTTAAATGAATTTTCTTTACTGTTCACTGATTTTCTAGGGTTTTTTTGCTATGCTAAATAATATTTTATTTGAAAAACGTTTTTGTATGACTTGAAGCGGAACTTATCTATTTTTTTTTATAAATATGTATTTTCGAACTGTGATTCAAATAAAAAAAAAAGAAATAGTATTTATGAGGATTGGCTTATTCTTATAGTCTCATATTCAAAATTTTGTTTTAATTTGGAGAAAAAAAATATATTTGATTGAGGAAACTAAAATTATTTTCAATGTTTTATGAAAATTAAAAGAAAATTAATAATTTTTTTGGTTATTTGGATTTAGTATTGTGTTCGAAATTGTAATATATCTGAGATTAAAATAGAAATATTTCAAATATTGTTGAATTAATTAGAAAATTCCTATAATCATATAAAATTTTCTGGATAGAAATTAAGATATTTTAACTTTCTGGACAGAAATCTGTCCAATAAATTTAATAATTTCTTAATTTTATGATTCAATTAATTTTTTCATTTTCAATTTTTACGCAAGGCAAAAGAAACAATTTAGTGTTTTCCTTCCAATTAAATAACATTTCATGAAATATTTCGATACTCGTTTGTTAATTTTCAAAATTAACTTTTTATCGACTTTTTTTAAATTAAAAAATTCAGTTTAATATTTGCTTAATTTACTAATTTAATAATAATAATAAAACAATTAACTAAAATTATTTCTTGAAATATTGCAAAAGAATTGAAATTAAATTGAATAACCAAGGACAGAAAAATAATTATTTTAATTAATTTTTTTTTTAAATATATTAAAAATAATTACACACTTCGATTACTTATTTAATTATTATTTTATGAATTATTATAATTAATTTAAATGTTAAGATAATGAAAATTGTTTGAATTTACTTGACTTGTTTCTTTGAGGTAAAACCTGAAATTTAAAATTTAAAAATTTGGAATTATATATGTATTATGTAATTTTATGTTTATAGAAGCAAAAATTAAATTAAGTTAATTTATAGTATAATAAAATATAAAGTATAAACATGATATCATAAAAATAGAACATAGAATCTTCTAGTCAGACAAATTTTAATATCAAAGAATAATTTTGTTTACTTAATTACACATATTTTTATATAAATTTTTTTCATATTATGCTGATGGGAAATAATTGACTTAAATTACTTCTGTAAAATATCAAATTATTTTAACAATTCTTACTAAATTCAAATTACTTAGAATCTTAGATTGTTATCAAAGTCATTAGTTGTGAATTCCGTCCCAGAAGCGAAACATTCTTTGTAACATAAATTAAATTAAATTTATTGAGAAAACGTAATGACGCCAAAAGGCAAAGATATAAAAAAAACTTTATTATTAAAAAATCAGACTAATTTACTTTAGTTCCCGCGGTTTTACATTTCTTAACTAATAAAAATTTCCCACTTTGATCATATAATTTACCCAATTATCTATAAATGCTTTTACTCATTATTTATCACGTTTTTATAGTTTATTGTAAATAAGTTTTTATTACATTTTACTACATTTTTTCTTTTACTACGAAATTAATAAACTTATATAATCTCATAATTGTTGTTTTCATGTTTAAGTACCTATTTAATTTTTCTATCGAAAAACGTTTATTCTTTAGATACTCATTAGTCTTTTTCTAATGAATAGCAAATATTTAATCTAATTTTTCGCTTATAAAGTAACTTTCAATTTTATTGAGTTATTCATTTAAAGATCTATTGAAATGTGCAAAATAAAATGTAGATATTGAAAATTTGTCAACTTACCTAAAAATAACCTAAAAATAGAATTACATAATTGTTTCAAATTCAAATTCACGCATATTAGTAAGTATGTATATTTAATTAACTTGGTCTCTTAACCATAAAATAAATCAACAATTGACAATTAAATACTACTAACTTTGAAAACGAATTTCAAGATTTATTTAGTGATAAATTGAGAACACTATTTGGTAGAATATAGTTAAAAACTTTCATTTTGATAACAATTTTGGGCCTACTCTTAAATTTCAATTAAGGTCTACTAAGGTAATAATGTTAAAGTATAATGTAAAAGGTTTTTTTTTAATTAAACTGAACTTGAATTTTAATTATTATAAAAATGTATACCAAAAATATTTTTGTAATTGAATATTGAAACAAGGAAACAAATAATTTGAATGATTAAAATAATTCTTAAAAGCTATGGGTAGCCTAAATAATGTAATATGATATAATAAAACGCCGCAAAACTTCACTTCTGGACAATTTTGTAAATTATTTAAAAATTACTTGGTTTTTGAAGTAAGGAAGCAAGAAAAATTACTGCTGAGATTGCATATAGATGTGAAAATTGAAAAATCTAAATAATTAAATTTGAGTTCTCTCAAAATTGGATATAATTGAATTCTCGACATCATCAAAAAAATCGTAATTCTAAGAAGATATTTTACTCACCCAAATTTTACTTCTCTAAATATTCTGACTATTTTCTAATTAAATTTCATGTAAAACATTAATAGTTTCATTTACAATGCGAATTTAGAAAAATTACATTTAATATTTTTATTTATGGGATAAAGAAAGCCAATAAAATTGAAATTTATTTTACTTTTCCACACCAAATTTTCACTTATATAAGTAGAAGCTAAAAAAAAGTGATGTTGTGATTCTATTTTATATTTAATGTACCAAAACAAATTAATATGGCGAATCATTTACAAAACTTTCGAATTTATTTATTATTTTTGTTTTAAATTTTATATTGAAGCGATTCAAAATAACTTGAAAACTTTATTAAGGTTGACTGGTATGTATATAATGGAATTGAAAGAATTGACCTTTTTTTTAAAAACCAAAAAAAAAATGAATTAATTTACGCCAAAGGCAAGAAAAAAATATACTCGACATTTTATTAATTTTATGTTTGTTGGTTAAAAAATACTTTATACTTTATTTACTATTATTGTTTACTTAATTTAAATTTACAAATTTAAACAAACTAAATAAATATTTTAATAATCGATTACATAATCCATTAAAAAATTATGATTTCGATTGTTTATTTTTGAATTATGTAAAATTAAAAATTTGGTCTAAATTTTAATTATTTATTATTTTCAAGCATTGTTCAACTATATTTATGAATATTTTGTTTTAATAAGTTAGTAGGTTGATATCTAAATCGGGGAATGATGTGACATATTAGATGATCTAAAATATAATAAAATTGATATTAAATTCATTTTTGATTATAATCATAGACACAATTACATAACAAGTGATGACACAAAGTAATTGTCTCTATGCTAGAAGCCACTGGGTATGGACTACGAGTTTCGCATAGACATGTATACTGGCTTGAATTTAAGGTTATTAAAATACCTATATTTTGGTATAGTATACAAATAGATTGTAAAATGCATTGCCATACTCAAATTATACTTACTTTTATCATTAATAGAAAAATACTATATTTTATTAATGTTATTCATTGTACGAGCAAAGCCGTATATAATATAAAGATATTGAAAAATTGAAAAAGACTTAAAAAATTGAAAGCATTAGGTGGCTAATATGAGTTCCCCTGGTGAATATAATATCTTTGTTAAGAAAGTTGAAATAACGAGTTTGTGGATTTTTTTCCCATTATGACAAAATACTATTTTATGGCCACTTCACAAAAAAATATTTTATTACCCAGAAGAGGTAACACAAAAAAAATGTAAGAAAAGGGAATAATTATAAATAATCAAAAATATTTTTTAAAAAGAGCATACTATTGCCATCTATTGAGATATATATCGTTAGCTATATACGTTGAAAAACCTTGTTTTGTCCCACCTATAGTCTATATGTTATAATTTGGGTCTAAAGTGCTGCACTGAAGACTGTAGAGATAGTAGAGGTTAGATTCAGAAGACACAGGAAACAGTGTGTTGCATAATACGAGAAATTTTATTGGATCCATTGTGATATATTCATAATAATGCCCAAGGAATCAAGAATTCTACATTCCTGTATGAAAAGTATAAGTGTGAATAAAGTTAGTAACAAAAAATAGAGCAAAGATTAAAATTAATTTGTTAACAAGGCAACAGTAAGAAATATCGTCAAGCCTAATGTAAAATTCTTGGAAAATCAAGATCAAATTACGACAGATACATAATCTTCACTGAAAACTCTATAATGATAATTTAATCTAGAAAATCTGTTCATGTTCAATGTGACAATGATCTTCTATACTATACTATACTAAGTATATACTTATATAATTTAAAAATCTATGCATATACAGATTTTATGAGATCTATGTCAATGTTTCTACCGAAAATATTTTAATTTTCCTCATTATAGTAATTTTTTATAGTCGAAATTTAAATAATATTTATTGGTTAATTATAATTGTATCATTTAAGATGACTATCAATTTTGTATTACAAAATTTTCAAGATAAATTAGTATTGCTGGTATACTTAAAAATGAAATTTGTAAATATCAAAAAAAATTTAATGAATTATTACATGTTTTTCTCAACTTATCATTAAATTTTTTAGATCGCTGTCTTTAAAGTTTTTCTCGCCTAATTATTATAAATTTTGACACAATTTTTTTTTATTATTATTATTATTTATAATTTATTATCTAATTACTAAATTATATAAAAACCATAAAAATTACTACCAAGGTCATTGTAAAAAATTACACAAGAAAATCATTTTTCATATTTCATAAAAGTCAACAAAAAAAAAAAAAATAATTTATTAGTATGTATAAGAAACCACGGCAAATTAATTGTGTTCTGTTTTATTGGAACGGAAATAACAAATTTAATTTATTATTGCATAATATTTTTTTCGTTAGTTCTTTATAGACCATAAAAATATTTTTTTAAATATCAGGTCAAAAAATACTTAAATTCATAGCATAATTAGCTTTAATTACTTTGATAAATATAAAATCTGCATTTCAATTTAATTGCAACCTCGAATAAGTAGTAATAATTAAACTATTAAGTAAATTTAGTCGCTAAATAAAATGAATTATTATACTAATTTACGGTTTTAATTGTTGACAGATTTTTTTTGAAATTTTTTAGTAATTAAAATAAATTATGTGAGAATATTTTTGTGGCTATTATTCTAATTATGATAAGCAAATTTATAGTCACCTTAAATGATTTTTAATTATCCAAATACATTGGAAATTTTAAAATTAATCTGTGGAATTTTTCACATTATAGTTGAGGTTTAAATAATTCAATTTTGGGTCATAATTATTTAAAGCTAATTGGGAAATAAACTTCCATTACAATTCAAATATAAAAATCGACATTTTTGTCTATATTTATTTTTTTTCTATTCCATTTCTATCGAATTTAATAATTTAGTAGATCACTCAGATATACAATAATAAACCATGTCAACAAAGCTGCCAAATTGAATTTTGTTGAAATAAAAATAACTTTTATATTTAAATTGTTTTCTACAAAAAAAAAATTCCCACAATAATCGTTTTTAAACTAACAAAATAAAATACCTGAAATTTATTAACTTGGTCAAAATCAAAACAATGACTTAAAAATAAATTCCTCTACGCAAGTAAATGCAAGTCACCCTAGGAAATAATAAATAGAGAAGTGAAATGACAATATGGTATCAGATTGTAAATATGTACGTAGAACGGTGATGATATGTTGAATTTTCATTTACTAAGTTGCAATTGTCACGGTATACATTTATTATGCATTATTCTTAAATAGTTTTGTGATTGTTTGGAAAGATTGTGTCAATTTAAAAATATTATTAAAAGTGTCGACAGTAAATTTAATTGCATAGCTAAATATTCCTAAATATGTGAAATTTATCTAATTTTGCAATGTAATAAATAAGTATATGTTAACCAGTTAAAATTGTTTTTGTTTTTCTAATTTGTTGGAATTTTAATCTAGATTTATTTTACAGAGATATACCAGAATTAAACACATATTCATGTGGACTACAATCATGATTAAAAGATTAAGTATATATTACTAAAAATCCAAAATTTATGAAATTTTTTTATCAATTTTATAAGAGAAATTTGGGACCAAGTAATGTACCCAGTATATAATCATTGTTATATTATATATAGCTATAATATAAAATAGTATACAAATTGGTAATGGTCAAAATGACCATACTCACACTGGAAGTTTAGCTGAGTATATAGTTAGTATTTCCTACAGACATGTATACCTAACTTAAATTTTTTTAATTAAAAGTATCACTTAACTATCACAATTTACAAATTTCATTGACGGATTTGTAAACCGAAAGTTTCAATATCATTTCAATTTTTTAATTATAAAATACACGAAATATAAAAATCCTCTTAATTGTTTTAATTCTTTTTAAATATATAGAATAAAAGTGGTTTTGCACAATTTATGGTCACTCAAAGATCATCACGAATTTGTTATAATAGATTTAAGTTTAATTGAAGAGCATTTGAGAAATGTAATTTTGATTTTCAAAAATGTTTATTACAAGGTTGATTGAAAATATTAATAGCAAAAACATTTATAATCAGGAAATATAGAAACAATTTATAAATATAGCAAAAATTTTTAAAATAAATTTACAACAAGTACCTAAATATATATTTTACAAGCCAAGCCCAGAATTTAAAATTAATTACAAAGTTCCAAATTATATAAAAATATTTTTGAAATTCAATCTTATATTCGATCATAATGTAAAAAATTTAAATTATTAATTGGTGAAAAACTAAAAAATATTTTAATTTCGAGACTCGCTTACGCTAATACCAAAGATATATACTGTAAACTGAATTTCTATATACATTTTGTCAACACACCTTTTACTTAACTTTATATTTCCATCCAAACCTACAAAATTATAATTTATTGATTGTAATTTGTCAAATATACCTAAACTTTCGCCAAAACCATGAATGCCGTCATATATTAAAATATGCAAATTTATTATTTAAATTTAGCTTTGTAGTAAATATTTATGAGTTTTTAAAAATTTATTGCTAATTTGTATAGTAAACATTTTTTATATTTTTTTAAATATTATTAGTTTACTTGAAGTAAGCGTTGTCATAAGCAAGTTCACTTTTTAATATTTTCACTAGAAAAGAAATTTTTTTATTAATAGTAAAGTTCACGTTTTTTAATATAAATGAAATTAAATATTTAAGCGAGGTGCCTTAGCACAATTGTTAAATCACTTTAATTTTAACTAAGATTTATTTTAAATCGTTTAAATATTGATTAGTTTAGTTTAGTTATTTCCTTACACTTACAACATAATTTAACAGCAACTTTATTTGTGGAAAAGTGTAGTTAATTAGTTATTAAGGGAGTGATATCACTCGCTATATGGAATGACTATTTGACCCATAGGTAATTATGCCCATTACGTACACACAACTTGACTGAAATGAATTATTAATTACTTACTAACTTATCCAATTTGTTTCCCAAAAAACCTTAGAAATTAATGGAATATGGGATAATTCTTCAAGTTCGTTGAAATTACAACTACCTCGTATACGGTGCCTACTTTTACTAATGCTGAGAGAAAGTGTAAGACTTTACTTACAATAAAATTTACTATGAATATTTTTGAAACTAACTTTCAAAATTTGGAAACTAAATTTATAAATAAACTAAAAACATTTTACTTTTAACTCATAAAAGTCACCTTCAAGCTTGAAATATTGTAAACGTAAACATAACAATAATAATTGTAAAGACGTTCCTTATTTCTTGTAAACATTAAATTTATTTTTACAAAGCTCTAAGAACGTTTTCTATTTCTATGGTATAAAAATGCGTTAAAGCAAAACAAACGCTTACTTTTATAATAAATAATAGCAAAATTACAAGGCAAAAATTATTAACAAAATGTTAATTTATATTCAATTTTTTGATAGATTATACTGAATAAATGGAAAAAATAATTAATCAAACGATTTACAAAAAAAAAAAAATTGTTTATTTTAGCTTCACAATTTATGTTTTCAGAAGAAAAGTATTAAAAAAAAATCAAAGACCACCCGTACAGAGAAGTATATTTATCTATATTAACCTCAAAAATGAAACTTTTGGCACTTAATTGTAAATAATATCGAAAATAAACAAAAATTTATTTTACTGAATTTGACCAACTTGATTATTATGACTGGTCATTTTCATTTTGTTTACATTCGTAAAATTTATAAACAAGAATTTCCAAAAACAAATTAAAAATATAAATAATAATTTTTTGCATGAAACTTTTATGTATTTGAAAATTTTGAAAATTGATTTACAATATAAATTTTGTTTTTGCAAAATTCTTCAATTTTCAAACAGTGGCGGAAATCAACAAAAAAATTTATTAAAAAACAAGTTTCACTTTAATTTGGAGTGTAAACCCAAACAGAAATATCTTTCGTTCAGAGGAGATTGAAGCGCGGTAAGGCCGTAATGCAAGTTTTAAATAAAATTTATAATGAAGGTCTCTAGAGAGACTGAAAGACTATATGACACAGAAATATATTTGTTGTAAATATTTGACACAAGATTGGGTTGATGGTCGTTTACCTTTGTGGAAATATAAAATGCAAGTTTCATCTTTTTTAAATATGTGGTGGGTGGTTAATATTTTTATAATATAATTTTAATTATGGATATGTGAAAGTTAAAGATTTCAGTAATTTTGAATTATATAAATTGCATTTATATTTCAGCCTTACTATTAAATTATTTGAGTAAAGAAACACTTGTTTCTTCAAAAACTATATGTAATTTTGTTTTCGGCTAAATATTTTATTTGGACAGCAGTTTTGAATATTGTGACTATTCAAAATACTTTTAACTTAAAACTTATTTAACGCTGTTAAGGTACAAATTTAAAGTCTGAAATGACACTAAATATTTTCAAACTCAAAAATATAAAATATTTATTGACACCAAAAATTAACCTCTTCACGCACAGATAGAATATTATTTCTGCTTGATTTTTTAGAAAGGATACAAGATTATAATTAATTGATAATATCTATTGATAATATATTATCATAATATGATAAAGCAGTTTCTTAACAACCATCTTGAACGAAAAAAAAATTTTTTGAGCAATATTTACTAAATTAATATGTAAAATATTGATTGAAAGAAACCAAATGTACACATATATACCTGAAGAGGTTAAATTTAGAATTCACAAAAATATAAAATTTATATAAATAAAAATTCATATGTAAATGAAAGTAATAAATCTTATACTTCGATACTCGATCGATACAATATCAAAATTCTACCTAAATAAAATTTTCTTTATGAAATTCTAAATTAGATTAATTTCAAAATAATTTTTTATGAATTATTAAATGGCGGAGTGGCTGTACCATAATTTGTCCTAAAATAAAACAATATATGTAAAACTTTTACAATTTTAGTACTGAAAAACATTAAATTTACAAATTGGTGTGTTTATGTTGTGGTCATTTTGTTTGATTTATTTTTATTTACGCCTTCCATTTTCAACTTTCACAACTACCTTTTTTAATCAATTAATTTTTTTTTAATAGTTTTAAACTATTATTATGTAATGTTAATTTTAGATAAAAAAAATCAATTTGTAGTCTTTAATATATAATTTTGTACATTTCAAATAAATTTTACTGTATAAATTAAATAGTGAAATCTATAAATGGCTCGGCATGGCGTTAATTTTGTCTTAAATATTTTTTTAACATAAAATTGTTTATATTTTGTAATATATAATAATTTAGGATTTTTAAGCTCAGTTATTCGACTCAATCAATTGCATCATATAATTATTATTAGTAGAAGCTTTGTATAGAAATATATAGTACTATCGTTGGCTCGATTTTTTTGATAAATGGTCATGGGAAAAGAACAAACTAAAATATAGAACATAAATCATATATTACTTGGGGAAATTAAAAGATAACTTGGGGAAATTAAAAGATGTTTGGAATTGGTTTGGATAATTTTATTATAATTAAAATTCCCCATCGATAGACACCAAATGCATCGATATTGGAGAATGTGGAGAAAGATATTTTACACAAAAAAAAAATTATAATACTATATTTATGTATTTCTATATCCAAATCCAAAGGTAGAAGTTAAATTAAGTATTAAAAAAATTGACTTGTTTTGACAAGACAAAAATTAAATTTTAGGAATTTTGAGGTCGTTTGTTAAATAAATTTAATTAAATATTTACTATTAATTGCCACATTGTTGATTTTAATTATAATTATAGTGACAACAATTTTTTCATAATTATTAGACGCATAATTTTTGTATTATCAATTTAAAATAAATAAATTATGGTTTAAATGGTTTATAATTATATACCAATTGAAATTGAGTTAGACGAGTAAATTATATGGTTAATTTCAGTTTGATATACTCGTAAAACAATTTGTGCAGAAACAATTTCTTTTGGTTTATTTGGCAATTTTGTAATTTTATATTCAGGAAAGCCACAATGTTTTTCTTGGGAAATGGGAAATTCCTTAAGCTTTTTTAAGAATCAATTATAGTTTTGTTATTACTTCAAATCTTTTCTCATAAGCACGCAAAAATTTAATATTTCCTTAAAAGTATTTCCTTCTTATATATTTAAATATAAGAACTTTTCTGACTTCAAATTAATTTGATTAATTTGCGACACTTAGCCAAATCAAATATAGAGTTGAATAATCTGATTCTTCAAATTCTCAAGTACAAAGTTGAATTTTTTACATTAACCAAAATCGGAATTTACTAAAAACCATAAATAATATTGAAATTGAAAATTGAAGCGGTTAACCGGAACAATATTAATTATTTAAATAAAAAAATTTATGAAAATTTTTTGTACACAAAATTGATTAATAATAATTAAGCTTAACAAATCTTAATACAATATTTTTTTTATTAATATTTTTTATATATTTTTCCTTTTTTATGTGAAACTCTTTAATAGCAAATTTTTTTATAGCTAAACCAGAAAATTGGGAAATATTTTTGATTAATTATAAAGATTTTCCAATTTTAAACCTTTTAATATAAATAAAAAAACATGTAAACATGTATAAAGTAATTTTGCCAATGGTCTTACAAAATAAAATTCCATATAGCAATCGGAAAACTGTTGTTGGCCTAATTTTCATTATTTCCTAACATGCTATATTCAGCGAAAATTTATTTCATTTTCATTTATGATTTTGAAAATTAATTAAACGATCAAGTTAATTAAAGTTTTGTCTATATTTTTGTACATAAGATTTTATAGTTATAAATCCAATTAGGAAAATTTCATGCATTAAAAAAAAATGGAATACGGAAATTTTATCAGAATAATTTTAGTATAGGAAATTAATTTTTCAATTTGTATTTTGGTGTAAAGACTACAAATTAGGTTATAAATATTAATGAATTTGAAAATTAATAAAATCGTAGTTTTTTTAAGGAAATATTTTTTAAGGCAAATTTTGTAGTAAAAGAAAGTAATTAGCCATTTTTCTTTTAACAAATTTTACATTAATTGATGATTAAAATATTGGAAAATTTTAACAATAAAAAGAATTTTTTCAAATAATTTAAAAAAACAAAATTATGTCAATGGCAAAAGTTTGAAGTAAAATTACAAAAATTTCAAAATCGAATAATGTTGTGTTAAGTATGTCCTACATAATAAGAAAAACGTATGTATTAACATTGAAATGCAAATCATCTTTACAAATAATTAAAAGAGGTCCATTAAATTAACAAAAAGTATAGTCACAAAAGTTAATCACAGTTGAGTTTGTTCACATGATCAGAAATTAAAATAAAGTTATTGTTAAGTTTTCAATGTGGTATACTTGTTTTTTTTTCACTGAAGATTAATTTAAAATGAAGTATTAATGCCAATAAGAAATTTTAGTTGGGGATACCAAAATTAGGTATAATAATTCAATGCCTTACAGAGGAACTAAACAAAAGTCTGTTTAAAGTTTGCTTGTTATGGTCGACTAACATAATAGATATATTATATTTTTATAATTTTAATAATTAATTATATTCATTGTACTTTGTTTTTTATTATGTGAGGAAGTTTAGTTATGAAAGATTTTTTTTTTAATACAAAATTGTAATTGTTGACGTATAAAAGAGCGCAATAAGCATGAAAAATTAAAGTTGGTGCGTTGCGTATGCGTACACATAACAACGATAAATCAACGATACGATAATAATATTTTGAAATTATATTTTACCCTAACATCACGTATATATTTTATTTACTTGATAACCAAAGAGTTTGGTTCATACATAATTTTTTAAATTAGTCTGACAATTTGTTGATTTCGGGATATTCTTTAAAAATGATTCCAAAAAAATAAATTTTATAATTCATTTAAATTAATTTAAAGAATGTACAAAAATATAAATGTACCAAAAATACAAGAAAAATTCCAATAGTAAATATTTTCAATTTCCTCTTTAAAATATTTTTCATATTCCAGTCACGATCCAATTAAATTTTTATACATTGATACAATTTACATCAAGAATTAAATTAGTTTCAAAATGAACGATAATTTTTTTAAATTACAAAACGTTGTATATACATATATAGTCGGTCAAAGAATTGTTGCAAATTTAGTTATTAGTTATTACAATTCCAAATATACACAGCAATTTTTTTTTTTTTCAATTTATAAGAGAAATTTTCAAGAAAAACAATTTTCTTGTTTTTAATTCATAAGATAAAAAAGATTAATGAAAATTTAATTATATAAATTAAATGTAAAATGGTATAAATTATTTTATAATTAAATTTTTTTAATATGAAAAAATGAATTTATATTGGAAACCAAAAATAATAAAAAATTGTAATGAGAAAATTACTATTATATAAATTTTATAATTTTCCTAATCTAATTTTCATTTGACGTGCAGTGCATTGAATTAGATTTTACTATTTTTATCATTTCTATATTATAGAATGAACTATGAACAATTTCATGTTTACAAAATTAAAGAAAAATTTTTATTGAAAAATATTTGTTAAAAAAAAATGGAAATTTTTGTTCTAGAAATTCACTTGAAACATAAATGTTTATCGATGTGAGGAATATGGAATATTTAAACTTTCTATTTTCCCGGAAACTATACGTAAAATATTTTTGAATTTTTTGATGATTCAGTAAGAAAATAATTTAAAATTATTAAAGTAATGCGAAACGTGCTAAGATGCATCTGCATTTGGTATACCATTAAACAGCAAATTAATACAAAAAAAAAACAGACAAATGAAAATAGATCTTTAAAAACATGTAAATTTACAAGAATTTCGCCCACACAAAATACATTTTTTTAGGTTCATGTTTCACGAAACATTAATTAATCTTAATTTTCATAGATTAACACAAACATTAATTTCTAATAATAAACACCTACGATATCTTCATAGAAACAAGAGAAAAACAGTGATGCAGATTATATCATACAAGTTTAACATTTTCCATTGAACTTGACCGTATCTACAATATACTTTTGTTTTTGCTAATGTTGATGCTGTGATTATGGGAATTCCACATGCAAGTTTTTAATTACATGCTGGTTTTTTTTTCAATTTACTATGACGTCTTCATTGCTTTTAATTATTTATTTTTGTTTTTAATTAAATTACATAAAAATTGTTTTATGAAAATTACAAAATTTTCCAGTAAACAATAGAAAACCATCAATTTTTTTCTTAAAAATTAAATTTTTTAATGAAAGTTTTAAAAATAAATTTAAATAAAATTTCTTTTCACTTGTAAATGTTAATAATTTTTTTTTGAAGAGATTTTTGTTTTTAATTAATTTTTTTTACCAAAACCAAACTTTTAATTAACAATTTATTTAGTGATGCATAACGTAAGGTCTATATGAAATTTTCTGTAGGGGTAAATCACCTTTAAATTTAAATAGTTTCGAGTTCAACATATAAAAAAAAATTTATGAACAAAAGATCATAATTTCCTTAAGATATTTCAACAAAATATAATTAATTATGGTACAGAAAATATGTTGTTTAACAAATTTTTAAATATATACATAGAAGAGCATTAAGATTCATAAAAAAGATAAATATGAGAAAAATATTAATTTATTATTTAATTATACATTGTTTTCTATAAAATTTTTTTTTGTCAAGTTTTCACTTTCGTTTGTGTTTCTGTTGGTGTTCATCATTATTGCTTGTAGTGTTAGTCTTCTATAGTTTTCTCCCACAATTGTCTTCTGATTTTTTTATGATGATATAATAAATAATTTAAATACTTTACTTTACATAATCTTTTGAAGAGTTTTCTTATCAAGTTCAAAAAGTTAAATTTCAATTCAGAATGTGTTAGATTGGTTGGGTGGTTATGGTTTAAGTGGCGGATACTGACTGACTGTCTGGTAACTCCAAATTGTGCATTATTGCTTTTTTTGGTAAAACTCAATCTCGGGACCACTAGGAGAATAGAAAAAGAATATATACATCGGAGAAATATACATAAAACTACTGGAAAATTATTTAAAAATTGCTAAATTAAAATATTCACGAAATTGCTATACTAAAATATAAACTTTCTAATTTTATTATCAATAAATTTGTTTAATAGCATTAAAATTAAGGATTTTATGTAGCATTGAAAATTTTATTTTCATCCTTCCATATTTTATTATTTAATCAAAATTTCCAATTCATAAAAATAATCTCTGTGATTCGATTACTTAACAAAATATTTTATATGATATTTTATTTATTTTCTTGCAAATGAATGATTTTCCTAATATGCACTTTCGTTATGGATATTATAATGTAAAGTAATTTGAGTATTCATACTTTACACGCATTAAAATTTCTACATTTTGATCGTATATAGTTTCATTTAAAGATAATCATCATTCAAAAATTATAAAAATGTTTAAATGGTAAAATTGATTAATTAAAATAGTTTACGAATTAATTACATCTGTCAATAACTGGTTCAAATTTATTAAAATAGATTTTGATTTCAATTTTAGTGGCATATAAAATGAACCAAACAGAAAATACAAGTTAACAGCATCCGTTAATGCCCAAAAAATACTTAATTTTTGCGTAATAAAAAATGTTTAAGAAGAGTTTTTCTCTTTTTTTTTTTTAAATTTTATTTATTTCAATGAAAATTGAAAAATTTCACCATAATTAATTAGGCTGTAATTTAAAAGTTGTTAGGTCATTTATGGTTTTTAATGCAAATGCCAGTGAAGCATTGAAAATGGAAATTAATTGTATATCTATAAATAAATTTAATATATGATTTTAAATCCATTTAAAATTACATATTTTTATTACATATTCCATAAAATAAATAAAATTTATAGTGCGTGTTGCATTAAATTATTTAGTGGTTAGTGAAATTTTCACAATCATAATGAAAATTGATTTTTCACAAAAAAAAATTGCTTCAATTATTTCAAAATTATTTTATTAAAATTAAAATTGAAGAAGATGCTCTAAAAATTAGGAAAGCTACAAAAGCTTGCGATACTAATCTACCTTGATTTTATTCTGCGAAGAAGGGAAAGAGAAACCAGAGCCTCGCAGGATGTTTAACAATGAACTAGTTGAAATTTACCTCACATTGCGGGTAATTACCTAAAATAAAGTCAATTTTAATCATTTTACGAAACTCTATGAAACTAATGAGTGTAAACCGAAAAATTATAGAAATCGAAATTAATCAATCAAACATGCCACTAAATGGTTAATAAAAACGGTGTAAAAACCTTGCTAATATCCATATAAATTTAAACACTTTAAAAGACAACAAAACATCCGCAATTCATCTATCTTCTTTTCTTAACAAAATTATATATCAAATATTCTTCAATCAAAAAACCATATTTTTATTCAAATTTCCACGCTTCTTGGACAATTCAAACACACCTGCTGATTGTTTATTATAGAAAATTATCAAAATTGTTTTAGAATTATTATAGGATACCACAATAAATACCACAGAAATTAAGTATGAGATGAGCTAATAGTTATTAGGGTATGTTGAAAATTTGTCGTACATCATAAAAGTCCGAATCTCCGCAGTTTACTTTGGACATTAGAATTTACTGACGAACAACTTAAACTTAAATTTATCAAGTCAATTTTCAATTTAACAATTTTACACTTAAAAATTTAATCTGGTGAAAATTACCAAGTTTCCTCTTTTAAATGTGACTTTAAGTATTATAGAAAATTTTAAAAAAAAATCATAGTTATTATCTTCAGTTCCTTAATTACATAAAATTAGCATACAAACGATCTGCTATTATTTTTAGTCTACAAAAGTTTTTTCGTTGTTTTTCTCCATTGCTTTATAATAAAACTCTTTACTATTTTCCTATATTCTTTTTGAGTTTACAATCGTGTTGGACGAGAGATTTTCAACTTCACGCTTTTCATGACTTTATATTTTTTTTTTAAAGTTGATTTTGTTTATATGAAATTCCCATTATTTATAGCTAATGATGTCTAGTTGTTGACCCTAGTTAAAAGAATGTTATTTTATTGATAATCATGTCGTGATATTTTCATTATTCTATCAATTATTTTATAGCCGGTTTTTTTTATAGATTTTACTGCTCAAATCGAATAAAAAAAATGTTTATAAGTAGTAAGAATACAAGCCAGAAATTTGTAAATTTGGAATTTGTAGTTTATATAAATATTTCCTCTAAAATTTGATATTTACTATGTGTACATTTAAATACCAAATAAATTTTCGTTGTTATAAATTTAATAAATTTTGTTTAACATCAGCTTTATATAACATTCAAAAATTATGTATAAATAATTTATGCGAAATATCGAATATTTCATAAATAACAAGTTTTTCAACATATTTCACTTCAATGCATCGAAATCCTTGAATAAGTAATCCTGTTTTTGAAAATGAAATATTAAAATTTATTTATACACCTTTATTTCAACATAGCAAAATGCAACTGGTGGACCAATCGACCAATCAACTATTTAAATTGATGTTCACAAAAAATAATCAAAAATTATTCAATTAAATGCTTTTAAGTTTCTATTCTTGTAGTTAATTTCATGATAATTAATTCCAATGGATTTCGTAAATAATTTATTATTCAAATGTTAAATTAAATTGATGTGGATATTCACTGGCATGCTAATCTTCCAATTGAATATCGATATCAAAATATTTGTAGCAAGTTTGTGTTTACCAAATTTGAAAAGGCTATGATAAATATTACATTATTGCTAAATAGTAATTTATTGTTTCCCTATTATAGACTTCAAAAATCTTTAATAATTTTTCAGGATCTTCTGACTGACCCATGAGAGATCAATTAATAGACTACATATCAAAACTCTATAGCTTCGTGCAAAAACTATCTGAATTACATAATTATAAATTATACTTTTTCAATTCTAAAAATCATAGCCGTGAGTCGCTTATATCATTAACCATTATTAATTTACCAAAAATTAAATTATATCATCTATTTTTCTTGTTCACTTCCTCCAATTTTGTAAGATTTCCGGTTATTTTGTTGCATATTCCGAGACTCGCTCAGTACAGAAAAACTATCTTTTTCTTACATCAATTTCAGTAGCTTATTTTAACCACAAAAAAAATATACTTAATTATAGTTTTTTTCTTCTAAAATTGTTATAAAATAAAATAATCAGATAAATTTCACAATGGTACAATATTTATTTACTTGCGGTCAATTTATATTAGTTTAGTCACAGTCATTCCAAATAGATTTATATTATTTTGTTGTTACATAATAACATTTAATATATTTTTTTTTAATCACAATGTTGAAATGAAATACAATAATATAAATATAACAGTGTAGTGTACTAAACAACATTCACCTGTGCTGTGCTAAATCAAACAAAATAAATTTTCAGTAGGATAAAAATTGCGACCGTAATAAAGTTTGCACGAGAATTAATTGTAAGATGTAATGGCCTCAAAAAATAACAGAAATCCGTCAGTTAGTAATCCGTCAGTTGACTCATTTAGTTTTTTGGTAGAAGGAGGTAAATCTGTAAATAGTTACAGATTTATTGGAATCAATCAGAACGCCATTGATTAGAATCTAAACACATTTGATTATATTTGAAATAGGCTTAAAATAATTGTAAGAGCAAAACCACAAGCCGATAAAATGACATGTGAAGCTGTTCTAGTTTACCAATACATTAAATGAGGTGTAGAATTATGAATGTTAGACGGCCAGCGTTCTTAAACCAAAGATATTAAGTAAATTCGGATATTAATCAACATGATGAAATGACTAAGCAATCTTATACTTGTAATTCATCATTGTTATGTTATGAGCTTAAGAATTCTACAAAAATAAAATTAATTGTTAATAATTCTTTTTTTTGTTGATTCGCTAATTTAACGCGCAATTCTTTTGATCTAAAAATATTTTATAAAGGTGACATTCAAAACCAAAAAAAGAAATCCATAAAGTTTTGTTTACAATTTACATTTAGCAAAGAAGATTTTTTTTCTCTTTTGTATCTCTACATTTATGGTAAGATTGAAAATGTAGTTTTTTTTTCATTTTTGGTTTATTTGCTTATTAGCATACTCGCCATTGAACCGTTATTAATAAAATAATAAATACAAACAAAGATTTAAAGTGAACCAAACAAAACCTATAGAAGATTTCAATTATAAATATTTACACGCGTGGGCATATTTATGTACATATATATTAAATGGTGTCATCCAAATTATTATCATTTTGTGACTAGAAAACAAAATTAATGATTCTATTTTATTAAAAGTAACTCAAAATTATCAACAATTTTTTTTTTGTGATTATATGTTGAAATCTTTTCGAAGCAATACATGTTAATTTGTTTTTTTTTTTTTGCAATAAAAGTAAATTATATTTAAAGGTGAGGTCTTGTTTCGGCATTTTAATGAGTTCCAAAGAGAAAAATGAAAATGAAAAAAAAAAAGATAATATTGTAACGAACATGTGTGTTGATTTAATGATTTTTATGATCTGTAGATATAATTGTTATTTATAAAAATTTTTAGAAATATTATTAAAAATCGTATTTGTTTGATATTTATAAAGCGAGTCTCGAATTGAGCAATTTTTGGAATAAATAACATATACTTGGCAATATCACATAAAATAAAATTGAATAATTGTAATAAAGTCAATTAGTTTTTATTTGAATAAATTTTCATTTAAGAATCGATATTATGTAAAGAATCGATTTTTTTTTATTAAAATAATCGATTTTTTTTAGAAAAACCAATTAAATTTGATAGTTTGATTGAATAAATACTCTAATAGTGAGTTTAATTTAAAAAAAAAACAGTAAAATTTAAACTTTAATTCAGTTGTAAAATAAATCAATTAACAATTTGATAACATAACTAATTTAATTTCGAAAGTTTTATAAAATAAAATGTAATTTCCTCTCAATTATTTAAGCTCCCAGATTGTTTAAATTTATTATTGTTAATTTTTTAAATGAATCGATTTATATAAATAATAAATAGTATAAAAAAATATATTTTTCTCTTCAAAATTTTTCTACTTTTAGTTACAATTCAATTTCAATTTTGACCTCAATATTGAATATAATTATTTACACCTATATCAGAAAACCATAGAAAATTTTGTAAAAATTATCATGCTAACAAAACTATTAAACATTATTATTACAAATTTATTTATATAGTATAGACACAAGACACAAAGTGATTACCTAATAAATCGTAAAACTTGAGATGATAAATATTTGAACAGTTTATTAAAAAAAAAAATATTTAATAAAGTTTGATGATCTCATTTATTTATTTAATAAATATTTTTGCATTTAAATTTATACAGATTTAAATATTCAACAAAAAGATGAGCTAAAAATAAATTTGAATAATAAATAATAGAAATTCTGATAGACAAATAAAAAATATAAATTAGCATCAATATTATTTTTCATCAATATTATTTAAATCGAGTATCGATTTTGTTTCTATCGTGACATAATTTTAATAATAAATTATATGAAATCTTGAGACATAAATCAAATAAAGTTTCAAAATTGTTGTTTGTAATATATGGATTTTAAATTTCTAGAACTTGTTGCAACCGAAATTAATTGAAAACCGAAATGATATATATACAAATTATAAATATAATTTAAAAAAAAAGTTGATAACCTAATTTATAGAAAATTAATTCTTCAATCAATTTCAAATTTACAATTATACCAAAAAATCAATTTTAAGTTACTTTCAAAATTCTAAACTAATTATAGTTGTTCTATTGATTGATATATAATTAAAGTGCCTGAATAAAAAATTATAGGTTCCCAATTATAGATTAATACATAAAGAATTGAATCTACCGGCTATTTTTTTCTTATACAATAATTATAATTTCCGAAATTCTCAAATGATCAATTTTTGTTATTTAATTAAAATCAAATATTTATATTTCATTTTGCTGTTAGATATTCTTTTATTTGCGCAATAAATCTTAAAGAAGTCATCGTACTCGGTCCAAAAACTCAATTTATAGTTGGCGGTTCATTAAATTTTGTATATGTATTTAGTTTGCTTTTAATTTGCCGCACCATTACAAATCTGATTATTAAGATTTACTTTACAGGTTATTTTTTACTAACCAGTCTTTTTTTTTTTACATTTTTGGTACGTGGTGGAAACATCTATAAAAAAAAAGCACCTGCCAAAGTTTTTAATGTTGTCCTCCATCTGTTTTAGATTTCCTCGGGGCAAAAAATTTCGAAAACTTTATTTTTGTAAACAAAACAAGTATTTGAGTTTTGTGAAGAATTTACAAGTCTATGAGAAAAACCAGAAATATTATTTCTAGTTTTAAATATATAAAAATTTATATCCATATTTTTTATTTTAGCATAGATTTAATGTTTGAATATTCAAAATATTTTTTAGTATATAGTTTGGTTAATTTGTGTTTCTTGTGATAACTGAAGATTTATGTGAATATTAATTTCTTTTTCAAAGAAATTAAAATGGTTAGGTGATCAATAAACTGGAATTTGTCCCTATAAAAATATCTTCTTCTTCACTTTTAAACTTTATAATCAAAACAATTTTCTCCCAACTCCCACTTATTTTCCAATAATTTTATGGTAAACGGAATTTTCTTTTATCGTAAATGCACATAAATTTCAAATGCAATCTAAAAACAAATTCAATCTATAAACTATTTAAAAAACCAAACCGAAGTCAGCTAAAATAAAAAAGGTCATGCTGTCATGTATGCGATGTTACCAATATGGCTTTGAAGAGTGTATACAGAAAAAGAATGTAATCGCACTGAAAGTCGAATTAAAAGAAGACCAAAGTAGGTTAAGTAAATAAATTCTTCGTTTTAAGATTCTTGAGAATTAAAGAAATTAAATGGAAGAAAATTATTATTTTGTCGTGTTTTTATCTGCGGTGGAAGATTAAATAAATAAAAATTCTTATTACTTTTGTGTAGTTTTTTAATTCTTTTAAGTTTAGAAATTGTTAATAACAGAATTTTTATTTGGTATACATCTTATATTGGCTAAATAATTTAATGCGAATGGTGTAAGAAATAGCGGCGAATTTTAATTATTAATGCGCTTAGAAATTGTTTTAATGTTTAAATATTTTTTTAACAAATAACAGAAAATTCGTGATAATTAGTTTTTGTCATGTCACAAGTCACAATTAGTACTGAAAACCGAAATGATAGTAGATTTATAAGTTCAATTCTTCTTTTAACAATTTGGATTACAAAATGTTACAGATTTAAGAAGTTAAATTGTACGAGTAACTAAAAAATTTAATCATATCAGGATTTCAAGACTTGAATTTTATCAATTAGCCTTTTTAACATTTCCGGAGACCAAATTATGTAATTGAAGTTCCGAAATTGTGTTATATTTAGTTAGAAAATTAGAAAATAAAAAATTCCAGGAAATATCAAATATATTAAAAGTTATCGCATCATAACAACTAAAATTTTATATAAATTCCTAATTTTTAATGGCAAAGAAATTCAAAAAGTAATAGTAATTAAAGTTAAAACTCTTTTAATGCCCATATATGTTGGTGTAATAATAAAAATAGAATATCATTTCAAAATCATCCAACCGATCAATTATATTCAGTTTCACTTCCTTAATGGAAAATGCAATTTAATATAAAAGTATATTTAGTTTTTCTTCAGCTTTGAAATGCATAATTTTTGAAGATACTATCTTTTTCCTACTTTCATTTGAAAATTAATACTGAAATATTTGAAAATTTCAGATACATATTTAAAATGTTATTAGCGTCTTTAGAAAATTTATGAATCATTAGAAATTAGATTTTTTTTTTTCAAAAATAAAAAATTAGATTTTTTTGTAGTTGAATAATCATCTTGTATCTTGTAAAAAAAATGATCATTCAACTATAGAAATTCATGATCATTAAAGGATGACGAAAAGAAATAAAAAAAAGTAATAAAGAATTTTTCTAAAATAATAATAATTCTCTAATGCCTTTAGCAAAAAATTGAAATATTTATAATTTAGTTTTTTTTTCGTGCAGATATGATCTTGAACTCTTTCGGTTTTTGTGATCCTCCACATTGTAAATTTAATGCTAAACATTAGAGGCGTAAAATTATATAGTATATATATTTTTTTAACAGAAATATTTAGAAATAAAAATTTCAGTCCAGTTTTGTGAGTTATTTTATAAAATCATCTTTGTTTAGAATTCTGGTTTATATATGTACAATAATTTTTGATAAATGCTTTGAAACTATTTATATAAACAGGTTAAAAAAAATTTAATGTTGTTTGTGAACTAAAAAGAAGATATGTATATGAAATTATGAAATTACAGGCAGTTAAATAATGTCTAGCATATAGAAGAATTACTGACATATTTTTCAAAAATTATATGTCATCAATTATCAGGTAGTTCAACTATTTTCGAATTCAATTTACACTAAATATTTTGTTCAAATTTTCACTGGCCAATTATTATAAAATCTTCATAAAATTCTACTAAAAATTCATTATGAAAATCAATTTTAAGGTCAATTTTAAATTCTAATTAAATTTTTTTTTAAATATTCCAAAATAAATATTAATTTAAATCATTCACACTGCCCTGTGGTCATAAATTCTATTGCACAGAACAAAAATTTATGTGTATATTCCTTTCACCAAAATAATAATAACGAAAAAAAAAACTTGTTTACTTTCAAAAAGTTTTATAAAAAAAGAATTATTTATTATTATTATTTTGTTATGCTGAATCAAATTTGAAAAAGAAATAACTTCCTTAATTTATCTAGAAAGCCACAATTCTATATATTTATTTATTTTCTTCTGAAAACCTCAAAAAGATACAATAAAAACGTTCAAATTTTAAAAGTCAAAATATTTTTATGTTTTGCGCTTATTCAAAATTTAACCAATTTTATAAGATATCGCGTTTTTTTTTTACAACATAGAAAAAGATACAAACAAACTTATTTACTTTTGAATGAAATTATGTACATAAAAAAAGTGTATAGATATCTTATAAAAGGTGCTCAATCGTGTCTCGTGTATCTACTGAAATTAATTTTATATAAACCAAAACCAGTCTTCGTGGTGAGTTCAACTAAAGAAGTTCGTCGTCGTCGAGTCGCGCGAGTTAATAAATTTTATAAAAATTTTACGCTTTTAATTTTTCATAAAAAACAAAATATTTCTCGTTAATTTGAATTTTCTGAGACATATTTTTTTATGTGTACTTATATTTATTATAATTTAAAAAATGTGATTTTTTTTACAGTGAATTATAATAAAATTTAAAAAAAAAAGATCTAAAACGAAATTATTAGCCAAAATATTTGCTAAAATTTAGAAATAATTGAAAAATGTTTTTAGATCAGAAAAAAATAAATAATTAATTGAAAAAAAAAAATCAATTTAGTGTTAAATTGGATTAATCTATCAAATTTTTGGATACGATAAACGAAAAATTGGATTATATTAAAGAATAATTTTTAAATTGGACATTTCACTTTTTTTATTACACGCGATAAAAAAATTTTTAAAAAAGGTATTTAATTACAATTTTATGCTAAATTTAACATAAAATTTGGTCATGTGAAATCAATAAATATAAATATGTAAATATTTATTTCATTTCATATACCAAAAACCGTTTCGATACTCGAATTTATTATTTTGCATGTTTAGAACTTTTTTGTTTGAAATTTTTTCACAGAAAGTTAAAATTTTTTTTAATAAAAATTATTGGAGAATTTTTAAGGCTTCAGTGATTTTCAAGGATTAGTTTTACTTTTAAACTTTCTGTTGTGTCTTGAACTGGAAATTTAAAAGAAGTTTTTATTGAAGAATTAGCAATTATATATGAGGAATTGTAATTTTTTAAATTTGTTACGCTGCTTTTAAAACCGCTCCCTTTAAGGTCGATTTATTATTATTATTTTAAAATTTATGATTATTAATTGAGGAAGAGCTATTGCTTAGGAAATTAATGAATAATATTTATTTTATAAATTTTGGGTTGGGCAGTGTTTCTGTTTGTCAATATTTTGTGGGAGATTAGGGTAATCGGTAAATGTATTAAGTTTTGTAGGAAACTATTTGCAAATTGACTGGTAAGAAACATAAAGAAAATTTGATATACTCGAAAAATTATATTAGAACTTCACTGCAAAATCAAATTTGAAATAAATTTTCTCACACTTTTTTAAATTGAAATTACGAAATATATTTAATGCACGTTCAAAATATGTCGTCATATTCAAGGCAATTAATTTTTTTCACTTACATTCTTAAAAGAATCTTAAAATCACGACTAAATTCTAACCGCGTGATATAATAATTGTTTTTCATTAAAAATATATTAAATTAATTACACACTTCGGTTATTTCTATAATTATTTGATTATTTCTATTAGAGTATAATTAAAAATTTGAATTTTTATATAAATTCCACTTTATTTAAATGTTAATGAAAAAAAATTTCTCACTTTACTTTTGGTTCACTTAATCTTCGAAGCAAAACCTGGAAAAAAAATGAAGTTAAAAAAAGATGAATTTAATTATAAATTTTTAATTTAATTTATTTTTAACTTATTTACAGAAAGAATTACAGTTAAATATAATTAAATATATGAATTACATGCTATGGTATATGTAAAATTATCTTTTCTATATATGTAAATTAATTGAAATTCTTAGAATATTTTCGCATATATAAATTAAATTATATTTTATATTTATATTTTGTTCTATTTTGCTTGAAATAATTAACTTTATATATCTGTTAAATCTCAAGTTTAAAAAAAAGAATTCTGACAGTTTAATTCAAAATTTTAAAAGCATTGAAATAAATTATTTCAGTAAATTTTCTAGTAAATTAAAATTCTGGGAGGCTAAAAACAGAATGAAGAATGCCAGTACCTAGAAATTCTTTAATTTAAAATGTGGAGAAATTTTCTAAAAATGATATTAGTGAAATTATATAAACATAAATTAAGAGCTAAATTTTCTAGTTACTTTTCTGTTAACTATAAAATTCAAATTTCACTCTGAAAATGAAAAATTTCTTTACTTTTTTAAAAAGGGCGGAATTTTAATATTTTCTTGCTCTAATTATTTAGAATTTTTTTTTTTGAATAATTTTAATTAGTAAAAGATTTGTTATCTTTAAAGCCCACTTACTTAGATTTTTACTATATATCCTATAACCTTTATTTCACGCTCTTATACACTTTAGTTTTGATTTAAATTATGAATTACATATAAAAATTCTGAGGGTATCATAAAAAATTTAATAACAAAATTATGAAATTCTGCTTCTCTAATTATCTTACAATTTTAGTAGATTAATTTAATGTTTCTGAAGCACTAAAAGGGTTAAAAAAATTGTATAAAAATGTCAAGTCAGACTAATTAACTTTAGTTCCCCACTTTGATGTTCATATATTGTTCAATTAAACTGCACTTTTAAACATTATTTAACTTGGTTTTTATATATTTTTTTATAGTTTAATTTTTTGCTACTATGCGAAATTAATGAACTTATATAATCTCATAATTATTGTGTTCATGGGAAAGTATATTTAATTTCTCTATTTAAACCGTATATTCTTTAGCTCATTTATATTTTTCTAATGAATAACAAATATTTAAACTAAATTTTTTCTTATAAAGAAAACTTTCAATTTCATTAATTTTTTTTATTGAAAAATCTTTGAATTTTATGATTGAAGAAATCCTGAAAAATATGTCAACTATATATAAAAGGCAGACAGAAAATTTGCATAAAAATGAATTTTTAGATTAAATAATTCTTTATCGGTGAAAGTGAAGTGAATCAAAATATAAAATATGCAATGATTATGATACAATATTGAAATGTTTTTTATTATTGTGATACAGCAATTAACATCTGGTAAATTACCCAAAATTAAAGGTAGCAATATCACAAAATTAAATTATACCATCAACTAAAAAAAAATCCCCAGACATGAAAAACCGGAAAATTTGCTAAATTGACAATGAAATTTCTGTTGAAATTGCATTGAAATGAAGGTTCAAATTATAAATTTAGTGTCTTTAAATATTATTAAAATTTAATTTGCACAATTTGCTTATTTTTCTACCTTATATTATGTATCTTCCAGTCAAATTATTAAATTTTCATGATGTAATTTAATATTTTTCATGAAAAGAAAAGAAAAAAAAAATTTCAATTTTGTTTTAAGTGTTTAAAATTTTAAGTCTTTTTATTAAACAAAATTTAAATTTCACTTAAATTATAAAAGTTTATTAAAATTAAAATTGTTTTTAATTTTATTTATTATACCAAAACAAATTACTAATGGCCAGCGAATAATAAAACTTTCGAATTTACAATTTTTATTTTTATTATTTTGTTTATTTTTGTTGCTATTCGATAGTCGGAAACAAGAGTGAAAGAAAATATACCTATTTGAATAAATTTAAGATGACTTTGGTATAATTGAATGGCCTTTTAACAAAAAAACATCAAAAATTTAAAATTTGTCCAAAAGGTTTTTTATTTATTTAACTTGACAGAATTTTTTGATTTAAATTATTTTTATTATTTTTGATTTTTATTTATATAATTTTTGATTTATTAATGAAAATTTTTATTCTTTTCAAAAATGCCTTGTGTAAAAATAAAAAAAAATTTTTAAATACTTAATATATTTTTTATTAAATTTCTTTATTTATTTTTATTTTAAAATATTATTATTTTTATACATTAAATATGAAATGTTAATTATAATTTTATTTAATATAAATAATTTATTTTATTTTATGTTTACAAAATCATGAAATTATCGCAAGAACCAGATTTGACTTAAAAATATGTTAGTATGTGTATATTGCCTTCATTAAAGTATAATTATTAGGGTATGTTCAGAATTACCCTCTAGGAAAAGAGTTCTTGTTTATGATTCCCTTACAAATTATAATTTTTTTTATTTAAATTATTTTGTAATATTAGAATGGAAAATATACTTTAATTAATTAATTAAATTAATTAAATGGTATATTTTCCATTCTAATATTACCTAATAATTTAAATAAAAAAATTATAATTTGTCAAACAATTTGTTTCGTATAGTAAGTAGATGATAGTCACCAATAACTGCCCTTATTTCATGAAGAGATCCATTTAGGTACAAAGCTGTCCCTACAGATGTTAATATTTTGGATGAACTTACCAATATACCATGGCCGAAATACAATTCTACAATTAAATTAAATACAATTAATTTAATTAATTAATTAATTTAATCGAAACAAACTTTTATAATAATTTACCGTAAAATCATCCGATTATAGAATTTTCCACAAGGAATTTGATTTTACAAGAAAGGAATATTAATTGTATTTTGGACGGTAATGAAAAAATATTAGAATGGAAAATATACAATTTAAATTAATTAAATTAATTAAATGGTATATTTTCCATTCTAATATTACAAAATAATTTAAATAAAAAAAATTATAATTTGTAAGGGAATCATAAACAAGAACTCTTTTCCTAGAGGGTAATTCTGAACATACCCTAATAATTATACTTTACTGAAGGCAATACAAACATACTTTTAAATTTTTCATGAAAATATGTAATAAAAATTTGCGGTATCCCTTTGCCATATTTTATGAACATCCTCATATTTATCAAGAGTTGTATTTCGGCCATGGTATATTGGTAAGTTCATCCAAAATATTAACATCTGTAGGGACAGCTTTGTACCTAAATGGATCTCTTCATGACATAAGGGCAGTTATTGGTGATTATCACCTACTATACGAAACCACCAAATACAGAGTATATATTTAGTATTGCCTTGTGTTTCGTATAGTAGATGATAGTCACCAATAACTGCCCTTATGTTGCCTTGTGTTTCTGTACTATAGCAAAATCATGTTCCATTGTATCCTTATTAAATTTTTATTATGAATAACAATTTTATTGATAATAAATTTCTATAAATTGATTTTCTTCGAATTGTCGTTTTTGCTTTTTCTGTAAATTGTTCTTCTGTGAATTGTTTTTCTGGAAATTGACACCGGGATACCATAATTTTTATAATTATTTTTATTTTACATTTTTTTTATGATTTGGAGATACTCAAAATTTCGAAATTATATAAATAAAAAAAAAAAATATTTTTGTTTGGGTGTTCAAATTTAAATAGTTCTCAAAAATTATGTAATTTAAATTTTGTGGTGTTCAAATTTAAATAGTTCTCAAAAATTATGTAATTTAAATAAAATATATTGAAAGATTTTTTTTTTTTAAGTAACTAGATTTCAAGTAATTAATTTTTTAAAAGTAAATTTCTTCAAGTAGTTAATAGTCTTTAAACTGTAAAGTGATTATGTGTAGGTATTAAAATTGGATAAGGTTCAATATGTGGTATACTTATTAGTACAGAAATATTATCATAAATCTTACAATTTGAAAAATTTTGAATTGAAGACTGAATTTTCGAAAATTTGAATTATTGAAGACTGAAAATTCAAATTTTCATTCATATCTATAATTTTTAGATAACTTTTTTAAAAACTTTCTGGAAATTCTAAATATTATCGTTCTCCATTGATACCTAATTCGTAGTTCTATACTTTTCTAAAATTTACATGTATAAGACAGTTAATTTGACACTGTCGACAGTCCGGTCTAACAAATTTACTAATTCTTAACCCAAATATGTAATTATTTTTACTAGTAACTCTAATGTTAAGTAAACTAATTGTCAACTACTTAATCAAATATAAGAACAAATATTTTTAACTTATATAATTGAAATTCTATTTGGCTTCTACAATAACACCTCTAAAATAATTTGAACAATTCTACTTATACAAATTATTATTAGCAGTTAATTTTTTAACACTAATTTTTGACAATAATTCCTCAATTACATAGCAAAAAAACAAAACAAACAAAATTACGTCCAAGGTCAAGTAAAAATTACTAACAAAAAAAAATAAATATTTAATATTTTTGTCAACAAAAAAAAATTATTAGTAATAATAAGACAAGTAAAGTTATTAATTTTAGTTTGAAACGGAAATAACAAATATTAATAATTGTTACACAAAATATTTTTTTTTTCAATTATTCGATTTCCGAACAAAATAATGTCTTATTAATCAGATATAGGTCAAATTGTTTGAACCACCCGCATTATTGACTGTAATTTTGAAGGTTTTTAATGTGATAAAAAGAATATTTAAATCTCAAAATCTTTTAATTACATCCTTGAGGCTTGCTCGAAAATTTAAACTTAAAAGTGATTATCATTTTAATCAAAACAAATCAAAATAATTATTTAGTGGTTAATTGAAATATGGACCAAATTATTAAAAAGGTTAACAAGTTTTTATAATATTTTCTAAAAATCAGATCGAAAAATATTTTTTTAATGTGCTAAAAATTATGTTAAATAAATTTTTACAATTTTAGTAAAAATATTTGTAAAATTTGTAATCAAGTTTATAAAGTTGTCCATTTGTAAATTATATTTCAAATGGCCAGAAGAAACATTATGATTAAATCCTATTGAAAAGTTCAATTTGGGTCTACTCAGCAAGATATGTACATACATATATGATCCTAAAATAATTTCTTAGATTGTTTCAGGCTAAAAAAATTTCCCACAATTCTCTTGTTAAAAAATTGTCATAAAAATTTCTAAAAATTCCATTTTTAGAGATCTACTAAAACAATTCAGTATTGTTTTAAGTAACTTATCTAAACTTTATAAATATTTTATTCTTTTTATTTATAAATTTTTCCAAATATGGAAAATATAATAAAATGTTAATAAATAAAATATTTCTACAGAATGATAAATAAAGAAAAAGAATTATCTGAAATTTTTTGTGTTGACCAAAACACAATATATACAATGGTGACTATGTCTATAAAAAATTCCACGCTGCCAAATGGAATAATGTCAGTGCAATAAATGCAAGTCACCCAAGAGAAAATGTTAATAGACAAAGTAATCGTAACGACAATGATTGTTATATACCAAATGGGATTGTATCAAGTCAAGCGCACGACGGTGATAGTTGGAAAAATCGTAAAAAAGTTGTCGCAATCGTCATGGTAAATAAAATGTTCATTATTCGGAAATAATTATCTGTTATTGTTTACCAAAAAGATTGTTATCTGTTTTGTACTTATTCGAGTGTCGACAGTAAAATTTAAATTTACTTTTAACTAAATATGTTGAATTCCATTTGTGTTGAAATACGTGGAAATTCTATAAATAAGAAATTTCATGATTATAAATTAGAATATTCTTTTAATCTATTTGATTTTTTTTCTTATTTTATTAAAATTATCGAGGTGTAAAAATATTCGGAAATAAATTCTATAATTTCAAATATTTTCTAATCTAATTTTATCGGTCTACTTTTTGATTTGTTTGTTTTGTTGAAATATTTCAACAGAAATTTTACATTTTAAAAATACAATTTGATTGAATGATTCGTAAATTTACCATAAAAAAAAATAAAATAATAATCGATTCAATTATATTTTGATAGAATTTAAAGTTGTTTTTGATCGATTTTCTATCACGGAAAATTAACACGTTTCTTTTTTGTGGGAAACAAAACAAAAAATATTTTTGTTTAAATCACAAAATAAAAAATTTATTGAGACAAGAATCCATTTTCAATATTTTTTTTACCTTGAAATTTTATTTTTTCCATATTTTCAAAATTTAAATTTAAAGTTTTTGTTTCTATTATCAGAATCGAATTGATCGATTTATTAAATTGATTATTCAAAAAAAAAATAAAAATATTGTTTTCATTTACAAGGTTAATTTAAAATTGATCATAAGCTGAAAAATGTTATATCGTGATCAAGGAAGTATACAATAGAAATATTTATATTTAATATGAAAATATTTTTAAAAGAATTTAATTTGTAAAAATATTTGATTTGGGTACCAAAAAGAAATAAATTGCATTTACAAATTTCAAACCCAAAATATTAATTAACTTTCAATTATAATTATAAATTGAAATATATTGGATATTCAATTATGATTTAAAAATTAATTTTTTAAAATTTTAAATTTTTATTTACATTTCGAGACTCGCTAATGCAAAGCTCAACGATATACACTTTTGACTTGTTTCATATATATCATATACATATACTATACATATATCACGAATTTAATATGCCATCTACCTACAAAATTTTAATTTAATATTTAATTTATGTAGAAAACTTTCACCAAAATATTCATAACTTTTCGTCACAATATTTTAAGAAGAAATTTTTAAATAATTTTAAAGTCATTTTTGTGTTGCATTTCTTTCAAAATTTTGTAACTAAATAATAAATAATTTTAATACAACTTAATCTTTAATTTTAATATTATTTTAGTTGCTTGGAATCAAATAAACTTAGAATAATAATTTTGTACTACAATAATTCTAAGTTGTTCGCTGAAATAAGCAATTATTTTAAATTGAATCATCATATAAATAGAAATGAAATGATGACAAATCTTTTAAAAATAATTGAAATATTGATGAAAATATTAAATTACTTAAACAATATAAAGAAAATTGGTTTTTAAATAAATTTATAACCATTTTTATTCCAATTATATTTCAAATATTTTGAATACTAGTTTCGATACTCGATCAAATTATGCTTAATAATTAAATAAATCATTTTTCGAAAGCTTATAAATATATTATTATTAATTTATATCTTAAAAATTGTTGATTACTTT
The DNA here is from genome assembly GCA_949752835.1 of Empis stercorea. Lineage (NCBI taxonomy): Eukaryota > Metazoa > Arthropoda > Insecta > Diptera > Empididae > Empis > Empis stercorea. The sequence continues at coordinate 7,082,949 of OX457087.1, forward strand.
GTAAATGGATAAAAGTCACCTTCAAGCTTGAAATCATTTAAACATACATAAAAAGTTCTCACTTTTTGAAATATGTATAGTTAAGACACGATTGTAGAGGGGGATTAGAACATAACAATATTCTTTATAAAAAAAAAGCTATGAAGCAAAACGATTAATGCTTACAATTATGGTAAATAATAGTAAAATTACAAGTATTTTTTCACAAAATTAACAACAAAAATGTTAATTTATGTAATTATTTGATACCATCTACAAAATAGATATTCTATTGTGTGCAGAAATTATTTTCAACAATTTTAATTTTCAGCAATTTTGTTAAGTTTTGTTGTAAATTGAAAAAAAAATAATAATTAATCAAACGCTTCTTGACAAAAAACTTGTTTAAAGCTTTAAAAATTTAATGTTGCCATGTGAAAATATTTCAAAGAAAATTTAAAAGAACATAGAGACCACCCTCGTAAAGACTAAAGGGTTTATTGTATTTATTCGACTCAAAAACATATTTTTTTGGCTTTTAATTGTAAAAAATATCGAAAATAAACACAAAAATTGTAAATACTTAATTTTAAATGAAATTGAGACGAATTGAATAAATATGACTTGCATTTTTCATTTTGTTTAAATTCAAAAAATATTAAACAACAAATTTTTTCTTCTTATTAATTGAAAATATAAATAAATAATTTTTTACATGTAATTTTTATATATAAATTTTGGAAAATTAATATTTACATAAAAATACTTTGTATATTTGCGAATTCTGTAAAATTATAAAAAGTCTTGAATTATTTTGTGCACTTGCGGAGAGATATAAAATTTATTTAAAAACAAGTTTCACTTAAATGTAAGATACAAAACAAAATATCTTTCATGTGGCGGTGGAGACTAAAACGGAAAAAAATGCAATATCCAAGAAATTGTTATGGAGGTCTCCAGAGAGACTGCAAGACTATGACACAGAAATATTTTGTTATAATAATGAAATGAAAACAAGATTGGTGGTCGTTTACCTTTGTGGAAAAAATATATAAAATGCAAGATTCTTATTTAAACAATAAAATATAAATAAAATTTATTGTATGTAGGTGGGTTTTTTCATTTTAATTTAATGATTATAATTATTTAATTACGAATTATTTAGATAATTATGGACACATGAGAAAGCATACCACAATTTTATAAAGTTTATGAATAGAAGAGGAAAAAAAATTTGCGATAGTAAGACTGAAAATTATTTATACATGAATTGTGGACTTTAGATTAATGAAAATTTTAGCTGACATTTGAATATATATATTATCATTAGGTTAAAATTTGCTATAGCAAATATATTTTTGCTGTTGCTACTTCAAATTTTTGATAAATTACTCTGTGCACTGTAAAAAAATTGTTAAAATATTCATAGCACTGTTATTATGTGTATATTACACATTTTCAAAATTCAAAACGATATGACAGCTAAATTAATTTACCATAACAATATGAAAAAAAAAATCTTATAAGTATTAGGAATATTTAAATTAGTGAAGTAATATGAAAATTAACAAAAAAAAATTATGTAAATTGTTAATAAATATTAATATTTTATTTATACATCATTTCAAAAACATTAAAAATCGAATTTCTTAAGAGCCATTAATATGTTTTTATGGATAATATTATAAAATGAAACGAAATTTAATCTTTCTAATTTTAAGTGAAAGGTTTTTCTATTATTATTTATTATACATTAACTTTTCGAATTTATTACATAAAAGTTTTAAATTGACACAAACATAATTGACATTTCGATACTCGCTCGATAGTTAACAGAAAAATTTCTCCAAAATATAAAATTTCTTTAAAAAATTCTAAAATGGATTAATTTGAAAATAATTTTTAATAATTTTTTTGTAATTTATTTCATGGGAGCAAAATTATTTGTCATACCAAATAAAAGTAAATAAGAAAAACAATAAAACTTTTACCCATGATAATTTTATTGAGAAAAAAAAATTGTTTAATTTTTAAATTGCCCACTTAATGTTATGGTCATTTCTATGATTTATCATTATTTACACCTTCCAAGTTTGAACTTTCACTAAAAATGGTTTTAACAATTTAAAAACTATTAAACTTTAAAAGCTAAATTTAAAAAGTTTGAACTTTAAAATAATAATAATAAAAAAAAAAATTGAAAAACAATTTTGTTGATTTAAAATTGTTTCTTTTTTCAAAAATTAAATATGTAGTAAATTATTTATTATGTTTTCAGTTAATTTTTTCATTATTTGTATAATTTATAAAATTTTGTTGAAAATTTATTTTTCATCAGAAATAATTTATAATTTTATATAAAATAAACAAACAAGAATTTTAATTAAATTGAAAAAAAATTTTTAATGAACTTAAAAATATGAAGCATAAAAATATGGAATTTTAAGGTCATTTAATTAAATAAATATTAATCATAAATATTTATTGAAAATGGTCATAAATTTTTTGTAGTTTATGTAAACACAAAAGTAAAAATATTTTTAAAAATATTAATCATAAATTTTCTTGATTAATTTAAAAATGTTAATTGCAACATTAGGGTATATAAAAAAAAATCTATGCTTGATTACTTTAGAAAAATTGAGGTCGTATCGTAAGTGTAATTAAATTAAACATACGTTGAAGTTTTAAAAATTCCGATATTGTCTCAATTCTATCAAAATTGTGCAGCATATTTTTTTTTAACATAATTTTCTAAGTATGTATAAATTTTTCGAATTATACATACATTTACATTAAAGATTAAAGATAATTTTATATCTAGGACAATGTACGATAATTTTAAGTTCATTGTGTGTATAAATTTGTATTGAATTTTCATTCTATATTCTTCAAACATTTCTGACAAAAATTTACTTTGAAATTCAAGTTATGTAAAATCACGTTTTTTTTGTAAATAGTATTAAAAGTACATACAATTTTGTTTATATCTAAATGACGTACAAAAGGAAATTAAATTATTAAATATGTATGTAACTTATTTTTCCATATTAGAAAATTAAAAAAAAAAAAAAAATTGTGAAAAATGCAATAGAAAATTGAAATATTTTAAAAGAAATTTGTTACACATTTTTTTTTTTTTATAAAATTATTTTCTTAATTGAAAAAAAATATGCAATTTTCTTTTATGGTTACCGGATTTTATAATTTATAATTAATTTTTTATAATTTTAAATTTATTTATGTTTTTTTTTATCGAGAGGAAAATCTCTGTGACATTAAAGAGAATTTTCTTAATCAAACAAGCGGAAACTTGGAAAATTATTTAGTACAAAAAAAAAGATGAGATTAAAAATTAATTATAAAAAAATATTTTGTAAAATATAAATTTCTTGGTAATGTTTTCAATCTTTAAGAAATTTAGTTTGATGATTAATGAAGATTACAGCTTAGTAGTGTAACGATCCATTAATATTTGAAACCAAAATATTAAAATATCATTTTTAGAAAATTTATTTCTTAAAAAAATCTTTGAGTCGGAAATATCTTTATTTTCGATTTTAATTTATCGTCTAAAAAGTAAATTTGTTGTAAAAAATATTACCCTTGGAATTATTGTTTGTACCATTTTAATTAATCGTTTAATTAAAACTCCTAAAGTAGAATTGCATTTAATTTGATAATTGAACCATTGAACCGGAACTTATTCAAAAAATTATATGTAAAAAATTAAATTTAATCGTTCAAGTGCTTTTATGGGAAAAAAATTGATTAGCTTAACAAATTGTTAAATAAATATTTCTGGTAACAATTCATCTTTCACAATTATAAGTTGTTAATCCAAAAAATTTCAAATTAGAAGATTGGGAAATATATTTTTTTTGATTAATTATAAATTGTGTAAAGTTTTAAACAATTTTTCCTTTTATTGTAAATAAAAATCATGTAAACATTAAAGTAATTTTACCAATAGTCTTACAAAATAAAATTCCATAGCAATCGGAAAACTGTTTTTAACCTAATTTTCATTTTTTCCTAACATGCTATATTCAGCGAGAATTTATTTCATTTTCATTTATGATTTTGAAAATTAATTAAACGATCAAGTTAATTAAAGTTTTGTCTATATTTTTGTACATAAGATTTTATAGTTATAAATCCAATTAGGAAAATTTCATGCATTAAAAAAAATGGAATACGGAAATTTTATCAGATTAATTTTAGTATAGGAAATATTTTTTTTTTTATTAATTTTTCAATTTGTATTTTGGTGTAAAGACTACAAATTAGGTTATAAATATTAATGAATTTGAAAATTCATCAATTCAAAGTTTTGTAAGAAAATACTTTTTAAGGCAAATTTGTAGTAAAAGAATATAATGAACAATTTTTCATTTAACAAATTTATAATTATCAAAATTTTCTATTGGGTAAAAACTTTAGAAAGTAATTTTCTTTTGAACAATTTAAAAACTAAATAATGTCAATGGCAACTAAATTAAACCAAATTCATTGAAATTTCAAAATCTAATTACATATATACAATTTTAAGTACATATCCTCTACAATTGGCCACAAATCAATTAACATTGAAATGCAAATCATGTCCACAATATAAAAAAAGCCCATGAAATAAACAAATTTGGTGACAAAAATTAATCGCAATTGAAACTTTTGGTTACATGATCAGAAATTAAATTAAGTGACTTTTAATTTTTAAGTATAAGTCGTAATTGTTTTTAAGTTAATTTTATTTAGGTATTAATACCTAAAATTATAATAATTCAATGCCTTTACTAGAAAAGCGAATAGGAATAGCGAACTAAAACAAAAAGTCTATTTAAAGTTTTTGCTGTGTTTATGGTCGAGTAACACAATAGAAATATTAAATTTTATGATTTTTTATAATTAATTATTAATTTATATTCATTGTAATTTTTTCTTTATTATGTGAGGAAGTTTAGTTACGAAACTTTTTGTGTTAAAAAAAAAAACAAATTGTTGACGTATGAAAAAGTGAAATAAGCGTGAAAGCTTTAAGTGCGTTAAAATAACAAAGAAAATTTTCATATTTAATTTGATTCTACTTTATTACAAAATCACGCATTTTTTTATTAGTTAATGTTACATAAATTTAGATTTTCATTTTGTTGAATTTTATTTAATGATTTTTGAAGATTTAATTTTTTAACTAGTTTTGTAAACAAAATTCAAATTATAAATTTCATTTCGCAGAATTTACCTATTTTGCAAATAATTAGTAAAAAAAAATACACCTTGCATCCAACTTAAAGTGACCGCATATAATTATTTATTTTTATTGAAAATTTCTCTTTTTTTCAAAAAAATTTTTTCTTATTAATTTTCCAATATTAAAATTTCTATATTCATAAACCATAATTAAACCACGATCCAATTAAATAAAATTATTTAAATTATCTTCCAATATTAATAATAATTTAAATTTTCAAACCGTTGTGCATTCGGTCAAAAAATTATTTTGAATTTTCATTTCAAAATATATGGAAGAGAAATTTTACATTTTATAAATTTTATCTGAGAAAATTTTGCTTTTCTTTTAACAATTAAATAAATGATGTGTAAATTACATAGTTTATTTCCAATTTATAATTAATTTTCTTCAGATCAAAGATTAAAATTGTGATAAAATATAGAAATATAATTTTCCATAAAGAAAAATTTTAATGAGGAAAAAAATCTAATTTATATAATGACCGGAATTGTATAATTATTTTAAATGGATACAAAAATCTAAGATGTTTTTAATCTTGTTAGATTTTTGTATCCATTTAAAAACACTAAAGAAAAATTCTATTTTTAATTGAATTATTTTTTTTTTTAAATATTTATTAAATCAATGAAAATATTTTCTTGCAAATTGTAAATTCCAATTATTTATGAAATAAAAATTATCCGTCTAAAGTTTGATCTACATAAATTCATGATTGATCTACATTTTTGTTTATAGAAATTTTATTATTTTTTTAATCGTGTCTTGAAAATTACAAGACTGAAAACAAATTTCATTTTTGTATTAGAAATTATACGAAAAAATAGTAAAAAATCGAAATTTCTGTTCTAGAAATGCACATTAAAAAAAAAACATAAATGTTTATCGATGTGGGAAAACCGGGACATTTAACTTTCTGTTTTTTTGTTTTACCATTTTTAAGTTTTGTAATTCAATTAAAACAAAAAAATGATGTGAAGACGAAAGATAAATTTTTAGTCATTTTTAAAAGAAAAATGTGTTTTATAGATTTTCACTAAAATGTACATAATTAATTGAAAGTTTGCACTATTTGATGGTTATATAAGTAAATTTGAAAGACCTTAAATTACATAATTGTGTAAAAATAAAAATGTAAAGAGAACGTAAAGAAATTTTTAATTAAAAATTAAATGTAAAAATAATGAAATTATTTTGATTTTTTAATTAATCAATGACAGTCATGGATATTTTCAAATTAACAATATTGTTTCTTTGGTCATAATAAAAAGAAAACGATCAACAAAGAAAGTGGATTGTTATTTAATCGAAATTCGAGATTGATAGTAATGTAATCCACCTTTAAAAATCCATTACAGTCCGTAGCATTAATCAACTCAAGTATATAAGAGATTTAATACGATAAATTAGAAGTGCGAGAGATAACTGGATCAGTGAAAATTAGAAGAAAGAAATATATTTTTAGTATATTAACAATTTATACAAAAAGTTAGACTTGTCTACATTGATTTTATCAAAATACTAAGTCAAATTTAGTATTTACAGATATTGAGATGATACTAATACCATATATCATTGAAAACAGTCATATAATTTTCAGATTTAGTATATTAATATAAGTCAATAGTGCACCATACTTTCCACTATCCAAAGGCATTACGCTTATGAATGTTTCGAGATATTATGTAAATATCACTTAGAATAATTTAAATTTATTAAAGCTTTTTTGCTCACGCAAAATGTTTATTATTAATAAATTAATACAAACATTAATTTTTAATAGCAATTATTAACAAACACCTACGATCTTCGCATCCAAGGAAGAGAAAAATAGTGCAGATTATATCATAAAAGTTCAATATTTTCCATTGAACTTGACCGTCTATATACACTTTATAGTATCTTTTGTTTATGGTTTGATGCTGTGATTTTATGAGAATTCCCATGCAAGTTTTTGATTACATGCTGTCTTTTCATTTCAATTTCTAGATGTTTTCATTGCTCACAAATTTTAAGTAAATCAAATAAAAGAATGACAATTAAATATAATTTACTTTAAATTTACATAAAATATTTTAAACTTATAAAATTTGCATATTTATAATTTAAAATAAATTATTTTCACTTTCAATGTTCACAGTTTCTGTATATATAAAATAATTTTAAATACCAAAAATTATGATAATTTTTAATGAATTTTCTATGGGGGTAAATCACCTTTAAATAGATTTGAGTTCAAAAAATATAATTTAATTAATTTGAATATTTCTATTCATAAATAAGTTAAAATTTTCCCATGAATATAAAAAAATAATAATTATGGATAAAATATATGCCATTTAAGTAGATAACATCTAACATATAAATAGAAATTGTTTTTGTTAAGTTTTCACTTTCGTTTTTGTCTTCAGTGTGATGCTCTTAAATAATTAGTACTCTACTACTAACTGGGAAACTTTAATTCGTTTCTCTCACAATTGTCTTTCCTAGATTTTACAAATGAAATAATTTTGTGCTGATGGTATAATAAACAATTAAAATATTACTCAACATAATTTTGGAAGAATTCTTTTCTGAGATTATAATTTTTTTCAGTTAATTTTATATTTTTGCTAAAACTTTAATTGTTTATATAGTTGATAGTTTCTATTTGAAAATTGAATTTATCAATTATGTAATTTATTAAAAATAATAAATAAATTTAAATATATTTTCTTTCGATTTTCCAGAGATGCCATAATGGATCCCCAAACAGCCCTAGTCTTAGCAATACAGCTAATAGCATTATTTTCAATAGCTGGTGCATTATTATTATATTTATTATGTAAAGTACGAGCAACACAAACACGAATTTCTGGTCCACAACATGGTACAATATTAATAACAAGTGCTGATACAGCATTAGGATTACAATTATGTACACATTTAGCAAATCGTGGTTGTCGTGTATTTGCTGGTATGAAAGATGCTGTTGATTCATTACCAGCAAAATTATTACGTGGTTGGATGAAAATGCGTGAAAGTTCTGAGACACCAATAAATGGTTCAATTGTACCAATGCATTTGGATGTAACACGTGAGGATATATTACGTGAAGCTGTTGAAGCAATGGGTGCTCATATGAATGCTGGTGAACATGGTATTATGGCTGTAATAAATACAGCTGGTAGTTTATTTCGTGGACGTGTTGAAAATCAAGATGTACAACAATGGGAAATAATGTTAAAAACAAATATACTTGGTTCATTAAGAGTTGCAAAAGCATTTGTTGGTTTATTAAAACCAACACGTGGTCGTTTAATATATTTAGGTGCTGGTAGTCAAAATGGTGATGGTTTAGTAGCATTTACAGCATCACGTGTTGCTGTTGAATGTTGTGCAGAAGAATTACGTAAAGAATTACAACCATATGGTGTTAGTGTTGTAGCATTAGATACAAATGGTGTACCAGCCGAGGCATTATTTAGAGCACCAGTACCAAATAGTAATAAAAATGATATATATTTTTTTTAAATATTTTTATTAATTCTAAATATTAATTTTTTTTTTTCCATTTTAATATTTTCCATATAATAGCAATTTCAGAAATTGAAGGTGCACCAACACAATATTCAGCTGAAGTTTTTACAACAAGTGCATTACAAGTAATTGAACATGCTTTATTTGATTTAAGGCCACAAGAACGATATCAATTGGCCGTACCAAACAGTAAATTTAATCTATCGTTGCCATGCAGATCATCATTTCGTTTTAAAATGGATGTTGGAAATAATAATAATATTGAAAGAGTATAAAATAAAGAAAATTATATCAGTTAAAAAAAAAATCCTGGATTACTTTTTTAAATCTTTATATAATAATTTAAATTTTTTTGTTTATCTTTTTTTATATATTATCTTTGTGGACTGAAGTTTTATTTCAAAATCTATATAAAGTAACGAAAGAAATTTTTTTATCTTGACGATTTTTTGTCAATAATGTTAACATATTTTTTTTTTTAAAGAAAAGTAATTTTATTTTTGTATATATTTAAAAAAAAAAAAATTAGAGACATAAATATTTAAAATATTTTTGTAAATAATTAATTGAAAAAAAAAAACAATTGGAAAAATCAACAGAAAAACTTAAAAAAATAATAAATTATTAATTCCATAGTAATTAGTTTTTGTAGATTTTATTCCCAAATTAGGAGGAATGATAAATAAACTGGTAAATATTATGAAAAAATTGACTTGCTTTAGAAGATTTTCCTAATTGTTCCTCAATCTCAAATATTAAAAATCAATTTTTTCCTCCCGATATTCGATAACTGCAGCATAAACGAGCATACATTAAATAATTGAATAGTAGATTTATCAAAAAAATGGCATACAATTATCGGCTGGACAAAATAAGTACGCAGCACGACAAGTTTGATATTAGAACGGCAAAATTTCGAAATAAACGATTACAGCAATAAAATTTGTAGTGCTTTGAGGCAATATCAAAATATTAAATTAATATTATAAATTCGTTGTTTATCGTGACAACTGACAACAACATAATTTATCGCGTTTTGTCTTGGAGCAATAGTCCCTCTAAGTACATAATTTGTTGTGCCATTAAATTTCCTCCGATTTTCTCAAAATTAGACTATTTTACCACGATTTTCAGACTATTTTGTAATTGACTAATTAAATTTAATTAAAAAAAATTGAACTACTTGTACATATATTTAAATCCACTACCAAATTGTCTTCAAGGAGCATCATAGCCTAGACCTAGATAATACTTTCATATAATTTTATAATTGAAAAGAAAAAAACTAATATTTGTCAAAAAATCAGAATAGAATTTTGTTTGATTTAATTAATAAATATTTTTATTACACTTTTTAGCATAACCAAACAAATTTTACCCATTTAGACATTACTATTACATAGATAACATATAGTAAATAATATAATTAAAGTTCTAAAAAAAAGTAAAACAATATTTCATTTATACATTATTATTCATATTTTGATATGAAATCATAACGAATAACTAAAGCATCGAAAACATCTCCTGCTAAAGCATTTGGTTTAATATCAGTTCGTCCTGGCAATTGTAATAACACATCAGCACCACATATACTTTGTAAACGACTACTCATCTAAAGAATTTATCATTTTTCAATTAAAATAATTTCATTTTAATTATCTCAAAAATTTCTTACCTGATTTGAAGTAACTTTTCCATATAATTGACCATTTCTACTAGTAATTTGTGCTCGAACATATTCTGGCCTAGGATCAAGTGATATTTTATCATTTTCAAGCTAAAAAATATAGAAAAATGATTTATAATTATAAGAAAAATTATTTATAATTATAAACCTCTATATACTTACTGTAACTTTTAAAGTTGATAAATTACATTTATTTCTATCCCAACCAGATGACCAACGAATTGCTGGTAAAACAAATAAATGATATGTTACAAATGCTGAAACTGGATTACCTGGTAAACCAAAGAAATATTTTTGATTTTTAGAAGCAAATGTCATTGGTTTTCTAAAAAAAGATTGAAACACAAAATTGAAAAATTTAGGTATATTATGCATATTCCAAATATTTGAAATTTTCATTTCATTACCCAGGTTTCATATTGACACGTCCAAAATGAATTTGAAAATCTAAATCTATTAGAACTGGTTTAATATAATCTTTATCACCCATTGATACACCACCAGTACATATTATAAAATCAGTTATTTTAAATAATGAAACAATTGTTTTTTTAACATCATAAAAATTATCATCAACAATATTTTTTTCTATACAATCAAATCCAAAATATTTTAATAATTCATTTAACATTGTTGAATTTGAATCGTAAATTTTTCCATTAATTTCTTTATTATATTCAGGTGATAATAATTCACTACCAGTTGATATTATACCAATTTTAGGTTTCTTTAATTGAATTTCTTTACCAACAGAAGCAAAAATTGATTTTATTGTAATATCAGAGAAATCAGCAATTGGAAATATTAATGAATCTTTTTTTAAATCACAACCAATTTGTCTACAACAAAAAAGAAGAAAAAAAGAAATTTATATTAATTTAGTTTCTCATATTTATATTTAAAATTATATTTACCGAACATCCAAATTTAATTTTGGTTGTACTAAAATTTCAACTAATTCTTCATCATCATTTTTATTCATTTTTATAAGTTTTGTATCTTCAATTTGTATAATACAATCAGCAAATTCTGGTAATGGTGCACCGGTATTAATTTTATAACATTCATCATCAGCAAAATCATTATATATAATTTTATCACCAGCTGATATTGTTGATATAACTTTTTTTATACCAGTTAAACCATTTTTTGATTTCATCGCATAACCATCTTTAATTGATGCACGAAATGGTGGAATATTAATTGGACTTTTTATACTTAATAAATTTGCTTTAAATTCTGATTGATTTTTTACAATTGATAAAATTATATTTAATGCATTTTCAACTGATAACATTGGATAAATTGAATTACGATCATTTGAATCAACACCTTGATTTGTTTTATGTGGGCAAATATGTTCATTTTCATTTTGTTGTTGTTGTATATCTTGATGAACTTTTTTAATTAATTCAAATTTATTAGACATTAAATGAACAATATGAGGTAATAGAAATTTAATTGATTCAAAACATTCTGTAACTGCTTTTGTACTACCAGGTAAATTAATTATTAATGATTGCTTATGTATACCACAAATAGCACGTGATAATGCAGCAAATGGTGTTTTCTTAAAACTTTCTAATGACATTGCTAATGCTAATTGTGGACATTCACGTTCAATTATATTTCTAGTTGCTTCTGGTGTAACATCACGTGGTGAAAATCCAGTACCACCAGTAGTAAAAATTAATTTTACTTTATCGAAATCTTTATCTAAGTTACAATGCCATAAAAGACATTTTTCAATATCATATTGTTCATCTGGTACTAATTCTGTTAAAATGGAACAATTTGCATAATTATCTTTTATAAGTTGCTGTAAAATTGGACCAGATTTATCAATAGCGATTTTTTGATAACATGAATCGCTGACTTTTAATAACAACAAAAAGAAACAAATTGATTAAAATATAATTTTTCATATAACAAAATAACATATGGAATTTTACTTACCGGTGATTATTACAAATGTTATATCTTCCATTTCAAGTACATAAAACAAAGATGAACCAAGAACTTTTTTTTTATTATTTTATTATTATTATTTTTATTAATAATCTTTTGTAGGCCGCTTAAGCTGTCAAAAGGTCAAAATATAAAATGTAGCCCATTGCCGCGTTCAGCATGGTCTGGCGCTGCAAAGAAACGCAATATATAAAGCATCAGAAATTAAATAGCCGTTCTGTAGAATTTTTCGCTAAATATCCCTTAAAACATCCTGCACTTCATTATTCCTCTCAATAAAATTTGCAGCTATATGTACCATAAAATTTTTCTGCTAGATAAATCACGAGCGCTCGAAAAAAATAACCGTTCAGTAGAAAAATTGCTCAAGTGCTACTTAGACCGTGCTGAACGCGGCAAATATTTTGTTTTTTTCACCATGCATAGAATTTGCATAAGCCAGCATATGCCCATCCATTATGGTTGAGCCATTACTATGAAAATTTGTTGCTATAAATTCAAATAAAATATTGATCTCCTATTAAATTTAAATGCCTAAATGTGTGATCACAATTATTTCACATTTGAATATGGCTATGGTCATTTTCAATTAATTAGGAAGCATTTTTGTAATAGTTGATCAAGAGTAAACGTAAACCAGTAAACTAAAATTGTCTTGTCAATTAAATTATGCATCATTTCCTTAGAACCAGACCATTGACTAATAATAATGACCAGACCCAGTAGCAATATTATTGGTTCATAACTTGAGTAATGAACGTTAAAAATAACACTCTAATATTATAATTTGAATAATTTAAGAAAATTCCATCCTAGCTTAATTACCATTATATTTTATCAACTATCGACAGAGGAACTTATGAGATTCGGAATATATTATACACATAAATATTAAGATATCGTCCAAAATGCTTATAGACGACCCCCTTAAATCTATTGACCAAAAAAATTTATGATTAGTAGAAAAATTTGGGCATTTTTAATTTCAAAATAAAAAAAACTGATAATATGCTCACAACTATACATCTATTTTTCAATAATTGGTTTTGGAATATTTATACCAGCTTCATTTCCCATTTCGAATAATAAATCTGATATACTTTTTTCAGCTTCTTCATCTGAATCTTCTACCAATATTTCTTTATTATTTTTCAATAATTTTTGTTGTTGTTCTTTTTCTTCCATTACTTCATTATAACATCTCAATACTAAATCTCTATCAATTGGCAGATCATCATCATCAAACTGTTCTTGTATAATAATACATTCATCAATATCATATTCACCTTTTTCTGGATCATCAACATAAGCTAATATAACAGATTCAACTTTATTTTCAGTTGGATGAAATTTTAACAATTTTTTTCTATATTTTTTATTATCAGCTATTTCTTGACCAATATCAAAATCTGAAAATAAATCGTATATATCATCTATACCTGTTGTATTTGTATTTTGTGGTAATTTATGTACAAATAAAGTCTTATTTCCAAATTCTTGACTATTTGTATTATTTAGTGTTGCATTAATTTCTAAATATTCATTTACAACTAATGATCGATATGTTGGTATATTATATGTTAAGATTGTTGTACGAAATATTGATAAACAATTATCACAAGTATATTCATTGATATTTTGTTTAGAACATAATTTATGTACACCATTTGAACCACATGTATTACATACTAAAATTTTCCAATCTTTTACATAGACTTTATTTTTAATATTTTGCCGTCCAAATGGACATAAACATTTTTCAGCATCACAATATAAATAATTTTCATACAAACCAGCAAACATATTTCCTTCAATTTCCCATGCAGCATCACGATCTGGTACAAATATACCATATTCACGTACTTGATCACGAAATTCTGGATTTTTACACCATATACATTTGAAATAATAACCAGCTTTAAGTGCATATTTTTTTAAACATATATTATGAAGAAAACCATGTTCACAACAATTTGGTATTATACAACTAATTGGATTTTTATTATAAAATCGTTCATAACATATTCTACATATGCTATCTACATCAGGTATCTTTTCATTACCAATAACAATATGTTGGTGACAATAAGATGCAAATTCATTTATAAATTCATTTTGGCAAAAATTTGCTATACCACATGTTAAATGAAAATATTTTTGACATTCTTTACTTTTACATTTTATAGATGCTCCAATTTCATTACAATATAAACAAAACTGTTTTGGGAGAAAGTAAAAAAAAAAAAAGTTAATTATTATTATTAAAAAGAAATTGCGTGTAGCGGTCAAAAATTCAGAGAGAGGACATAAACGAAATCCAGAAAAAAAACAAAATTCAGACAAAAGACTGTATCCCGGAAAGTCTAAAATAGGCAACTGGGCGGCTAAATTATTGACTTTTTGTGGATTTCATGACCAACCCAGAAAATTGATATTTTGGAAAAACTTATTTACTCTTGTTTTTGCTGCTTCAATTTCCGCTTTAATATCTGCAATTAAAAACCCCAAAATTCCACCAAAATCTTTGCCTTTTTGAGGCAAATTTGTTGATAGTAACTGTAAAAGAATATGAAGTGATAATGATGAATAATATTAACCAAGTAATTTAAAATTTTTATTGAAGTATTGTTCAACAAAAATATAAAAAGTTCTTATTTACCAAGCAATAATAGTGTACAATTATATTAGATTTAGTCATTAATTCTCCGCAATTGAGTGGATCATCAATTTTCTTTCTACAAATATCACATACTTTATTTAATTCACTTATTTCCATATTAAATTTAAATGCACGATGGACATGGAATGGATTATGGATATAATATAAGAAAAAAACTTTGATTATAATTTCGACGTTTTATTTTAAATTTAAATTCTTTTTTAATAACGATGGTACTATGGATTGGATATGGAATTCTTTTGAGTTTTTGAAAGAAGAGGGTTGATATTTGATTTTGATGCTGTCAAAAAATTATAAAAAAATTAAATGGAGTTAAAGTGCTTTTAGACGGTAAGACAAATCTAATGAGATTGGTCTCATTCATGTGTAAGCACCCAAAAGGAGACACATTTTTTTGAATCTCATGCTGCCTCAAGAGACACTGTATCTAATGCCTGGTTTTCACTCGCCTTATGAGCCGCGACTAAGATGGCCACAGGCAAAAATCTGGCTCGTTAGCTGCAGATGATTTTCAGTTGTGGCTTAGTTAATCAGAGTTAATTTTTATGTTAAATTAAAAATATTAAAAAAACTATTTTTGATATTGTTAATTTTAAATAATTTCAAATAAAAGTACACAATAATCTCAAATGTCAAAATGCGGCTGTGGCTTACTTGAGTCACATTTTCTCTACATTTTTCATATTTGTTAAAAATCTGTGATTAATTTAGTCGCGGCTCATAAGACGCGAGTGAAAACCAGGCATTACTCGTGTACATAGTATTTATATGCTGTCTGTGCCATGAGAATCTCAAGACTTTTCAATATGTTGGAAAATATCTTAGGTTTGTTTACTACACATAATCGCAAGAAGAAATAGGTATATAAATAAGTTTTAGGGAAATATAATAATATATAATTCACAATGAACTATTTAACTTTACCTAAAAATGTATTGTAATTTTATTTGTGGAAAAAAAGCCACTTTACTTTTTTTTATTGTTTTGACGCATTTTCCAGTATTCATAAACGAAAAAGTTGAAAGTAGACCAACTTTTGCTTCGCATTGCTTTGCTGACTTTGAATTGTGAATGGAATTACTATTTCCATATATTTGAACTTTTCAACTTGCTTTGGTAGCGTTAGCTTTCTATTGTGAATCAAGTATAGTTTGTCTAATGTCGAATGAGCAAAATTTCTTGATATTTGTCTTATCGTCTAAAAGGACCTTTATGCTGGTGTAAACATAGCATTGCTTATTCAGGGTTGTGAAAAATTTCGACAATTCCATTATTTTTGACAGATTGCTGGATGTGTAAATAAATAAAAATTGTTTTTTGTAGAAAAAAATGAGCTATTCAAGTAATGAAGATATTCCAGATATTTCCCAACAAAGAAAATCCGATGTAAGTTATAATTAAATATAATAAAACATAGAAATATTCAAATACATATTTTACTTTTTTTCCTTCCCTATTTATAGCAAACTGTAAACCGAGTTTTACCAGAAAATCTTAGTCCTGGACGGGCAAATCTTCGTAAATGGTTGGGAAGATCATTTCGTGTTGTTATTACCGATGGTAGAATATTAATTGGTTTTTTTAATTGTACCGATAAAGATGCTAATATTGTATTATCAATGTGTGCAGAATATTTAGAAGAAGGTGGTGAAGCTAGAATATTAGGTAGTGTCATGATACCAGGAAAGCATATTGTTTCAATGGATGTGGATATGCTGGGACAAACATATATGCAATAATTTCTTCAATAGTTTTTTCTTTAAATTATATATTTTACATTTTTCATTAAATTTAACACTTTTTATTAACCAATAAATTATAATGCTTCTATAAAACTACATTGTACAAAGAACCATATTATTTTTATTTTTATGTACTTTTACTTGTTGTATCTAATGGATCATATCCAGCTTGCATTTTCTCTTTAAATTGTTCATAAGTACGTTTACGATCGAAATGTTTGACCCATTGACTTGGGCAAGTTTTTTCAAATAATTTACGCAAATCTTTACAAGCTTTTGGTACATCTTCACCATTTGTTGAACTATGTTGTGGTGCATTTTTATCTAAACATGACCAATAATCGTCACGATTTTGCCAGCATTTTGCCCGTTCTTCTTTCGTTGGAAAAGACATCTTATAATGTTATATGTTTTTGCAGTTGCTTTTCCTTTTTAGGGGATATTTAAAAAATTTTTAATTGTATTTTGATTATTCTAGTATGCCGATTTTATTATCGAACAAATTTAAAATGTCAAAAACATATGATTAATAATTGTTGTTCGCCATCTCTAGTTAAATTCCCAAATTAGTATAAATAAAAATTTAGAAAATTTTTTTACTCTTGCGACATTTTTTAATACTATTTTATACACAGTAATTTGGAAATTCCTCCAGAGATGGCGTTGTACCGGTTATAGAAATTTGTATATAATTGTTATATTTTTGCATTGATGTCCCCACAAGAATATCAGTTTGTTGAAATTTACGATTTAAATAAATCAGATAATATTTGTAAATATATTTAAAAACAAAATCGTTAAAATATTTAAAAAAAAATTAAATGTTCTTAAATTTGTTTTCAACAAGAATTTATTCACATCAATTTTAAAACCTTGACCGTTAAATAAATTTTATTTTTCACACAAATATAAAAATTCTATTCACGCATAAAATATAAATTAATATGACACATTTACATTTAAATGTCAATGAATCTTAATTTTCCATTTTACCTTGATGATAAATACGAAAATATTCCATAAAGTATTTTTTTATTTTTATTTAAAAATCATATTTACAATGTAATTACGAATAATGAAAATCGTTTTTAATTAAAATAATTTTTATTACTTCCCAAAATTTTTGTAGTAATTGTACAAAAGAAAAAATCTACAAGTAAATCAAAATTTATAAAAAGGAAAAATAAGAAACAATAGTTTCGCTTAAATTCTTTTAATTTTCTCATATTTTGAAGAGTTCAATAATTTTTCAACGATCATAAATATACATACATAAAATTTATGACGAACATACTTTTATTAATTTATATTAATTTAATCCTCTCTGTCATTTTGATAACTTCATGTTTCCATTAACTTGGAAATTTTAGGGAACATACATAGACATAGGAAAACTATACTTAATTCAAAGTTAAGTTATTTTGATTAAGTATTTCTTTCTGATGTTGAACTTGACTTTTGTCATATCCTCATAACTTTATTATTGAATTCGACTCGGTTGGATAGATTTAACTCAATATTAATAGTTTGGTATGACAAAACTTACCAATTGACTCGTCCTTCAATATATTGGGATTCGATCTAGAGTCGAAAATTTATTCCCATAATCCATCATATTTTTATATTAAATGAATTCTTTTTATAATTTAGAAATTATCATTTGAAAATCAGTCAAATTTAGAATTAATTAATTCCATCGGCACCAATTATAATTTTAAACTATTTTATAATCATTTCCAGACCTGCAAAATTTCTAAATGCAAAAAAAGTTTTTATAGTTCTTATGATTTTATGTCTTGTTAAGTTTTTATGACTGAAAGGGTTAAATATTTTATACCAAATTAATTTATGTTTCTCTTATTTATTTAAATAATTGTTGTCATATTATTAGAAACAATGAAATTGTTTGTCTTGTGGTCACAAAAATGATTGTGAAAAATTAAAATGATTTTTTGTTTTATTTTAACATCACCTGGGAATTATAAATTAATTTCTTTGGTCTGTCAATTTGTCTAATAAGTTATATACAAAATAGAATATTCTTGATTTTACATACTGTACTGTAATGTATAATTTTTTTTACCAAATTATTTTTATGGTTATCAAAAAATCCATTTTAAATTAAAACAAATTATAAGTAAAAAATTTTTTTGATATGGCATTATAATTGGGAAATAAACAAATAAAATTATTTTAAATTTGAATTAAAAATAAATTTAAGAGTTGTGTATATTTATTAAAAATAATTTGATTTTAATAGATTTTAAATATTTCAAATACATTATTTTATTTATAAATCAACTTACGGGGAAGACTGTCCGAATATTTTGTAAATTTTGAAATGATTAAATAATTAATGTACATATACTAATAGGCAGGCATTGAAATTTGAGATATACCAAATGTTTTTTTTAATTAATCTTATAATCAATATTTTAATTCAAATTTAGAATAAAATGAATTTGTATTCATAACTTTAATCCAATTAGTAAATCAGACAAATACATACACTTTTAACATTGGAAGTATTTAAAATTGACAAATTAAATATAATTTTTCATATACAATCAAATCCAAAATCTTTCTATAATTTGAATATCTATCATTATTACAATCATATTTAAACTTTTAAGATGACATAATTTGATGAGTACGAGTGTATCTCTGATTTAATTTCATTATTTTCATTTATACAAGGATAAATAATTAATTAAATAAAATAATAATAATAATTTTCTGTTTGTTTGTTTTCAAAAAAATAATTAAGGTTATTAATTTTATTTTATCTTTTTCAATGTGTTCAAAAAATAACTAAATTTCGTTAAATATATAAAACATGAAATTTAGGTTAATTGGAAATTTAATAAAAATAAAAAAACGTGTATTATAACTTCAAATAAATACCAAAAATCTTTTGAAAATATAACGAATTTCTTTCCATCATATAAAATCTCAACCAAAATAAAAAGCATCTTTTTTATTTTTTGTTTATTTTATGCTGTCAGGTAAATTAGTATTCATTTCTCGTTTAAACATAGGTTTAAGATTTCTATTAGTATAATAAAATGATTTGATTAGGATCTAAATGCATATATACATATAATTTTGTACACTTTTTTGTTTGTTTGTTTGTTTTTGTTAGTCAAGAGTTTAATGCTTTAGAGAGATAAAATATATTTGAACCTAAGGTATATCACATATATGTATAATAGGCAATATTTTTATAAGGTTAAAGAATATAATGTGTCTCCTTTACTAGAGATTGTAATAAAATAAAATCTAGTAAAATATATAAATTGATTTTTTTATATCTATATTTTCTTTATCTCATTAGATATTCTGCAATTTGTAATAATATATAGTAAAAAAAATTAAAATTCATTTAAATAAAAATATATAAATATAAAAAATAATAATAATATCTTAATCTAAAATTTAATTTTTCTTATAATTGGTTTGTGTTCTGGAAACTAAAAAAAAAAAAAAAAAAGGATTTTCATATTATTTTCCAAACAAGAAAAATATAAGAAATATTATTAAAATTTTTGATAAAATAAATTTTATGGACTATAAGAATTTAAATTGTGGGAAATCAGGATAAAATGAAAGATTTATTTAGATTGAATTATATATTTACAATATTGTTATTAAATTTTATTTTAATTGGGTAATTTCTTAGAGATTGAAGATTATTATTTGTTTAAATAAATTTTCTTTTGATTACCTGGATTCTATAAGGAGATTACAATTAGATTAAGTGTATAAAGTTAATTTTAGTTAACTATATAAATGTATATTTTGAAGTCCTGCAATAAAATTTCCCGGCTGCTGGTAAATGTTCTGCTTGTAGTCGTGTCCAATTGCTGAAAAGTCACTTTAAAAAAGTAATTATCTGTTGCAATTAATAGTTTTGCATATAATGAATATTCAGAATCCATTAGTAGATTTATGCATATTCATTGAAACATCTGAAAATAGATGATAGCCTATCAAAATGGATAATTAATTTGATCAGTAATTTACAGAATTATCTCCCTAAATGTCATATGAAACATAGAACAGAAATGAATTGGTCGAAGTACTTCATATATGGGCTGTGCAGTTAAAGAAGAACTAGAATATTTATGGTCTACCTAACAGGTTACTATGGACTTACCAGTCTTTCAGATAATCGTATAATTAAAAACTAATTATCATTTAAATTACTAAATTTTAAGA
The DNA here is from genome assembly GCA_949752835.1 of Empis stercorea. Lineage (NCBI taxonomy): Eukaryota > Metazoa > Arthropoda > Insecta > Diptera > Empididae > Empis > Empis stercorea. Next base: position 7,103,996 of record OX457087.1, read on the forward strand.
TGACAAAATAGCATAAAAATAAGATCACATATCTCTATTTGTTAAGAAGAGTATAACTATCTCACGATTGCTATAAAAAACTAATATAATTTTATACTATAAATATTTAAAATCTATTAAAATTATCAAGAATTTATCAAGTCCTTGATTTATTTCAAATTGTGTTAATAATCAAAATAATAAATTATATTATAGTTAATAATTCATTTATTAAATAATTGTGGTTATTTCGTGGTTTATCATTCAACTATGATCTCTGTTAATCATAATTATACCATTCATTTTTTTTTACAGAACTAGATCAAGGTAATTTTGAGGGCTCGTTGCGTATTAAAATTTATAATAATATTTCTTTTATTATAAATCAATTATTAAATTTATCAATTTTTATTAGTAGGTTAATGAATATATAAAAAATTAATCTAATTAAATTTAAATATTTAAATTTATTATTCAGGAATTAAATATTTGAAAATACCGTATTGCTTTTAATTTCATAATATTTTTCTCTAATAATTTATTTACACTAAACAAAAATTTCATAATAAAAACATACAAAACGGAAGTACTTTCTTAATGGAAAATAATATTGAAATTATAAAACTTTTCCAATATTAAAACAAGTATTATATTTTTTTCAATTAACAAAAACTTGTTTCCATTTTGTTAAGTATAATAAAAAAATTATTTAATCTGGATTAATTTTTCAATATTAATGTTTAATTGGAATTGTAAAATTTTCTTATATTTATTATAATATTTACACTAATTTAATTCATTATTATTATGAAATAATTGAAAATGGAAAATTTTATTTTCTTATATAGAAATTTATTTAATGTCAAATAATTAATAGGTAAAAAAATTTGTGTTTGTTTTAAAAGAAAAAAGTAAACTTATTATAGTTTTTTCAAAAGTTAGTTTTGAGATTTCCGAACTACAAATAATTTTCTTTAAAATTTACTTTAAACAAGTTTTGAATATTAATTTTCAGGAATTTATTTGGTTTCCAACCAACTATACGTATACAAAAATAATCATATACAATTTTCATATTAAATTAGTCCGTTTTTTGAAATAAATTAATCATTTTCAAATATAATTAAACATTTAAATTAAATACTAACTAAATTTCTTATATAATTATATAATTTTTTGGAAGAAATTTTCAGTTTAAATTCTTCAGTTTAAATATATTTATAATTCGAATTAGTCTTAATGTAAATTCAATTTAGTCGAAATAAATTAAATTAAAATTTACGACTTCATTATTATATGTTGACAATTAATACTATAAAATTTCAAATGATACCATACCATAAATGATGGTCAATTAATTATAAGTAATATTTGATATTATCTATTATTATAAGTCAATTTAAAAAAAATATTTAAATTAATTTTAAAAAACAACTAATTTAATCTGAAGATTGTATAAATATTGTGACCCGAGAGATTTTCTATAATATTATTAGAAAATAATTTCATTTCAATATCAATATCATCATATATGGAAAATGTATACTTTTAAGAAAATTTGATCATGTACCGAAAATTAAATTTATTCATAAATAAAAGAATAATTTTTATAACCCAACCCTTGGGATGTGTTAAAAGCTATTTGAAAATTAATTGGGTAAAAATTTATGATTTAATTGAGTAAAATTTGATTATAAGTTTTATAGTTTATATATAAAAATTATTGAGATGATGGAAAATTTAAAACTTAAAAACTATTTACACTCGAAAAAACTTTAAACTTTAAAAAGTAATATTCAGTTTTTAACCTTACAGCATAAATTATATTATAATATTAATTTCAGGAAAAAAAAAAAAAATTTAATTTATACATTGAAAAATATTAATATCTTAAAATTAATCAAAAAAATTTTGTTTATCTTCTTGCGAAAATTTGAAAAATTTAATAATAAATTTTGAAATGTTTAAAATTCATTTTTGTTTCATATATTTTAGAAATGCCTAAGGTAATCGTGATAAAAAGAAAATTATGTCGATAATATTATAATTCCAATTTGAAAATTTTTAGTTGGACAATTAGAGATGGGTTTGAACATTTTGCTTATAATTTTTGGAGTAGTTTTGATTGTAATATCGATAAACTGTAAGGGAATTAATATAGGAATCACTTAGTTATAATAGAATCTAAAAATGAAAATAAATTTGAATCACTTAGAATTATTGCAAAATTATATGTAAAATGGAGGTTAAATTAGGTTAAGAAATGTTCTTCCTAAGATAGATGAGAATTTAGACAAAGTATATCTAAGTATTATAACAATTTTTAAGTATAAATAAAAACCATTTTACTAATAAAAATTACTAACAAATAGAAAAGGAAGACCAATGAACCCAGACAAATTTTTACCGACAAAAAGACTATAATAAATTTAGTGGTTATTGGGTTATAAATTCTATTTTACTCATCAAACAAAATTTCATTTAGCAAATATCATATTTAACATTAAAAGAAGAGATTTTGTGTTATACGATATAAAATTATTTAAAAATCAAATTACATTCAATTAAATTCACCATATACTATTTAACATTAAAATTTGAACTTGCTAAAAATATAAATATATTACGTTAAAACTATCGATTTCAAATTTTTGTTGCCAAATTTTCAATCTTATATACTATGTTACATTATTAAAAGTAAATAAAAATTTATTTTCTAAATATCTATTGTAATAGATTTATATGTAAATTCATATTAAACACAGTAAATCCATTATTCTCTTCATTCATTTCGCATAAAAAATGTATCAACAAATAATATAATAATAATAATAATTTTTTTTCAACACTTTTTTATTTACCTACTAAAAAAAATCGTGGTTTTTAAAGCATAATTTAAATAAAAAGTCACCGCGATACTTTTTTTTTTTTTACATTACTAAGAGGAGAAAAAAAAATAGTAGCATTATAAATTTTGTTTTAAACGGATTTGTATATTAAGCGCAAAATGGTTAGTAAAATGATTGGCATTGTATGTTTATTTGTTATTTTACATTTTATTACATAATATTTACATTTTTAGACAATAATAGCCATAATTTTTTCGAAGTATATATGATAGAAAATTAAAAAAAAAAAGATATATAGGCAGAAAAATATGAGTAAATTTTGAAAAAACGAGGTGCAATTTTAATGTTAACCCCTAATGGTAGTTTTATTTATTTATTTGGATAAATTATGTATCTGGAATCATTTAAAGTATTTCCGAATTATTTTTTTAAAAATATTGACAGATATTGCAACATAAAATGAAATCACCAAACTTATAAACAATGAGTTCACTGCAGTGTTATTTCATTGATATTATAGAGAGATAAGCTCGAGATTCAATCATAAAGCTATAAACTACTCTCTGATTCGTGAGATTCATTCACAAAGCCTTTTTACTTTACACGAGTCAGACTTGTGATTAAACCTTAACATTTTTTTTGTAACTATGTTCTAAACTTAGGACACCCCTTAGATATTTGTGAATGTTTAGGTTACGTGGGAGATAAAGCAGAGGATTTTTTGAAGGGATATAACATATTTTGGTATATTTAAGCCTTCATTTCTGAGCTATGCTTTTAAAACCCTACACCGATGTTATCAATTTAATCGAATGGTAGCTTAGCCGGTATTCTAATATCAGATGCTCTTATTGTATTTGAACCAGGAACTTTCGTGACCAAAACTACTTAGCTGAATATGCTAGATAATGCTTCTCGTTTCTGTCGCAATAGTAAATACTACATTTTTCACCTTCAGCTAATGTGTCAATAAATAGTAATGATCACTCAAACTTTGTCTGTGAACTGACTTTAAAATATTGGTTTATCATCAAAGCACCAATTATCATACCATTCCATAAATATGTTAGGGAAATCTGTTCTTTCACAGATTATATTGTAAAGAATTAGATTATATTGTAAACTTCCATATAGTAGTGTTCATATCAACAGCGAACGTCCAATGTGAAGATCTAACTATATTGAGCTATAAAATTCTGTACAGTATCATCTATAAAGGTAAAGGATCAGATTCAAAAAGTTATCCGGCACCAAAGATTTGAAAAGTTGCCAATTATGACAAATTAAAAGAGATTTAAACTGAATTTAGCAAGTAATGCAGATGCAGACTTTCAGTATTGAGTAAAATATATAAGCCTATTACTGATGTACCATTTGACAAATGTGGTATATTAAACTTTGTGACGATTATGGCAGACAATAAGCAAAAATTTCCAAATTACAATTAAAAATTATGTTAAATATTTAAACTATCCTCGTATATCCGAAAAAAAAACTAAGCCAAGTTTAACTATTATGGTAAATTTATTTTTTATATGACAATAATATTGTCTTCTGTGAAAAAAAAAATTTACTATTATGACTAATTCAGATAATTCACAAAACCGCTCGCCACAATTGTTTATTAGTACCTTCTTATTATTTTTTTCTCTATCCATGTGCAAATTAGTTAAAAAAATTTACAATTATTATTTTTTAGTGGGTATCTTTAAAAACTAAATAATAATAATAATAATTTTTTGGAGGGTATAAAAAGATTTAAATCTTCTGAAATTAACATCAGTATTCCATTAGAGTTTAAACATTTCAAGTGTTTCTAATTAAAGTTTGAAATTTTCATCAATAATTCATTATTTTATTAGAATTAAAAATTTTTTAATTGAAAACAAAATGAAGTGCTTTGTAAGGATAAATATTTACTTTAATTTGGTGCATGTACGAGTTAAAAAAGTTTTATTTTTAAAAATTTCCTCTTTAAGGATATAAATAAGGATTTATTTTTGCACAATATATAAAAAAAAGTATTTTGCTTTGGTGATCGAAATTAATTAGAGATTGAAAAATAATTTAAAATTTATTAGTAATTAAAATTATTTCAAAAGTGCTACTTGAAAGTCAGACTAATTATATGAAAATCTGCACTGTTCCTTGTTAATTTCACTTTTTAAGAATTAATTATGTGAATTAAATCAATTTTTAAATACACAATTTTTTTGTCTTGTACATGAATATGTTTTTTTTTTTTTGAAAAAGGATACAAAATTCTAATTAATTAAATTTACAAAAAAATCCACAGATTATTTTTGCTTTAATTGCATTAGTTGTTGCCGAAGATAATGATAATTTGAATGCAGAATCATCAGGAATTTCATTAAACGACAAGAAACAAGAAAAACGTGGAATATATTCATCTGGATATGGTTCATCAGGATTAGGTTATGATGGTTATAATAGTGGTTTAGGTTATGGTGGTTATAATTCTGGATATGGTGGACTTGGTGGTTATCAAAGTGGACTTGGTGGTGGTTATCAAAGTGGACTTGGTGGATATCAAAGTGGACTTGGTGGTTATCAAGGTGGACTTGGTGATGGTGGATATAATAGTGGATTAGGTTATAATCGTTATAATACTGGTTTAGGTATTGGTTATAATTCATATAATTCATATCCATATAATAATTATCGTGTTGCTGGATTAGGTGGTAAATATATCTTGACTGAATTTAACTGACTATTATTGTTGTAATTATTTTGAAAAAAAAAAAAAATTTAGGATACACTGGTGGCTACAATAATGGTTATAATACTGGTTATGGTGGTTATAATAATCCAATTGGTTATTCGAGATTTGGCAGTTATCCATCAAGATTTGGAGGTGGCAGTAGTTATTCAAGTTATCCAGGTTATTCAGGTGGCATTGGTGGAATTGGTGGTGGTTATTCATATGGTCCAGGTATTTCAGGAAGTATTTACTAAAATATAAATATATATACTTCAAAAATGTCAAAATTTGATCTGAAAGAATTTAAATGAAAGGATTTGTGCCAAAATTATTTTAAAAAAAATATATATATATAAAAATCTGTAAATCGAAAACGACAAAATTCAATTAAAGGAATTTATCGTATAAATTAAAGAAAACATTTATACGCAATAAAATAATGTAATTTTTTATTTTGTATAATAAGTTTAAAATAGAAAATTACTAATAAATTTTAATAAAACATGACAAAAAATAATTTTGAGAGTTTTATTTATTAAATATAAAGTCTTCTAAGGCTCGTCACATTATTTGAAGTCATCTATGGTTCAATTTATTTTGTAATAATATCATCTACACTTTATTTTGTCTATGGTTCACTTTTCACGTCTATTAGTTTTCACTTTTTTTTTTTATTTTTGATTTCTTAATGACGAAATTTGTAAATAATTCGTCAGAATGTGAAGATATCTAATAATTCACCACACTTTTTGGTTGGCATCAATAATATAATATATAAATTGATGTGAATAAAATTTTAATTAAATCTTAAAATTTTTTTGGTTCATTATACATAAATTATTTAGAAAAAAAGCCTTAATCGATTTGGATCGGAAAAATTAAATATTTGTATAATTAATTATAGTAAAAATTATAAATTTTGAAAATTGAAAATTTTTTACAAATATTTTACATTTCATATCATAATCATTTTATGGTATAATTATTTTATAAATAATGCATTTAACACCTACAACATTTCAATTCTGCCTTGACAATTTAATTAATTTCCAACCTTTTAATTTCACGAGTTAAATAAATAAAAATTTCAATGAAAATTTAGTACTATTCATTTACCACAATAAAATATTACAAATTTTTCCACAATACATTATCTATTTAACCGTGATTTCATATTTTCTTAAATTTTCCCATGAAAAATATTTTATATAATTTTTTTTCTCTTCATATTTTCCAACTGGGAAATAGAATTTTTCTTTTCTGGTATTTGTAGACAATGGATTCTTAAAATTCTGCTTATTTCTTACTATATATAAAAAATGAGGTCATAAAGCTCAAGATTTTTTCGTCTTATCTTTTATAGATTAAACTATATTTTTAATTATTATATTATAGAAATGAAATCTTCAACTATATTCTTAAGAGATTTTTAATTAAGGTATATAAAAGTTATTATAAAAAAAAATTATATTTTCAATATAAAATTCCATAAATTGCAAATAAAAAAATGAAATGATAAATTTTTTTCACCATCATTTTTGAACACTTTTCTAAGCTATGAAAGACTTAAGCTCCCTTAAAGCTTAATCGGATTTTTATACAATATTTAATTAATGCTTTTTTTTTTATTTATCTGTGTTTCTGTTTTGATTATAAAATGGTATAATAAGAAATTTTTTAATGATGGTAAAAGACAAAGAAAGTATTTTCAAATTTGTAGTTTATGGTGTGAGAAAAGGTCAATTTAAATAATCAGTATAGACTTTGATTTAAATGCTTAATTAATTTTAATAAATTTTGTTTTGTTTTTTTAGATTTTTTCGAAAAGGATTAATTGTAGTTTAATTTTTTTCTTGTTTGGCTAAAAAAAATTAACTTGAAATTTGTAAAAAGCTCTAATTAGTATATAATACCAAACGAAATTTGTCTTCGATTACTCAATTTTTTTTATTATGCCGGAAAATATTTAATAAAATATATATTTTTACATTAATAATTATATTTTTACATTAATTTCTGATAGTTTCCGTGCTGAAAGAATTATAGTTTGCTTATAGCTAGTAAAGTAATTACAATATTTGAAATACTTAGCAAAATAACGATTAATTAATTATGTGAAATAATTATGAGAATTTTGCTCATAAAACATGACAGTAAAACTAAAAATTACCAATTTATTTCATTTTAATTAAGTATAGCAATATTATGTCAATATTATCTAAAATTACATAATACTCGTATTATATACATACTTAAAATAATTGAATAAAATTTAATAAATTCAACAAATTTTTCACCCAAGTCATAAAAACTCACCTAAATTCCATTTATTATATTAATTTATATAATTATAAAAATTAAAAATACTCAATTTAAACTATAAAGTTAATAGTATAATTAAAAATAAATAAACTATATTTAATTAATCAATTATACATACTATGTAATTTAGTCACACAGAGCAAGATATTATTATATGAAAATTAAATATAATTTAAGTAATTAAAAATTACGTACTTAAAAGTAGAAAAATGTTATAACTTGTATATATTCGAAGTTGTAGACAAGATACATGGAAAACAAAAATTTACGTTCATAACTTCAAAATTTAATCATTTATCTTTATTTGTTTACACTTGCCCAGCATATGGTCAAATATTTATCTTAATATTATATATACATATATTAAAAATATTAAAATTAATGTAAATTCAATAAATAATATATCTGGCAATCGTTTTAGTATATTATAAACTCAAAGTAAATATTATTGAATCTCTTTTGACATCGAAACGAAAAACGATCTTATAATCTATATAAATAAAAATTACATAAAATATATTTTCCATTTACTTATTTATCATTACCGAATGTGAAAATTATAAATTCTTATACCTATATTTATACCGAAATTTCTACCTCCTGCTGTGCTAAAATTCAATAATTTTATATATAATTTTTCATGAAAATTTTTCTATTTGAATAAAATATTTGAAATAAAGATCATAAAAATATTATTGAAAAATCTCATAAATTCATATTTTGTCTTTGTATAAAATAATATTTATCGTGCAAATATGTATAAAGAGCACTTTATTGAGAATACTGAACTAACACTTCATCTTATTTATAAATGCATTAAAAATGAATCAATTGAAAAATATATTTTCATTTATATAATGTTTTTACTCTTTTTTTCCAGATTTTGACTTGATAAATATCCTTAAATTAATTGAATTAAATAAATGTAATAAATTTCTATGGCTATAATAGATTTGATAAATTTATGCAAAATATTGATAAAAAAAATATTTGTGAACATTCTTATAATATTGAAATTCATCAAATAGTCACATCAGAAATTGATTTTTTTTTTTGGCCAAACGATATTTTATTTTAATATACTCGTATTTTATTAGAAAAAATTCATTTCAATAGAAAATCTATATTGAAATATAAAATAAGGATGATAATATTCAAATAAAGAATGAAATATTGTATAAATTTAATTACGATTGATACCAGTTTAATGGTAATGGTTTCGATTTTGAAATTATACGTAAATTTCGTGCCATAAGTTCGTAAATAATATTAATGGAATCAAAGTATAATGGATCAATGGATGGCACAATTTAGACAGTTTTTGTCAAGTCAGACATAATCAACAAAGTTTTTCATAATGATATACATATTTTCAATAGTTAGCACACTTTTACAACTGATTAAACGCAACGTTTGTTTTCGAGCTCTCAAGATGAAGTCAAATGACAAAAACTATTTTGAACAAAATATTTGAAATCAAATAATTAAATTTATTATTTAGTGTTTTAGAATTATTCAAGGTAAAATACTAAAATCTACACTAATGTGATAAAAGTCTTGCATCTGGAAATAATTCAAAATACTGCATTGCATTGCATGACCACTCTGCAAAGAATTTATGAAATTTTATTCTACTATTATTTCAAAAATATTTTATATATTTCCTGAAAAATCCTTGTGAATTCCAAATTCATGTCATATAATATTTTCAGTGAAAGCTTTTCATAACGATACTCTGTGACAATACAATTTTTAAGATTATGATTTATGTGGAAAAATAAGAAGATATACAACAAAAAAAAAAGGAAACATAAAATTCGAATATTCAAAAAAGACAGAAAGACTAAATTCATTTCCATTGATGAACCTTCAAGGCAATTTTGACTATTAGGACAACCTATTAATCCCGATGGGTTCACTATATATTATTTAATATACTATATGTTCTTATATCATTACATAGCTATGTATATAGTATTTTTAGTACATAAATTTTACTCAAGTAAAATTAATAGCTTCTGGTGACTTAATGCTGGCATAACAGAAAATTTATGATATGATAAAAAAGAAAACTTTTGATATAATGCAACATAAAAGCATAAACTGAATCATCATGGAGTATAGAAGATAGTATATTTTGTATAAAAATGAATGGCATCTACTAACAAAAAAAAATGACAAAAGGAATCATATAAGAAAAAACAAACAACAAACTGTATAAACTGGTTATGGTAATTGGAACTAGTAAGTAATTTTTATGTTCACATACATAGTGGACACAAGAAATTACTTTAATTTTTGGGATGTAAAACATAAAATTTTTTTTTTTGGGTTGGTCAGTACGTATGTATTTGTACGAAATAATACTATCGAACATTTATTGTTAAAATTGCACCTGTCTTTTAGGTTGACAATTTTATAATGACAATTACCATTGTTAACAATAGATAAAATCCCATCGTAATATTGTTATATGTTCAATGTAAAATTCATTCCAGATGATTTTCTTCTTCCGGTGATTTGTCGTTTCGAAATGATGGAATAGAAATAGAGATATTCTCTTTTATGATAATATAAATTTAGAGGGAAATAGGAAATAGATTATGGCATGTGCGAATGCGTAGGTAGTTAGAATAGTTCAGAAAGTGCAATATAAAGAAGGACATTAATAATTAATGTTTGACAAGTTATGAGAAAATTATAAGAATTGAGGAAAGAGAATAATAAAGGGAAGTATTGTAAGACCGCATTTAGATTGTATATTTATAGCACTATTTTAAGCACTAAAAAAACTCGAACGTCAAATTCTTTTTGATTTACATTTACTTTCATATTTTCTTGCGAGAATTTTGACAGCTATCCCTACCCTAAAACCCTAATCATATAACCAAAATATAACAACAGAGAACAGAAAAAGCGGAAAAAAAATAATCATAACTTATGCTACTTTCAAGGGAAGCGGTCATATGTAGGCGAAATAAATGCAATTTTATTTTCTAAATTATGGGTACATACATAAATTTCTTTAATGTTAAATTTTATAAGTTAACATTTTAAAAAGTAAATTTATTTTAATTTTTTTTTGTAAATTTTTTAGATATTAACTAAAATAAAAAAATACATTTTTTTATTTCTTAAAAAAAAATCAAAATATTTATTAAACATTATATACATATGTATGTCATTTTACTATATATATGTACCGTATATATAAAATATATATATATAAAAATATATATGGTATGTATCCATATATATTTTTATATATAAATATTTACTAGCTGACCCGACAAACGTTTTTTTGTCATCTCTCTGTCTCTGTCTGTCTGTCTGTCTCTCTCTGTCTCTGTCTGTAAAATAAATAATAAAATAATAAATAATAATAATTTTCAAATTAAAATTAAATAATTAAATTATAAAAAAGTCGAATTTCATTGTAATAAAAATGATTGATAGATGGAAAACTACTAATTACTAAAAGTAGAAATAGTTACCGACCGAGTTCAAAAATTATTAAATTAAGAATATTTATTAAACTATAGCACTTAGGGGTATAAAAAATAGATAAAAACCTATTCGCAGACCTACCGAATGTATATACAAAATTTCATTAAAATCGGTTAAGCCGTTTTGGAGGAGTATGGTGACAAACATTTGTGAAACGAGAATTTTATATATTACCTAGTTTCCATGTACAGAGTTGAGTTGGGTTGAGTTGAAATGGGGTTGAAATGGAACCATCAATTATTCGTTCCATTCCAACTCAACTCAACTCAACCCCTGTTTCCATGCACGCTAACTCGAGTTCAACTCGAGTTGAACTCGTCATGGAAACAAGGTATATATATAAGAAAGATAAGATAAGATATATAAAAAAAATAAAAATTATAAAAAAAAATGTATATATTTTTTTATATGGATATACATATAAAAAATATATATTTTTAATTTTATATATACAATACATACATATATATATATGTATATATATACATGTGAAATCAGAAAAAAAAATATATATATGTATATAAAAAAATATACATACATATATATATAATGTTTAATAAATATTTCGATTTTTTTTTTAAGTGCGCTCTACAAAAAAATTTTTTAAATGCGCTCTGCAAAAATTTCGTTTTGGCATTTTATTTGACACCCATGTCAAAATTATAGCAAGAAAAGAAAAAAAAACAAGAAAATTTTCTTGCTCGGGAAGTAATTCACCCGTCAAAAAATATTGAACGTCAGAATTATAGTGCTATATATAGATAATGTAAATGCACACTAAGGTTCGACTAACTTCGAAAAAAATTTCGAAATCATTTTTGAAGTAAGTGTAAAAAAAAATCATATGTTGTTTTAGTTTTTTTTACCACCTGTTTTTTACCACCTGTATTCTGTATGTCAGAATAAAAATTTTTTCTTGAAATTGCGAATGCATTTATTTTATACGTTCCTTTTTACGGAGAAATATGTAAATAATGTTTTTTTTTAAATTACATTGATTTATAAAATACAAATTAATTTTATTAAAAATATGGAAAATTACAATTAAATTAACATAATAAAGAATATAAAAAGAATAGTAGCACTGTTGAATTATATATAATGTAATGCCGGAATTTAAACGAAATAAATATAATTCTTTAAAGTGTTCCTTAAATAATATATTTATTCCAAATGAATCTTGCAAACAGCTAGTTAGAAATATAAAAATTTTTACCATTTTCAATTTTCAAATAATAAATACAAATTCACTTTTCACTATTAAAATATATGGTGAGTAAAATGACAGCTCCATCTCACTTTAATTTTTATCAACGCTAGCGGAAAAAGCCAGACTTCGCAAAATTGTAGCGTAGATTTTTTTTATATTTGTCAAATTTTCATAATTTTTATGTGATTTTCCAGCAAGTTTTTGCCTCCCAGTGTTAAATTTTGTTTTTGCCTCGCAAAAAATTGATTTTTCACCAATGTTTTGCCTCCCAATATTAAAATAGTCTAGCGCTGGCGGAAATTTTTCAACTTGTTGAAAGCCAGCGCTGGCGTTTTTTTGGCCTAGCGTTACCTGCTGGTATTGTGTTCACTTACATTTAATTATAATTATTAAAATAATTATTAAAATATTAAAATTTTGGTGTTTAATACCATATATAAGAAAATAAATGTTGATTAGAAATTTGGATTATTTGATGTTAAGTCGATGCGATATTCATTGGATTTCAGTTTTTGATTAAGGAAAACTTAATTTTCGTAAATTTTATGAGATTTTCTGTATACACTCGGTTAGAATTTTGTCTCTACTATCGTCTGAAGCAGACTGAATTACTTATTATAATTAAAAATTTTCTTCTCATTTTTCATCTATCCTTGCTTTATGAAGTTTTATATGACTTAGATTGCTTTTCCAATGTCTCAAATAGCTCCATATTGCAAACCAAGCATTATAAATATTAAAAAAATATTATGTCAAAATTTACAATGAATTAATTTTCATTAAATATAATTATTACATCATTAAAGGACAAAAAAATATTTATAATTTATTTTTTTATAGGTCATAAAATTTATTTTACATATTTATTATTCATAAAAAAGAAATTTTTATAATATTTAATTACTTTTATATTGGTTTATCTTAATTAAATATCAAATAAAGAATTTATAAATTGACAGAAACAGTTTTTTTTTTACAAAATACAAAATTGTTTTATGATTTTTTTTATAAATCATTAAAAAATTGTATAAATTTTTGTTAAAAATATTTATCACTTTAACAAAGTAATTATCGATTTTTTTTTTATTAATTATATATAATTAAAATTTGATCAAAATATTCAAAAATAAAATTCATATTTTTAATATTTAAATTTTTTATAGATTGTGAAAATGAAATTTTTATATTGATTGAAATTTTAGATATAATTTGAAACATATTTTTACTGCATAATTTTTATTGAATACAAATAAAATTTTATATATTTTTATGATATTGATTTTTATGTAAAAAGAACCAATTAAATGAATTTTTCTAACCAGATGGACACAATGATGGATGGACTGGACACAAATGGAAAATATTTAGAGTATATACCAATAAGTTTGAACATTTTCTGTTTTTCCAAAAAAAATTATCCATTTTCTAAACTATATAATTAATATTAGTTGAAATATAAAACAAATAATTAAATTTTAAAAAAATATAACAAATATTTAAATTATTTAAGTTTAACTATATAGTGTAGAGAAGATGTAGACTGTAGAATATTTAAATATAGATTTTAAATTTTTTTCATTGATTGAACTAATCAACCAAAATTGTACATATGACGTACAATTAATGGAATTATATAGGATCAAAACTAATGGAATTATATAGGATCAGGTTATGACAAAAAAAAATTATATTAAATTTAATAATTAATTAATAGTAAAATAATAAACTTTTTATCCAATATTTTTAATGAACTAAAAAATGAATAAATTCGACAAAAATTATAATTTAATTCTTTATTTAATTATCAATTTTGTAATTAATTTAATCGGAAAATATTTTTTATTATAATTAACACATAAAATATTATTACATTGTTACTAAGGTAATATAATTAATCCAAATCATATTTTAGAATAATGTTAAACTGAAATTAAGTAAATTTTTATTAACATTTCTGGATTATTTATAACAATTTCTGAGTAATTACAAATTTTTCTTTTCTGGTTAATTACAAATTAATGTTCAATTATAAAATTAATTAAAATTAAAATTTTCCTGTTTATAATAAATTTGAAGCTTTTACAACTAATATAATAAAATAAATTTCAATAATTTTCTTTACTGTAAAAGAAAAATAGTAAAGCAAATTTAATGTAAAATTTCATTTAGCCACAAATACAATTAACAAAATATTTGTTAGAAAAAATTTCCATTTATTTTTGTTAAGTGACTGCACCTTTCATCATCCAACTAAAGGTTTTTCATCTAATTCAAAATCAATCTTTAATCTTGTTTAAACTAAATTATCCTTTTGATTAACTTAAAATATTTTCCCACTTATTCTTTTGTATAATAATTTTATATTGTAACCACACTAAAAAAAATCAAATTATTAGATAGATACACGCATTTTGATCTCGTTTTATGTTACTTAAAAAAAATAAAAACATGGCAAACATAATTATAGTTAATACCTATAACTATCCTCCTTGTTATCATACATATTTCTTTTACTATATGTAAGTGCTTGCAATATATTTTCACTGAAACTCTATAAAAATGAACTCGATTTTATATTTAATTTCACTTTCAATTTAAACATCTAACAGATTTGTTTTATGTTGCAGCATAAGAAATTTTTTTTTATTATTTTAAAAATTTATATTTAACAGATAAAAAATTAATAGAAATTTTACAAAAAAAAAAAAAGAAAAAAATTTGCGTGTTTTAGTAGCGTTTTAATAATATTCTTTATTTATTTCTTCGAATTGTTAAAATTATTAATAATTTTTAAATGTTTTTTTCTGTTCTTATCTATTAACCAAGTGTAAAATTGTTTTTTAATAATAGTTCAATTTTATATAATTAAGTGAAAAAAAATTCAAATTTAAGTGAAATATAAAAAAAAATATTATTATTTGAACATGAAAATCACGGTAATTGAAAGTGATAAATAAATTTTCTTTACTATACCTATTAAAAAAATATTAAAAATTTTTGAGTTCTAAATAATTTTGTTTTATGATTCATAATTTTTTTTTTAATGTTAATTTGAATTAATTTTCTTATTTACGGTTCCGTAGGTTTTAATTTTTGGATTATTGGCGATTTTATTAAATGATTTTGTTATTGGTGATCCAATTAAACAAAATAATAAAGAGATTAATAAAAATACTGGTTCAGTTGAAGCTGAAGTTATAATTGGTGGTAAAAATCCAAAAAGAGATTCATCAGATCAAACTGGTAAGATAAAGCATAAAATTAACTGTCTGTCAATACCGGGATTCGTTCATACTGGGATCGAACCTATACATATTAACGATTCGGGCGAAAATGCACTGCACCTAAAATTAAGAAAGAATATATAAATATATACATAAGTCAATTATCTCTTCATTTTCGGGGGGACCAAAATAACAATTATCTCCTTTTTTTGTGGAGCAAATTGCCAAAAAATTTAAATATTTAAATATGTCTGTTTTATATTAACAGCCTAAGTTTGCATTGATTTAATTTGAAAGACATTTTTGGTTATTTTCAAATATTTCTAGAATTTTTTTAAACTAATAATTTTACACTCAAGTGCCATCTAATTGGGTACTTAAATATTTTTAAATGAGAAATTTAATAATGAATTTTTACATTTTATTTTTCTAAAATATTTGAGTAAAAAAATTTTATGTATAAAAAAAGTTTATTATAAAATTTGAAATATGGAAAATTCATTAAATTTGTTAACAACACAAATGAAAATTATTTAAAACTTTTCATTTTACTTTAGTTTTTTACAACTAATTAGAATATTATTTAACCAAAAAAAAATTACATTTAGCAGTTGAAGATAAAACTGGACAATCACAAAATTATCAACAACCACAAGTCCAATATCAATCTTTTGTACCAGTTGGTGGTCAATATTATGCATCAGCTGCAACACAACAGGTAATGTTAAAACAATTTTTTATAATTTATTATTTTCATACTATTATAAAGTTTTTGTGGTTTTAACATTTAAATAGTTATATTTTAAGAATTTTATTTGATAACAAAATTGGTTAACCATAAATTAAAATCCTAATTATTGTACATACAAGTAGACAAGACAATATTTTTTGTCAGTGTGGTCAGTTTTATATAATTTATAATTGGATTATCAGGTTAATAAGGTCTCGTTACAATTCAAATTATCAAATTGAATTTGTAGTTCTTTAAAGCCTTTCCGAATTAAGCTTATCCTTTTTCAAGAGGATGAAAAAAGATCAATTCAAAAGTATAAATGGTTTCGCAACATTCCAACTTATTATATCTAATTTATAATTTGCAAACTCCTATATGTAGTAGTGGAAATATTCATTCAGTAGTGGAACTATGGTCAATGTAAACAAACATTGTAGTATATATAATAAATTTTACTATTGTTAAATTTTAACTAATTAATAAAACATGGAAAATTTAATTAATTAAGTTATAATTTTATCAAATATTATTATTTAAGTCAGTTTATTTATCGTTATATAATTAAATATTTGTAATACCAAGAAATCAAAATAGTAAATTCAAAATTTTGCAAATATGTATAAAAAATTGTGTCAATCAAATATTTATTTCCATTTATGATTCTCATAAAAATATTTATTAATTTATAATAATAAATAAATCGACTTATGTTTGTGAGATAATAATTTGAATAAATTTGATAAAATTTAATTTGCCAGTAATATTTTTGAACCACAGTTAATTTTAATTAAGTCAAAAATCTAAAATCGAAATCAACTTTTGATGGGCAATAAATGAAAATTCCAATCTAAAATGCAAAAAAAAATTTTCATAATAAAGTTTTACTATGAATAAAATATACCTTAGGTAATACAAATATTATTTTTATGATTGTAATCTTTAAAGAAAGTAAAATATTAAGGAAAGAAAACTAATATTTTTATATCACAAAAAAATATTATATTAGTAAATATATTTTATAGATTTTTGTTACATTTTCCCTTATGTTGTGTCTAACAAAAATGTTTACTTCATTTTCAAACTATATGATAAATATTGAAATGAATAATATTAAAATAAATTTTTATACTATACATAATTTCTTTCTTGGTGTATAATGCTGACATGAATATTTCCTATATTTTGTTTTTTGTATAAGATATTAAAATATTTCTATAATAAAATTAATATTTATGGAATATACTTAATATGACGACTATCCTTAGATTTAATCTTTTTTCTTAGACATAAAGGTTATATAGACTTAATATAATCATTTTGGTTAACAAACTCAAAAGGTTATCTGGGGTATAAGTACATAATATTACAATTTTTAAATTATATTTTTATAGAGTAAATTTCCTATTTTTGCACTCGAGTAGATAATATCATTTAATAGATTCATTTATGCTAAAATATAGTGTAAAAATAGTTCTATAGCATTTGTTTTTGGAATAATAATAATTATTAACAAACTATAAGTAAATGAAGTAATTGTGGATGGTATGAAAGTGATAATAATTAATATTGTATGAGTAAATGTTTAATTTAATAGAGAATAAAGTTATAAAATGAAATGATTTAATTATAGGAAAAATATTACAAAAATTATTAGTTGTGGACAGAAATATATTTTAATTTAAATATAATAATTATTTTGCATGATGTGAGAATACAATGAATTTTTTTTATTTGAGAGATTGAATTTGATTTTGGAAATGTTAATTATTTAAAATTTGGTATATAATATATACCATTTTCAGGTCAAATTCGTCTTTGGCTCAACAGTCTGACGTCGACGTTTTTCCGACATTTTTTTAAATGTAAAAATTTGTCTGTTATTTATGTTAGGGTTCCCTTTTGCATAATTCTGAAGATCAATAATTGTTTCACCAAATACTTATTCAGAATTTGGACAATTTATTTCATATTTAATGTAATAATTTATTTTATAGTATATTTTATTTATATTTTAAAATTTTAACAAATTTTTTATTTATGGAAAACATAAATAAAAACGATAGAGACAAATTTTCCCGAAAGTTCTATATATTATAGTTTTCAAATTAAATTAAATATTTTGCAAAGTATTTTTTTTGAAAATTTGATTAATTTTAGTTGAAAGTTTTTTTAAGTAATTTGAAAATGGTAGATTAATATTTTGTTTTTGTAAAGTTGATACAATTTGACTTACTCTAATTTTAGCATAGCAATTTTCAGTAATTTTCTTATTAGTGTTGTGATAAATTAATTAATTTTAAAAAAGTATTATGAATAATTATGAAATTGATTAAAAATATGTAGGTATAATAAGAATATTTGCTATAAAACTTTAATGTCATTTTCCTTTGGTTTTGTTAATGGTAAATTTACAAGCAAAAAATTATAGAAAAATGATGTTAAATAAACGATGAAAAACGATATTAAATAATCGTTTTTTGTAGAAAATGTTATACCATTTTAATTTGAAATAAAATTTTAACATAAAAATATATCAAATATATTATTTAAACAATTTATCAATCTCATTTCTATTCTTTTTTAATATAATTTTTAATTATTTATATTCCTTTAAATAATAATTCATTTAAATTACGTACCATTTTTCCTCTATAAATTATATATTTAAATTCAAACTATTAAATTTTCTAAATTACATAAATATAAAAAAGTAAAATATTATAAATAAATTTAAACCCAAAAGTATAATTTAACTTTTTTAAAAATAAACTTTTCAAATAAATTTATAATTTTTTCCCTTTAAAAAACATTAAAAAAAAAATCTCATATTTTCTATTTCTATGTTGGTTGGTTGTTATATATGCGTTAAAAGGATGAAATTATGTGTGACTTTATTTTTTTTTATATCAAACCGCATAAGAGGATAAGAGTAAATTATATAAAAATATTTTTAGTTCATTTTCCAGTCAATTTAATAAATACTATATATAAAAAAATTGAATAATTTTACAAATTTTTCTGTAGGTTTACAAATACTTTTCTATTGAACTTTTTCATCTTCGAAACCATAAAAATTGAAAAAGTGAAAGTCAATAATATTTATATTTTAAGATTTTAAGATTTTAATATTGTGGAGCATATAATTTTTTTATGCAACTTTGTTTAGGAACTTGTTTCACACAACAAAACTAAGTATAATTTAATTTATAATTTCTTCCGGTTATTTATTTTAAGAAAAATTGACTTTTTTAATATAATTATTATTTGTTGCTGATGATAAATATTTATAGCCACTGGGAATAATTTACTGTCTCAGAGGAAAGTGACAATTAGTATAATATACTATCTAGTATACCGGTATAAGCGTTTAATTGATGGATAACTGGAGGGCATTTTATATGTCTGGGCATATATTTTTGTAACTAAATATTATTTGTAAGAATTAATTGGTTAAATAAGATAATTTAGTTAAAATTTTAGATATGTATAATAAAATTACAAAATTATGAAATACAGAAAAATTTAGATTTCATATTTAAATGATCTACTTAACTTATCTTAAACGGAATTAAAATTTTTCAAGTAAAAAAAATCAAGTTTAATTGGCAAAAAAAAATAAATAAATAAACGTAACTTAAAAAAAAATTTATAATATTAAATCATCAAAAATGATCAATTTTTAATCTATGTAATTTTAAACCAGTCAAGTTACTTTCTATATACCATAAATAAAATCAACATTGATATAAAATTTGTTATGCGCGGAAAAACACGCGAAATTCTCCGCCAATTGATCTGGTTTCTTGTTTTAATGTTTATCTAACTATGTTGTTGTTTTTTCAATTATATTTCCCGAGATAAATATCTAGATTACACCATAATAAGAAATTTATAATATCAAAAATTGAAAGACTCTGTTATAAATTCCAAATTGAATTTGGTTTGTTACTTAAATTTATCGTTTTATTTTATATAAAAAATATAAAGTGGCGATCAATGACCGTGACTTTCATGGTAAAATTATATCGTTTACAAAAATAGCAACATATAAAAATTATGATTCATTTCTTTATTATGCAGTTAACAGATCAAATTTAAAATTTCGCCTAAAGTAAGAAAATTATGTTAACTTGTTAAATATTTAGTTTTCACTTTTATGATTGATAGAATTAATTAATAATATGATTATCTATATAGGTTCATTATGCAAAGCCTCAAGGTGGTGTAGAATATGCAAAACCTGAAGGTGGAATTCAATATGCATCAAGTACACCAAAGCCTGCAGCATATCAAACAATATCATATTCCGCACATCATAATGGTGCGCAGCAGCAACAACAACAACCACAACAAAATAATGGAAAATTAATATCACAAATTCCACCAGCAGTTCAATATAATCATGCACCAGTTCAATATTATGCAGTACCTCAACAACATCAACATCAACATCAATTACAATATGCAATTGCTGTACCATCAGCTGGGAATGGTCATCATCAACAAATTGCATTTGCTGCATTACCACATCATGGATATCATGGTCAACCTAGTGCACAAATAGCATACTTAATACATCCTCATCACATACCACAACATTATCGTGGTGAATCGGGTGGTCATTATGCTACAGCTGTACCAGCAACACAACAACATCATCCACATCAACTACAACAATTTGCAATAATTGCACCAACTGCACATCATCATTCACAAATTGGTTATGCTAAATTACCTTCAGCAGCAACACAACAAGCAGTCATTTATGCTGCACATCCCGGACAAAATTATTATGCTAGCCAACCTGCTAATCTGGGTTATTATCAACATCCTGGTCAGGCAGTATATCAACATCATCATCAACCTTATGGTATAAAATTATATTTAGATATTTAATATCTTCTTTGGTTGAATAAATAAATAAATAAATAAATAAATATTGTTAATTATCATTTCTATTTTGTGATTTATTTAGCGTTAGCATTTCAACCATCAGCAATTCAGTATTCACCTAAACCAATTCAATCAACATCTATTCCAATTGCTGTAACACCTGCACCAGCACAATCTGCTCATTATAAAAATTATATTACCACAGCAGCTGCATCAAATTCAAATCATCATAATAATGGTGCAACAAGTTTTGCAACATATTCAGCACAATTACCAGTAAATCAAAATTATGGCAGTGGCGGTCAACTTCAAGTAATTAAAGCACCTGTAACATATGCTACAACAACAGCACCAATTGCAACATACCAACATAATGGTGGATCAGCTGGTAAAATTTATTATGCAGCAATACCAGCACAATATCAAGATCCTGGACAAATTGGATATACACAACATCATGGTGCTATACATTATGGACAACATTTATACCATCCGTCCAATTCTAAAGCTGTTTTAGCACCAACACAATCGTCAATTGGACAAAAATATCAAAAATAATGGATTTCCATTGTCATTTATTTTTTATTTTTGGAGAAAATTTTGAAAATTTTCAAAAATTTTTCCAATTTTTGAAAGAAAATATTTAATAGAATTTAGTTTAATTATTTCTTTATTCATTTTACGTCAGCCAGAAATTATGTAAGTCTTGTAATATTTTAATTGTTTGAGGTTTTCGTGTTTAGTTTTTATAAATTATTTAAATATTTTAGTTTTGTATAGTAAATGTTAAAATAATGTTGTAATATAATTAAGTATTTTTCATATACCATTAAAGTATTTTTCTATAATTGACGAGTAATAGAAATAAAAATCTAGAAAAATTATTTATTTAATTTATATTTAATGTTTAAGATAAGGGAGAGCTGGATAAAATTGTGGTTTTTGCAACTATGGGCTAGAATAGTATTCTTGTCCAACTAAAGGGTAGAAATTAGACTTAGACTCTTAGTGGTCTTTGGGGGACCATGGCACATGGCAGTCGCATTCTTCTATAATGTAACATTTCTGGTATCAAACTGGAATTTTGGAATTTAATTTAGCAAAATATGTATTTTATAGTAAAAGAATATTTCAGATTTTTGGTAACGATTGCGACAAACTGTTTAAATATTTAATCAAAATTTTAAATTATAGATTTTTTTGTGAATTAGCTGCACCATTTTCAAGATATAAATTTAAACCGGACGCCCAAAATTCTAAATTTTACTATTCAGTAAGGAAACTAATTGATTTGTTTTAATTTAGCTGTGGAAATATAGAAATTTGTTTCATCTACAAATATTCAATTTTTAACTCTTATGAATATACCATATTTTAATTTACTTTTCAATATTTTTACTATCTACATTGCAGATATAAATATTTTTATTGTAAATACAAATGTTGTTCCAAATATCGATTGAAAATTATGAAAAGTATGAAATTAATAAATATAATTTTCCAAGAAATTTCAATTATATTTTACCAAACAAAATATTTTCAATGAATTCAATTCGATATAATGTTAGATATGGTTCGTATATGAAAATTATTTCATATTCTTTGAATTAAAATTAGCTCAAAACTAAAATCAATTTAATTAATGTTAAAATCTCTGAAGAGTAAATATTATTTTTGTTATTTGTTAAATTACAACTTGAAAATCAATAAATAAATAGAAAGTTTTTACAAAATTTTTAATAAATAATTTTAATTGAATTAATAATTCTCTAAATTATTTTTACAGTAAATTTGAGAACAGCAACAATTATTGGCAATATGTTATAAGACACAATTTCCTTTACACAATGTTTAATGACCAGGACAACATAATTTTCAACTTAAATATTGTCCATTTATGGGAATAAATTAAGTCACAATGACTTTCAATAATGTTAAATTTATATTTAGAACATGCTTTATTTATGGTGAAGAGTATATATTAATTTTACTGATTTATTGACCAATTTTATCGATATTGTTTTGCACTGAGACAGAAAATTTTTAATCACTATAAAATTATTTGCCTTAAAATATGCAATTTTCAATTTGTTGATAAAAAGAATATGAAATTTATTATTATTGCAATTCTACATTTCCGTTTGGAGTTCACTTTTAGTATAGTATATTACAATTATAAATTTATTGGTATATTATACATTATCAATTCTAATTTTTGGCTACCTAGCTAGATAGTGGTATAAAATCGATTATAAAGAAAAATATATAATAATTAATATTTTTGTTTCAATATAACTATATACCAATTATCATAAATAATGAGAAATTTTCCAACAAATTTATTTTGCATTTTTGTAGTTAACCAAAAATCATTATACATCAGTGCTGTGTGCGGAATCCTTTCGAATATCTAAATATGTAAAATGAAATTTTCTATTTCAAAAATAAATTATCACCATAATAAAATAATATTAAATTTTACCAGGAATCAAAGGCAAAGCAATAAATAGTAAATATTGTATATTATATTGCTTTTGGTGTGGTTTTTAAATTAACCTAAATAGGAATCCCAAGTATAATTGTAATAATATTTCTGTATTACATTTTGGATTTAATTATTTCCGAGATTATTGAGGTCATTTGATTTTGTATTACATAAATATTAATGTAAATTAGATGGATTGGATACAAATTGGAATATATACAAACTAATTAATATTATAATTGATTTAAATTAAATTTTGATCATCAATTTCATCAAAATTAAAGATTTGTTTTTAATCAAAATAATTTTTAAGTATTTCTTTATAATGAATAAATTCGGATATGAAGAAATAAAAAGGTTTCATTTCTAGACTTTTTTTGAAGAAACCAAACCAAGCCAGAGACACAAGGATAATAAAAATCACTTTTTCAGTTGTGTTTCATCTCAGATAAATTAGATAAAAAGCGGTTGGTGAAACTTTTAAGAGAAATGTGTTGTAAAGAAAATATTGAACCTCTATAAGTCTTCAAGGATATTTTAAATAAAATTCCTGGAATTTATTTATAAAACATCTTTGAATTTAATTTTCCCAATTTAACATTTTATGAAAGTAAATTAATAAATTTATTTAAAATCATAGGCAAAAAACAGACCAAACAAATTTTTACTTTTAAATATTTTTATCTTTTTCAACATAAAAAAAAATTTAATTTATTAATTTTCTAGGATTCGTTTAATAAAAAAACATTAAATAACATAATTTTTTTTTTACGTATCATATTCTATCTAGGACATTCTCTTTTTTTTAGTTGTTTTCAGTTTGAAAATGTGTAACATATGCGGGTAACGTAAACATTTTAACCATTTTTTAAAAAACCATAAAAAATATAAAATTTTATATACGAGAATAAAAAAAAATGGTTGACATTTGGAATATTTTAAATTTCTGTGCCCAAGGTAACTTTTGGTAAATGGTTACATTTGTCGTATATAATGAAAAAATAAATAAATACCAGGTTAAATTATTGTATATAAATGTTTAATCTTTGTAACATAATGTTTCTGTTTATGATATACCAATTTGGCTTGGTTTTGTTTGGATTTTTGTGCTGAGAAAGGACGAAAATTATTTCAAATTTTTTCTTTATCAGATTTATTGTATACATTTTTATATTAGATTTAATTATAATTGGTAATAGTTTATCATTAAACTTTATTTTGAATCTAATTGAATTTTAAGTAACATGAAGGTTATAGGATCAAGTGGTTAGATTATTTATCATAGATTAAATGCCCATAATTCCCTTACTATCAAAATAGTAAAATGAAAAGATTCTGGAGACAAAAAAAAATATGTTGAATAATAAATTTGAATTTCAGTTTCATATTTTAATCATTTTATGCAAAACTTAACATTGCCAGCAGAAATTTATAAAATTTCAGTTATAATTAATATTTGCAACAAAAAAAAAAAAAAATTTTAGTTGGTGCATAAATAATTTATGCTACTAGGCATTTAAGTTGTAGTTGTTACATGAATTCTTGTTAAAATGAAATTTGATATAAAATTAGTAGATTAATAGATCATATTTTAACAGTGTAGAAGTAGACAGTATAGTAAAAATCAGTAAAAATAGAAAAAAAATAATTCCAAAAATCTAACGAATATTTGTTGTATGCCGCCAAAAGAGGAATTCATGTCATCACAATTTGAATAATATGTAAATTTCATTTTTAAATATATTTTTTCTCTTTCCTACAATATATTTTGAACATAGGTATGTTGAATAGAAATTAAGGATTTTTCAGGTCTGATTGTAATAAGGATTTGAAGGGAAAATTCAGGAGCTATGGTTTTTAGTTTACCAATTTTTTTTATATAATTTTTTTTTTTAACATTTTTTGATATCAGTTTATTCCAATAAGCAATTTAAGATGAAATTATGTGGATTTAAAAAAAAAATAATTAAATTTTTTAAATAGAAATTTTTCAATTTTTACAATTTTTCGTGTGGGCTTCTTTTTATTATTATTTTTTCTAATTAAATTTATTTTTAAATTCATTTTTATAGAACAATTAACAGGCCAATCAGGATACTTATTTTATTATTTGGGAAAAAAAAAATGAAACCATTTTTTGTTTGTTTGTTTTTCTTTGTTTGTTTTTGTTTTTGATCAACAAAATTTGCAAAAAATTTCTATTACATAAAATCAATATTATTCATTTTGTTATGGAAGCCTAAAACAAAATTTATATATATTTTTTTTTAATATTATTTAATAATTTTTTTTTAAAAAAAGATTTAATTTAAAATTTATTAAAACAAAAATTAAATATAATTATTTGCAATAGTATCGCCTAAAAATATGCAAAAAAATACTTCTATATTGCAAAAGTTATCCTTATATGTATATTGTGTTAAATTATTATAATAATGCATGGTTTGATGGAATTCAGACCTCTCCCTAATACAGGACGTACGGTGTCAGCGTCTGTCAAAATCGTTTTATTTTGTATGGGAGCTCCCGAAATACGCGGCGGCGTACGAACGCCGACAATTGGAATTTCCAATTTTTACGGGCGTATTAAGTACTACTAACAGTTTTGACGTATTATTTCGGGAGCTCTCATACAAAATAAAACGATTTTGACAGACGCTGACGCCGTACGTCCTGTATTAGGGAGAGGTCTAATATGTATAGGTAATTATTTGTTTAAAACGTTGTCAACCATAATTTTTGTATAAATTATAATTGACATTTAACTTTTATTTTAATCATTCTATTGAAAATAATAATATGAATTAAAATTATATTTTAATTAAACTAATTAGTAAAATTATTAACCCGTAATTGTATACTATTTTATAATAACAAATTTATTATAATTATTATTATTATAATAAATTTTGAATGAATTGTTTAATTTTTTTCAAATTATAATATGTAATTTCAAATTCAAATTAAAATCCTTTATGGAT
Organism: Empis stercorea; assembly: GCA_949752835.1. Taxonomy (NCBI): domain Eukaryota; kingdom Metazoa; phylum Arthropoda; class Insecta; order Diptera; family Empididae; genus Empis; species Empis stercorea. The sequence continues at coordinate 7,130,901 of OX457087.1, forward strand.
AAGCTTTCATTTATAATGAAAATATAATAAAAGTTAATTTTTTTCTTCATAAATATTTTAATAAGCTTACAAAAAAAAAAGGAAAACAAAAAAGTTTTAATATAGAAACAAAATACGCGAAAAAAAATGAAAATTTTATAAAGAACTAATAAAAAATTCTAAAGTAACTCTTGACCACAACAAAGAGCATATTTTTTTTTAGATGGAAAATTTTTTTTTATATGTAAAAACTTAAAAAATATAATAGCAATTATTTTCTGCTTTTTTTTCTATAGCTACTTTACTTAAAAATCTTTCAAGTATTTTAGGAACAAAAAAAAAACAAAACGTTAAAGGATATAAAGGAAATATAAAAATGGTTAATTATATTTTATTTTTGTAGGAAAAAAAAAACTAAATTAAAAAAAAATTTACAAAAAAAAAAAAATTTAATCAAAAAAAATTTTTGTAGTTAACCACAATTATGAGTAAATAAATTTCGTGGTTTATATTTGATGGTTAGCAAGTATAATTTATGTTTTTAAGTTAAATTTATTCATAAATCGTTTATTAAATTAGAATATTTTAGAAACATTTTGTTGGGTAAGAAATACAAAAACTTGTCAAATTTTTATATAAAAATGATAATTAATGCTTTGTGATCAATTAAAGTCCTTTTATTGTTCAAGAGTCACAATGAGTTCAGGAAAGAGTCATATAGAGGTGAAGAAAAATTATAAAATCTTAATCAGAATTTTATATTGAATAGAAAAATTTTCAGTTTAATTGACAGTCCCGTGAACGGTCAATTAGATATAATTAATTTATTGGCTAAATACTCAACTCATACTTACTTTCATCATTAATAGAAAAAATACTTACTTTTATCATTAATAGTTAAAATGTTAATATATGAAAGAGGATGTGGTGACTAGAAGCCACTGGGTATGGACTACGATTGTCGCATAGATACGTTTACTGGCTTGAATTCAATGAAAATACCTACATTTTGGTATAGTATACGAATAGATTGACTAAATGTATTTTAATTAATTCGAAACTAAATTTACGTAATTAAATAAATTCTAATATAATTTTACAGCGTTTATTCACTTTAAATTCTGATAAATTGTTGAAAATTCATTAGGTAAATCCATACTTAGCTATGGTTTCTGTTTTCTAAGATTTATGATTGCTTGGTGTGTTTATATATCAAATCAATGCTCCTTCATTGCAAAATAAATGTTATTTATTTTTTTTAAATATTTCTTTTAATATCTTGTATAAAGGATATAAATGAAAAATAATAATTACAGTTGCGAACACGAAAATAGCAGTAGTAGTGAAAAAAATGGTTAAATAAAATTCATATTTGCTTTGAGCTGAATATAAATTATTCTTCATTGAAATGTTTTTTATTAAGTAATTTAAAAATTGTATCCGAAAATAAATTATTTCACTTCTAACTTTATAATGGCACAAAATTATAACAAATATTAGTATTTTAATAATGCTACAGCTACTGCTATTTTAGTGTTCACAGCTGTATGTTAAAATTCAGACGACATAATAAATTTTCTAAAAAAAAAATCACTTTATTCAAACCTCCTTCCATACGTGCCCATTTTATACTGTAAAAAAACAGTAATAATATTTCAATTTTACCCGAACTTGTAGCTATAAAATAATTATGAAAAAAATATGATGCGAATTTTAATATTTACACAATTTCTATTTTTAATATTCAGCATATTTTACAAAAAATTAATGTGATTATGTATGATAAAAAATATTGTGAAAGAAACTATGGCAAAAGGTAACGTGACAAACTATAATAAAATGACTAAATGACTTAAGTAATTTAATATATTTTTTTTTAGAAAATCTTATTTATTAACATTTTCTATAAAACCTTTTATCCAGGATTTAAAAATCATTCTTTTCAACGTAAAATTTGTAACAAAATTCCAAAAGATCATCTTGAAAAATTATTCTATAAACAAACTCCTTCAAGTTTTTTCAAAAAAACAAAAATTATATAAATAATTTTATGAAAAAATTAAAAAAAGGACTTTTTTTTTTGCTGTTTAAGTTACATAAATATGAAAAGTTAAAGAATAGCATCTGTTTAAAATTCTTATGGTGTTAAATATGTAGAAAAGAACGATGAACAGATAAGAAATATAAAAAAAAAAACAGATAAAAATAAAGGAAACAATTTTTTTTTTTTTTTGTAACTTACAATTTTTTTTTATCATCGTCACTTCCCACTATCATCCGGGGAAAAAAAAGGATAATAACTGCAAAATGTTAACAGTTAAGAAATAGAGAGAATATTTTTGAGAATTAAAAGTCTTTTGAAACCAAAGAATAAAAAACTTTTTAAATGAAACTTTATATAACAAAAATTTTTGATATTTTTTTTTGTGTTTGGTTTTACGATGAAATGTCGGTTGAACAAACTAAGATATAAGTTTCTTTTTAATTGAATATCGTAATTTGGTTTATAGATTAATTAATAAATGATAAAGTAGATTTCTGTTACCGTTTGAAGATATAAATAATTACTAGAAAATAGGTTACAGGTAAAGAAAATGATTTCTACCCTCTCAACAGATAGCATTGGTTACTAGACTATATTTTGGCATTAAACTACTTATTCAGTTGATCTATTGATAAACCTTAAAATTGTCACTATTTAGTAGGGTATACACTCCAATTTTCTGTAAATGTATGTGAAATTGTATAGCCACATTTCACTGCTTTACTTTGTGTGTCACTGCTATGAGGAATTAAAAGTATAATAGTCAAAATTCTGTTGAGGCCCAGCAGGACATTTTCAACAAACAGAATAGGAAAAGGATATTATTTCATCTTGCGACCGTTTACTATTATGTAATTTATTTTTATTATGGCATGAAAAGAGTTTCTTTTTTTTTCATATAGAAAATTTTCCGGTATAATAAAAGTTTTTTACTTTCCAAAAAAAAAAGAAGAACGAAATTATGCAACAAAATTCAAAAAAAAAAAAAAACTCTTATTAAAAGACTCAATTTTTCTGGTAGATTTGTAAATGAATCGTTTCTTTCTTTTTCCACTATGTATTTAAAGTTTCTATTACTTTTTGCATGTTTTAAGAAGTTGAAAATTAAGTTTTATTTTATAAGAAAATTTTTCTCAATTTTTCTGCTTATTGAAATGAATAAAAATTACTTAAATTTTTTTTTTTTTGACCAACAAGAAAGAAAATCTGAATTTTAGTATAGTAATATTTGCCATTTTAAACAATCATGGATTATGCGGACGAAAAATATTCATAAAAGTCCTTTTTTTTTTATTGTAATTGTTCCTAGTGGAAAAAAACATTGCTATACGTGATTTTCTATAAAAAAAAAATTTTCTTCATAAATGGAAATTTTGATCAACAGAGAAATAAAAAATGAAAAGTTAGTTGAACAATTTACTTAAATTACATTCTTTTATTTTTTTTTTTTAATATTTTCTTATTTAAAATTTAATAAAAAATATTTAAAAAAAAAAATAGTTGCATTGATAATTATTTATTTAAAATAGAAGAATTGCATAATTTTAGGATAAATTTTATATTTTAATTTGAAACAATAATATTTAATTTACTATTTCAACAAAATAAAACTTTAATAATTTAAGATAAGTTAAACGAAATGTGAGTTTCTTTAAAAACTTTATATTTATTGATTTTAATAATTTTTAAGTGTTTTCTCACGTAAACGTTTATGACTTTTAAAAAGTAAGCAAAACAACTTTTTCAAAATATCATAAGAAAATTTTACATTATATATAGAAAAAAAAAATTGCATATCTTTAGGAAAAACAATTGAAAGTTTGAAAAAAAAAATTGATTTCATTGATTTTTTTATGATCATTATTTTTTGTACAAATATTTTACGAATTATTTTTGTTAGAAATATGAATTCAATTTTTAAGAAACTTTTTTTTAACTATTAAACTCTTTTGACAAGATAAACTTTTCTCAACAAAAATAACATAAAATCTAAATTCTTTTACTATAAGAAGTCATTAAGGTAACTATAAAATTTTATCATAACCATATAAGTATGAAATAATTTTTTTTCAAATGATTATTTATGTTTCTAAAGTATATTTCTCTTAGCTACATAGAAAAAAATCTCTATAAAATAATCTTTAAACTTTAGTTTATATAAATATTTGAGATTTGGATAAAATAATTATATTAATAATAATATTCTAACAAAATTTTATAAAAAACTATTCGACAATAACCTCTTTTTTTAAATAGGTCAAAGTTATTTTATATGAAAATTAAACTTTTCTTGTTTATCGATTATACTTAAGATCATAATAATAAAGTCAAAGAGGTTTAAGAACGTTTTTTTTTTTGTATTGGTAAATATATGAAAATAATCTCAATTGCAAATGGTACAATAATAATCAGTTTTGTTTTTGAATTATACTACGATATAAAAATTATTGGGTCATCGAATAAATTCTATTTACTATAAGTTTATAGATGAATTTTTTATTGCAGTTTTTTTAAATTTACATATAATAATATTATTTTTTAGGAAAAAATTCTTTTTGTGGAGATAAAAATCTACTTTAGTTTTATGTTTTGAACATTGTTTTTTTTGAAGAAATCCTTTAGTATTATTATTATTACAATAATTATTATTATCATAATATAAAAAAGATTTTCTATATTTTTTTCGTTATATTGCGTAATTTTGATGTTAATGTAATAATTGAAGATTTTCATTTTCTTGAACTTCATTAGCACAACACAACAAACAAAAATGAAATAAGAAAATCTTCTTTAGAACAAGAAAAAATTATATTTCTTGCTTAATTTTTGTTGGTAATGGGAATGACGGTGTAACAATTAAGAGGAAAAATCTTAGAATTGCATTTATACATTTTCTTAAGTATTCTTAATGATTAATTAAAAATTATTATTATTATTAAATTATGTGCAGACATGCAAAAAGGATATTTTTATTGTAGATAAAACAAATGAAAGAAAATAATACAAAAAGAAGAAATGTTTACTCCTAAAATCTATGCAATTTGAAATAACTAAAATATAAATTATAATTTATAATACAATTTATCTTTTTTGTTGTTATGTATTGAAGCAGGAAAAAGAGTATTAAAATTTATATTGTTAATAAATTAACTCTTAAATGTATGCAAAATTAAATGATTGCCTGAAGTTATTTAAAATTTATTTTGTAGGATTTTTGAATGTAAGAAATGATTCTTTTGTATAATTTTGTGCTTATTCATTAGTGTAAAATTTACTCCTAAATTTATGCAATTTTAAATTATTGCCTGAATTTAAATTAAATGTATTTTGTCTGTATATAGTGAATAGGAGGTCATTCTTCTTTTGTATAATTTTGAGATTATAACGTAAGTCTCCTCCTACATATATGCAATTTTAAAATACTCCCAAATGTAAGCTATATAGAATTATATTTGCAATTTATATGAGAATATTATTTTATGTGATTTATTAATATTACTTCTACATTTATAATACAATTATTCAATTTTATTTATATAAATAGTTTTATAGTTTACATTGTTTTTATATATGAAATTATTACCATATAAGATCGTTTTTATATGTGGTTATAAAAAGCAAATTACTCTTTAATGAAACTACATAATAAAAACCAGTGCAAAAATATTTTTTTATAGAATAATAAAAAAACTATAGTTCTTCATTTTTATATTCCCATTTTTATTTTATTTTTTAAATAATAATACCGCATTTCAATGTTTTTCGTGCTATTTAATTCTGTGTGCGGTTCTTATTTCTTGTATTACCCAACCCCAAACTCCATAAAACCCCATTATAACAAACATAAATATCTTGAAAGTATTAAAAGATTGCTAAGATACCATTAAATAAAAAGCAGTTGTGCGAAAAAAAGATAATGTTACAAATAAACGTACGTATATAATAATATTACTAAACACAAAAATATTATATATAGCTCTTACAGATAAAATTATATGCTGGTTAGAGCTATATTTTCACACAGTCCATTGTATATATATAATTTACAATCCTTAACACAGATATAAAATTTTGCTAATTGGAGAGCTGAATAAAGTGTGTGTGTGAGGGGATGGATGATAAAAAAGGTGATACAATAACTAAAAAAAAATATATGTATGATCATTAAATACTCTGAATTTTCAATTATTAAATTCCTGGACACGAAGGTTAAAATTTTTTTTTGCGCACAGTAAAGTATACACAGTATGTGTACGAAAAAGGATATAAAATAAAAAACTAAAGATATAATTTTTCTGTGGTTTAAAAAAAACAGAGTATACAAACAAAAGAAGAAGTATATAATATTTTGTCCTTTTATTGTGTAATATCTTTCTTAGTGGGTAACCATTGTTTCGGGGGAATTTTAATTTTATTAGAATTTATACTCTCTACAGAGAAAATGTGCTTGTGGGGGTTGGATAGTTTAATTGAATCAGAAAATATGCAACAACAACAGGTGCTTCTTTTATTTAAACGACTATTATAATATTACAAGAGTATATTTATGGTTATGGCTAGTAATTTTCTACCAATGCACTTTCTTTGCTTTTCTTTTTTTTTTGTTAACTATTTAAATATTTTTTTTTATGAGAGTAAAACAAAAGATAAAATGACAATTAATTTTCACATAATTTCATTTAATTCATGATGGTTCGGAGCATAATTGTATATACTTTTAGCTGGTAATGACTAAAGTACATTAATAATCAACTTTAATGACCTAAAAATTTTAATTAATATACAAAAAAAAATAATTTATCCTTTAAAAATATCCTTGATTCTATGTAAATGATGTTTTTATATTTAGTTTTGTAAATTAAGATATTTTTTGAACTTAAATATAATATTTAATATAATCTAAGATAGAAATTTGTAAATTTAAATTAATATTTTAAAAAATTATTAATTGATGAAAAAAACCATCACAAAATTTATTATTATTACAAATTACAAATAAAATATATTAAAAGCAAAATGTTACAGTATGTGTATGTGACTATACAATATTATAGCATATTTTTAGGCAAAATGTATTCTATTGTTAAATAAAACAACAAGGAAAACTCTCATGAGGTAAATTATTTATCTAGATTTTATTGATTATTATTCTTATTGGTAACACAAATTGATTGTATACATACATAAAAAAAATTATATCTGAAATCAAAATTAAGGTATTATTTTTTACCTTAATAAAAATAATGAATCGGATTATTTTTAATGATTCATAAGAATTTAACAATATCCTTTCTTTCGAGAATAAAATAATTTAGGTTTTTCGGTTACAATAAAAAATTGAAAAATAATTAAAATATAAATAAAATTATTTTAGATTAGAATATATTGATTTCAGTATTGAAATAATATTTATTAAATAATTTGCATATATGCCAGGCGTGCAAATAATTTATTTTACTTTTATAATTTTGATATTTTTTTTTTAAAAAAAAAATAATGATGAAATCTGATTATCATAATTTCAAATGTACACATTGTATATACAAAAAACGTGTATGTTTTTAATTATTTTGAAGATATTTATAGTGAATTTTTGTCATTTACATATATTTTAGATACTCTAACGAAAGATTTTAACAAAAATATTTATTAAAATTTTATTAAAAAGCTTTAATCAACAAATTATGAAAATTTATTTATAAACTAGCTTTTATTACTTGAAAATATTCAGCAGAAATTGAAAATATTCAGCAGAGTTAACCTAGAAATGGCAACCAGATTGGCATATGAGCAAATGTTGGATCACTGTTCTTGTGACAGTGACAGATAGACAGACACATAGACACATCTATTTTCTATTTTTTATATAGTAAAAATTATATTTTTATATATTTACATAAATTATATAAATAAATTTTATCTGAAAGAAAATTGCATATTATTAGGAGTTACACAATAATCTTCCAGGTGTGCATAAATGATTTTATATTTTTATCAAATAATCAATTTACACACATGTTTATATGTATATGAAGCAATATCTTATTTTGTATTAAATTATTTAATTATTGGCAAACAAACAATTAAATACAAAATCTGAAATAGTAACAAACTCTTTGAATCATACCATAAAATACAAATCAATAATTTATTGAATAAATTATTCTTCAATAGTTACTTGAATATTTAACGTAGTATATGTAAAAATAAATCAATATTTTAGAAATGAAAATCCTTTAATAAATTCGTCTTCCTAAATAAATTTACATAAAATTGTATAAAAGTTTAATATAATGTGTCATGTATATTTGTTGCTGAAGTATATTGATTCTACTGCTGTTTAACAAAAAAGCAGAAATGTAAAGTAGTCTTCATTGTAGGATTTTATATTATATAAATATCAATTTTATTTTCAGTGAAATTTCAAGGTAAATGTCTAAGGATTTGAATAAATTATGTACATTATAACACACACAACCGAAAAAAAATTAAAATGAAAAACCATTGAATTGTGGTTGACAGGATTGTCTTCAATTCAATCTAATGTATAGCAATATAGATTAATATATGTTGATATTTGTATGTAGACAATATGTGGTTGATTTGGTGTACGTGTTTTAATTATATTTTATTGTTAACGTTTTTAATCAAAATTGATGTAATAGCGACATCTAATATTTTAATTATTTGCAATAAATTTACAAAATATGTTTGAAATGTTTTAAAATAATATTGAAAGATTAAAAATGAAATTTGATATTCTTCTATTCATTTTGAATTAAAATTAATTGCTTAGTATTTTTTTGTTGAGAAATTTTATAAAATTTGAAGAGATTTTTGATTTAATCGGTTCTGTATTGTCCAATATCACCTTGGTTTTATCACCTTGGACCCATCCAAGGTGATAAAACGGTGTGATAAAAATGATGTAGTAGTATTTGAGTTATATTATAGTAAATGAGGCTGAATACTGCAGTGCTAATGACCTAATGGTACCGTGATCAATCATTTGCGAAGCTCTTGTCTGAAGTGATCATTGTTATTTAATTGGCGGGTACTCTGGAACACAGCCAAGACTATAATCCTTTATGGGGAATGTGAGGTACACATATTGGGGTCGAAACTCCGATGCTACTGAACAAATGCGACCCTGGCCGTTCATTTGTACACCAAATGGCTAAATTGACTTTCCAGTCATTACTGGACCCCGCAGCTTTAACAGAGGGATAACCAGCTTGAATAGTCGATATTTTCAAGGAAGCTTTATTATACTGAATACTATAAATTTTTATTTATCTTCAATGGTATATCTATTTTTATAGTATCCTTTGATTTTAACATCAAGTCACAAATTTCATAAATTATTAATAAAAAAAAGGAAACAAATTTACGTTTTTACTATACAAGAAAAAATGAAATTTTTATGCTATCCATAAAATAAACAGCTTTTAAAACACCGCCTTTTTTTAAAAAAACGAAACCTAAAATAATTTAGTTTACAAAATAAAATATTCTACTCCTTACAGAATTTTTATAATAGGCGCATATGTTTATGGGCACACAAAAAAAAATCGGACTATAAAATGATAGATTGCCATTTATGTATAAGTAAATAGTGTAATATTATATTTAACAGTGAGTCCCTTTTTATTCCCTATATAATTTTTTTTATTATTTTTATAATCCTTGGGCAATCGAAGACAGAGTCCATAAAACAAAAAGATGAGATTTTCGAAATCTTAATAAACAATTCATCAATCATTTTAACTTTATTTTATATTGCTGCTATGCAATATTATATATTTCGTCAAGCATATTACCAGCAGTGAAATGATGGGATAATCTACTTACCAATTTCTCTTTTGAAAAATGGGACAATATATATATATATGTATATATATATATATATAAAAATAGAACATGACCAAATATAGAATTTATATAATTTTAGATATTTTACTAATAAATTTTGTTCTTATAATATTTGTTGATGTTTTGGCTTATATTTTCTCTGGTTTTTCTCTTTGATCCTTTATAAGGATAAATTTAAATAAAAAAATAGCTTGTATGTATTATGTTCGGAAATTTACAAACACTGAAAAGCTTTCTTCTTTGTTGTTATGTTGTGTGTTAATATAGTATAAATTTTTGAATTTTTAATAAACTTAAAATGAAAATTTTACGAATAATATTTAGACCAACAAAAAAAATTCGATCAATGAAAGACAAAACATATAAAATTTATATTTTATCTTGGATATGGGTAAAGAAAGGGTCAAATCCTTTAATAGGATATGAAAATTTTTATATTTATATAATAGAATTTTGTTCTTAAAACTCAAAAAATAAAACTTGTTAAAGGTTTCCAAATTTAACGATTTAATCTAAAATTTATACAATTTTTTTTTTTTTTTAGTTTTTACGGGGGTTCGGTACAAATAGAAAATCATTTGCCATCGGAGACTCTAAAACGGATATATAACAAAAAATCGAAGAGGTAAAAAAATTGTTTTTGTTTTGGTTTTAGTTACAAATTTGTGTAAGTTTTAGTATTGGTATTAAATTTTTAATAGCATCAACATAAAAAAAAATATATGTACATTTTTATAGTAATTTATATAAAAGTTAAATAAGGTCCTAAGTTAAAGGTGATTGGAATTTTAGGTTACCATTAATAAGGATTTTTTTTTTTGTGTTAAATTAAAAGATAATTTTTTTCTTTTGATTTTTGGTAAGAAATAGAAATTTGTCTTATGGTTACTTGACAATTTTGTAGATTAAGAAATAGATAATTTTAAATTGGAAAATTTCGTATAATATTAAATTTAACATAAAAAATGTTTACTAATCGTTTTGACCAGAAAATCTGTCACGTAATTTTTAAAGTTTAAATTTTAAATTTATTTTGTTATTTTAAAAAACCGAAATTTTACTACTTGATAGTTAAATTTTTCCAATTACTATCTATTAAAATTAATTGGCTCAGTGCTAAATATTGTTTCGTCATTCAAGAATATTTTCATTTTTCATATCGTCAACAATTTAATTGATGGCATTTCTTTTTCCTGAATTAATTTTAATAGATAGTGTTTGTCTTTTCCCAATTTATGTAATGTCTATCCAAAAATGTAAGCTGTATAAATGAGAAGGACGTGTACTAGTATATTTTAGATTTAGACGCTTGTTAGTGGCAGTAAAAGTTAAAGGAGATTTTAGTGGATCAAATTATTTATTAACCAATGTCTACTTATTCCAATGATGAAGCAGTCAGTCCAATTTGATCAATTAAAAATAATCATAAATGGATCAAATTGATCTTTCCGTTTTAACTTTTTTTGGGTATATTGACAGAATTTCTTACTGGTAGAAAAACTTTCTATATTTCCTTTATAAATTTTTAATAAAAATTACATTTTTAATAAAATTCAACAAAAGTTTGAAATTTTTTTTTATATTCTGAAACAAAATCTTAAATATATAATTTTTTTCTGACCTTTCCGGTACGTATCCGATAGCTTTTAACCTTTTATTTAAATATTTTTGTAGAGAAAATATATTTTTATAATTGCTTTGTAAATTTCGAAATATGAAAATAAGAAAAAAATGAAAATTTCTACAACAAAAAAAGAATTATTTAATAATTTAATTATTTCCGTTTTTGAAATATTTTACCGTATACGTTATTTAGTATATTTCATAAATTGATAAAAAATATTGATTTAAATATTTAAATATTTTATTTCCCATTATCCTTTTTTGTATAAAAATTGATATAACAAAATAAGAATAATAGATTTTCCTGAAAGTATGCAAAAAAAGAAAAGAAATTTAATTAAAATATTGAAACCTCAAAAATTAATTATTATACATTACATTAAATATCCTTTTTTTTCCTTTGTAAAATTTTATTTGCACGAGAAAAAATCTAACAAATTAAATTCAATTAATAAAATAATTTTTTTTTTTTTTGGAGATTATAATTATTATTTTATTTAATATTAATATTATACATTTTTTATTTGCGCCTAATTATATGCTATAGAAAAACTAAATCATTTCTTAAGATGAAAATTAATCAAAAAAGGCACACACAAAAAAAAAAACAAAAATGTCAAGGATAATCAGTGTAGAAATTTGTGTGTGTTTTAAGAAAGGAAAATAATAATAATAATAATTTTACAATCCTTTTTTTGTTGTTATTGTTATTGTTGTATACTTTGCTTTATGTCGACATAAATATTAATTTTCATTATTTTCCATTTTTTTCTTGTGGTTAGCATTAATTTGACATAAGAATAATACCTTTATAAGGTTAACACAGAGACTATCACCAAAAAAAAAAAAGAAGAAGAAAGGATATTGAATTTTGTAGTATAAAAAGCAATGAATTATAATTTCTTAAGTCCTTCTATATTATTTATGTCTTATATATTAATGTATATAAGAAGAAAAGTCATAAACCAATCATAAATTTTCCTTTTCAGAAATTTTCTTTCATACTCATTCTCTTATAAACGGATAGAAATTATATTTTATATATTAATCTTTTGGCATATATACCTTTTTTTTTTGGTATATATAATATTTAAAAAGTATTATAAATTTCATTCTGTTTTTTTATAGTGTTTGTGTATTACCGCATCATTATTTCTTTATCCTGTTGAGATTTATAACTAAAGGTTTTTTTTTTAAAATAACATTTTCCATTCTATTTCAATAGTGTTAACGAGGCTATTTAACGCCCACTTTTATGTCCTTCCTTTTGATTATTATTATAATAATATAAATTTATTTTGAAATATCATTCTATGGTTTTAAAATTTTGTTTTTGTTAGTTTTCTTTCGTATAGGATGTGTGCGGGGCGGAATGGTGATGCAGGTCACCTTAATTTTTGAAAGTCATATTATTTAGATATGTTTTTTTTTTTGGTTGGTGATAATTTTTATATAGAATTTTTTTGAGAGGTTATTGTATTTTAAATTACTTTCAAGTTAAAATGGAGGATTAAATAATTGAACTTAGTTTCATTTTAGAAGTTCTTTGATTATTCGTAATTAGCATTTCCAAATAAATTTTTAATTTTTATTTTAAATTTAAATTGCATATTTTAAGGTCTTAAACAGGCTACTTATAGTGTTTCTAAGACTAAATAATTTTTTTATATATATATAAATAAATAAATAAATTGCATATTTTTGGGGACATATTTTATAAAAAATTACTTCGATAAATTTAAATTGCATATTTTTGGGGGCATATTTTATAAAAAATTACTTAGATACTTAGATAAAAAGTAATTCACATTTTAATTTATTATTAACCAACATGAGAATGTAATTTTGTCCAATAAATTTACCAATTTTACTACTCAATTAATGTAAAATTTTAGTATATAATTTAATAATTTAATAAAAATAAATTTTCATAACACTTTTTCTTGATTAAAGTCCACAAATTTCTTCAAATTATAACCCAAAAAAAAAAATTGTATAACTTGAAATTCTATAAAAAAAAATTTACATTACATTTTTTATACATAAATATAAAAAGAATATTTTTACTCTCGTTCTTTGACCACATCAATTGGTTCACTTAAAAATAGTTTCGAAATAAAAAAGCAACAATTTATGCTTCTATAAGCATAAATTTCTATTTAGTTCATAATTGATTTTAAATTTTCTTACTTTGGGGCTAAAGTACCAGAAATAAACACAAAATAAAATTTTTAATTAAAATTTTTTTTTGTAAATTATTTTCACCATTATTTATGATTGCAAAATGTATTTATAATATAGAAAAGAAAATTCTTTTTTAATTATATTTCAACAAATTTTCGAACTCCTGTATTTTCCATGTTGGATTTTAATTTTCCAAATTTGTATTTTTGAATTACTTATGTGTATATTTTAAATGTTAAAATTCTACTAGCTATAGGAAAATATTTTTCATATTTGACCAATTTATAATCAAAGAAATATTAGTAGAATTATGAATAGTGATTTTGATTATGACATTATAAGTTTACTATAGTAGAAAATTACTAAACTTTTGTGGCGTATACAAATAATATAAATCAAAATTTTTGATATTAATTAGAAAATATATTTGAAAATGCAAACAAACTATGTATATAGGTTATGTTATTATTTTGTGTTACCTAAAATTTGGAAATATTATTTTTGGTTTAAATTTTTGTTTGTAATATGATTTGGTTTTCTTCAGAAATAATATTTCTGTTTTGGAAGTGTAATTTGTATTATTTGAATTTGAATATTAAATATGATTTTTGTTAGTTAAATGGTATCGAAAATTTTAAATTTATATTTTGTAATATTGAGGATAATAAATAAAGTAAATATAAATCAAAAGTAATTCAATTTTTTATTAACTTTTTGACTCTCTGATTGGATTTTCAAATCAATATTTCATGTTTATATAACATTGGCAATCAGAATTACTTTCAGAAATCAAATTCGTTTAATTGCAAACATAAAAGGACTAATTTGGCTTGACAATAATTATGTGATCCTATATTTGAATTATAATTTAATTAAAATTACTCTTTAATGACATATATGGTCTTTTTTTTTACCAGAATAACCAAAAGCTTATAAAATAATTACAATAATAATTTTTCCATGATTTCATCCTGGAATAGTTTTTAATTATCATGTTGACAGTTTTTTTAATTAACAGTAAATAAAGGTTTTCCCATTTTATTTTATCTAACAAAAAATAAAGCAAAATTTTTTTTTGGAAATGTAATTCTCATTTACCCAAAAAATAAAACCATTTTAAAATTATGCCAAAAGACAAAGTTCAAAATGGAAAATAATACCAACATTTTGTGGACAGTAATTAACCACAAAAAAATAAAAGGAAATCACACCCACCCCAAAAAGTAAGTGATAAGTTTTCATGTATCTATGTTTGAATCTTTTTATCTATTTTTTTTTTTTTTGCTTTTATCCTTTTATGCTGCTGACAGTAGGAAATTTTAATAGAATTTGAAATTAAAATAGTTTTATATATAGATAAATAAAAGTCTGGTTTTCAGGAATTTGAAAAAAGTTCGCTAATACAACTTTTATATAGCTAAAAATATTCATATTTTGAACTAATCAATCAAATAATTTAAAATAATTTAATATATTTCCATAGAATTTATATCTAAATAAACTCTATTTAAATTAAATCAAATTTTTTCAGTTAAATATAAGTTTAATTCTGCAGAATTTCATTTCATATTTCAAATCAATTTTCTATGAAATTTTTATAATCACTTTTTTATGGATTGAATTTGAGTATTGAGTATACAGAATATAATTTTTGTTTCAAACATATTCCAATTTCCAATTATAACCAATTAATTCCTTGAGATTAAATAAGTGCAATTAATTTATCATCACACTATTTCTTTCTTCCTTATTATCTGTATTAGTATTTAATAAATTTTCTCATTGGAATTTAATAAAAAAAATACTTTTTGAAATTTGATTGGAAAATTTATTATTGCAGATTATATTTTATTTCATGAAAATTTAATAATATTTCAATATCCACATGTTCGCCAATTTAATGAAAATTTAATGAAATTAATTTAATTTGAAAAGTATATTTAATACTTTATAAATTTGTTGTATAGACTAATTTAATTTAATTTGATTGTAGGAAAAACGGATCCTTTTACACGTTAAACATTTTCTTTCATTGTTTTTCATCAAGTTCTAAATCAATCGAAAGCCAAACACAAAAAACCAAACTGACATTTTTAGTTGCTCTTTTCATGTTTATGGAACAAAAATGGTTGCCGATTCTTCTAAAGTTTAACAGAAAAATATTTGAAGAAAATATTGAACGTGTAAAAGTCAACTTTAAATAGAAAACTATAGGTTTTTTTATTCTATTTTCAATTCCTCCGGAATTCTTTTCGTCCAATTTAAAGGGAAATTAAATTGGAAACAATTAAAATTGTAATACAAAATAAATATATTTTCTATAAACTTTGTAGTATTGTAGTATTTTGCTGTTGTGAAAAATCAGATTTTCATTTCAATTAGACTTACTATGCGGTAATGGACACTATTTTTTATTTACAGAATCTTTTTAATTATTTTCTGTAAAATTTCTATCCATTCACCTAACAAAACCAATTCTAAATCAAATGTAATACACTTTGTATGTTATTTTCCTTATTGTATTACACGTTTGAATATTATCCAGATTGAAACATTTAAAGTTTGATAGTTTTGTGTTTTGTTTCCTCGTATTTCAAATTTTTATCGAATTGTTTTATTTGTTCTCATATTGAGTTTGTCTATTCAAGTTGACAAAGTTTGGATTTTATTTGGATCTTTTACAGATTTTAATGAAACAAAGAACGAAATTTTCAACTATTTAAATTGTAGTTTAGATTGTAATAAAATTTTGTAAGCTAATCGAAAATAATGTTATTTTATTTGAATTTTTTATTGCTATTCATTTGCCTATACTACAATACTTATTTTTAGTGTTTTTGATAATTGCGCGCACTATTAGCTGGGCATTTGTGAAATTGCTGTTAAGTAAATATAATTATCGAACCTGTACTTAGGTATTTGAATAAAATACAACATAAATAGTTCAAACTTTATCAAATAAGTATTACCCTGAATAATTTTATAAGGACTTGGAATTTTTATTTCTTTCAGAATTTTTTAAACTAAAATTTCTTGGCATAAACAAATATAGAATTAATTTGCAAATTTGGCTAATTCCCAAATTCTATTTGATTTCATCTAATCCAAATCAATTTTACATTTTCATTGAAAATATTTTATATATTTCATTTTTGAGTGAAATTTCTATAATTTATTAAATCAAGATAAAAATTTTAGACAACTCTGGCCAAATATATACTTGAAATTCTTTATATTATAGACTATAATTCTGTTATATAAATTATTCACGACAATTTTTTTATTATACATAAACCAATTTTATATTTAAATTTTCAAGAAATTTATTTCAGCTTTATAGTTGTACGTCTTCAAAATTTTGAATTTTTTTAATATATTAAAAGCTTAATTACATAGAAATTCGTAATTTAGTAAAAATTAAAAATGATCGAAAAATTTATAATTAAATTTCTTATAGTAACATTTTGTAATTTTGTTATATATACCATAAAGTTTCATTTACTTTTTCAAATGTAAATGAAATTTTGAAATTTTTTTTAATTAAAATTATACAAATTTTTTGAATAAAATTTTGCGGTAATGTAATAATGGTTTACTATTTCATGATATGGACCAGTATATGTTTTGTATACCAAACCGCTAAAATGAAAATATATATAGTCAAAGTAGAATTGTTAGTATCCAGATTTATAATTTTGGTTAAATAAATTAATTAGAAAAATTATTTCGGAAAAACAGGAATGTAATAATGTGCACCTAAAAATATGCTTAAATATATTTATAGAATTATTTTTAAAAGAATTACTAGGCGCTTATAGAATTTTCTGACATTCTTTTGGTATCATTTTGTATAATGTTGATACTATGGTATTTCTATTATAGTATACTGTCGTCATTTTTGGTTTTATCTTAAATTCATTACATTATAATTTTAAGAATTTATAAAAATAATAATATAAATGCATGGTAGCATAATCCTTTTTATGTTTAACCACAGCATGAACAAATAAATAAAAATGTTTTTCCATTAACAATATGTTTCGAAAACGGAATTTGACTATTTAAAGTTTGTTGATTATGTCACAACACTAAACAAATTTTATATTTATATAAATTGTATTTTTATGTTTTTTAGTGCTTATGGTTATACAAAGTTATTTTATCACTGGTTTTTATTTGCTCCTATTTGCAAGCAATTTAAATTTCGGAAAAAAAAATAATTTTTGAATATATAAAAGTTTTTTTTTTAATGATAAATAAAATGCACCTAATCCTATTTTCACTAAAAGGAGATAATTTATTACCACTAAATTTACCATTTTGCATTTCAGTGCCAGTAGATTTTTGTGGTTTTTATTATTATTATTATTATTATAATTTCTCATATATCTCATATAAATGTATTTTGTTGATTATATTTTCCTTTATAGATCTCCTCATGACAAGGATATATTTTATTATTTGATATTTTTGTTGGTCATTATATGCGATTATATGTTTAATACTCGTAGAAATAGTAGAGACAAAAAAAACAGGATTAAGATTTCAAATGCCAAAAACGTATGTTCGTATAGTATTTATGTGATTAAAATTATAATAAAATATCATTTACATATCCGTACATTATAATATGAATGAAGTGTATTTCATACAAAAGGAAAAATATTGCATGATTAAGTTTATATTAAAAGTTTTTAGAATTTTTCGAAATTATTTTCATCATTTTGGATATGATAATATATTTATTATACGCAGTATAATGTCCTAAATATTTTCCTCTTTTATTAGTTTATAATAAAATTGAAAATATTTTCACAAAAAATTAAAATTGTGCAATTATATATACGGTATAACATAAGTATTCATAAGTATTCATACTATAAAATTAAAAATATTTAATTTAGAGAAAGAAATTTGGCTGCACATTGAATGATTTACCAATTATACTTTAACGATAATTATTTTTGACAATTTTGTGATAGAAAAAATAAACTTTTTTGATGTTCTTTCTATAATTATCAAAAATTAATGTTTAAATAAAATCATTAATAATTATTTCTATTATGAAAGTATTTTTTAAAAAAAAATAATTATAAAATTTAATATTGAATTTGGCACCAAATTTCATTTTCAAGCAAATTCATGTTGAATATTTTTCATGAAGATTATATAATTATATATTTTACAGAGCTGTCCTGAAAGTTATGTGAAAGGGAACACATCATAAAGTGGGCGATAGATTTCTTTTAGCATTTACACCAAATTTGTATATCAAATTTAAATAAGCCAAAATTGCTCTAAATTTTAAATTAAAATTTATCGAATTTTTATAGCACATCTCTTGTAGATGAAAGCTTCGAAATGATTAACAATTGTTCTCGAAGAGAAATTGGAGCCACCGAAATAGTGTAGAAAGGCCCTCAGTACCAGAACCAACAAAGCAACCAATTTTCATCAACCTTATTCAGTCCCAAATTTATGTTACATCCTTGATTCTATGCAATATAATTTCTTCATATTTAATGGTAAAATAGTAATTATTTAGTTGATATAAATTTAAGTCACGTTTCAAAATTCTAGTTTACTCTATTATACCAAAAAAAAACATCTTCCACCATATTGGCAATTATTACAAATTGCACAATGCAGAAATATTTTATCAAAAGGAAATAATAATTGTTTTTCGGTTAAATTGTATTTTCATAGAAATGTATATAGTAAAACTATAAAGTCGTATATAATTTTGGTATACAAGCTTAAAATTAGTTTGTATTTCAACATAAAATATTTAATATAAAATTATAGTTTTCGTAAAATAACAAAAATTATTTTAAAGTTTGTAACATTGTCATTAGATTCTCATTATGACAAAAAAATTTTTTTTTTATTATCCAAAACATTAAAAATATAAAAATGTAATTTTCTAGATTTTAGCATTACTAATGTGCTCATCATTATAAATATAATGAAAACCCCCATTAGATATTATATATCACCTATATTAATTTTATTAGAGCACGTGTGTCATGTCGACACGTTTTTCAAATGAAAAAATTTCATTTTTTTTTCGATATTACTACGACAAAAAAAAAAAAGAAAACAAAAAAATCTTATAAAAATGGGGAAATTTTTGTATCCATACACCGACTGAAAATTTTGTTTTTGATTACTTATATTATTTCACGATATATTATAATCATATTCAAAATCGTTTAAACCAATTTACATAATCTAATTTTATGCCAAACCACAAGCGAAAAAAAAAACTTATATATATCGAATAAAAAATAATATCAATAAAATTATATATTGGGTACCACCACCTAAAGAAAAATGGTGGATATGATTTTCATAATATGATGTTATAATGATAGGCTAAAAGAATAAAATATTGAGATTATTATGTAATGATGGTATAGAAAAAAATAATATTATATAGATTTTTTGTACGATTTGTGGATGAATAATTTCTGGAAAGTAAGTCAGGAAAGTTGAAAATTATAAAGGAGAAAAGAAATTGAAATTAGTTTAATCAGAAAAGAAATTTCTTTGGTAAGAAAAAAATATTGAAAATTCATATTTTATTTTAAATAAAAATTAATAATTTAAGATCAAACCGAATTGTGCAGTGCAGAAGTCTAGAAAATGTATAGTTATTTTTTATGTGTGAATTATAGATTATTTATATTGATTTTTTTCGATATTCATTTTGTAAAAAGTTTATCTTTGCAATTAATTTAAGAATATTTTGGATTAATTATAATATTAAAAAATGAGGATTAATATTATTGTAACTTTGATTTTATGATTACATTTTAAAGAATAAAGTAAATAAAGTTAAAAAATTACATTTTAAAGAATAAAGTAAATAAAGTTAAAAAATAAAGTAAATACCAGAGCTAATTCTAGTGTGCCAAGTGTCATTAAGACCATATAATTGCTGGCGAAGAATGTTATAACTAATGGCGAAGAATGAACTAATTCTTCAACTATTTCTGTTATTTAAATGTTAAAAAACTGTTATTTTTCAATACAGTAATTTTACATTAATTTTATTCAAATCAAATTAATGTCAAAGTTTAATAATCATATTAGTTTTACAGTTTTATAACAGTTAAATAACAGACAGAGTTGGGCAACGGCAACCTTTAAATAACAGACCGTTAACTAGTCTGACAACATTTAATAATCAGTTAGTTCACAGTTGGTTAACAGATGACCATTAATATTTAAATTTCTAGTAATGGTAACATTAACTCCCAGATTTAGAACACTGCCATCTTCCGTTCGAAGCATTCATACTCCCATACCATACTCAGTCAAACCTTGGTAACAACACCAGGATGTCAAAGAACGGATAGATAGAAGATATATGTATTAAAATTCGATCTAATGATGTACTTACAAGTACTTGATATTAATTTTTGACATAGATAATTATCGTCAATGGAACAACACTCATATATATCAATAACGCTTTCTATCTAAATTTTATATATTAAATTTTAATATCACGCATCATTTTAACTCAAAATAAATATATTTATATGTATATTGTTATTTTTTTCATAAATTGGCAAACTAATAAAAGAAAAATGTTCATCCAATTAAAGGTAAAAAAAAAAATATTATAATAAAAATAATTTTATTGTATTTATATTCATAATGTTTTACACACCAAAAAAAAATATATATTTTATTTTACAATATCATTTTTTTTATGTACCTATATATGTGATATCATATCTATAAAATTTTATTATGATTGTTATTGATTCAATAACAACAACAAAGCCAACATAACAACACAAAAAATAATATATCTATTTTATTCCAATTTTCATATATTTTAATGTAATATTTTATAACACCTGATCATATGTTTTCTTTTCTGCGAAAAGTAACAAAACAAACGAAAATTTGATTTTTCCTACAACAACAAAAATAAAAAGAATTTTTATGATAATTTTTATACAAAAAAAAAAATCAGGATAAAAAAAAGGAAATATTATTGACTAATTTCCATATATCATATTTTCCAACCATTGCAGTATTTTTATATATTTATTAAAAATTCTTTACACGTTTTTCTGCAAAATTTGTTAAAACTCTTCAAAAAAAAAACAAAAAATAGAATAAAAAGGAAAATTGGAAAATTTGTTAACAGTAAAAATGCTGTAGAATTTTTTTTTTTTTTTGAAAATTCTATTTCCGTTCTATTTTGATTACTTTATTGGATTTTTTTTTTCTCAAAGATTCAATAGTTCAGGATATCAAACAACACTCTAAGTTTTGATGGTATGTTATGAATAAAATTACATAAACTTAAAAGTTTGTATATACGAAAGTAAAGAAAAAAGAAAAATCAATTTTTTGAGTGAATTTTATTTATTATTCTTCTTGTTTTCGTATCGTATATACCATTATTGCCTTTTGAGGTTAGGCTTTTATCTTCTGAATTTTGTTTGCAAAGAATATAACGTTGATTTTTTTATAATTCTTGCATCATCTTTCATTTTTAAGATTATATTTCTAGTTCAAATTCAACTAACTTTAGGAATTTTGAAACCTATACCAAATTATTCCCATATCGCACTTTTATATGTCAATGTGGCCGATAGAGCCCCTTTTTTGCTCCTTTAAACTATCAAAAAGGGTTGAGAAATATTATCAGACACAGCAAATACTATTTGCTAAGTTGAAAAATAATCTTACTCTAACTTTGAGTAAACTTCAAGAAAATGAATATTATAAATACGTAAAGAAGACAGCAAATTTTAAATAAAATTATTTCTTCCTCTGCAATATGGCTCTGCAACTCAATACGAAATTTGGACTAATTTTGTTTCTATTACAAAATCGAGTTTTGGTCTTTTGTTGCTGGTATATTAAAATTGCTGATTCTTCAAAAAATTAAGAAGAACCTTTCATAAATGATGAATTTGGTTTGGATAATAAAGAAAATTAGTTTCAAAAGAGGCATCAGAATTCAGTAAAATCCCAAATTGCAAAAAAAAACCAACTTGAAATGAAAATACCAGAAAAAAATTTATCGATAATAATTTTCTATATTTACTCTTGAGATTCTTTAATGCTATTCATTGCAAAATAATATTAAAAGCTTTCTAATTAATATAATGAAACTCAATCTTTTAGTTGATATATTGAAATATTCTACTATTTATTTTTAATGCATAATAATAAACAAAGCAAGAATAATATTTCTTTTTTTTTTATATATATATTTTCCTCTTGAAATGCAAAATAATGGGAAAAAGAAAATTTATGTAAAATTTCTAATAGAAAAATAATCATATTAAAATGAAAATAAATAAATTGAAAAGCATTATTATTGATGCGTGTATACCAAAAATTTATTATTCTGACAGCAATGATAAATATTTTTGCTTGATAGCAAAAATGATTTTAATGTAATTATTGGGTAAATCTATGACATAAATCTAATATCCCATAGAAGATTAATCAAGGATTTTTTAGGATTATGTGTATACGAACGTGGAAGAAATTACAGTATTTTATTTTATTTTGTAAAAAAAAAAAATAATGTTTGTAATTGACAATTAGTAATAGAAAAATTGATACATGAGATTATAGAAATTATAGAATAATCAGATTATAGAAAAGTCATATTTAAAAATCTAATTCGATTTGTAAAATATTTTTAAATAATTTTTAATTCATGATTTTTCTATTTTTAATATTAAAATTTTTGTTAATATATTTCTAATAAAAACAACTAGTGCAGTAATTACAGCCCTAATTGGAAGGTTCCAGGTTCGAATTCAGTACACTTTTATCTGGTCTTCAAAATTAATAGTGTCGGTGTATTTTTTATGGCTCCATGAATTTAGGCTTTAGACCGCGATAAAAACTGACTTTAGACCGCGCGGCCTATAGTCATTTTGGAAAATTTTTGAAGACCAGATAAAAGTGTAAATTTTTTTGAAAAGTATTAGGCCGCGCTTGGAAAGGCAACATTTTTTTGAGAAACGAATACACCATTGATTAAGAATGACTTTAGACCGATTTCATTTTGTTCTACGCGGCCAAAAGTCACGCGGCCTAAAGTCTATGCCCCATTTTTTATGTACATCACTCATACTGTAAAGGTTGCAATTTACCGAAATATACACCATTCCTAAATATGCTTTCAAAAACTACTTTTCAAGAATTACTTAACCTTCACGTAAACAGTTTTCAGTAACTCTAAAGTTTCATCTCCTACGTTTACGATTGCACTTAAAAAATATTCTATGAATAAAATAAATAAAACTTGAAATCCTTCTTATTTATAAAAATCTTTTAATATAATTTGAACATGAATTAAAAATAATTTACAAAAAAAGTCCTGTCATTAATTTGAATAAGAATTTGATATCAATGTACAATTACTTTATATATATATATATTATAAATATTATTATATATTTTATTGAAGTTATTTTAACCACAAAAACCAGAAAGTTTAATCAATATTTATAAGACCAAGAGATTTTCCATTCAATAAAAATAAAATCATATTTATGTATGGATATAATTGACTATTTTCTATTAATTATTTGGTATTAAAAGGATACTTTAAATTTATATAAATTTTTCAATACATAATAATATAGATAAGTTTTAATTGTATGGATGCTGGCCAAAATTTTGAACATTTCGAAAATGATAACACCAATTTTGAATGTTCAATATAATCTTAAAACTATATTTATATTGAAAATTTATAAATTCAATTATTGAAGTTTATCTATATATATTTCTAATGATATTCTACGACTAGAAATTGTTTGCTTTTGGATAAGTAATTAGTTTTTATTTGCCAAAAAAATTGAAATCAAATTTGCATTGAAATATACAATATATATTTCTGTCGTTTACTGAAAATTATTGCATATTCCAATCCTTTTCGGTTTGTTATCACTAATAAGTAAATAATTATTAAACTTTACTAGTACTATTTACTCTCATATCCATATGATTGTATTTCATATTTCAAATTTAGTACTTTTCGAAGTTGTGCTCCACTTTTATCACTGGTAAATATATATTGTTATATTTATCGAAATTTTCATATTTCTTTCAAAAATTTCCATAATATAGAAATAACTTTTATTATGTTCCAAGATTAAACAAATTTCTAATCAGAATTCCATTTATTTTCTGAACAAACTCAAAATTTATCCTTAATCTATAAAATAGGTAAATATACCATCAAAAACAGAATAAGAATTATTATTCGTAAAATGCATATTTAAATTTCTATAAAATCAATATTATTAAAATATTGAAAATCAATGTGAATTTTAGAAATTTCAAACTATATATATACAGTTGGTATGGTAAAAACCCCTAAGGGGGTGCATGTACTAATATCCTATTTATAGATATTATTTAAACGAAAATCTTTTCTATATATGATCGGACAAAAAAAGAACAATTTGAACATCCGGTATAAAGTAGAACAAATATCCTGGATCAAAAACAATAAATTTTACTTATATTTCCCTTATTCTATGATTTTGTGTATATAGAGTCATATTGTTAAAGATTATAAATTTTATAGATAGAAATTGGGTAGAAAGTATTTTATAATTTTGTAAGGTTTAACCAAAGAAAAACTAAAAATTTTCTCATTGGTAAAAAAATATTGAAAATAAATTTAATTTTTGTTTTTGTTTTTTCGATAAGTTTAAAAAAGGATTTTTTTTGTTTTTATATAAAATGTTCTTTAAGTAGTTTAGTAATTGGCTTGATATTTACATTTACCCAGATAGAACAAAAATATAATTTGAATTAAATTTGATTTATATGAAAGTTTTTTGTAGAAAAAAAAAAGTTTTTAAAAAGTTTTTTATGAAAGATAAGAATTTTTTTTTCTTTGGTCAGCAAAAATACAATTTGCCTTTGATATTTGAAATTTAAATAGTTAAAAATTAAGTTTTTATTATTATTATTTTCAAATTACTATAAATTTTTAAATATATTTAATTCTATAAGAATCCTTTTATCCTTTTTTTTTAGAAAATTACCAGATTTTATCCTCTGTCATAAGAAAATTCTTTTTACAAAAAAAAAGAAAAATAGTTTTCTTTTCATATTTCTGTAGAGATAAAACTAAAAAGATTATTTCCGGTATTACTGACAAATGTACAAAACAATATTTATTTTATCGTTGATAGTAAACAAGGAGAATTGATCCTTTTGCCCAGATTAGATATAAAATTTTGTAATAAAGTCATTTTTAAAATGATTTTTTCGGAAATAAAAATTTAATAAAACTTTAATTAATTGATTGGTAAATAGTAAATTGTGATCCAACAGGAAGTTTTGTCCAATGTAGCCAGGAAAAGTATGTAGATTAATTGTAATTGAAAAAATTGTATAACGTAAATTGATGGAGAGGAGATAAATATTGTATTATTGGTGAAACGAATTATATGAAGGAGGTGGAACTTGTAGCGTAATTGTAGTGTAATTTATTACTTGTAGTATTAGTAATTATCAAAAATTAAAAATATAATCAGATAAGATTAATTTAAAACTTCGTTCTTGTTTAACTTTCACAGATCAAATAGAGAATTACTTTCATATATAAGTTTTCAACATACAATCCGGCCTTCTGCAGCCCTGTTCCAATTCTCTTCTTTCAATTCTAGCATTCTTGGCAACAGCAGCGACTCACCTCAGTCTTACCTTTCGTACTATGGTCTTCTGCACTCTGGTTTATTCGTGGTACTGTTTTTGGAACTCTATTGGTTGGAATACGTTGTATATATGGCCTGTTCATTGGAATCTCACCACCTTCACATAATCAGTGACTTTAAAATAATAAAGTACGTGATTTAATTTTAATTTCCAATTATTGTTCTCCGCTTGTTGTACCAAAGATTCGTTTAAGATTTTGTCCACGATATAATTTAAATTAATTTAAAACTATGTTAAAATATTTACGATGATCTCTAACACTTATATACTCTTCTTAAAAGACCAGCATTTCTAAGGACAAAAAATTATATAAAAAAAATAAATCTTCTAAAATAAAAACAAAATTTATGATTCTAATTTATATTGATCTTTTTCATTAAAGTTTTACTACCGAGAATTCTGATATAATAACTATTTTTCCTTGTGACACATTGTATACATGTTAAAACTTAATTATAAAAACATGGTTTATTATACAGTTCATATATATTGTTATATACAGAATATACCATATACACTTTTAATAATAAATAATGTAAATGACATAAGTTTTTCAAAAAGAAAAATCAATACCACTTTATTAAATTCTTATTTTGATGGTGAAAATTCCTTTCGTACAATGATTAGAAAATCATTGCTATTGACAAGCATATAATATATTAACTCTTAATTTTGTAATTTTGACGCCTTTGCTAAGAAAAGTCATCAAACACATATGAATATATAAATACAGAAAATAATTCCTATTAAGTAAGAAAATTTATTTTTAGAAAATAACTTAAAAGGAATTATTTCTATATTTATGTGTAATGTAAATAATTGACAAAAAGGACCATATATACCTAATATAAATTGTTAAGAAATTTTGGTATATAAATGTATAATAAACCTTTCCAAACATGAAATATTGTGTGACCGAATTAGCTATTAATATTGTGTTGGAAATTAAATTTGGTATAAGAATTTTTTTTGTCCATTTTACTGGTTCATATAGTATGAATACAATTGGAAACTTTCATCAATATTTGAATTAACTTATTTACTAAAAATATTAATTTGCCACTCTTGACATTAACTTGAGTGCTTTAACTACAAATTTGTCACATTTGTGATTTATTTTCAAGCTGTAAATATAAGTTTGTCATTTTTGGCATTAATTTTTTTACTGTAAATGTAAATTTGTTAATTTTAATATTAATTTCGGTGCTGTTAATGAAAATTTGTCACATTTTACATTACTTTTTGTGTTATAAATTTAAATTTCTCACTCTTGACGTTAATTTTTGTACTGTAAATTTAAATTAGCCATTTTAGAAATTAATTTTTTTTGGCGTAAATGTAATTTTTCAACATTTGCATTATTTTTTGTGCTGTTAATGTAAATTTGACAGTTTTGTGCTGTGTATAGCTGTATTTATTTTACCAGTACTGTACAGTAAAATATCCTTTCTATATACAGTTATGTTAGAAAATGTTTTTATTGATTCAAATAAAATATATTTTCATGTATGTATATTGTCCTTTGAACACAAAAACGTATATTTATCTTATATTATTATTATTATTTTACAGATTGTTTATGTTCTTAGTATGTCTGACAATAAACTATTAAAACGTTCAATATTCTTGTTAATTTTATTGTTGACTTTTTTTTATATATACATAAGCTACCAAATATTTCTGTAGAAATTCTTTTCGATTATTGAATCGTAAAGAATTCCATTTAAAAAAAATGTCTGTGTAAGTAAATTGACATTGTTTTCAGTTAAACAAAAATGATGACTTTTGATATTTGTCTTTATATTTTTTTGTTTTGATCAAATATCTTCCAATTAGGATTTATATATTTCTTCATTTACAATATATTTAGGCTAAAATATTATCCATTCTATATAAATTTAACAAAATTACTAATGAAATTATCATTTGGAAAGTATGTAAAAAAAAATTATTCTCATCTAAATTTAAGGAAATTCTTTTTCATTTTCACAAAAAAATCAAATCTGGTTCATATTATCGTCTATATCTGTTTTTTTTTGTTGATGGTATACTTGATTTCATTTATTACTCTTTTGTGTTTGAATTTTTTTTTTTGCTTTTTGTGTTAAAAAAAAGGACTCTTAAAAATTCCTGCAGTACACTTTTGGGACTTAATTAAAGCTACTGTTTTTTTTTTTTTGTTATAGCGGAAAACAAAATGGTAATAAATATAATGAATATTTTTGTAAATAAAAATTTTATTTTTTTGAATATTTTGGGTATGAGGTATTTTGGGAAATTAGTTTCGGCGTTTTTTTTTTTCTTTTTGGGATACTGCAAATTCAGTTTTTACAGAAAA
The DNA here is from genome assembly GCA_949752835.1 of Empis stercorea. Lineage (NCBI taxonomy): Eukaryota > Metazoa > Arthropoda > Insecta > Diptera > Empididae > Empis > Empis stercorea. The sequence goes on from OX457087.1 coordinate 7,159,670, forward strand.
TGGTTTTGATTTCAAGATGATTTTGTCCTGACAATTACATTCTGGTGCACAAAAGTGATGGAAAATTTGAATAATTTGAAATTATGTAGTTGAAATTTAAATTTGTCAACTTGTATTGCAGCATCGACTAAAACCTAGAGTGAAAAATTATAATTAAGTAATTTTTTCTTGGTGAAAAAAGTAGGCAAATATTTTCTGGACATTTCCTGATCAAACCAACAACGGATACAACTTAAATCCCATAGGTTATATCTGCAAAATTTAATATTTAATTATTTAACTTCTTATCCAACACAGTATATATGTATATAAAATATCCAGAGTAAACTAATATAAAGGATAATAAATTATGTTGAGGTCATTAAAAATTTCTCAGTCCATAGAAATCCAATTAATTTTTTTATTTTAAATTTAATAACTTGAAGTATGTTTAAAAAAAAGTGTAATAAATTATTATCATATAATTGAAGTATAATTTAAAAAGTTATTATCCTTTTTTTTTTTTTGTTATTAACAAAACATAATTAAGTTTTGAAGGATATAAAAAAATATTGTAGGAAAATTATATATTGTAAACTTTTTAAAGTGATAATTTTGTTTTATGGCAGTTTTATATTATTTATTAGTAATTTAATGGAGTTTATGAAAATTGGTAAGTTGTAGAAAATTCTATAAATTGTATATGTTCCTTTTTACGAAATTTGAAATTAACAATTTCGAAGAATTTTCATATTAATTTTAATTTTAATAAAGTTTTTGTTGGTTTTCTGTACCAAATTGTAACAATTTGGAATAAATTATGATCTGTTAAATTAACATTTAATCAAAAAACTGTAAACTACTTAAATTTGATTTGCGTTTTTCAATTTTTGGTTATACCATATCAAGCAAGAGGGAAATATGAAGATCATTTTGTATAACATTGAATCACATATGGAAAATTATAAACTATAGGCAAGGTCAAAAGTCTAATAGAGCTTACAGAAAATAAAAATTGAAGAAAAATTATAAATTATACAATGGATATAATAAATTAAAGTGAAAATTTCAGTTTTAAATATTACGCGACAGTGCAAAAATGAGCCTCATCCTAATAATCAGAATTTTATATATCTAATTTCCGTTTTGGAGCTAATAAAAAAGCATTATAAATTAAAGAAATATACATTTGCATACCAAAACAACCAATGTTTAACATATCTCTGCCATTATGTAAAATTTATGTTAAATTAAATTTGAAGTATATATCATTTTTTTTTCCTTCAAATGAAATTTTGATTATAAATTCTGAAAATATGTCTATAAAAATTCAGCATAAGTTATCCTTAACATTTTTGATATGCAAAAAAATTTTCCTTTACTACCTTTATAAAACCCAGGATATACTATTATTTATACAACAACAACAAAAAAAAAAGGACTTCTTGGTTTTAACTAAAGATTTTCATCTCTTAAAGAATTTGTATTTATTTTTTCCTAAAAGGAAAAAAAAATTATTCTAATCAAGTAATTTACAATATTATATCCTTTTTTTTTTGTTTCTGGCATTCTTTTAGCTATTCGTATTATCTACTTAACAGATAAAAGAGAATCTGTTTAAATGTCTCCAAGGGATGCCAAAATATTTTTTAGTTAAAGTTTAATATTTGTACAGCAAAAAAAAAAAACAATGAGAAATTTTTTTTTCTTCTTGTTATTATGTGACCGCCTAAAAATATGCTAATTGAAGTTTCTGTGTTAAGCAAAATAAGAGGAGACAACAACCAAAAAAAAATAATTGTATGAAATTTGACTAATTTTGTGGTTTTTGTGGTTTAATATAAAATTTCTTTTTTAAATTGATTAGTTCAAATGACACGAACAGAAAATTTGTAAACTAGAGATTAATTATTATCCTATTTTTAGATCACAAACAAAAAAAAAATCATCTTTAATTGAAAAAATCTTTTATCATAATTAGTGAACTGACATGATTTCTATAAAAAAATGGTGAAAAATATTACTCTACTCCTATTTAATTTAGGTTTATTAATTCAATAAATTTACCTTTTGCAGCCCTGGTTAATAGGATTTCATATTTTTTTTTACTACGATTTCATATTTTCAATTTAGTTGTTGCATAATATTTTTTTCTCTCAATTTTTTACATGTGTATAGTAGGTGAAATATTTATTTTTCAAAATTTTAAATAAAGGATTCACAGCAGTCGTCCTGTAGTCTAGTTGACTAGATATATAATTTATTTTATGATTTCATTTATTTTCAAGCATTTTTTTTTTCAACATTAATTTTTTTTTTTGTACAATTTTTTAGAGTGTGCCAAAACATTTTTTATAGCTTATTTTATTTGGTTAATATTCTTTGTCATCCTGTCACAATTTTTATTTTTATAAGTATACGAAATTCGTTGAATTTTATTATGTCAATCGACAATTAATGCAAATATATTTCATCATAGTGGACAAGTCTTATTTACAGTGATTTATTTATTCAACAATTTTTGAGGAAATTTATATAAATAGGAAAATTTAATTTTGAAAATATTAAATTGAAGACAATTTTTGTCCAACAATTTTTGTACTCTTAAATATTGTAATAAATTAAATTAATATCTAATCAAATTATTACATTAAATTTATATAATTACAAATTATATAAACTAAATTTCCAACAATATTTATGAAAAATGTCCTTAATATTTTCTTAAATTTATTTTTAAAAATTTATTTTCTACAATTTTTGTTCATAAAAAAAATGATGTAAATTGCATTTGCCATTTAATAGTCCCATTAATGGAAGGTAAAATATAGAAAATTTCGAAGTAGACTATTATCGCCCACTCAAAATAACCCAATTTTACTGTATACTATATAAACTTTAAAAAATATTAAATTATTCTGGTAAAATGACACCAGGATGGTGTGTTTAAAAAACAAAAAGCCTCAAGTATATTTAGGAAATGAAAAATAATACAATTTCCATTACGTTTAAATGGAGAAACCAAAAAATAAGGACGAACTTTATAATAATATGAGAAATATTTTGTATTCATGTTTAAAGGAAAAAGAAACAAAATCATAAATAATAATACTTGTTGTTTTAGAAAAGTGAATTTTTGTATTTCACAAATAGTTTTAGAAATTTTTCTTATTTATCCTTGTTAAATTTTCTGTATAACAATGTAAATTTTCTTTTTTTGATTAGTTTTTTTTCTTCTTTTGTTTTTTTTTTTTGCACAATAACAAAAAATGTAAAAAGGATATCCTTAGGATATAAATTGAATTACTGTTCATATGCAAATTGTGACTAGTTCATTATGTTTATGGTAATTTTTGAAAATTATATTTAAGTTTGTTTTTTTTTCAAGAAATTATTATGATATCTTTTTGTTTGTTATGGTAATAATAATTTTGTTTTTGTTTCATGTTTGATTAGATAAATTTTTTTTTTAAGTCCACCTGGAGATATGCAATGAATTTAAATTATTATTTTACCTAAGGGTAGGTTATGATTGCTGTAATTATTTTTCAATATTATGGTTATATAAAGGTCAATATTTAACACGAACGAATCAAAAATTTCGTCATGAAATATTTGTGAAAAATGTTGTAAAAAGAAATATTCTAGAAAAAAATTATAAATTTCCAAATTTTGCAAAAAATTTTGTATAAGAAATTTTGCTTCTGTCGATCTGCAACTTAATTGAACTTAAATTCATTGTAAATAATTTTAATTTTTTATTGCTCCTAACTTAATGCAATTGCGAAATTTATTAACAAAAAGAAATAATGTCAATATATTTTAAATTTAATGCATCAATTAATCGAATTATTCTTTGTACAATAATTTGATATGATAATGTAAAAAAAGAAACTTACTGATGCAACATTTTTCAAAAATTGATAAATGAATTTTTCTATTTTTTTCTTCTATAAACTTTCAGGAATAATTTAATAAATAAAGTTTTAAATAGAAAAAAAAATCTGTCAAATTTTTTTTTATAAAAAACACAAAAGGTTAAATTTTTAGTTATGTAAGTCACGATAGGGAGAAAAAATTGTTATATAATAAAAGATATTGTCAAAGTATTGTAAACCCATTGAATATCCTGACAAATAATATTTTGTGTGACATTTTATATATTTATGTTTTTTTTTTGTTTCTTGCTTCAGAGAATTTACGACAAAAACTTATAGATGGTCGTAATAGTAAATGTTATATACATATACGTATATAGTAAATTTATGGTTTTTACTTAGAATAGTTTAAGTTTTAATTATATTTATTGTTTTAAATATCATTTAAAAGTTTTGTATAGAAAAAATAAGTGAAAAAAGTCAAATAAGAAAACTGTACAAACGTATTTCTCAGTATATCCTTACATTTACATGGATCATTGCAATTGGTGTACTTTAGAAGAAAATTATGATATTTCAATTAAATTTTCTTATCCTTGCCTCTAACTATTAGTTCTTCTCTATTACAGAACGAGAAATAGGAAAAATCTAATGTCTTTGTATAGAGTCAATTGTAATGGGATTCAATGGCAGGCATTCTTCTAGAAAATTCGTCATAAAATTATCATTTCTGTATATTTTACTACAGGTTTATATTTTGAAGCTGATATAAATTATAATGAGATTAATGTCTCGGCTGGGAATAATGACTTCATAAACCGAATTTAGAAAATTGTGAAAATCAACTAAACTACTAAATAATTTAATTGGTTCGAAATGTTGAAATTCTCTAATAGGCTTAGGTCCAATCAGACCCTAAAATAGATGCATTAGAAGAATATCAATTTTTTATAATAATTACATAAAATTGATCTAAACAAAAGGCGGATACCAGCAATAAAATTTCCTTATACTTGAGTTTAAGAATATTGTGAAAATTTCGTTTTTATTTAAATTAAATTTTAACATTTTTATATCATATAAAATTATTTCAACAAAAATATATCAAAATACAAAAAAAAACAGCTACAACCGGCGATAAACATAAATATTTAATAAACCTAAATATGGTATTTATCTATTTTTCATTTAAAAATTAATAATTTATGAAAACCAAATATTCTTGTTTAAATATTAATTTAATATTTTAAATATATAATGTTAAAAAAAGCCATATAACCCCAGAACAAAAATTTTAAATAATATTTCAATAAATTTTATTTAAATCTTGTTTTTTAAAAACCAAAAAATGACATAATTAATAAAATTTACAATATGAAAATATAAAATGTAAATTGAAATATTTTGAGGTTTTAATTAACAATGTTCCTAAAAATTTTATAGGTAAATGATAAATAATAAATTTACAAAATTTTATTAAAAATAATTATTTTTAATTTACCTTCTATATTTTTGTTTGTTTAAATTGCCAAACATTTTTGTATAAAATTGTTATTTACAAATTTTTTGTTTTATAGATATTTCGTTTTAATTAAAAATAGTGGATTTCTGGTAATTGAAATAATTTTCATTTGAAATTTAAAATATTTACTATATAATTTTCAATAAGTCAGTAAATAACAAAGTGTATTGCAGAAAAAGTTTTTGTTGAATATATGGCATAAAAATTTTACAATACGATATTTAAAAAATTCAAAATTGTTTCAATATTTAAAATTGAATATTTTTTTAATGAGAAAACTTCAATGATTTTCCGACTAAATAAATTATTAATTGTACAATAACGAAATCAAATTATTTGTAGTTGCTTTGAAATTTCGAAATGATGAGTATTTGGTAATTTTTCGAGATGTCATGATCTGCGGAAAGTTTCCGTAATCCTAATAATTATTTCCCTAAAATCAATTTCCCTAAAACAATTTCCCTAAAACAATGTTTTATTATACTTTTATATAGATTTTCATAGCAATTTAGTTTAAAAATTATCATTTTTAATTAATTTAAATGATGATTTACAGAATTTCATTTGAATTGAATAGAAAAGTTCGTAAGTTTTAAAATAATTTAAACGAATTTTGGATTTATTAGGTATAGTATTTTATTTCCATACCGATTACTTCTAATTAGAAAATCCCCTGTTTGATTTTTTGATCAATTATAGGTAATATTTCTGGTAAAAGATTATTTATAGGAATTGAATTTATTTGTATCGAAATTTAATCTTAATAATTTTAATTAATTTAATATCAGTTTATAGCCTCTTGTGATGATCATTTTATGTATAGTTGAAATTATAAAGTGTTTTAATTTTTTTTTTGTGATTATAATTCATAATAAAAATTAACATATGTTTGAAAAATATAATTATTTTGAAAAATTGTGGCAATTAATTTAAATAATATGCGAAATGTGCCAATAAATGTATTTATAATATTAAATATCAGTATTTAGTGTGATACATTCTGAATAATTAACTATTAATTATGAAATGGGTTATATTCTAATAATGAATGAGACTTATAATTCCGTATCGATTTCTGCAATGATTAGTTTTTTAAAAATTTAGGTGAATAAAATAACGAAAACGCTATAATTTTTAGAAGATATGTTGTATACATCAATTAGAAAAAACCTCAATCTAAATTAAAAGAATACATATAACGATCAAATCCCAAAAATATGAAAATGTGCCATGAATTTATTTAATTTTAGGGAAATATTTTGTCAGGGAAATTACAATTTGGAAAACTCCAATTGGGGAACTAATTTTAGGGAAACTATATTTTAGGGAAATTGCTAATTGTTTTAGGGTAATGTAATTTCCCTGACGAACAATTTCCCTAAAATTGAATAAATTCATGGCACATTTCCATATTTTTGGGATTTGCTACTAGGGAAAGAGAAGTAGGGAACTAGAGGCAAGTTGTTTTAGGATAATCCCATTAATAATATTTAATTTAGCGAAAATAAGTGAAAACTTATATAAGAGTATAGTCTCACCATGTATATTTTTTATTTTATTTGAAAATTATTTAAATTTATAGAAATTGAATTTATTTAATATTAAATTGCATACACATTTAAAAGAAATATTTTAATTTATACTTCACTGCGTACTTAAATTTAATTAATTAAAATAGTTCCATATTTACATCCCATCATGTCCTTCTAATACCATATTGCAAATCTGGTTTATACGATGACAATTAAATCAATATTACCTACATTATTTTGTGCAATATATTATTCAATTGGTGATATTCAATTTAATCACCATAAGCTAAATTTAGTTTATACATCATGTCTATCATAACACTATTACTTACATAATTTTCGTACCCTATACTGAATTATTATCGTTTGTTTTAATTCAAAGAATTTTGTGATAATTTTCATTTTCTATTTTTTATGTTACATTTAAATTTATGTTATATCTTTAAATTACAAAATTCAAAATTTAATTCTATCAATTGTTTATGATGAAAAAATAAATAGTTATATCATCAGTTATATAAAATTTATATGTTTATTAATAGAAAAACAAAAATAATTATAATAGAAAACCACTTAGTGTCATAAACATGAATTTCAATTATTATACCCTTTTAAATATGACTCTTTACAATATATATAATATTATAAATATACCTAAATATAAATTTCCGGAATATTATAAATAAATATATTTAATTAAATATGTGATAATAATAATTTATATCTTTATTTTATTTCTATAAATAAAATAAAATAAGTTCTTTTTTTTTTTTTTTTATTTAGAAAAACTATGAAAGGTTTAAAATATTTAAATAAAACATTAATTTTAATATAACTTTTCCAGCATGTATATAGGCAAAATCCTATATTTTATGATGGTTTTATTTTAATATCTTTACAAAAATATGTAATATTATTTTTATTTTAATAATTATTTTATTTTATTGTTTTATAGTGAATTATCCTTTTTAATACTCCCACATATAAAATTTATTGACCTATCTCACCGTAAAGATAATAAATTGTTGGTTGTTATATTTTTTTTTTTTTGGTATTAATAAAACAATCATATATAATTTATTTAATTTTTTTTATAACCTATTATATTCAAGGGTCCTGTCTGATACAGATTTTAATTATATTTAATATTTTCATCAATTTTATATAATTGTTTTTTGTTTTTTTTGATGAGCAAAGGTCAAATCTACTCAAATTTATTTCATATAAAAAATATAAAATTTATTACAGCCTGAAAGTATGCTATTTGTTATTAATTACTTTACGTTTACATAGATAATTGATAGAATATTGACTATAGATTTTATAGATATAGATATAGATATAGATATAGTGTGTAGTGCAGTGTATTAGGTTGTACTGCCTGATGTCATGGTTTTGGTTCATGTCTGAAGCATGGATATCGTTGTCGAATCCTTAAATAAGTTTAGCAGTAATTAAAATATATAGATCTATATACACTTTTTTTCGACTTGGACTAGGAAAAAATTTAATGGTTGAGTCCAATCACAATCTGCCGTCAACTGTCAATAAGTGATTGCCTCACTACAAAATAATTATAGGATATTTCAAGTAAACTTTTATTACTACAAGAGGAATGTATATGGTTCGAAATTCATGATGTCTATCAGTTTATATGATGCCTTCTGACCCATGAGTCAATAAATGAAGGATTAAACAAGGGAAATTAGTGAGAAATACATTCAAAACTTTAATTTACTGCCTTGTATAGGCAGTAAAATTAAGTTTTGAAAGCATTTAAAGCATTAAATTGTAGAATCTTCTTATAGCGTAGCAAGAACTTGTACATTTTTGCAAACAAATTAAAAATTTGTTAAATTTCTTCATCGCTGATGGTATTTATTCATTTTACTTCTCCATTTATTTTACGTAGGTTGGTTGAAAAAATTAATTGAAAATAATTTTTACTGTGATATTTTTGCAAAATATTTTATCTCAGTATAAAAAAATAAAGAATACAAAATCTTTTTTTTTACTTTAAAATACAAAAGTTTTAGAAATTTTGCAAAAATTTCATATTTATAAAAAGACAATTAACTAAACATGTTCTTATGCTACATTATATACATATTTTAAAACTTTAATATTACAGTCTTAAAAATATTAAATATGAAAAATTGTACATTGTATGAAATTTTATGAAACGACATAAATTTATACAGAATTATTTAAAGGCTTAAAAATTAAATATGAAAAGAATAATTTCTGCTTTTTGTGTTAAATTTCCTTCCTTATTATTACTATATAGAAATAGAACAAGAATATTTATATTATTTTAAATTTAAGAAATTCATTTTTTTTTTATTGTCACGTGCCTTATTCTATTTCAGAGTAAAGTCATCTTTTCATTTTTAAAAATTCTGTAACATATTTTCATAATTTTCTGTGTGAACTTTTTAGGAGACTTTTACACGTACAACATTTACTTTTAACATAAATATCTCAGTGCTGACCATGATTTTCTTCACTGAACAGTCCTTTCTTAATAGCGAGATTAACGACTTATATTTTATATCTTTTGCGATAAAAATAGATTCCGAATCATCAAAAAATTTAAGAGAAAAATATTTAAAGAAAATGTTGAACGTGTAAAAGTTCCAAAAAAGTACATTTTTTTTTTTGATAAAATAACTCAAAAAGGAAATCTCAAGACGAAAAATAATTATAAAATCAGAATAATGATACAACTTTTTTTCTAGATAATTTTTAAATTTTACTTTTTTTAATACATTACAAAAATTTTATTTTCTAGGAAATCCTTTCTATATATTTATTATTTTTGTTTCGGAAAACTTTCGCCAACGTATGACATTTTGTATGACATTTTTATATATCTCTTCTAAAGGGACAAAAAAATTGTTTGTTTTCTAAAGGGGTAAAAATATATATTTTATGCTGATTAAAAAGGATATATCATACAAAAAAATGCTTTAAATTAATAAATTATAATATGTATTTGAAATAATTTTTTTCTTGTGTTTAATTTTTAATTTATTTTGAAAGAAAATTTCATATTTGGCATAATAAAAGATTTGATTTTACTATAACATTTTTGCAGAACAGCAAATATAATTAATATTGAGATACATGTGGAACGTTTTCATATCTTATAAATTAAAATTCTTATTCATAAAATTTATGCAAAGAGTTTTCTTTACATTTTCATTTATAATCTTAACTACAAAACCGTAAATTTGACGAAAATCAAGTAAAAGTATTATTACCTTTCATATGTCAAATCAAATTATATCCCTTGATTTAAATTCTATATATTTAGTTATGAATTAATTTAGTTAATTTTATTAATTTAATTTAAGTTCTTCAAGGCGATAAATATTCTATATATTTCTGATTTTTTTTTAAATGTCCTTGTTTGCTAAACAAATTTGGTATAGTAATTCATAAAAATTTACTAATTAATTATTTTACATGTCTAACTTAATTCTACTAACATCAAATTATGTTTAAAAGTTATTTCATAATTTTTGCATATCTTTAGGCGAACATAAAAAAATGTGCCTCACAAATTTTGTTACAACCAAATTATTACCCAAAAAATTTGCGAAATCCTTCAAAAACAACCTTGTTAAAATATAATATAATAAAATATTTTAATGTTTATAATTTTTGGAGAAGAGCGTACGATAGTGGTTTCTCATTCAAGTAGATTATAAAATAAATTTTCATCTTATACAGTAAATACATAAGATGTTTAATAAACTTTTCACTATTTTCAATTCAATTTAATTTTTGTTTGTTGGGTTAGGATAAGGAAATTAAATTATTAACTGCATTTGATATTCAAATATCCACGTAATTATAATTTTTCAGTATTTTTTTTTTTTTTTGAGTACACTTAAGGATGAACGAAGTTATAAATGTGAATAAACTTTTTAAGGTTATATACATATAATAGAAAAGGATATTATAATTTTTGTATATTGTATAGTTCTTCCTTATACACATAAGGATAAAATTAATTATTCTATGTGTAAATGAGTTTGAGTTATTAATACTTATTATTATTCTTGTTTTATACATAATTTTTGTAATAAGGATATATGTACGTATATGAAAAGTTTGAATTAAGTTTTCAAACAACAACAACAACAATTATTATTTTCATTATAATAGTTTTAATATGTTCCAGTATACATAATATTTATGTACATAAAAATTCATACGTAAGGCAACACTATAATTTCATCACTTACATACAACAACAACAACAACAAAAACTTTTGATAAACTTTTATGTAGAAAACTTTAAATTTAGATTATAAATTTATTTATTTTTTTTAAAAAGGGACTTTTTAACTTTTTTGAAACTATTTAAAATTATTTGCATATTTTTAGTCGTTTCTTTGTATAATATATTTTTGCATGGTAATTAAAATGAATAAAAGGATAATAAAATTTTATATTATGTGTGTTTGAAAACAAGAAAATATATATAATATTAAATAATTCCAAGTTTTTTGATACACGTGCAGTTATTTTGAAGGTCATAGATTATTTTTTTTTTAATGTTTTCAAAAAAAAAAAAAAAAAATGAAATTAAATTAAATTGAATTTATTATCCTAATTTTTAAAATTATCCTAAAAGCTGCGACACTATTATAGTTTTTCTTCCAAATTATTTAACATTTTTTTGAAAATGATAAATTCTTAATTTTATGATTACATTAGTTTTTTTTTATAATATTTCATAAAATTATGCTAAAATTTTATTAATAATTTTTATTCTTCTTGTGTAATTTTTTTCTACATTAAGAAATATTACATAAAAAAAATGTTTAATATAATTTTTTACATAGAAATTAGTTAAATTTATTTCTATAATTTTTTTTTCCAAATATTTTTATTATATCTTATTATTTAAATTATAAAATTTGTTGTAAATTTAATATAATAATTCAAATTTTAATATGTAATTTTATAGTTCCATTTACGCAAATTTGACTATTTTAAAATTCATTTAATGATATTATATAATCTTGCCGGGAATTTATCTAAATGAATATATATGAACTGCTACTATAGCTAACTTCCTGTGAGCCAATTTTTCAATAAATTTAAGATTAAGATGGTTAAATCCAGCAATAAATAACCTTGGAATTATTCCTATAACCAGTCATAAAATAATAAAGATGTTCCGAAAAAGGTGCTACAATTTTAATTGTTTAATAAGCTGCTCAAGCCTTGGGAGCCACTTATCCAATCAGATTTTTTTTTACATGGAAAGCAAAGGAAAATTTCAATCTATTACCAGTTGATATATTTAGGTTTAAATTTTACATGTTAACTCTTTTACAGACTGAATAACTTTCGCATAGATTTTTCTCACATCTATGAAATAAAACAGAAATATACAAAAAATTTAAATTATTTAATAATCTTAAAAATTCTAAGTATAAAAAATGATTAATTGTATAAAGGATGTCGTAATATTATTTCACATTTTAAAATTTCGTTGTAAAGGACAAATCCATTTAATGATAATAATTTTTGAATTATCAAACTATCAAAAATATAAACGACAAAATAATCTTAACCATTTTTTTTTATTAATAAAATAATTTATTAATTTAATTTACTTACTATGCTATATTAAAAAAAAAACTAGATTACATTTTTATAAATTAAAACGAAAAAAATAAAATAAAATTCTTTCTTGATGACTAAAAATATAATAAGAAATATCTGACAAACTTTAAAACTAAATGCTATATGTCCTTCTTAGAGCCTTATTAACCATCCTTTTTTTTATCCTCTATACACTCAAGACAAGATCTCCTAATGTCGATAACTAATCGCTTTAAGCATGCACGACTTAACATTTATTTTCTACAATTTTTTTTTTTGTACCACACTCTATCTCACTCTTTCTTTCTTAGTCTTGTTTGTCCTTAAAATATATTTTTGTGTCGGATACATATAAAAAAAAAGGATATTGTCGCGGGCAAATAGGATACCCCCAGAAAAAAATTAACATGCATATAATAATATTAAAGGATTTCATCTGATTACAAAAAAAAATTCTACAGGATTATTTTTGTTTTTGTATATATATTTTGGGGCATAATAATGTAGACAACGTTTTTGATAGATGGATGTGTTTATCCTGGCGTAAAAAAAAAAATAGTAATGGATGAGATGCCATCTACATAGAAATTATATTATCTTTTTTTTCCTTGGTTTTATGGCATAGTGTTAAATATACGAAAATTTTCTGTTCTGATATCTTATAATCATTTTGGGGAGAAAGTAAATTATTATGTGTAAGGATATTTTCTTCTTGTTTTAATATCCTGAAGTAATGAAATGGAATTTTGTTGTTGTTATTATATTATTTTTCTTTGGTAGAGGATATTGAATGTCATAGGAATTAAGTGATAACTAAAGGATATAGAAATATATGTATATATTAATGTATAAAGATGAAACAAAAAAAAAAAAATTTGGTGCGTTGTTAAATTTGCGCAAAGATTAAATGTGATTTTCAAGGGCTTTACTCCAAATATTGTTGGTAAGTCAAGTAAAAACAAAAACCATATTCCTTTTTGTTTTGTTTTCGTGACGACATTTTGTCAGTTACTCAAATATAGATTTATTTTAACACAAATAATAATTAGTTAAATGACATGATAAGATTTAAAAGTTCTAATTAAAATGATTAAAGTTTTCTTGTAACATTTACAGATTTAATTTCATAAGATTTATTTTTAATTATATTTTACGAAAATAATTAAATATCTTAGGGGACACGTGTTGCATATTTGTAGGTGTCATTTAATTAAAAAAAAATAAAAGCATATAAGAAGGTGTTACTTAATTCGTAAATTTATAAGCATATTTGTAGGTGTTATTTAATTAAAAAATTGTAAACTCTTGTAATTGTCAGAATTTTAATAGTTAATTCAAAGATTCAAAGAGAAGTGGAAGTTTTGTTGAAATATAAAATTTATAATAACGAAATAAATTTGATTCTAAATCAAATTTGATAAAAATATTCCTTAATTGTATAATTAAACTTACGTTTTAATTAAATTTCTAATAATTCCTTTATTTGTTGAAAAAACTATACAGGTACAAAAAATGTATTTGAATTTATTTACTAAATTTTTTCCTATTAAACTGAAATAACCAAATCAACACAAATGATATAGTTTTTCATTTTTATTCTATTTTAGTATTAAGCCACAAGAGTCCACTTTAAACTTTTGCTTGAACAATGTAATATTGAATTAAATGAAAATCTTTCTTATTTTGTCCAACACTTGAACGAAACAAATCCAAAAATTTTAAAGTGTTGATAAAAAACTAAAAAAAAAAATGTAATCTACTTACATTGAATTAGCTTTGTATAGTTTACGTTTTCTATATTGGAAAATCTTTTGATTTTTGTTTTTTCCGTATTATAGCAAACATAATGGAAGAATTGGAAAAAACTTTTAAATTTTACAAAAGAAAAGTAAAAACATTTTGCATTAAAATTTTCCATTTTTTTTTTCCAAGATATATTTTGTATTCAATGATTTTTATTAGAAAGTTTTGAAGAATTTGGTGCAATAATATATTTGGAGTAGTATTAGATTTGTATTTTCAAAGTTTTATTAAAGTTGAATACAAAAAAGTAAGCAAGGAGCAAGGATAAAGTTAAAATATAGTATTTGATGACTCTATTATTATTTAATATAATATTTAGAAAATGTTTATAATTTTGTTTTTAGTCAATTTGTATATATATATATATATATAAAATTCTAAAATGGTTAAAATATGTGATGGAAATTTGCAAAAATATTTTCATATTAAATGTTTTTCATTTTAAAGATTAGTAGAAATTATTTATGTGTAAATATTTTCATAGAAAATTTATTAATGGAAAGTAATAACTGAAATTTTTCTAACATTTTTTTCATAATTTGCTAAATTCTATTTTTATACACTTTGTACAAATAATACAAATTTTTATATAATTTATTAAAAAGCTTGTAAGAAAATAATGCACAATTTTAGGTTCATTTGCTTTCTATATATAATTATAAAAGTTTCTTTACAATTATAATTGTGAAAATAAGGACAAAATAGCTAAATTAACTCTTTCTGAAATAGGTCTAGACTTTCCTGAATGCGAGGGTGTAGTGTGGTATTCTAGGCAAGTTTTCTACGAAAAAAAATGGGGTCCCACTTTAACCGATTTTAGAAAATTTGGATGCTATAATTTTGGGCTAATTAGGGTACTAATTTCAACCCAAAAAAAAAATTTGTACCATACCCTATTCACCAGAAATAAAGATTTAAAAAAAAAAGGGGGGGGGGGTTATTGTATTCAAGCTAGTGAATAGGGGATGGCCATTTTTTACGTAAGTTTTCTAGTAATATTTGAAATAAGTTACAACTGCAACGCTAAAAGACTTATTAAATTTCTTCGAAGTTAAAACAAATAACAAGTCAGTCAATAACATAAAAATAGGTTAAGTACATCAGCATTATTTTATTAAGTCGTGATGATAAGAGAAGAGATATTATTTTTACATACCCAATTTGTAATCTAATTTCATCTACAATTAAACAAGGTCATTATTTCAGAGACAAATAAAAATTTAATAATAATTTAATATATTATTATATAAAATTTCCATTTTCGAAATACAAATTATAAATTATCAACCAAAATGGTAATAAATTCATAATTATTGTATATAATATCTTAAAAAAAATATTTATGATATTTCATATTTTTATTACTGTAATAATTATTGCAATTAAATTTTCCAGAAAATTTTATTTACAAGCTGAAAAACACAAGCTAATTTTGTTAAATATATTTATATTATGTATACATATATATATATAATAAACATTTTATAATTACTTCCTGCTTAACATAAAAAGTATTTACACCAGATGGAAAAATAATTTAAATATATATGTACATACTTTTGTAGAGAAACAACGAATATAAAACGGAAATGAGGAAACTTTTAACATAAATTCAAAAACTATTTATGCAAAATATGCGTTTATATATTTATCATTTGATATTATTTAAAATTTCTTTTAATGCTGTAATATAATCCGTGATCCTTGATGGTTTAAATTTAAATATATTATTGGAGTTTTCATTTTATACAAAATATGATTTAATAAATCAAAAGGTTAATTTGTTAAAAAAATTATATTACTTTTATATAAATGTGCGAGAAGAGAATAATATGATGAACTACATTCTTAAAGTCTATTTTGAAACGTTGCTAATTTTGCTTCCCAATGCTAAATCTAGGAAGACCGTTGCCCAGTGGCACACTTTTATTTCATTAGCGCATAGCTTTTTTAGTTTTAAATATTTCAAAGTAAGTATTTCGGTAGACGATAGACTCATGTGCCTCAATTCACAACATTTTTTATTCATTTTTTTATTTCATTAACACATTTAAATTTTTTTGTGTTTTGAATTCGACAAGAACATAGTCTCCTTCCTTAGGTACTTTAGGTAATTGTGTACAAAATTTAACGGGTCCAAGCATTCGAATTTTGAGTGTTTTCGTTGGGATTTGCTCGATTTGTGACTTCACGTGGAATTAAAAATTTCACTATCGAATGGATAGATACCGCAACGCTTAAATGACGAAATAATTTTCGATGGAATTAAAGCTTTTTCGTGTGCGTATGCTACACTCTGAGCGACATCATAAATTGTATATACATCATAAACTTCCCTAGATGTAGCATAATCCAAGTATCAAGTGCAGAATTATGGGCATTTGAAAAAGGCTTATAAATACTAACGTTGAAAGGTTGGAGTTTATTTGTTAAATGTGGAGGAGTGGACAAAATAGTTACGCCATTAATTTTACAAAAATCAATTACTTCAATTGCCAAATGACTTTTGTGGTTATCATAGATTAATAGCGACGGATTTTCAACAGAGCAATTCGAAAATTTAAATCCACAATATAAAAAAAACACGACTTAACACGTATGCAGATGCGCAGAAACTGGCTGAGTGGTTTTAAAATAGCAAGACAGTAAACCCATAAAAGTAAATACGAGAAGAGCATGACGAGGAACAGTTATAAAGTTAAAACACCCGCTGTATAACATGATCCACTATACAGCTGTCTCCCCTATATACATATTCAGTAACACTATAATTCGGTGCATAAAATGAAGTTATCTTTTTGGATGTAAATATTGTCGTCTAACAATCCGAGTATATTAAATGTCAAAACTTTGACATTTGTTGGTGTATTTTTGTTATTATTTCTTCTTTTTTAAACTTTCTTTTAAAAAGAATATAGAAAACTTTTTCTCAGAATATTTTCTTTTAGTTTACATTTTCTATCTTCTTTTTCTCGTATAAGAAAAGAAAATGGAAAATTATCGAAAATGTTTAATGTTTTTTTTTCTGGCAATAAAAAGTTTTTTTCCACATCAGATTTTCTCATTAATTGTTGGAAAATGTATAAAAGTTTTATATACCATTTTTTAAAAAAAACGGCTTGAAATTTTAAAAGAGAAAATGTAATAAATTTTTGATTTTGTTACAATGGAAAGAAAATGAATTGAAAAACTTTAATTATTTATGTACATATACAATACGTTTAAAATTTTAGTTTAATTTTTCGTTGTTGTTGGAATGGTGTCAAAAGAGTGAAAATAATTAATAAGTAAGAAATTAATTAAATTTGAAGGTATAATAAAAATTGATTATTGATTGAAACTATTTAAGAATTAATTGCTATAAGCTTTTCATTTTATTTAAAAAAAATAGAATACTACTTACTATTGAATAAAATAATAATAAATTATAATATTAAAATGATTGTGAGAACGTGTTAAGCCTAAATTTATGCAATTAATATTTAATGTGGGAGAATATGGTGAAAGATATTTAGTTATACTATTTTGCTGCTAAAATAGTTTCTTGTTATATATTTATAATTTAATAGACACAATATTAAAATTTAATGAAGGATTAAAAGTAGAGGAACTTTCGTAAATATTTTTAAAAGACTTAAATTAAAAATTATATTGTAAATATTTTTTGTTTCTTAAATTAAAAAAAAAATCGTATTTAATGTTAAACAATATTTTATTAATTAAAAGTTTTCGTATTATAATTTTTTTTATGGTCATTTAAATTAAAATGTGTGTTCTGTCAAAAATAGAAAGAGATATTTTGAAAAAAATGTGAAGAAGAAAGGGAGATACAATTTATAAATTTCTCTTAAATTTTTTTTTGTAATTCCAATTCATATTCATAACCAAAAAATGATTTATTTATCACGTAATTTTAATAGTTATCAGTATAAAATTTAATAATTCGAAATTGAGACAAAAAAATGAATTAAAATTATGTGCGCCTTCTAGCGACATTTATTTTTACACAATATTCTCAAAATCGACACATGAATTTCAGAAATGGGTCAACTCTCTGGTACTCCTTTTTTATTCGAATTTTCTAATATATTTTTGCTATACAAAAATCTATGTAGCAGCTAAAATACTTAACTCTAAGTACAGGGATACATTAATTTCTAAATATTCTACTATCTATAAAGAAATATTTAAAATATATACGAGTTACTTAGTGCAAAAAAATAATAATTATTAATTTTATTACACATGTTCTGGGTGACTGTAATATTTTATATGTTTGCAGTTTACAAAACCATAAAAACAGAAACTTTTTATTTAGCAATAATTCAAAATATATATTTAAAGTTTTTGAAAGTTAACGTAAACGCAATCAACCCCATTTTGTGTGTCGTCGTGGGTGTGTAAATTTTATATTTATATAAAAATAAATAAATAGTAAAAAAATCGATTTAAATTTATTTTTGTTATAATATTTAAAAACTATGAACTAAATAAAAAGTTTAAAATTTTTTAAAGTTAGATTATTTTTTTGTGTTGCGATTTGAATAATATTTTCATTATTAAAATTTAATATATTATTTACACATATTTATAATGCAATGTAAATTTAATATTATTTTTTTTGTATGTGTGTATTAAAATAATTTAAATATTTTCATTTTTAATATAAATAAAATAAAAATCATTTTTTTTTAGAATGTATTTTATTTTGTGAACTTTATATTGGTAACAAAAACGATAAAGAATCAATATTATAGCTATATATACTTTTATATATATTACATTTTTTTCAGTTTTATAATATTTGGATAGAACCCATAAGACCACAAGTGTTTATGTACAGTTGCGAACACGAAAATAGCAGTAGTTGGAAAATTAAAGAAAAAATTAAATAAAATTGAAATTTGCTTGTAACTATAAGAAAATTATTATTTATTTAAATTCTATATTAATTTATATTATTATAAAAATACCTTAAAAATACTTGAAAACTATATTAAATTTAATTAAACAAAAAAATAAATTCATGGGTTAACATTAAAATAGCAGTAAGCTTTTAAAATTTAAATTTATATTAAAAAATTACATAATATTATATTATTTTTTATTTTAATTAATTTATAGTTGCTAATATTTGGTTGAAGCACCCTTATTAATGATAACCTCATTACAACGTCGCGGCATTGAATCTACCAATACATTACATCGCTGAGTTGGAATAGCGAACCATGTATTTTGTACTATGTTCCAAAGTTCAGTATTATTTGTAGGTTTGGCAACGTAAACCGCTTTTTTTATATCAGTCCAAAGATTTTCAATGGGATTGAGGTCGGGAGACTGAGCAGGCCACTCCATTACCTCAATTCCATTTACTTCAAACCATCGCTTTGCCATTTTACTTGTGTGTTTTGGATCGTTATCTTGTTGGAAGATCCATTTTAGTGGCATTTCTTCAGCACAATATGGCAACATGACGTTTTCCAAAATGTTAACATAAACTTTCTGGTCCATTATTCCATCAATTTTGTGTATTGGTCCAACACCATAATATGAAAAACATCCCCACACCATGATTTTTGAACCACCATGTTTGATGGTTTTTGTTGTGTACCTGGGATGGTATTCCATATTAGGTGGACGGCGAACATATTGCCGGGATCCAGTACCACCATATAAAACAATTTTTGTTTCATCCGTCCACAAAATATTACGCCATTTGGAAGCTGGCCAATTAATATATTTTTTTGAAAACGCAATGCGTTTTATTTTATGCGTTCTAGTAAGCAATGGTTTTTTTCTGGGACTACGTGCTGGCAAATTTGCTGCTATTAATCTTCTTCGGATCGTCATACTACTAACTTCTAAATTTAATTCATTTTTTATTTGTGTAGCTGAAATTGAAGGGTTTTTTTTAGCCAGTCTTACAATTAGCCTATCTTCATTTGGTGTTGTTTTTCGTTTTCCACCTCTGTTTTCTGGTTGTGGTATATATTTTATAGCATTTGATACCATCTTAGCTGAACATGAAAGCGTAACTTGTATATTTTGGTAAGATTTACCTTCTGTTCTTAATTTTAAAATTAAATTCCTTTGCTCAACCGTACAATGCTTGGCGCGTCCCACTAATTGTAAGCAAAAAGTAGAAAATGAAATAAATATATTATTTTTTTTGTAATTTTAGTTGAAAATTTCACTAAAATATAATTACTTACTATTTAAAAAAAATTGTATTAAATTTATTTAACTTTTCACGAATAGTTATAACACTTTTAATTTGCACTGCTATTTTAATGTAACATCAAAATGTTATGAAATACAGAAAAACACTTCATATTTAAAATTTACTCAATATATTAATAATTTGCAATTCTCATTTTAATAACCCCGTTGCATTTTACCGTTAATTACTCACCAATTGTTCTTAATCCTTCTATATACGAAAAAAAATACAATTCGAATGTTTAAATAATGGTACTGCTATTTTCGTGTTCACAGCTGTAAATATAAAGTTCAATTTAAAAATCGTTTTGGTTTCTGTTTATTTATGCATAATATTTGTGACGTTTTTGCATAAATATTTTACTTTTTTTCTTTCACGGTGAATAACACACACAAACCAAAACCGAAAGGAGGGAAACACCTTTTTATTTTATTTTATTTTATTTTTTTTGATTAAAAATCAAATGTTAACCACTATAGAGTTTCGTTATCCTAAAAATATGCAATGTTTGTCAATTTGAAACACAGTATAAAATAATTTAAAAAACAAAAAACCTTTTCTTTGTAAAATATTTTCCATAAATATTTTTATATGATGAAAATTATCTTTTGATTTAGTAAATTGCTATCAAAATTCAGAGATTGTTCAGTAACTAACCATTGTTGAGTTCTGTTTAAGGTATCATATTTTTTTTTATGTAGACCCTAAATTTTAAAGTCTGGAGTACTAAAGACTAGAAATACGATTTTGAATTGTTAATTATGCTTGTAGCTAAAAACAATGTTTTGATGAATGTGATAATTAAAACTGTGTTTGCCCGTCATCAATCCTACTTTTTAAAAAGTAAATCTCAAATCTGAGTACACTGAGTACAATTAAAACACATTTGGAATCTTACAAAATAATTTCATAGTACTAGTTCAACAATTAGAAAACTGCTCATCGACAGAGCACTTGCAACCAAAATTTTGTTCTGCGATTAAGCTAATTCCAAGAAATTTTCCAAAATAAATTAATGTATTTTTCGGAAACTAAATAAAATAAGAGAAATTTTATGTTTTCTTCAAAGGACAAAAGCTAACTTGGCAAATGTACTTCTTCTCTGTAACCATTTATATATTATTATTTTTTTTTTTTTTCATTTTGCATTTTGTTATTTTTCAGATTCAGATTCGATTTGGTTTTTCTTCTTCTCCTGGGGGGTAGTTGTTAAACTGGTGTTGTTGTGTTTTCAGTGTATGAAAACATGAAAACAAAAAAAAAATCTAATATGCTCCCACTTGTGGGGATATATGGTATGATAAAATCCACAAAATTGGATGTTATACTTAATGCTTTGGGTAATACAGTGACGCCTTTTTCTTAAGAGATGTTATACAATACTTACACAAGGAGCGCAAAAACGCAAAAAAAAATTATGTAAAAAAATAAAAGAAATGGAAAATTTCAGTCTATTTAAATCAGAGAAAAATTATATATATTTTTAATATTGAAAAATTTCATTCTATTTTCTTAAGAAAGTAAACCATAAGAGAAAAATGATAATATACAGCAACAGTCTATATTCTATAATGTAAATGTTGCCATATTTTCCACTATTATAAAATAATATAATAGCATAAAAACGAAAAAGAAATAATATGATATTTAGGTTAAAGAAAAGTAAATATGAAAAGTTCGTGTAGCTTTAATTATTGTTCAGTAGTTTCATAATTATATGCGTTTACAAGTAGTGACGATTGGTCATAATATTAAGTAAAAAAAAGTTAGTATTTCACAAAAATATTTGTTAAATTTAACTTAAATATTGTTTCTTTAGAATGCAGAATTTAATGTTGATTGGTTGGATTGGAAAAGGGGGAGCATGTCTTTCATGTACCAATACTTAGAGTCTTGTTATTTACTCACATCAGTGACTAATATTTTCGCTTACCCAGACAGCCTGATTTACTATTTCTGCTTATTTATATAGGGTCTATGATTAATTTTAGTACACACTTTCTAAGAGTGCAATTTTGCTTTAACAATATATTTGAGCATAAATCGGATAGCGCCACATTGTGAATTCGTTGAACATTTGAATTACTTCTCTTGATTTAAAAATAATTTAACGCTTAATCTTTCAGATATTTAATAATACTTTTACTTTTCGACAGACAGACAGCATATACGATATAACAAAATAAATTTTTATTTCCTAAAATAAAAGGTCGTTAAAATAGTATAAAGCAAAAGCAAAAGTGTGATATCAAATTGTTGAGGAGTATATTAGTCCTTTATAATATGAAAATTTTAATATTATTTTTTTTGTTATTTCTTTTATATAATTTCATTTTTCAAGGATATTTCTACAAATGTAGTATAGTTGCTAATAGTCAGTTCAATGTTTAGCTGTGTGTAATGTAATATTGTGAAAATTGTCTACTTAAAAAAAAGGGAATAAACCGCATATCTTCTTTTTTTTTTGGTAAGGACTTCAAAAATACTCAACCCGTTTAATGATGCGAAAATATCTTGTAGTGACAATTTGTGGATTTTCTTTAATAATTTTCTTTTCCTTTTCCGTTCTGAGGTTTTTTTTTCGGTTTTGTATTGTCAATTTCAATTTTTTTTTTATGTATTAACAAAAAAATTTTTCACTTTATCATAGGTTTTCAAAAATTGGGAGAAAATAGATAGAAAATTAGGTAAAAAATTATTAAACTAGAGAAAGTGTTTTTTTATATTTTTCCTAGGTTTATTGTTTAAATTCTATTTTTTGGGGGTAAATTTCGACTTGTTTTTCAAAACTTTAAATTTGAAATTTGGTTTTCGCTCAAACTTAAGGCCTTCAATTATATTTCCAATATGTATATCTATTATACTAATTACCAATGAATTTTAAGCCTTTCCACTTCTGACGGATTACAACGATGAATCATAGCTTGTTTCGTTCAATAATTATCTGAACCAAAAAAAAATATTATTGTTTGAAAACTTTCAACTGAAATTTCAGTTAAAAAATATTTTATACTCATTTACTTTGTTATTATTTTTTCCAGGACTAAAAAATATACTACATTTTTCCCAAAAATAATTTCATTGCTTTGAATACTTATCAAAAAAAAAAAAAAGAAATAGTTGAAAAGGAAACTTTTTTCAACTTAAATCAAAGATTTTTTTTTTTGCAAAATGAAATTTTTTCTTTGATTTATGATTATTATTTTTTTTGTGTGCTTTTTTGTTTTCAAGGACCTCAAAGCCATTAATTTCACTGCGAAGAAAATCAAATTTTTTGTTATTATATAAACAAAGTTCACTGATTCTTTTAGTTCTCATTAGTTGAAAAATATATAATAGGTTTTTTTTATTATATTGCTTTTATTTATGTATTTTATTAAAAAAAATTATACGTAGAAAAGGATTTTTTTTCGGAAAAGAAACTTTATTGAAATTACAAGGACACAAAATATTTTTTCTAATAAGGTATAAAATTAATTCAAAACTATGTTATATGAAACCCAAGGAATACCAAATTTTGTGTATAATTTATATTTCAATATTTTATTTAAATTTTCCGAATTTGAATATAAAATCGTTGCGTCTATAATACCAACTAAATAAATTCGAATTTTCCAAATTTTGTTTTAAGTAAATTGGATATAAAATTTATTTCGTCCTGCTTGGAAAATTCAAATCGAAAATCGTATTGAAATTATATGAAACTATGTACTATTAAAGGCATAGTAAATATTTTCAATTAAAATCTCGCCTACATACTACGAAATAAATTTCGAATTGAATTTGATATTGCTATTATTGCGGAGGATTTGAATTTTATAGTTGGTAGAATCCTAGGTCCAATAAATTCAAATTAATATTATAATTAGAAAGCATAAGAAAATTCTAATGCAATAAGGAAAAACTTTATTGTTAGATAGACTTATTTTTCAATATTTATGAAATTAAATTTAAATATTTATAGAAAATTAATCTTGAATTTTATCACAAAAATTATAAATTTTTTTCAATATTGTTTTATTTTACTACAAAAAACCAAGAAAATTCTATAAAATTTTCTTATTGTTTAAGATGTTGGACTAAAATTTGCAAAAAATTAAACCTATTTAAACCCTTAAAATAATTATTTCATTTTCTTGTTTTGTATAACTAAACTAAATGTTCCTATTAATTTATTTATTTGTGAATCCTTTTTAGTTCTTAATATACGAGAAATATATAATTTTCATTTACATTTTACGCTCAATTAGAATGTTAAAAATAATTATTTTACGTGCTTTAGGGTGGGAGGTATGTGAGAAAAAAAAGAAAAACAATTTCAACTATGAGTTAAATGGAGTAAAAAAAACCCATTTTCTTCCTAGAGTATTTAAGGAACAAGGAACCTTTTAGTTAATATCATTATATTTTGTTTATAAAAAAGTAAATTTTATTTAGTTGAGTAAATTAAGGATTATTTTATTTGTGTTTTCAGTTGTTGTTGTTTTTTTCGCTTTGCCTTGTGGAAAATTGTTGTATTTTTGTTGTCGTTTGGAGAAAATATATGACAAAAAAAAATTTTTGTATAGATAAAATTTACTATAACAAGAAAAATAATTATTTTTAAAAATTGTACACAAAAATGTATAAATTGATCCTTAGTTTTTTGGTGCAAAAAAAAAATGGTTTACACTTAAATAAATTCTGTAGTAGTTTTTGTAATTTTTCAAAAGTATTTAGTTGGCAATTAAAGAAATATTTTAGTAATTTTTTAGATATTATTGAGTTGAAATTTTAATTAAAAATTTATTGTAAAATTTATTAATTTAATTGTCAAAAGGTTTTGGGTATGAAATTTCTATTTTCATCCGTGGATTTTTTGGGAAAATTGGATTTTAACAATTGGAATTTAACAATTTAACGATTTTATTAAAAATGCAAATTTTTTTTTTTTAAATATTTTAGATAAATTGTTTATAATATTTAAAGGATTAATAATTGTCGATATTATGCTTTATAAAAGGATTTATAACAATATGTACGTCATTGTACAATTATGACAAAAAAGTATCAACCAATTTCTGATTTTATATATATATTAATTACATAATTATATTTACATAATTTTCTGAATTGTGTTTTAGAAATTCCAAATATTTTTCAACATTTCTTCCTTCTACAAATTGCAATTAAGAATTTGACAGTTTTGTTAAATAAAATCGAAATAATTTCATCATTTCGATAAATAATATTATACATTTTTCAAGTTTTATTCAGAAATTCAGAAACTTTTCTACAAAATATTCAATTGTCAAAACTATTTGACAATATTTTGACAATTTTGTCGATTTTTTTTTGGAATTTCACGATTTCAATCAAAATTTTGTAAACGTTTAAATAGTTAATCACTAAATAATTTTTTTACAATTGTTTCATGAACTAATTACATTGTAATCGCAAATGATTAAGAAACTTCAAATTAAGAAATCCAAACCATGAAAATTAGTTTAAAAATATTCCATATTAAATAAATTAATTGTAAAATCTCCAAAGTTAATTTAAATTTAATTTATAAATTTCCCAAAACAAAAAGTTTTCATTAATATTCGTAACCCAAAATAAAATATTAATTTTACAAGACAATTTAATGACTTAAGAAAAAAATTCATTCAATATGAAAATTTTCAATCTGTCTAAGTAAATACATAATATATTTTTCTTTAATATATTTATATAGTATAATATTGTCTGACGTATAGGATTCAGGAAAATTCTTTTATCATTTTACATGTCTACCCAAAAAAAAAAGAAAGAAAAGAAAATGAATTTTTACTTTATTAAAATATTTTATATTTTTTTTATTTTTCAACATTAGAAGGTAAATAATGATTCTCTTGTGTTGAAATATATTTCATGGAAATTGAATATAAGATATTGCACAATGCTCTCTAGGGTAATCGGTTTCTTCATTACTGTAACAATATTTATATTGTAACGAAAAAGAAGGTTTAATTTTTTATATTTACAAGAAAATCAAAAAAGAAATTGATAAGAAATTTTCCAAAGTTTCGTATTTTTTCTTTTTGTTTCATTATTTATTTTAAGACGAAAAAGAATTGATTTAAAATTTTTCGTTATTTTTTGAATGGTGTATAAACATTTTTTTATTAACTTCATTTAATCATGGAGAACAAAATTTGTTAAGAAAAAAAAAATATTAAAATAAATTATGAGGAAGATATTAAATAAGGAAAAAAAAATATTATGTGAAATATATTTTCTGTATTTTATTATTATCTTTCACATTAAACGCTTTAAAAATTAATGCCTTTTTTATAGAATTCGCATAAAATTTTTTAAAGATTAAAGATGAGCATATAAGAAATTTAGTATTTTGTAATTTTTTTGGTAAATTTTAAAGTGAATTTGAAATTATGACGGAATTTGGTGTAAATTAAATTTATAGCAAATATAATTTTTAGATCAGCTAAACGATTCTAGTTAGTCAACGAAGAATTTGTTTAAAACTTCATGAACTCCTATAAGTATGTAAAATTCAGTAATATTGTCAATTTATTGTGATTTATCAAAAATTTACGTAAATTATCTTTGCGTGAAAAGCGATTTGTAAATTTTATAAAATTATATAATAATAATTTGATATTTAATTAATTTTTCGGTGTTTTAGCATTATTAAATTCAGATATAATTATGGTAATGTTTTTCAAGAAAAGAAATTACTTTTCTGTATAATATTACAAAAAATAATGAAAATTTGATTTCTTTTGTTAACAATTAGCTAAATTTTGAATTTTTCTAAATTATAAACTAATTTTTGAGTAGTGTAAATATTCAAATAATAAGTATACATACTTAATATAATTTAGTATATAAGTTTAGTTTATATTTTGCAGTTGAAATGAACATGAAATTTTTCAAAGTTTTTGAATAAAATTCGTTATCCATCAAAATTACAAATCTAATAATATTTATTGCTTGGTAGAAAACGACTTTAATTGATTAATAATAATTGATTTAAAGTATAATATATAATTACTTTCTGTATTAGAAAAATTCTACTTAAAATTCTTTAAAAATATTTAATATATTTTATATTATTCAATTTAGTTTTTCCGGTAATAACCAATTTTAAAGATTTTACGATGATATCAAAAATATTTATTACTTTTTAATAACTATACTCAATAATTCTTAAAACTCTTTACTTTCAGAAAATTCATAAAAAAAAACAAACAAATTGGTAAGAAAAATATTTTCAAATAACATTTTTTTTTTTTTGTATGTATTCTAAACATTATTACATATTTTTTTTATGCTTCATTTAAAATTAATTCAATTTTCATAATTTTATATATTTTTTATGTTATGTGTGTGAATAAATTATACACGTGAGAATCATAAATAATAATATTTAACTTTTAAAATATAATGTTAACCCATAAACCATTTTTTTTTGTATGTATATATCCTAGTTATTATATCCTTATTATATGTTTTATATTATAATAATATACATATACAGACAAATTTTATATTCAATTCTCATACTTTTTCACTTGAATGCATATAATATAATAAAAAAAAAATACAATGTAAAAAATGAGAAAATTATATCCTTTTTTTTTTGTGTGTGAAAAATTTATATTGTCACATAAATATTATTGACATTTTCAACTCATTCTTTTTTGTGAGTACTTTATAGTGAAATTATATAATAATGTGTATCCTATTTTATTACTATGAACTGTGATGTATATAATTTAATTTTATATGATATTTAAGGAACTGGAACTATAATAATTGATGCCGTTGCTATATGCTTTAGTTATAAAATGTAAAAAATTCATATAGGATAATTTATAAAACTTTATTATGTATGATATCATATTATGAATGCAAAAAAAAAAAACCACACGAAATTATAATAAATTTAAATACGGAATTTTTAATATTATCCGGAAATTGTGTGAAAAATCCTAATTTATTTATTTTTTTCCAAATTTTAAATAAATTATTATAATCAGGAATAGAAAATTATTTATATTTTTTGAGGAAAAAAAAACCCATTATGGATTTTTATATAGTGTTGTCAAGAGTTTATATAGTAGAGCATTGAATTTATTTGGTGAGAATAAATTTATAAAAATTGTGATGAATTTTGACTTTTAGCTTATATACAATTTATATATCATTTTATTGGAAAATGTGTAAGAGCTCTCCCTAATACAGGACGTACGGCGTACGGCGTCTGTCAAAATCGTTTCATGCACATACATTTTGTATGAGAGCTCCCGAAATACGCGCCGTACGTCCTGTATTAGGGAGAAGTCTAAGGTTCAAATGATTTTCTATTTAATTTTAAATGTTACAAAAATTAAATTAAGTTTATTTTTTTTTGATTTAAGATAATTTTAATATGATGTAAAAATAATTGGAAATTTAAATTATTTGACATTTTGATTGTTTAAAATATTATTTTATATCAATTAGAAATATGTCTGGCAATCGTAATTCAAAATGTATGTATTTTAATTTGAAAATTTATATATAATTTATAAATTTAGTATAATTTAGATTATCATCAAATTGAATTTGTTTTATATTTAATTATTAATTAAAATATTGCAAAAATAATAATATTATTAGGGACTAAAAAACAAGTGACAAATTTATGCTAAATTATAGTGAAAATCAAATGTATAAGTATAATAATCAAAAGTATAACAATGAGTTGTTTTGGTGGTCAAAATTTGAGAGTGGAAAATATTTTGTTTATAAATAATAATGAAAAACCTTGTACGATGGTTAAGAGATGTACACACACTAATCTTAGACCGGGATGTTAGATTCCTGAAAAATCAATAATTGTAACTTGCAACGCAGCTCCTGTTCAATAATCTTGTCATCTTGATGTCAAACATCTGAAATATATATTTTCATTTATTGGTTTTGGTTTGCAAGGATGGACTCTTTATGGACGTCTCTGGAACTGATGCAACTCCCGATGGACGACTCTGGAACTGATGCAAGCCTGTTGTACTTTCCCAGACTCAATATTTCCATCATACAATATTAACCCATATCCTACATCACTTATGAACTTAATCGATATATTTTCATCAATGTTTTCTAAATTTTATGAAAACGAAAATATTAAAATTTAATGAATTTTGCATATTTATAAGAGTTAATGTTCTCTGATTAGTTTTCAAATAAATGTTCACTATTTATTCCGGCTGTATTAATATTCCTTAAATTTTCCAATTTCTTGCCAGAAATTATTTGGTATTTACTTATATAAAATTTATGTTGGTAATTTTAACACTATAAATTTTCTTCCTTTTTTTATATATCGTTTAAATAAATAAATCTGATAAATAATAAAATTAAGTTTCTTCCGAAATATTGTATACATAAAATATGAAAAAAAAAGTTTCGAGGAAAATTTATGATATTGCATGTTTAGCCAATTTCCGAAATTGTCTAAATTTCTTTTATACTAAATAAATATATTTTATTTTGACTTTCTTATAAAAAAAAACGAACATGCAATGATTTAGTTTTCCGTTTTTTTCTTTTCTTTCATGTGGTTTTCCATGACAATAAAATTGTCCACAGGACAGAATAAAACATATACATATATATATTTTACTTAAATCCTTAGAAATCGTTTATAAAGATTAAGGAAAACATATCAGTAAACATATTGTTTTTATACATCAGCTATTTTCACATTTTAAGTGACAAAATTTTGGTGGAGAAAAAATTATATAACAAAAAATTTTTTTTTTCAACAATTTAAGAAGAGGATCAAATTAAGGATGAATGGAAAATTAGATAAAAACTTTACTTTTTTTTTGTAAATGAAATTGGCAAATTAGTAAAAGTTTTATTTGCTATATACAAAATTTTAATGGATTTCAGATTTATGTTGGAATAAATCATTGGTATGAGGATTTTGAATTTATTAAGTTAAATAGAATTTAGTTTTGTTTTTGGATAAACGACTTTCAGCATTACTTAAAATATACAATTTTCAAATTAATTTGTAAATTAAATTAAAAAATTTTCAAATAAAAATTAACCATTTTGAAATTAAATTCTTTAAAAATTATTTATAATTTAATTTTTAAATGATACATAGTTTTACATAAGTGAATATTTTAAGGTAAATGCAAAAAACTGCTTCAATAAAAGTGAAATTAAATTTATATGTTTTGCAAAAAATGTAACAGTTTTGCAATATTCATATTATAGATCATATGATAAAAATATCCTGAATAACAATTACATGGTATTAACACAAAAAATCTTAATTTATGAAATTAATTTTGAATTATCATAGAAAATCATATTTAAATTATTAAATTTCTTTAAGAAACTACAATTTTTTAATAATTATTTTCGTTTAGGTAAAATTAATTATCAAACAAATCAGAAAATGACAATTTTACATGTGACCTATAAGAAATATTTATAAGTTATGATATTTAGTTTCTTAATTTTATTTCTTAATAATTTATTAGAAATTAATGAAATTTCTAATTATAATTTCGTCCTGTAACCAAACTTAATTCTCATTTTATCACAATTTTTTTTCTCTGCAAAAGTTTTGCAGAAAATTACGATTTATTTCCAAAATTACAGAAAATAAAATTTTTCGCAACTTTAAAAATTTAAGAATTTTTCATTATACTTTTTTTACGATTTAATTTTAAACTTAATTTTTGTTTTTTTATGATTTTTAAGAAAATTATCATCTTCAAAATTATATTACAAATTAATTTTATATAGCATCAACAAATTTTTCTTTATCTTTTTTCTGTTTTTGATATAATTTTTCGAATATAATATAATTATATTAAAATAGAACGTGACTCAAATTTAAGTTAACCATTCATTGATCTTTCTCCGGTCGATATACTTTAACATGATGAAAGATTTTTAGAACATATACACAAAAATATAGATTGAAATAAAATAATATTCTTAATGGTATTTTCTTTTCCGAAAAAAAGGCCAAATTTAATTTATTGACTTAAGTGAGTGACGATGATATTCCAAACACACAAAACATAAAAAAAAAAAACTAACTTTTTTGTTAGGCGTAAAAAGAGATATATTTTCGATTCTAAAAAAAAAATATTGAAGGACACATTGATATCCTTTTTTATACATAGATTTTATATTATAAGAAGAAAAACCAATATTTAAGGTATGAGAGGAAATGTCATTTAAACGAAAGTTTCAATTGTCCTTTTATTCATAGTGTTGAATAAAGTGGTCCTTATGCAGCTTTTATATAATAATTTCTCTCTCCCATCAACGATAACTTGCACGTTTTTTTTTTTCGCTGTTGATAAGATGCAAATTGATTTTTTTATAAAGTATTTTTTTCCGCTTTTCTTTTAAATCGTTTTTAAAACAAATTTTTTTCTTTTTTTTGTGTATTATTGAAGAGGGCAAAATGAGAAGAAGAATAACAAGAAAAGTTTTTATATAATGTGACAAGAAAGAAAAGCTATAATAAACACAAAAAAAAACTAAGTGGTAAATATTAAGATTGCTGTCATAACATTGAAAATTATTGTGCTAAAATATTTACATAAAAATTAATATTTTAAATTAGTTTTCTTTTCTGAAAAACAAAAAAAAAAAAAAATGGAATAAAAAGATCATCAAATAAGGATTAACACTGGAGAATTTAACAGTTTAATTTTCTATAAGATTTTTAATCGATTTTATTTGTAATTTCGATATTGAATTAATTTTAATTTTTCTATAAGAAAATTTAGTAATTTAGTCTAGCTTGGATTGGAAAAGAAATTTTTATGTACTTAAAATTGCGTAAAAGTGTATAGAAAATTTATTCAAAATCTATAAAAAATAAATTTGGTCAATTTAAAAATATGAAGTCTAAAGGCAGAACAATCAAAATATGATGGTTTTTTTCTTGAATTTGCGATGATATTAAATAAATTTAAAATTTTGAAAAAATTTAATTTTATATCTTTCTATAACACAAATCACCTTGTAGATCATCGTAAAATCTCATAACATTTTTTTTTACAAAATTTATATTTTATTTAAATGATTTTCTGAATTTACTTTAAAAATTAAATTAAAAATTATATAAATCCTTGTTCCAGTTTTTCTAACAACTTCAAAAATTATAATATCATTTAACTATCACTATATTCATTTCATGAAATAAAATATTTAATTTAAAATAGTTTTCAGTTTTCATTAAATTTGCAACATTGAATAACACAAAAATTATTTAATAAAAAAATATTTGACTTTGAGAAAAATTTTTTAAATAATAAATTTTTAAAATTAACCAAAAATGCAATTTAAATTTTTAAACCATTTTTGTAATATAATTTCAATTAGGTATTTATATTCGTTTAAAGAATTTTTATTATTAAAAAATACCAAAGCGAAAGCCATAGAAGAATTCCATTACATCTAAAAACTATACAAAGTGTAAATATTTGATCCTTAAAGGTCCATAATTGATTCAAAATTAAAGAATTTCTTTATAATTGGTTGGGTTTAATGTAATACAAAAAAAATATTATTTGTTAACATTTAAAGGTGCGCAATTATAACAGTATTTAAAGGTGGTTTAATATTTAAATATTAAATATCGAATAAAAAAAATAATTAAGGAAAATTTAGCATTTTGCCTAGTTTTAGGTGTTAGTGAAAGGAAAAGATTACTTTGGAAGAAAAATTACAATTTTTCAAGAATATATTTACATTTTAGACAATTTTAATTTTTGTATTTCAAAAATATTAAGAAATAGGAAAATCTGCACCTGAAAAGATTTAATTTTAATAATTAAATTAATTTAATTTCCTTTTTAATTTATTTAGCGGCTCTCTGGTTCAGTGTGTTGTGGACTCTATACAGTGGATGTTACGATGGATGTTATTCTAAATTATCTCAGTTTTAAAATGAATTAAAATTATCTCAGTGTTAAAAATTAGTTTTAAAATGTAATAAAAAATACAGAAATTTAAATTTCAACACTGGATAAAATGCTTAGTAATTAAATTATTAGCATTTTGTTACAATTAGGGACCTACAAAAATGTTAATATAAATTCTGACCAAAAACTATTCCTGATTGAATTCTAAATACTTAGTAATTAAACCAGACAAAGTTATGGGTCAGAATTTATATTAAGATTCATAGGTTATTTTATTTCATTGCAACAACATGCCGAGGGACCTTTAAGAGGTAAGTCCAGGTCAATTTCGGGCTGTTGGGCTCTTCCTGGCTCAAAAAATTATTATGTATACTATGAAAATGACTAAAATATTTCGGAGAAATCTAATGCCAACAAGTAATGAGATTAACAGAAATAATGAAATTAATTTTTTTTTATTAAATAATTTATATTTCTTTCATTTTTATCTAAATTATATGTGTATATTATTTTGATTAACAATTTTGTTTTGATTAACAATTTTCTGGGTTTTCTCTATATAATATTCATCTCCTGAGTGATGCCATATATACACTTTTAGTAATTTCAAAATAAAATAAGTTCTCAAAGTAATTTAAAGTCCCAAAATACTAAAACAAAACAAATTTCCCAGTCTTAAAAAAAAAAAATCAAAATAAGAGAAATAAATAAAAACAATTGCATTTGTTTTCTTCAAAAATTCCCTAGCGTAAGAAATCAAGATTTTCTTTTAAGTTATGAACCAAAATCCTTATTTTTTTTTCGGGGCACAAAAAAAAAACAAACAAATTTCTAGTTCAAGGAGCACAAGGAAAGTAGAAAAAAAACAGAAAGAAATAATCGAGGAAAAAATGAAAAATAAAGAGAAAAAAAAAATACTTAATAATTTTTCTTCTTTTTGCCTCATTTTAGCACGCAGATTTGTCTGAGATTGCAATTCCATTAGGGACATAAAAATGTGATGATTTATTATACCTTATTGTATGTATTTTTTTTTTCTCGTTTTGTTCATCTTTTGAATCTAGAATAGGAATTTTACTTTTCTTTTTTTTTTTTTTGGAAAATGATTCTTTTATTTTTCCATTTTATATTAATAATAATAATATTTCACCTACATTTTTGCAAGAATGGGTGAAGTAACTAAAAAAAAAAGGTGATTTATATTTAGGAAAAAAAATCATCACTAATATCCTTGAAAGAGAAGTATATAGCAGTTATATTAGCAGTGGTGGTGATTGGGGAAATATGCCGAAATTTTCGTATATACATTTGGGTTGAATATCAACCTAAAATTTAATTAGCTTTCAAAGAATGTTATTGGTGAAATTCTATCGAAATTTACTTGCGAAAGTCTCAGAATTTTAATATGTGTAAGTAGAAGGGAAAAGTGCAACTATGTATTGGATAAACAATTAGCATACTTTTAGGTGTTACTGATTAGTTTTGTATGGACAATAAATTTAGAAAATTAAATATGATTTAATATTACAATTGATTACATTTTCCTTTCTTATCCGGTTCTATGGTGACATTTACTGTCAAATAGAATCTATGTACTCATGGATAAATAATTAGCATACTTTTAGGTGTTTCTGTATTTTTTATTACTAACTTTTCGAGCATGCTCCATTTTAAACCACTTACAACATATTGATCTGCAGTCATCTGTAATTTGAACAAGTTAAATTTTTGTGGTAATTCTAAAGAGACTAAATTGATCTTTAAGTTGTAAGGCCACACATAATCTTATGGTCACAAATACCAAATGTCGATATTTAGGAAAAGGAGGCATACGTCCACATTTCCAATAGTAACGCCATTGAAACTATGCAAAACGAAAAATAAAAAAAAAAAACGATTTATAACTTAACAAATGGTTAAAAATGTTGTCTTGATTGAATTGGGATTTGACTTAAGTATTATAATATTTATAATACAGAAAAATGAATCTGAACAAATAATATTATATATATATAATATTTAAATTAATGGATTCTGTTTGTTTTGTATAACGAAATTTTTTGATATAATATTTTTTTTTTCTCTTATATTTAAATTTTTTAA
This sequence comes from Empis stercorea, assembly GCA_949752835.1. Lineage (NCBI taxonomy): Eukaryota > Metazoa > Arthropoda > Insecta > Diptera > Empididae > Empis > Empis stercorea. The sequence goes on from OX457087.1 coordinate 7,195,267, forward strand.
ATCTACCTCATCAGGAAAAAGGACATAAAAAAAACTTTTGTTTATAAAAAATTATTATTTTTTTACTTTAATCTCATGAGATTTTTCTGTGATCTTTTTTTGTTTTTTTTTACTTCTTCTTCTGTGCTTTGTGAGAGAATTATTATTTATTAAGCATTTAATTTCAATCAAAAAATTGTTTTTTTTTTTTTTAGAAATTAATTAAATTTTTCGTTTTGTATTGTCCTGTCTGACACATTTGGGACTATAATATCCTTTTTTTGTGCTATATAATACAAAAAAATAATGATATACTGTTTGTTTAAATAATTATTTGTGATACATTTTATTTTTATGAAATATAAACCCAAAAAAAAAAAAATGGGTTTGAACATTCAAATGAATCATATTTGCAGCTGGGTAATTTCTATATACTATTATTATTATCTAAAAGTTGTTTTTTTTTGGTAAAAATCCTGTCATCATCATCAGTACAAATAAACATAAAATGGCAAAAGAGAAAAGAATAATAAAAAATATAATATAATTTTTTTTTATATAATTTCTTTTAATTAGGATAAAGTTTATACCCTCATATTTTTTAATACCAAAAAAATAAAAAATGTTTGGAGTACTGCAGTAATTATTAGATAGAATGATGTAATTAAAGGTCACCATGGACACATTAATAAGAGCAATATATTTTTCTTTTAAAAGGTTTTTGTTTTAATTTTTTCGATTTTACCAAAATGGTCAAATGGAAATATTAGAAATATCAAATACAAAGATTATAATTAAGTTTTGGTAGAACCTATATATAAATATCAAATAATATAAGCATTAAACTATATTTTACTTTATTCAATCAACAAATTTTCATCCTTTATTTCCTTTTGGTATAAAAGATTTAAATGAATTTTAAACATGAATATAATTTAGTAGTTTCCTCTATAGAGCTTCAATATAGTTCCTAAGGGTATCATTCTTAATTATTAAATTTATATTCTCATTTATATATATTCCAAGAATTAATGGTATTTAATTAAATCAATTAATCTTTATTCGAATACAGGGATTTGACTTCATGTTTTGGTTAAGTAATCTTTCAATATTTATGTATACAAAATAAATTTTTCAATCAAATTTATTAACCACAAAAGTCAATAAATTTCGTTTAAATTGTTAGTAAATATAATTATTTGTTGTGATGATAAATTTTATTTGATTTTTTGATTACTATTAAAATTATAAAAAAATAGTTTTCTGTACAATTTAATCTACGACTCTTGTCAGTAAAAATCTATTTAACATAATAATTTAATGTTAATTTATTTAGTGCGACCTGTCCTATTTATAATTTTACGTATAGTTATACCATAAATTAAAAATCAATTTTATTTATGAAAAATAATGGAAATTTTTCATTTAATTTTGTTCAGTTTATAAAATAAATTTAATAGATTTGGCAAATTTTTGTACTATGTAAAATATGATAATATTAATAAATCGAAGGTGCGATTTATTTATCTAATTGAATATTGATTAAAGTAATTTAAAAATTGCATAACTTTAGGTTGTAAATCACTGGTTATTAATGGTGCAATAATTTAAATGCATATAGAATTTATAGTAATTTTAATTATTTATTTAATTTTGGATGGTTAATTGAAATGTTAGATGAAACAATTAATGCATTTACGCATTGAAAATTATGTTGTAAGAAAATGGAGCTAACTTGTTATTTACCTCTTGGTTTAATTAATATTGGGTGGGTAGGCCTAACTTTATGCAAGTCGTAGCCTACTTTGAACCTTCGTTTAGGCATAACGTATCATTAAATTTTACTTTACATAATTTTGGAAAAATTAAATAAATAAAAATAATAAAATTAATATTAAATTTAAATTTAATATTTTTTCCAGTCAATTAGATAAAAATTATTTATATATATATAAATTTTTACTGAATTTAATTTCAAATATTTTTATATTAATTTTTTGATGAATGTTTACGTTATTCTTTCTTTTTTTTTTCAAAAATTTTACTTTTCATTAAAATCAAATTTCTCCTGAAAAATATGTTCACTTCAATGACTTTTTTTTTATTATATTTTCCATTTTCATCATCAATAAGGAAAAAAATACGTATTTTTTATTATTATTATTTTCATTTTAGTCCTGTTAAAAGTCTTGATTGCTTTTTTTTTAAATTAAGAAATTATATAACGTATATTATATACATATAAATTTCTATTATAGATCAAAAAGTCCTTTTCAATTTTATCCTTAAAATAATGTTTTTGAGTCTTATATGTTTATGTTGTTGTGTATATATCGATATAATGACAATAAATTTTGCTAAATAAAATCAAATATAAAAAAAAATGAAGAAGAATAGAAATTATGTTGGTCATTAGATTTTTTGGCTGTATCTTTTTTTATATTTATGTTTTTTTTTATATCAAATTTGTTATATTTATGTCTTCTTTTAATTTAAGTTGACTTTTACACGCTCAATAATTTCTTTTAACATTTTTCTTTCAAATTTTTCAAGTTTCTGCAACATTGCTTATTTCAAAAGTGAAAAGATAAGACGAGAATTAACTCATAACATATTTTCTCTTCAACTAATTTCTGACACATAAAAAACTTGCGTGCTTTAAATTAAACCTTGATTTAATGGTGTCTAGAAGGAGTGTGCAGACTTTCTACACTTTCTTACAACCCAAAATGTGAGGTTGTTGAGAGTGGAGATATGATTATTTATTTATTTTTAACTTTTAATTATGGAAAAATGGAAACAAATTAAAAATAATTAAGAATTTTATCAGAGTGTAAATAAAAGTTAATTTTTTTCATAATATTTTCTCTAGTTTTGGCCTCAGTTTCCATCTCGCTGGGGTGTAAATAATGTATATGTGAAAAGAAATTTCTATAATTTGAATTTGTTGCTTTCCTTATATTTCTGTATTTCATTTGAATTAGAAAGAGTGATAAAAAACACTGAGAGAAAAACACTTAAAAAAAATGTTAAACGTGTAAAATTCGTCTTCCAACAAAAAAAAAAAAAGATGTCCTTGTCTGTTTGTCCCACAATAAAAATGTTCAAAAATTTTATATTATACATAAACATTTTTTAAGGACAATTTTGTTTAATTTTTTTGTAGCTAAAAAAAAATTATTTTTAAGTTGTCTTTTTTTTGAAATTGAAATTCTTCATAAAATCCTTATTTAATATATTAAATAATATTACAAAAAAAAATTAAACTTTATGAAATAACTAAACTTTTAAAGTTAAAATATTCTCCCAAAAAATAAAAGGAAAATAAATTATATTTATTACTCGCTTACTGACTCAATTTCTTTGGGATTTTGATTTTATTTTATTACATTTTTGTTTTCACTTTTTTTTTTCCACATAGAAAGGGAAATTAATATAAATATTTTATAAAACTTTCTTTTTCAAAAAAAAAAATTGAAATGACTAACCATAAAAGTCATTATACCAATAAATGATTCCAAGAAAAAACTGCAAAAAAAAGAGGATCTAATTTTTAAAAAAAAGAAGAAAGTATTTCAATGATTTTGAAGTCAAATTTAAACCAAAATCTTATAATATTAACTGAAAAAGTTTTTAAGTATTTTTTCTAGCTTAGTTTATAATAAAAGAATTAATAATTTAAGAGCCAGAAAATTTAATAATTTCAATTTGAAATTGCAACGAAAAAAATGATGGAAAGTCACAGTTCTAAAATTATTTTTAATCTCACTTTCTATATTGGGCAGATTTAAATCTTCTTATACGCTACTGCCAGTGAACTTAAGCCAGAATCAGAATACCAGTGTCACCGTCACCGTCGCGTTGAGAGCTGAGTAGAGTACACAAGTTTATACCAAAACAATTACAATGACCAAAGTTGACGCTGACGGTGACGCTGGACTAGGAAAATTTCTACTTTACAAAAGGCTGATTTTTATAATACGAAAAATGATTTCTATTTAGAATTATGCTTCAGTGCACCTAGAATTCTGGTTAAGGACATATAGACAAAATTTCCTCCTTAACAATTTCACTGTACCTTAAATATTCAATATTATACTGTCTGTCTAGGGTTTTAGTAAATTTGGGAATTTACTATGTTTCCCTATAAGGAACTGAATATTATTGATAATAATTTTTTATTGATATTTGTAATTTCATTTGATGTATACTAGTTAGCTCTCTGACTAAGAATTAACTAAAAAAATATAATATTTATGATCATTACAGTTGCTTTGTTTTGTTGGTTGCTACATTTTTTTTTTAAATATGTACATTAAATAGAATAAAATGTGAAAAGTTTGACTATTTAATTTTCAATTTTTTTTTTTCCTTTCTTTTGGTTATGTTGTTAGTTGTTGTTGAATTCATGTTCATAATATTTTCGATACATAAAAAAAAATATCATTAAAAAGATTTTCTTTTTATATTTGAAAGTTCTCTCAAGTTTTCTCAATGAATTTCTAAGTATCTTTTTTTGTTTGTTTCGAAATAAAGAATTTTTAGAACGTTTATAAGAATTTCATTCGCGTGTTTATCATAAATATTAAATTTACCCATACTAAGTATTTAAAATTTCAAATGTATATGTAGCTTTGGTACACAAAAAATAAGTTTTTTTTTAATTTTTCTTAAATTGTAATATAAATTGCATATTTTTAGGCATAATAATATTCATTGTACTTTTATATAGCTTTACAAAATTAGAAAAAACTAAAGAAGTATAAAAATTTTATATTAATTTTTAGTTAAAAAAAAATTATCATATCATTTTAGATATCATTATATCGTAAATTTAAGTAGAATCACTTCAATATGTTTTCGAACTAATATCAAAATAAATGAATTTAGTATTTTAATTAAAATTTATTATAAAGTTTAATATTATTAAGATACTAAATATTTATTAACAGATCAACTCACTTATTTTCTATACTTTACTTTAATATGAAAAAAATCCCTAATGGTTTTATACTTGTAAGTGGAGCGATTAGGGATTATTGCTTTACAATGATTAGATAATTATTGTATATAGTAAGTGGTGCCATTCCTCAGTATAAGTTGTAGATTAGTTAATATTAATATTTTAATAGTATTCAAAAATAAAATTTTACAATTTAATTTCATGGTATTTTACCTTTTGCACGACTTTAAATTGTAAATATTTTAATGCTTCGAAATTCTGGAAGAGCCTATAATTTTTAAGGATAGAAGCCAAACCTCAAATTTAGTCTAAAAAGCTAGTAACTGTCTGAAAAATCCAAGGTATTAATAAATTTTAATATTTAGGATTATAAAAATTATTAAAGACATAAAAATTATTTATTTTTTTTTCTATTTAATTGAAATTATATTTTTCAACATTTTTTATATTTTAAATTTTATAGTTTTAATTTTAATTTTAAAGTAAATTAATCTAGGATTTATAATCTATATTTTATTTCTTTATTTTTATTACATAGATAATTTTATGTCATAATTTTAAAAACGTTGAATAAATTTTAATTGTAGAAAATTATTATTAAAAATTATTCATTTTATAGTCGTAAAAAAATGATGTAAATTTTTTTTAAATATAATCTAAATCATATTTTTTAATAGTATTGCCATAAAATTAAACTATAAAAAGAGAATTGAACGGATAATTAAGTCTTTTATATGGGATAACAAATAAATATTACTGGAAATTTTCTTATAAAGCAAAACAATTGTGATTAAGTGAAAAATAACAACTCATTGTTTGAAAGATTTCAGAAAATTCAAATTTAATAAATTAATTTTGAATTTTATAAATATTTTAAGACTAAAATTGATCAATCACTTTAATATAAAAGTGAAATTTCACGAGACAATTTAATTTTATTGGTCCACATTCTAAAAATATGTCTTTAAATATTCTGCAAATTCTCAATTTATATTTAATAAAAACTTAAAAGCTACTTGAATGCTTCTAGAAAGTCAAATTGTCAAAAAAAAAAGATTCTTACCGCAATTCTTCTAATCAGAAACTTTAAATAAAAATCAAATAAACAATTTTCTATCTAAATAAAATTTACTTCCTTTTTTTTGTAATTTTTTCCATTTCCTTTTTAAATTTTTGTTGTTGTTCAAACTTCCAAAAAAAAAAACATTAAATAAACCAATTTTCTCTTAACCAAATTAAAATTTACCCCGATACTAAGGAAAAGTTTTAATAGCCTGTGGGTTATTTATCCATAACGCGAGTTTCTTAATAAATAAATCGTTCATTTTTTTGTATAGTTAATATTTAAGAATTATTTTCCTTTAGGACGAAATTCGTTTATTTCTTTTAGATGGTAAGCAAAGCATCAAGATTTTTCTTTTATTGAAAAAAAAAAAATGGTTTTATATTTTTATTTTTTTTTATGAAAAATGTAAATTTCTTGAGTAAATAAGATGAGAAATGTAAATACTTAACATTATATACTTGCATTATGTTCTTTTTATGATGGATTTATGTTTTTTTCTTTCAAATTATTTGAAATTTGTCATAAACTCCTTTTTGGTTATAAATATATGTAAATTATTCGAAGGTATATTATGTATATTCCATTCTGAAAATTTTACTTAATGATATTTCAAAAGTTGAATATGATAACTAGGCATAAGATTGTTTTTTTAATTGAATTGATAATCAAAATCAATTAATGTATCACTTGAAATTAATATTGATAAATTCAGTAATAAATGGGAATCGAAATTTTAATTGATCATAGAAGAAATAATCAACTTCTACTAAAAGTTAAAACTGATCCTTCTATGATCAATTTGAATTCAAATATAATTGGTATAACAACCAACGTGTACCAAATATAACTTTCATTGGCAATTGGTATCATCATTCAACATAATATAGTGTAGAAGATGTAACTCTTGGTGGTACAAGGATTAAATTAGGCGACCAAAATATGAAAAATTACGATACAGGAATTATTTGAATAAATATGCAGACAAATAACATTTCATTTTGTTCATTGAACATTAATCAATAAATAAACAGCAAACATAAATGAAATTCAAAACTATTTTAAGTTCTAATTTTGCGTCCATTTGCTCGAGACTTAAATTTTGTGGTTCTGTTTGGTTGCTATATATATAGTTTATCTATATAGAATCAAGGACATTCCATAAAATATATTTTAATTTATTTCCTTATATTTTTTCATTATTTGAAAAAAAAAATGTTTCCTTCAAGGACTCATAAAGGACTTTCAAAAGTTTTAATTATTATCCATATGTTTGCTCTTATTTTATTTCTACAAAATTTTGATTTTAAATTAAATTTTATTTAAAGTTATGAAATTATAAACAAACTCCTTGATATCTGAACAACAAAAGAATTTGATTTAATTTCCCCTCTAGCCATTGTGATATTCACATAAGTTTTCAATTTTCACATTTTATATATAGCATTTTATTATTTTAATTTTGGTTTTTATTTTTCCGAATCGTTTTCATGTTTGTTTTAATTTAAAAAAACAAAAATTGTTAATGGAATTTTTTACTTATTTATTTTTAATGAAATAACAAAAAAAATATAAATATTTAAGGACGAAACTATATGCTTTTTGTATATGATGGAACAATAATTTCATATTTGTGAAACGAAAATTGATTTAGAATATTTTCTGAATGCAATATACATTAAATGTTTTGACTGGTACTTGGAATGAAAAGCAGCACTCAATGGAAACTGTTATCGTTTCAGAGACTGAAAAATAATGATATCATAATAAGATAAATGAAATATTTTATTTTATTCTTTTGAGTGTATTAAATTTTAATAAAATATTAATTATATTTACATTATTGTGTAGAATGAAATATTTGCTCTGAATTTAAATTTTATTTTACTTGATGTTTCTCATTTAGATGACATTACAGATTGAAACAAAGTTGATATTCGTTGATATTCATTGATTATCAGACCGAAGGGGTGACAATTCTCTGTCCAAATTTTAAAAATATTATTTGCGAGACAAAAACTAAAATATGTATAGTAATGTCGTTTTTATTATCACTATTTTTGATTATATTAATTGAGATTTTACTTAAGTGTAAAATTTAGTTGATTCAATAAATAGATTAAATATTATGTAATTTTATTTGCCAGTAAACAAAGTTTGGAGTAATTTTTGACGTAAGGTATAGAAAATTTGAAGGACATTTTGTAAATACTCTTTAGTTAGTCTAAAATTAGAGAATCAAAATACATAATTTAAATTTGGAACATGTTGAAGTTTCACCTTTATAAACATTGTAAATTAAATATGCATTTCAGTTAAAAATTGCTCTTTAATTCAAATAATTTTGAGAAATTTATTATTTTATTAATTTTTGAATTTTTCAATAATTAATTGATATTTATCATTATTTTCACTAATATATTATTTCTGAGAATTTTATAATAAAATATTTTATCGACTTTTACGAAAATAAAATAATATTGTTGACATTTCCGAAAATATAAAAATAATGAAATTAAATTTTATAATTTTTAAAATTTTTTAGAAACATATTAACATTTTGCACATAAATAACTTGGCATAGTTAGTATGAAATACAAAATACTAATATAATTAAAATTAATTTGTCCCAATAATAAAATGATTCAAAATATTCCTGTAATTGATACTGTTGCGTCCTTTATAAAAATACAAAATTTATTTACCATAAAAAAAATATTATTTGATGTTTTCCATTTACAAAAAAAAATTGAAATTCTAAACATATTTCAGCAATTTCTCTTTAAATTATATCAGTTTCTATTTTATATATAGTATCAATAAAGAAAATATTATTGTTATACTAATAATAATTCAGAAAGAACATCTTATTAAATTGACAATAACATTAATTCTTATATAATATGAAAATTTTATGTAACATTTTATATTTCTTGTGTATTACAAAAACATAAAAGAAAATAAATATATTATTTGTTGTAATAAAATTAATAATTTTGTATTTGTCGTTTCTATTCTCAAAATATATTTCAATGATTTCCCCCTCCCCACCCCCTTTAAGTAGAAAATAAATACAATATTCTTCAATATTTCTTAATAATAATAATGTATGCAATCATTTTGGTTATTGTGAATATATATTGAATTGTAAATCATAAATTTTATGTTGTATTTTTATTAAAATATACAATGATATAGATAATGTACTATATTCTTCAAATGTTCATGACAAGGACAATCAATAATTTTGTAAAGAAATAAATTAAATTGTACAAAAAAAAAACTAAATTGCATACATTTAGGCTTCACTTGTAAATTTATATTCTAAAAAAGGAAATGAAATGGATGGGATATTCAAGTAAATAATAGTATATAGTTTGTATTATGATAAATTTAAAATTGAAATTTTTTATATAAAAATAAAATTATATTCTTTGATATAATATTTCAATAATTCAGGAAAATATATATTATATTATAAATGCTGGTAGAGAAATCATGAAATTGTTAAAATACGTGTTTAAAAAACTCATTTATTATCTGATTTACAATTTTTTTTTTAATTAACTTTGATGTGTAAATGGAATATAAAAGAAAAATAAAATTATTTCGAAAAAAAAAATCATGTATATTTTTCAAAAAGGTTTAAACAGCCAAAAGTAAAGTATATAAAAAAAATAAAAATATTACACATGAGGTAAATATATTATATTTACATTTTCCAACCTCTCCATTAATTTACAAAAAAAAAAAAAGTAACCCAAAAAAATTTCAGAACATTTCACAAACCAATTTTTTTCTTCATTTATTTACATTACTTATTTTACCATTATAATTTTATTTTATTTTTTATTTAATTATCATGTGGTTCATAAATTTAAACTAACTTTTTTTTTTATATATTTTGGTATTACATACAATAATTTATGTGAATTATTATAATGTACCAAACAAAATGATAAAGAAAAAAACTTTACGAAAATTTACATGAAACATGAAAAAAAAAACCGCACAGAAAGGTTACGAAAAAAAAAATTATATTATCCTTTAGAAAGTTATTTATAATGGAAACATATTCAATTATATAAACATACGAAAGAAAACTTTTATAATATTTCAAAATTGTTAATTGTAATTAATTTTATTTTTATGTTAATATAATTTTCAAGTTTTATGTTTAATGAGAAATTATAATATTAATTTTAATAAAATAATAAATCAATAATTAAAATTTATATAATTTTGTTAATTATTTTTAATTATGTACAAAAAATTTACTCTTGTTGTTTTGTAATTTTAATTATATCATTTTAAGATTAAATTAGTCATTTTTTTAGTTATTAACGATTTTTCGAAATATTTTGATAATTTTTCAAATTTCTCAAAGTGTATCAAATACTAATTTTTCTGAAAATATAATCTTTAAATTCAATTTGAGCTATTGAACTAAATTATTTATGCTGCAAATGAAAAAAAAGTTTAATAATTTAAAAAGACTTAATTCAATTTAAAAGATTAATTCCATTTAAAAAATGATTAATAAATTTAAAAAGAGATTAATTCATTTGTGCAAAAATAATGTAAATTTTTTTTATAGTTTACTTTTAATTATAGGAAATATTAACAATAATAATAACAATATACTTTTATTTAACAATTTGCATATCTTTAGGCGTAGTCAATTTAAGAGTAAATTGGATATTTTTGAAGTAATTATAATAATTGGTAATTTTCTATAAAAGCATTTGTTCAATATTGACTTAAGTTTTATAATTATATTGTAAAAATTAATGTTTTATTTATGTTAACATTTATGAATTAAATATGAAAATTAATTAAGATATGCAAAATAATATTTTAATAAAAAAAACAAATTATATTTTTTATGTTGAAAATTTTGTTTTTGTTTATATATTGAAATTGTTGAAAATAATAATAATTTTTAATGTGCACTTAAATGGGTTGTTGGTTATAATAATATGAAATTGAGTTGAAAAGTCATTTAATTAAATTTTAATGAAGAAAATGAAAAAAATTATTGAAATTATGTAATGTTATAATAATTTGCATAATTTTTATATTTTTTTTAAATATTTTTGTTGTTATGAAATTAAAATTTTATAAATTTATATATAATATTTATTGTAATAATTTAAATTTAAATGATCTTATTACTAACATTTATGTTATAAATTTATTTTAATGATAATATCTTATTCAGAGGAAAAAAAGGAATTTTAATGTTTAAAAATTGCTTTTGACTGCTTTTATGTTAGCTTTAATTATATTCAGTTATTTATTCTAAATTTTTGAATTAATATTTTCATTTAACAGATATACTATTAGAAGTGAACGCGGTCACATAACACTGCCGCTAGTATCCTGGCGGTAGTTGTAATTTTTTCCTCCAGCACGCACAATGTTAGTGTGATTTTTAATTTTAATTAATTCAATATGAAATTTCATTTCGCAAATTATGGGACCTACTGAATTTCTAATTCCCTAAAAATAAATTTCAAAATAGTTCTAAGTAACTTGGCTCTAGCTAATTGCCTTTTCCTATAGCATTTTGCGTTATTTCTCTACGTTTAATATTTTTGAAAGTTACAGCAAGAGGCTGAAGCTCGCATTCTGAGCCGGCCTTAATATTTAATGTAAATTACGAAATATTAAAAAAAAAAAAATTAAACTCCCTTTTTACATTTTTACCATATGTTAATTTTAAATTGAATCAAGGACTCCAAATAATAATTGTAAATAATTATCATTAAATTTTATATTTTTTATAATATTTTAACAAAAATAAAATTCCAAATATAATTAATTTAAATCATTTATAATATTTTAGTAATCAGAAATGGATAAACAATTTTCAAACCAAACATCATCATCATCACCAAAATCTAATTTAACTATTTTCTGTATAGAAAATATATTTAATTTATATACATATATAAAATTCTATTTGACTAGTAAATATTTACATAAATTTAATGAAATTATCTTACTTCTAAATCTGTTCTATTCTATAAAATAAATTGAATATCTTCAAAATTTTGTGTAAATATTATTTTTTTTTGTATGTATGTATACTTAAAATTTTAGTTTTATATTAAATATACATTTTTTTATGGATACGAGATTTTGATGACGGACCCAGAGTTATATCGAATAAACAAAACAAAAAATAAACCTGATAAGTGTTTTGGGGATTTAAATTTAATCAAAATATTGTAAATATTTAAATTGAATTAGATCAATAAGAATTTATAGTATATAAACTAAACTTTGTTACCAAATATTTCACACTTTATATATGTACTAAATATTCAATTCTTTCAATCATTCATCAATTTATGTGTCGTACTTAAATAAGTTTAAGAATATTTACGAAATTTAAAGTTTGGGAAAAAAAATAAATTTATTTGGATCTAAACTGAATTTAATTAATTTAATTAAGTTATTTTTACTAAATAAATAATTTAAGTTCCTTCAATTATTAATAATAATTTGAAATTTTTGTTTATTTTCATATTTTCATGTTAAAAGTAAACAATTATATTTGATAGAAAAACTTGAAGTAATCTAATTACTCTTTGGGTTAAAGTAATTTTAGTTAATTGCTCAAGATTATTTTAATTACACCAAAAAATTTATAGGAAAAATTCTATCATTAAACTTTTTTCTAAACCAAAAAATTTATAAATCATAATAAATTAATTATTATCATTATGGATAGGATGATTATTAAAATGAAATTTGTTTAATTTTTTTTTTGAAGTCAGATTAAATAATAACCATAAGCTTAATTTGTAAATATTTTCCGGTGTTTGTAAAGTTTTCTATAAATATAATTATATTTTTACATAATATTTTTTAATGAAATCAAAAAAAAAAAATCTATCAAAATGATAAATTTTATGCTGAAAAATAGGCATAATAGTATCTGCATTTCAGTGGAATTTATCCTTTCTAAATCTATAATAATTAGTAGATCCTTTACCCTTAATTGCAACACCAAATTTCGGCAAACATCTATGAAGTCTGTATGAAATTTAATAATGATTTGCTTAGCAATTCTGTAAAGAATATTTGTCTCTATTTTTTTCAATTTAAAAATGTTTGTACCTTATTATTTTTTGCATACTAGGAAAAATTCTGCATTTAATTTAAAATTGTACTTTATCTCTGTCATGACAATTTTTTCCCCCAGAAATTGAGCTTATCATATATCGTGAAAAAATCATTATTAATCATATTTTTGCTGTTGAAGTGTTTTTGTAGATTTTTGTTGGTTATAATTAATGTAATTTTATATTCATAATCTTGGGATTTTCAAGAGAATTTCGTCAGATTAAAAATTGATCAAAATTAATTATTAAAATAAAATAAAATTTAATTAAACTTTTGATATAAGAACGAATGAAAATATTTTAACATTTACACTATAGAGAAACTAAATCCAATTTATATTTTTACATAAAAATCCCATCAGATTACACTGAAAATTATTACATACAGTGTGTATTTGCATTCTTTTTCAAACTACAATTTTTTTTTTTAATAATTTATATGCATATATTTAGGAGCTTTGCATTTTAATAATATTGTAAATATAAGCATAAAATACAATTTTATATTATTTTGATTAAAATTTTTTTTTAAATTTTATAATGGAAAATATGTTAAATTAGAATAAATGTAAAAACTATATATTTTATTTTATATTACACAATTCTTAAAATTCAATAAAAATGTAAAATATAATACTTTAAAAAAATACAGAAACATAAAAAATATTTTAGCTCTGTCGTTGAGAAGTTTTTGGTTATATTTATGTAATTTATTACATTTAATTTTCTCAAACATAAAATTTAGTTGTAAAATGTTAATTCAATTTTGTAATATTTACATAAAAGGAACCTCAATAATTTTTATTTTATTTAAGAAAATGTGGATTTATATTTCAATTATAATAATTGCATTAAATTTGAAATTATAAACTCATATGCTAAATTTCTTCATGGAAATTGAGAAAATCAATCAATTTCAACAGAAAATTGAACATAAAATGTTTCAACAAAAATTGTCAGAACATATTTAAATATTTGTGTATCAATTTTAGAGAATTCTTAGGTAAAATATTTATATGTATTCAATCTACTTTATCATTGTCATAATAATTTTCACATTTGCTACAAACAAAAATTCGCAACTATACTTCAATTTAATTCCAAGTTACCATAATATCCACCAAAAATTTTGGTGTAGATAAACAGATTCTGATGGGGGAAACGTAATTATATAATCCGGACTACACCGAGTAAACAAAATGAACGCGACAAGCTACATACCATCTACAAAATGATCTTCAATAAAATATTATATAAAATTTGGTCAGCTTTGTTCAATTTAATGTTGGTCTGGTCAACAGATTTCGTAAATTTAATATATATTTTTCTGATTATATTTTCTTAAGTATCCCAACTTTATCTAAAGTACAAATAAAAATTGGATTACTATAAAAATGAAAACTAAAAGGACATAAATATACTTGTAAGATAATATAGATATATAATATTTATTAACAGTGAGACCACCTTTTTCAAATAAGTTTTTTTTATTTTATATATTTCTAAAACCTACAAAAGAAGAAAAGTAAAATTAACAAATAAATAAAATGAAGTGATGGTCTATTTATTTTCGTTTTACTTGTTTAGGAGTTTTCCCCCATTTTTTATTTATTTAGAAAAGTTTATATATTTTTTTTATGTTTAAGATCTTAAGAAACTAATACGTCGTCTATGTACACATTTTTACCTTTAGAAAATTGTTACGAGTATGCATTGCGACCATAAGGTTTTTGTGTTTGTATTTGTTTTGGATAAACCATATGTTTAAAGTTTTCATCTCTTATATGAAACTTAAGTTTTTCAAAGAAGACAAAAAAAAGTAGCATTTTCAAGAAGCATTTTCTCTAAAACAAACCAACAATTTTTTTTTCAAATAATAAACTCTTCCAAGAAAACGAATTTAAAATAATTCTAAAAAAACACTTTCTACTTTAGGTATAAATTTTTTCTTTTAATTTTAAAGGATTTTTTTTAAGTTTATTTAAAAAGGATTTTACATTTTGTTGGACGAAAAAACATGTTTTTAAAAATATATATCTTAGATACTACAAAATATTCTTCTAAGCAGTCAGTGTTCTAGTCGGATAGCGCACATTAAGTTTATAACTGAGAGTTTTCAGGGTCGATTTCTGACCAGACAGACTGAAATTTGGAAAGAACACTATATGATTCTGGGAGAAAACATTAACAAAACCATCTGTCTAATCAAATTTAATTGCTTGAGGTTCTGTAAATAAATTTAAAATACATAATAGGTATATTCTTCTTAATTTATTGTAGAATTTTTTTTATTTATGTATAATTAAATTATTAAATACAAATTTCTATAATGAATTTTAATATCAATGTCAATAGTTTTGACCACCAAAATGCATACAAAAAAAATTTGTAAAAAAACATAATTTGATATTTAAAAATAAAAAATTCATATTTCAACTTTTAAAAAACTAACTTTTTTGCTCAATTGCAATTTCAGAAAGTTTATCTTTAAATTTTAAAACGATTTTACTTTTCTTGCGCACACCTAAAAATATACGCTAAAATATTTCAGAACCTGAAAATATGCCAAAATATTAAATTTTCTTATAAAACTTTATAATTTCATAAAAAAATATAAATAGCTTACATAATTTTTGGCTTTGTTTATGTACTTTTAGAAATATTTGTAGGGAGCTACGTGTTAAACTATTTTTTTGAGAAACTTTAAAGTTTGTAGTTGCTCTTCTTTAAAGTTTTCGAAAATTCTTTATAGAAAAAAAAAACATATTTTTCACGAATTTTATAGTTCATAACTTTTTAAATTCTTTTATAGTTTTGTGAATTTAAAAAATATTTATTAAACCATAATAAATATTCAATTTGAATGAAATTAATTTAGTTTATTTTTTTTTTTTAAATGAAATGCATCCCTGGATTGTCACAGTCGTTGTTTTATCATTTATTTTGAAGTATAAAAATTTTTTTAAAAAAAGGATATTTCAATTCGTATTCATTTATAAAGGGCCTGTCCGAAATAGATTAAATTTTAAATTTTAAAAAAATTCCCCATACGGTGAAAAGCAAATGTAACTGTGGTTGTTTTTTTTATAATTTGGCTGTCCGAAATATTTTAAAATTTTAAAATTTAAATTTTGACAGATCATAATAAATAAAAAAAAATTATAATTAAAAAATTTCGAAAAAAAACAGATTCCTATAGTTATAGGTTATATTGAAATTAAACTTCTATGTCAAAATTTATCGAGGGTCTGTAGGTCGATAAATTTCGTCGCCTAGTAGGGGTGAATATAAAAGCCAAAATTTATGATTTTCTTGTCAAAATTTAGAATTTAAACTGGTTTTAAACTATTTCGGACAGGCCCTTAATAATAAATTCATAAAAAAAATAAATAAATAAATAATTAAATAACATGTCCAAACAATTTCAAAGTAAATCAAAAAACATTTCATATTTTCTGACATGACATCAATAATTTCCTTAATTGAATCCTTTCTATTATTTTTTTTTTTTTGGATAGTAACATAAAATTTTACCAATATTTAAGATGGCAGATAGCATACGTTCTATACATACTATTAAAAAAAAGGGTTGTCTTTATTATAAAAGACGTAAAAATATCCTTTATTTTGGATATATTTTTATATACTACATACTCGTATATATTCCGAATAGAATTATTAAAAATATTTATTTTTGCGTCAACAACAAGTGGAAAAATTCTAGTTTATATTTTTTTGGGTTGAAAATATAAATTAAAATTGTGTATATCCTTTATACAGGATATTTGTTATCCTTATAGATATATGTTTCACTGTTCTTCTGTATTTGTATATAAAAAATATTTTCTTGATTGATGGGCAATCATAACACTTGAACGTTAGTCATGAAATGAAATTTTTTTTCGTTGTACAAAATCATAAAATATATTATACCGTATAGAAATTTTTTGTATCCTTTAAAAATTTATTGTTAGTAAATCTCACAAAGTCTAAAAAAAAAAAACTTTTTCTTTATTTATATTAACAATTTTTTCTTGAACAATTTTTGAAGATAAAAAATATTTTTTTTAATCCTTTTTTTTTCTGATTTGATTTAATATAATAGATTTCCTTTTTGCAATTGACATTTCGACAAATTGATGATCCAGCCAACATTATCTGTGATTGAATACTCTCTATATTATTTTATACAGAAAAATTTCTCGGAAAATACATATACATACATATATTGAATTTTCCACATTTCTATCTCTCAATTATATGAAAGTGCTGAAAGTTATAATCCCACTTTGACTTTTCCTATAAAGCAAATGTTGTAACTTATTTTCAAAGGGTTTATTTACATTTTCTAATAATCACAAATTGATATTGATTGGTGCATTAAAACAAGTTTATGGTAGATACACGAATGATTTAATTTGTCATGAAGTTTTGAAATTTATAAAAGTGATAATTCCTGATTTCTTCAGAATAATTTTATTTCGAATTATAATTAATATTATGTTTTCATTATTTTACTTTTCTATAAAATTTTTTTTATGTAAATTTAACATTAAAAAATATAATCTTTACATGACCTAAAAACTCTATGATTAATTTTTTAAATTAAATTTAATAGTAAATTAAATTTTCGCTATGGAAATATTATCCATAAAAAATAATTAAATAATTATATCAAATTCTGATTTAATTAAATTGTTTGTTTTCATTTCTCTCGGAAATATTTAAATAAAATATGAAAAATTTAATGTTAATTAAATGTAATATATACTTTTTTTTCTGTTATTTTAAATTAAGTTTTCGATTTTAATTTTTTTTTATACATTGGTTACTTTTTTTATGCATCAATTATTACCAAATATGTTGAAAATGTTGGGACATGAAATTAAATTAAAAATATATAATAATGTTAAATAAATTTATTTAAAAAAATAAAATGTGTGTTTAATTTTTGGGTTTTTATGAAACAACTGCAAAATATTAATTGAATTAATAAAGTGAATTTTTATTATTACATTTTTAATTTTATAAGAGTTGAATTGAAAATAGCTTTATATCGCTAGAATGCTATGACGGAGTTCAAATGGACGTTAATTTGCAATACATTTTTGAAACTAATTGACAGAGAAGCTGTATACAGTACTCAAGTTTTTGGAAAAACACTTTATCCTTGAAAAAATAATTAAAATTATTTAAATTAAATGTAATATCAAGAATGTATAAAATCTACCAAATTTCATGCATAAAATCTGCCAGATTTCAAATTAAATTGCATACTGTTAGTATATTCCAAAAAAAATTTACTATATATTTTTTTTTAAACATAAAATTACGTAGACCTGAAATTCCTTAAAATGATATAAAATATATTTTATTTGTCCTTTCAGGTGTCATAAATTTATTTCCTTTGATATAAATTCAATTTTACCTTAAGGATTTTTATGGTATCATCTTCCCTTTTTTTGGGGGTTTCCTTTTCTTTTTTTTTACTATTTATTTTGGTGGTCTTTTTTTTATCTTTTTTTATATACAAAAAAAAAATGTAGAACCGACGTTCAAATGAATTTCTCTAGAGAGGTTGAAGGAAAAAGAACGACGAGAGGTTGAAGGAAAAATGTTAAACAGAAATATATGTAGAAGAAAATATAGGAAGGCAAGTTTAGAAAGTAAGTTTTCTTTTGGGCAAAGAGGACTATAACGATCAAGGAAACACCATAAGATATTTTTGGGTAGAAGGGGGACTGACTGTATAGAATTTTATTTTTTATATTAAACATAAATAAAAAAAATTGTTTGGTATTATATGGTTTTTTTGTTTGTTTGCTTGTTCGCTGCTGGAAAAATGTCTAAAAGTAAAATGTCGACCTTAAAAACAGAAGCGTAAATCACATCATGATTTTATTTTAGTTTTTCTTTTTTTTTTTTGGTTGGGGGGGAGTTTTTTATATATATATAAGTATATTATACATATATGTATATATATATATATATATATTTATTTGGTTGCAGCCATAAACATTGTTTTCATTTGTACAAAAATATAAAACATAAAAACATAAATGAAAAAAAAATAAAATATATACAAAAAATAAAACATAAATATGGTTACAAGTGGATAAATTAGGTTTATTTTATTACCCAGGATACGACGTATAACAGCATTTAAATGAAATTGATGTTATATTATTAATACAAATTTTATTGTGTCGATTTTTTTACAATTTTGTTTTTGATAGAAGTTAGTTTTTATAAGAATAAGGAAAGTTATGTTTCCTTAAACTTAAGGTACTTATTTACTTTTCTAAACTTTAACACTACTGAATAGGCCAATTAAAAAGTTTAATAGTGAACTGTTGTGAGTTGTGACTGTTATATTATGATTTCTATTTTAATGAATATTTTATCTCGTGTAAAGTAGATTTTTTTTGCCAATCAAAGTAGTCTATTAATTTATATCAAATTGTATCAAAAGATGTTAATTGTCTGTTATGTATGTGTGCATAAATGTTAAGTGTTATCTAAATGTTATCTAACTGTTTGTTATCTAACCCCTAACTGGTAATATGTAATCCAACAGTTGTCTAAGTGTTCAATATTATATTACTGTCATCTAACTCGCTTAACTCTTTTTTAATAAAGAGTTTAATAATTAATAATCAAATTTCAGTCTTCATTCATTATCCTAGGAGAGTAAACTGCTATCACTCTTCACCCATACATATATAATATATTTACCCAGCAAACGTAGAACTACTTCTACAAGTACTAAGACTACGCCGGAAAAGTACTTTTCTTCCTGTGAAAAAAGATAGAGACTTGGGCAAAAATTCACTAGTTTACTATGACGATTCTATATATATATATGAATTTTTTTACGTATTACTCACAGAGTTATATACAAGCAAGCAAAAATATTTATTTGTGTTAGTAACTACATACTTCGGTTTTGTTTGCTGGGCTTGCTGGGTATATACTTAATATCACTGCCTAGTAAAAGAGTATAGTCCTTCATATAACTTTTTCAACCGTACGGAAATTAATAACTTTTACTATACAAAATTATTGCAACGACTTTTGTTGTCTATTCGAACGTACAAATAGCTGGAATATGTTATAATTCTCAATCAATTTTTATTGAAAAATTATATGTTTTAACATAAATATCTCTACTTATTTTAACCAAAATATCTTAATTATTACAAAAATTAATGACTGAATCATATTTGATCATATCATTTCCAATTAAAGGATAATAGGATATTTCTATAATATTTAAGGTATTACAAATATTTTGAAATTTCAAATTTTATAGACAAAAATTTTTGACCTTAATAAAAGATTTTACTATCTTTTGAATTTATAATTATTGAATTGTGAATAATAAATTATAGTTTATGTTTATAGAAGATAGTCAAAAATTATGACATATTATTAAGGAATTATTTTTGTCCGGTATATAATTAATTTAATGTCTGATTTCATATAATTCTCTATCCTTAATTAATTTTCATTTTTGTAATTACCTATGATTATTTTATGAAATATTCAAAATTGAGAACTTGTAGAAATAGATTTTAGTATTTAATTGGTGCAATGAAAATAGTAATATTTTGATTATAATATATATAATGTTATTTAAATTATTTTAATTGTGAATAAAATTGTGTAAAATGAATATGTTTAGAAAATATTTCATTTTATTTCGTTTCAGTTATTTTCAAATTAAATTAATTAAATTACAAGAATTGTTCTTATTGAATAAAATTCTTTAATTTAATTTGAATTTTTTTTTTAAATTTAATTTTACAATCGTTCATGTGTAACATTGATTGTATACAAAAACGTGTTATATACTTCAAAAGGATTAAATTATGATCCTGTTTAATTAGATAACACGTTCTTACGTACAATATAACATTAAATTTAAAGAAAAAATCAAGTTAAATTAAACAAATGTGTAACATAATCTTTAAGCATTAAATAATATTAAAAAATTTTATATTAAATAAAATAGATAATTATTAAGAAATGGAAAATAATATTTATATAGCTTTAATTTATCTGCCATTATATTTACAATAACTTTTTTAAATTTAAATTTTGTGCAAAAATTTATTCAAAATTACTAAATAGTCCTTGAAATTATATTATACAATATTTCATGTTCTCTAAAGTTTAATTATAATTTTTCTTTTATTACTTTTGATTTCCGTAAATAATTATTTTTATGATGTAATATAGGAAAAAATATATAAAAATTAATTTTTTGTTTGATTTGATTTTTTCAAGAACTTTTTGGTTTAAGGAAGTAATTTTTCATTAAATAGCGTGTTAAAGGGAATATTTTTGATATTATTTATTATATAAATTATATAGAATCAAAATTTGAAATATATAAATAAAAAATGAATTGATTAATATAGTTTTTTTGGTAAATTTATTTTGATATTTTTCAGTAGTATGTTAAATAATATTAAAGATGCAGTTTTTTTGCCCTTTTTTGTGAGAAACGTCATCTACTATAGGCCTGGAATTTTTCTCTGTAGTTAATTACCTTATAAATTAGTGAAATTATGTGAAATTATTGCTCATGTAAACATGAACCAAAGATGGAACTTCATATTTCGTTGTTTGGCGAACCATTCAAAAAGTTTAAGGAGACCCAAAATATCATAAACCAAGAAGTTGTTGTCCAAACGATCCCGTTGACAGAAATTTAGAAGAAAAAATAAGGCGGTGCTTAATAAAAAATTTATGCAGATCGGACGAGATGTGGCCGGAAAAAGCCATACAAAAGAGTATGGTCCAAAGGATAAAAAAGAGAAATTTAGTAATTCCAGATTAAAATTAGTAATTCCAGATTAAAATAAAGTAACAAAATTTGTAAAAATAACTTTTTCTAATTGTACAAAAAACAACTATAATTAAATTTCCTCCACTTTTGCCGTCATATGGTAGTATTTCAAAAATATTTTTTTAACCCTCATTCCTTACTGTGTATGGCAAAAAACTCTTATTTCTCATTCCCAGCTATAAAATCTAAATTGGTATATAAAAATAATTGAAAAGAAAAAACTAACTAATCGGGCGATATTTTAATGGTCAAATTCGGTATAACCCCTAGCCCATAAAACATATTCAATAAACAAATAATATGAACCAGAAAAAGAAAAATTCCTTAAGAAGAGAGTCATAAAAAAAAATTTACTACTCGTATACTAAAAATAAAACAAATTGTAAAATATATAAAAACAAAATCCCCCAAAATACTCTATGGTTCTTATTTAATATATAGAATTGTGAAATAGACCGAAAAAGAGAAGAAAATAAATGTAATATAAACGATTTATTTAGTTGATATAGAAGGGTTACATTAATTTAACACTTCGTAAGGCCCTACCACTAATAAATTAAACCCAGAAAAAAAGAAAATTATGTTGAGTAAAATATATTATTGTATAGCCGAAGAAAATGTTAAGCTGAAGGGCTGTAAAGATTCTGACAAAGATCTCATTAATGGGTAATAAAGTATAATATTTTTTTTTTGGTTGGTATATAAAAATTATGTTGAAAACAAACAAGAATTTATAATATATATTTTTTATATAGCAATAGATAATAATATTTTTGTATGTGGGTATGAGATAAAATTGGAATAAAATAAAGTGGAGAAGAAATTATTATTAAAGTTGACTATAATAAAATTTGATTATTGGTAATGTAAAAAATTAAGAAAGTTAGGTCATTTTTGTGTTTGAATCAAGTAAATTTGTAAATTATTGTATAATATATCTTCAACTATTTCTTAAAACATGTTAAGTCATCTATCGGTTTTTTACTAAACTAACAAATATTTTTGATTCATTTTGACCATTATTTTTTATGTTTGGTCACCAGTAGAATTTTTGGATGATGAGTGTAAATATTTCCTTTTCTCTACTCCAAAAAATTAGTTATTTCATAAAATTAACTATATACCTTCCAAGTTCCAACCCAGTCAAATATTGTCACAGATTTTCCAAATTAATTATATATTTATAATATTCCTTTTGGAACTTAAATTCCCTTGTTTCATTTACATTGAAATTTGAAATACGCTAAAAAAATATTTAAATTAATTACCAAACATGGTAAGAAAAGATTATACACAATATTCAAGAACCTATTTCCTTGTACATTTCGTCCTTTTTATGTTATCCTGTTTGTCATTATTTAGTATGAATAATGTTTTGTTTACATTCTCACTCATAAATTTCATTATATTTCGTCGTGTGAGAAGCGAATTGTCGTAACTGCAAAAATGAAGTTCCTAGATAAATGTTAATATTAAGTTTTTGAATTTTTTTCTGAGGCCTTTAAATGCATTTATCTCAATAAATAATGTTATGACTCCAATAAATTAACACTCTATTACAAAGATGGGTTCTTTAGCTATGTAAAACAGTAATTACTTTGGTCTCAAATAGAATTAGAGGATTGTTATAGTTTAATTTAGTGATGCACTACAAATTTTACGATAATTTAATTTTTTATTTAGATCTATGGAAAAATCTCAGAATGTTGTAAATGCAACTTACCACAATTTAAATCATACGAATTATCACTATTTGTTTCAGAATTATAAACCACAAAATGTAGTATAGTTAACATACAATAATTAGAACAACTTATTTGTAT
The DNA here is from genome assembly GCA_949752835.1 of Empis stercorea. Lineage (NCBI taxonomy): Eukaryota > Metazoa > Arthropoda > Insecta > Diptera > Empididae > Empis > Empis stercorea. The sequence goes on from OX457087.1 coordinate 7,219,082, forward strand.
TGTAATTTATTTTTATATTATTGTCGTATGACAAAGATACAACAATTCGAATATAACATAATTGGAATTTTATAGTAAAAATTTGTCCTTAAAGTATATATACAACATTTTGCAATTTATATGATGAATTACGCTACACTACCAAAATACCGTATAAAATGTATACAACATTTCGCAAATAATTGATTTAGGTAAATACAATTTACAACAATTTAGAATTTCAATTAAATAGTAGCCAGGATATTCTCGGATCGAATCCGTCTGAACACAGGGCGATAGATACTTAAATTTTATATCTTCCTGTATCAATACTCTCAAATTGACGTATCTAACGCTTACGACATTTCGCTTCTCACACGACGATTTATTATATTTTCTTGTATATATACAATAATTACCATGCAGTGCCTAAGTATATGCAATTTGTTTTGATATTGTATAATTCTGGTTTATAAATTTTCATAATTTAAAAAAAAAAACAGTGCACCATTTTATGCACAGTGATTTTACAGAAAAAAAAATGTATTTATTTCACTTTAAGTAAATCATTCACCATTAGAGGTGAAAAAATAGAGTAATGTAAAAATTACACTATTTATAATAAAAAAAAATGATAGTGAAAAATTTATATACAAAGAATTAATGTGTTAGGGAAATGATTTTTTTTTTATGTATACCAAATAACAAACTGCAAAATTTATCACTTTAATATAATAAAAAAAAAAAATATATAAAATATAAAAAGAATTTATATTTTCTTGTAAACTAATAAATTTAGTTTACAAACATTTTTTTATAACTATAAAAAATTATGTTTATGTAAATTATGAGAAAGCATATTTTTCTTATAAAAGTTAAATAAAACTGGAATATAATATAAAATATTTATTTTACCGGTAAAAATGTTGTATAAAAAAAATATTTTATTAAGTATTTGCATGATGCATAAAAAACTATACATTAAAGAGGCAAAATATAGAAAAATTAATGTTAAATTACTATAAAAAAAAATATTATTATTACAACTGATAGTGAAAATTATTTAAAATATTATATATTTGTTTATTAGAATTTATGATGATTTATAATAATTACGGAAGCAAAAACATATGTAATTGTGGAACACTGAATTTCGATTTGGACTAAATACCAAAAATATAGTAAATGAAAAATACTAAATATAAAATTATGAACAAGTAAAAATGAAAAATATAAAATAAAATTGTTAAATAATATCCTTGAAAATTAAATATTATAAAATCTAAAAATATTATATTTATAAATTTTCCTCAATCAAATATACATTTAAAATAAAATATAATTAATAAATATTATCCTGAGACTTCATTGAGACTATACTAGAAATAATTGTTTATATCCTGGACATACTTTTTTTTTTAAATATATTTATGTACACATAGAAAATTTCTATATTCATTTAAATAAAGAAAATATTAGACAAAATGATTTAGAAAATGTCAAATACAGATTTAAAATAAGATTGATTATACAAAAAGTGTCTTAACTTACTATATATATAACATAATATTTTGATATTCCCATTTCTCTATATTAAAATTTAACTAGAGAAAAATTTGTATATTTGTTAAAAAAAAAAGGAAAAATGTGACACAAAAAAAAAATAAAAAAGAAAATTAAAATTAAATTTTATATTTATCGTTCTTCTCCCTATACGAAAATAGAGAATGAGAATAAATAGCAATTATTATACTATATATTTAATGGACATTAACAGGATATTTTTGTGATTAATTATAATATAATTATATTATTTTAAAACTATGTTAACAAATATTTACATTTTTTAAGCGATTAAAAGATTTTTTTATATTTACAATGTATATCAAAAAGTTTCGACTATAAAAAATAATGCAAATTATTTTAAGCATATGATTTAAGAGTGTCAAATAAAATTTCATTAATTTTAATAAATTCTCCAGCTTTTAAAACAAAATTAAATTATCGTTAAAGAAATAGATCAAAGCAAAAATATAAAATAAAATAAATTTAGCCTATGACGTAAATTTCTATTTATGTATAAATACGTATATATTTTTTAAAAGGACATTCTTATATATTGCCAATATATATATATATATATATATAGAAAAAGGAAATTGCTCTATAATGATATAAAAAAAAGTACCTAAAGGATATTATGTTATATATATTATTGATTTTTATCAGAATAACAATCAAGTTAACAGGTCATAACCATGAATCGATTTTCTATTTTATTATAATTTATTTTTGCTTAAATATTGTTTTTTTTTTCTCCTAATATTGAGTTACTTGTCATTAAAATCTCAAAAAATATTGGCAACACAAGAAAATTTTTTTTTTAATATAAATAAATTTTTATGTTTATATCGTCTATACAATTTTTATGGACAGAAAAATTGTAATAAGAATACTAGAATCTATATACTATCAAATTGGACAAGAACAAATATCCGCAGGATAAAATATAATTGTGAACATTGCATAGTAAAAATATTCATATAATATGGGAAATTGGAACAATATTTTCAACAGGAAATAAAGAACTTAATATATATATTGCATATAACAAATATAGAAGAATTTCTAATTTAATCTAATTTTGCTATGTCATAAATGGGAATAATATTAATTTTATTTAATATACTATTTTCAGATTAAATTATAGTTAAATACTAAGTTGTCTAAAATGTTTTCTTAAAATTAATTTAATGGCACAAATCGACGTTATATTTTAGGCGTTTTGGTTAGTGTTCAATTAAATTTGAAAAATGTTGAATTCTATTTGAAAAATGGTGCAAATTTTCTAAAAAAATTTTAATATGATTTTTTTCTATAGATATAGTATTTTGAAAAACGACTTATTTTATCTGAAAATGTTATTTTGCATAATTTTTGGCATTACAAAATTACGAATTAGTTAAGTCATTAATTTCGTGTTTTTTTTTCTAATAATGAATTTGTAGTAACAAATTTTTTTTTTTTTTTCAATTATCTTAACTGTCTAAAATGTGAAAAACATAAAATTAAAATAATAGCTCATTTACACCTGAAAGTAAACAACGCGCAACACAAAATTAAAATATGTATAAAACAGAGAAAGCATAATTTTAAATGCTGTCTAAAAAAAAATTTTATAAACAATTAATTATAATTATTAAAGGAAGACTCAAAGAGAGAGAGAGAGAGAGTGAAAAGAAAACGTTAACCTGTTCGGACCATAAGATGTTGATTGACATAGAACAAAACAAATTTTAACGCAATAAATTTTACCTAAGAAAAGTAAACAACAAAAAAAAAAACCTATTTACGTAATAAGCCAAAGAAAAATTTTATCCTTTTTTTTTATGATATTCACAATATTATACATAAAGGAATATAATATTTTCTGGTATATCCTTTTTAGTAGCTAAAATTTTTTGTACGCCTAAAATTATATTGTGTAAATATTGTTTGTGCCTGGTATTACTGCAATGTTAATTGTTACATAAATTGCCTTAAGTTTTTATTTTTGGTAGGATAACAAAAAAAAAAAAAGAACAATTAATTTTTTTGTTTTAATTATACGTTTTAATCTTTAAACGCTTTATTTTCTTGGTAATAAAATTAGTAAAAGGGAAATTTTCTTTTATTTTTGGTGTTGTTACGAGGATTTTTATCTTTATCACGTTTCTTGAATAAAAAATAATTTTTGTATACAGATTTTTTTTTTTTACTTATATTGCATATTTTCAGGTGTTCGTTGATATATTTTATTAAGAAAGGTTTGTATATATTTTTATGTAGTGAATGAAGACACTGCCTATTTTTATTCAATTTTAATTATATAACCGAAGCGAAATGTATTCAAAATATACATATAAATATTTTGAATTCAGATTTTCAATAGTTTTAATAGTTTGAACGGAAAAAGAGAAATGTATTTATTAAAATTGAAATATTTGAAATTTTCATAGTGCTTTTGCTTTCTATATGAAACGTAATTTTGGTCCTTCAAATTCATCCACATTCCATGGCGGTACAACCTTGTAAGAAACACTCTTTCCCCTCAAATTCTTCCAATTTCTTCCTTCAGTTTGTTAAGTTCAGTTTTCTAGAACGTTTCTACAAATTGCCACGCCATCTTGGTATATGGCGGCTGTGTCGAACTGTCTCTAGCTGATATTTTAAGTAATAATAACTGTGGACATATCTGATCCTACACATGATGGCCGATTCATCTTAGCCGCTAGACATAACAAATCTTTGGAAAACGAAAAAAGTTATTTAATTATTTCTTATGCATATAACATTTACAACATTTTCCAACACAATTTTTCGATAAATTATTTATTTATATAATTTTTTGAAGCATAAATACTTAAATGTTGGCTGACAAGTTTATTTTACTAGCTTATAAATATTGAAAGTTTTTTGTTTTTATACATAACTTTAATCAAGTGCATACACAAATAACTCATCTGTACATAAATATTTAAAATGTTTTATAGATTCTTTCAAAACACATTATTATATATATAGCTATTTAACTATCCACAAAAATAAATAAATTTAATGTTCAAGGAAATAAATTATTAAAAATGTAAAAAATTTAATATTGAGAAATATTTCTCAGAGGGAAATAAAATAGTAAAAACTCGTGATTTGACAGAAACCAAAAAGTTTTGATGGCAGTTCTAAAATTACCAACAAAAAAAAAGGAAACGAATTCATTTTTTTTGTCAGATAAACTTTTCACATTGAATTTATCATGTCATTTTCACAAAACAAATAAAATTTTTTTGCTAAAAGTCATAAAATGGAAATTTTAAAATTTAACATTTTTTTTTTTCTCATTTCGTTCTATTTTTTTCTAATATTCATCTAACTTTAATTTAATTTTTTTTTTTTGTAAATATATAAAATGTTATGACAAAGCTATTGTAACGTGTATAAGAAAATCTAAGAAGTGCCAACATCATCATCATCACCAGGATTTTAATATCCTTGTACCATATTAGAGAAAAAAAAAATTATAAGAAATTCTATATCTTTATGTTAGATATTATATTTTTTTGACCCTTTTCAAAAAAATTAAATGTCAACAACATAAAAAGATTCTTGTTTTTTCTTTTTTTTTGTATATAATTTTTATTTTATTCATTTTTTGTTTATGTTTGTCTTATGCTCTATTTTGGTTTTGTCCTGTTGACTTTTTACTGACTTCTGTACATTGTCAAGCCATACAAAAATATTATCTTAATAATTATTTAACAGTTTGTAAATTTTATTGTATTTTTGTGATATTAATTAAAAATCAATTACAGTGGCTGGTGGCTTGGTGTATAATTTTTACTATGATGCGGAGCTTATAGGGTCTTGAGTTACATTTAAGGTCCAAATATCCATTTTGTTCTGAGCTTTAAACAGCAGCAATAATAAACTGCGACAAATTTTAGCGCTACACATTGTAGGAAGTAGTTTTACTATAGGTTTTACACTATGGTAGTATTTTTAATCAAAATAGTCAACGGTCACTTTACAATGCAAATTCGAAATTAACATTTTAGTAGACAAACTTTGCTAAAACTTAAAGTAAAAACAGTCAAAATTTAATATCCTTATGACATATTTCTTTTTCTATACTTAAGAACTATGAAATTGCTAATGGAAAACTTTATTTTTAATGGAAAACTTGAAAACTTTATTAGTTGTATTATACTTAAATACTAAGTGACAAATTGTAGCTTAATTGTAATAAGCTTAATTTACTCTTCAGACAGGAATGGACAGTAAAAAGTCTTGTCAACTTTGGATATACGTATGACCACCACCATACCAAAACCTACCTTGTTCCAGCAACAACAAAATGAAATAATCAATGAGACGATTTGTCACTCTATAATTCGAGTTAGTTAGTTTACAAAAAGTAATTATGGTATTTTCTTTAGTAAATTTTATAATTATTAATAAAAATTTCACAACATTTCACAAAAATTTTTATGTCTTTCGTTAAAAAAAATCATAAAAAAATATTTAATACTTATCTACTGACAAACAAAAATTACTTCATTATTATAAATAATAATATCCATTTAAATTGTTGACATTATACAAATGTTCACTATATACAAAACAGATTTATTAGTTTCAGATTTTTTTTTTAAGAAATTTTTTAAGTACAAATTCTACAATAAAATATAAAAATCTTATGAAATAATAAAATTGCAATAAAATATTTCAAAGTCGTTTTTTTTTGTCATTAAAAAAAAAAGAAAAGATAATAATTTTCATAGTTTTTTTTCTTTATGATGTCGTGCCATTGAATAATTTAATCCTTGCCACAGAAACATAGATAATAAATAATGAACGACATTATCGCATCTATTCAAAGACAAAAAATTAAATTCCACACAAAACTATTTATTTTATTTTTATAAATTTTTTAAAATAATAAATATTAAAAAAATTTCAAATAAATTTAGAGAGAAGAAAATTAAATTTTATTAAAAATTTCATAACCATAAATAAAGAAAATTATTTAATTCATTTTAAAATGGCAAAAAAAATTGGGATTTTTTTCGTTTCGTTAAATATTAATTTTTGGGAAGAAAAATATTTTCCGAAAAATTTCGCATTAATTTCATTTTATTTAAGGAAAAATTGTTCAAAATTAATTTTTTGACAAAGAAAGTTTTCGTGCATGAAGGATTAAATTCTGATTTATTTATGATAAAATTTTTGTATACATACTATTATTTATTTTTAATGTAGAAATTTTCAGTGTTGGTTAAATATTATTTCCAATATAAGTTGAAAAAGTGGAAAACTTTATTAATAAAACCAAAATTCTTATACTAATTAAGTCACAAATTAAAAAAAAAAAATAATTTAAATTTTAAATATTGTAAGTAAATTCCGATTTATTTAGCTTACTTTTAGAATTTGATATTAATTTGTTTCAATTGAATTGTCGTCAATTCGAATTTCATAATTTCCTACATATTAATATTAATGTTATTAATACTTTATTGAAGGTGGATGAGAATATTTTCCAGTTGATCTTTTGCATTATTTTTCAAAAAAATATGATTGTATGTATCATTAAAACGTATGGGGAATTTTAGTCAAGTAAAACTTTTTTAATTCTAATTTTATGTATTTCAGTATTTTTGGTAAAATGAATAATTCACACCAAGAAACTATTATACATTATCAACCAGGATCAGAACAATCTCGTCATTTACTTGACGATTCAGTGCTTGAAGATCAAACAACTAGTATTTGCCAAATATACGCCACGCCATTGATCTAATAATCACGTTCCATTTAAGAAACAATTATATACTCTGGAGTAGTTCTAAACATTTCTAATTTCTATCTACTCTTACTGTCTTACCTAAAAATGTGATACATATTATATTAAGTTAAGCTTATCCTATATGCGAAATTAGTTTCTTTCAAATGACTGGAATGTACATTACCAGGCATTTAATTTTCATTAAATGAATCGCTAGTATAAAGTATGTGCATTAAATTTGATTGCAAATTTATGTAACATAATATTGATATAAATAATATTTATTTACTTTTTACAAAATATATAAATATATGGAACTCCAAATAATAATTATAAAACAATTTATTGTTTAAATAGAGAACAAAAAATTGATTACATAGTTATTAAAGTCAAATAAAATTAAGTATATTTACACCACCTTCCCTAATATAAAATCAATGATGGATAATTATTTACATTTTCTGTTTATATGATGTAAGTAAATTGACATTTACAATTGTTTTTTAACTCCCCCCTTATAAAGTCCTAATGAGTTTCAAATTACATAATATACTCGTAGTCTACACAATCAATGAATTCTATCAATTTAATTGATTATTTTAGTTAATAATTTTTATTTATTTTATTTTATTTATATTTATTTGGAAGAAAAAAGAATAATATTAAATTTCTCTAAGGATACGCTCAGAATTAGAATTGACACATTAATATAAATGAGTGGGTAAAAATGACAATAATTATTTGTTGTATTTTTTAAATAAATATAAATATTATACAAAAGTTAATTTGTTATATAAGTAATATATAAAATAGAAAATGATATTAATTGCGCCTTCATATATGCAATATATTTAAATAGAATATTAATTATATTTCCACGGTAAAGATTTAATAGAACATGACAGAAATTCAAATTAGAATATGGAATTATACTATTTTTATCCATTTCTAATTATGGGTTGTTTAACAGATTTCTGTTTAGCTACAGTAGATTTGAAATTTCTGGCTTGATAGTAGGTAAACCATAGAATCGTCATTAAATAATGTAGGAATATGCAATTCCAAAACAATTTGATATATTTTTTTTGAAGTATAATGGATTTTCTCTCATTTTAAATGAATCAATTACGACCGGAGGCGATTATAATCAAAATTTTAAAAGCATTTTAATTCCTTCAGCATGAATTTTAATGGAAAACACATAGTAAAGTTTGGTATAAATATAGAATATTTTCCATCAAATCATCCTCAAAAGATGAGTTTTAAGTGAAATTATCTACTTTATACACTAATACTTATATTTATATACAAAAATTTAGGTATCAATTTTCAGAACACTATTAAAAAAAAAAAATTGCAATTATTTTTTTATTAGTAGCACTTTTCTTCTTTTTTTTACAACTTCAGGTGCTAATTGAAAATATGAAAAATTACTTAAGCTTATTTCTTTTTTGCATGGCAATATTAATCTTGTTCACTATAAAAGCTTAACAATTGCAATTAAATCTAATTAAATGTAAAATTCTATTTATCACTGTCATTTTTATTTACATTTAAATATTATTTTCTAGTAAATACCCCACAGTGTGCAATAATATAATCAACATAAAAATTATTATTATATAATATTTTAAACAAGAAAATGCAATTTAGTTTTTAATTTATAAATAAATTTTTTACTTTATATTTACAACATAAAAAAAAAAAATAACATAATATTTTACATAATTTTTCCCCAAAAATTTATAGTTTAAAATATTTAAATTTTATGATCTAAAAGACAACTTTTACACTGCCCAGATTTTTGCAAAATATTTTTATCTCATTACTTTGTACAGGCAAATTTTGAATACTTACTTTCCTCATTATTTAGAGATGTGTGTCCCTTTCCCTTTAAGTCACAGATGTGTGACTATTTTAGGTGCAGCCACAAATTTTTTATACTTTTATTGTAATAACAAATATTTGATTGATTGAAAATTTGTTTATTAACATTATCTGTGCCTAATGAGGTACTGAAAATCTGCCTGAACTTAAGATTCAACACCATTTTTAGTTGCTTTTAATTTTCCTTCTACAATTAAAAGCGACATTGTAAAATATTCGAAAGAAAATGTTGAACGTGTAAAATTTCATTATATCTTTTTTATGCTGCTAGAGAATTTTGTTGGTTAACTAACTTAAGTATACCAACAAAAAAATTTCTCTTTGATGTACTCCTCATTATTGAGACAATAGTAGTATAGCTCTAGCAATGAATTTTCCCAAAGTCATAAAAAAATATTTTACAATACCATCAAAAAAAATTCTATGTACTATATAATTCAATATTTTATTACCAAAAGCTTTCAACGCATAAAGTTTTTTTTTTTTAAGTACAGATATTATATTTTCATAAAAAGTATTTATTATATAACTCAAAAAATGGTAGAAGAAAAAAAAATTAACAAATAAAAATTTTTTATACTTTCTTGCAAAAGCAAAAAAAAAAAAACGGAAAAGAAGACTGAGAAACAAAAACTGAAAATTCCAGTTTAAAAGGACCCTAAATTCTCCTTTTTTTTTTAAAAAAAAAAAACATAATATTTCAGATTGACGTTTAAATTACTTCTATGTTACTCAACATTTGAATGGATTAATGGTTTTATATCCGAAATTTCAGTTCAGTTTTTTTTTGTGTAATATTGATGGTAATGTTTTAAAGCTTTTAAACACTTCATAGCTTTTCATGTTGTTATATTATTATTTTTTTATGATATATATTCCTTGATTTATGCACCTCCATTTTTATGATTTATAAAAAAAAAAAAAAAACAATGCTTGTATGAAAGAAGAAAAAAGGGATTTTTTTTTTGTTGGCAGATAATGATTTTGTTTTTTTCTGTGTTGGTTAAGGACGACAAAATGTAAAAAGGTTATTAAAAAATATTTTTAAAACATAAAATTTCGAAGGTGACTTGTTTATTTTTGTTATTCACATAAATTTTTGTAGCAATTAAAAATTATTTTCTGTAGGTTGGAAAAAGGTTATTGAAATTATGGTAATATTATATAAGATAAATATTTTTGGAGGTTGCAAATTGGCCAGAAATTTAGAATGGTGGTAATATTGAAATTGGAGGTTAAAAATAAGCTTAATTATGCATAAATTGTTTTATGTTAAAGATGGAATTTTAATGTAAGGTCAGTTATATTTCTTATTTCGATGAATTAAGCTAAATCTTTATCTTTTACTGCGTTATATAAAAATATGTAAAATTGATTTTATGTATATTCGTTTAAGACCTAATTCAGGTGGTCTGATATTTACTTAATTGTCAAGTAGATAAAAATATAGCCCTGTTTTTTTGTAGAGAGGTATACTACACTGCAAAATTTTTTGCAAAAAAAACTATCATTGAATTTATCGGCTGATAATTTTTAATTAAATTTAAATTTGTCACAGTAGCTTTGAGTTTTATAAACGTAAATAAAAAAATGATTATTAATATAATTGAAAAATAAAAAACTTGCGTTTTTTCTTTAATAAATTTCCATTTCCATAGGCTCTGCCTTTTTTGTCCAATGAATTTGAAATAAATGAAATGAAATGAAATATTGACAAACAGAGCCATCTACATGTCATATTATTAACTATTTATCATTACAATTCAATTGTCAGGAACAAATAAGTATGAACTGTTATTCTCATTTTATTGCCAACAATTTGTTGTTGCATTCAGTGTAAAAATTAGCAGTGTAGTATACCTGTCTACAAAAAAACAGGGCTAATAATAAAAGTTATATACATTTTATAAAGTACATTTTTACAATTTACAACAGAACAAATGAAAATAATGTCGACAGGGAGTAGGAATTACAATTTCAGTATTGTGAAATTGAAAAAATATTTATAAATAATTGAAAAATTGGATTAATATAAACTTGCCGAAGTGATTTTTTATATATTATAAATCATTACAATTTACATGATGGTAGATTAAACTTTGTAATATATCAAAAAATTTAAGGAAAAATTTTAGTTCATTAATTTTAGTTTATAATAATATATAATTGCATTAAAATGATCAATATATTATACAGATTTCCTGGTAGTTTAATGAATATTTCATATCCTTAACTAAATTAAAAATTTTCAAAACTCCAAACTCCAAACCAGGTCTTATTTCTCCAGCAACTTCAAGTCCCAGAATTTTAGAGTATTTAAGATTCGATTTTTCCACAAAATCCCTTATAATATTTTTACTTTTCTGAGTAAACTAAATATGTAGAAAATCACATTTACCTATATTAAATCCGATTAAAGTACTACATAAAAAATATAGTCCTTGCACGCAAAAATACTTTTATTTGATTGCATATACTCGCATTATTTTCCTGTCTGTATTCCAGTTTTTCAAATAAACAGAAAATATTATTTACAAAAATATTAATTTTTTTTACCAAATACCAAAAATAATATAAAAAATAATTTGTAAATTTATTTGGTATATCGTATCCTGACAAGGACTACTATAACTACCTAGTGATAAATTTTTATTCTGGAATATTATTATTTGTGTCCTTTCTTTATACATTGCTGACTAATAATAAAAAAAAAAACAGTACAACAAATATTATTATATATAAAAAAACCATTATCCTTTTTAAATCGATGAACAATTTTTACAGGTAATCCTTTCATATAAATAATATATTTTTGCTGATATTTGATGACAACATTGGTAATACAAATTTTAGGTATGTATATATAAATAATTTTTAAAATGGTTATGATGGTTTTTTTTTATTTTTATTTTATATTCATAAAATCCTGCAAGGACTTACTAATAAAAAATGTATTTATTAAAATTGAAAAAATTATGAGAATGAGTTTACAATTATGTGTCGAATATTTATTTGCAAAAATTGAATGATTGGATAATAAAATGGATTGCAATTTTTGTATTTTTACTGGTCATCAATGATATTTACAATAATATAATTCAATATTTATTAATGGTTTCTGTGTTAATATAAAGTGGCATTTAATTCTCGTAATATATGTTGAATTTTATTTTGATTAGTCATTGTAATTTAATGATTTTACAAATTGCCATGCAAATTATAAATTTAAAAGATATTAAGTCACATTTTTCAATTTATTTTAATTATATTTAATGTCTACAGACCCGAACAATTCTTGACTTCCTTAATAATGTTCATCAGACCAATAACCCATAATAATTATTAAATAAATTAATAATTTAAATATATTATGAATTTCCATTCCTTTCAGTTTATTAGCTACTATTTTACCATTACTCTTAGCTTAACTATTGGATTTCTGAGGAAACATTATGGTCTTTCGTAGAAATAATATATAAAAATTGAAATTTTACATTTCAAAATTCTTAAGTTAATATAGTAATTACAACAATTACCTAAATAATTCAATTCAAGTAAAATTATTTTTGATTTTACAAAACTTCAATTTGATTAAATATAATATGTAAATATTATCAGCTTTAACCACATTTAGTAGCATTAAAGATATGGTATCAAAATATTTTACTTAATTCTTTTTATGTGTTTTAATGAAAATTAATGACCCTGGGAAACCACAAAATGGTTTCTTTATTTTAATGAGAAATAATAAGCAAAAAGGTTCAGGGGAAATATGAAATTTTCAAATATATGTTTATAAGAATTATTTATATTTATTTAGGAAATTTTATTATAAATGAAAATATAATTAATTAAACTATTATATAGTAATAATTTAAAAAATAAAAGGATATAATATTTTGGTATATAATGTTGAAATTTAAAATTATGTAATAATTTTATTTCAATAATAAATTTACTATTTCTGTTAATATATAATCTTGTCTAGCCACAAAAATACATTAAAATAAATTGTAATAATTAAATATACAATTAATTTTTGTGTCATAAATTAATCTTTAAAGAATTTTTTATGGGTAAGGTAGTATAAAAATTTATTTTGGAAACCATGAACAATTTATTTAATTGTTATACCATTCATTATAGTGATTTTAGGCAAAAAAGTTTATTAGATAACTAAATTATGAAAATTTCCAATTAGTTTCTCCCATAAATAAAAAGAATTACATTAAACTATCGCTTTCAAACATCAAACACTCAAAATAATATTAATCTAATCTAGACTTTGTTTCCTATTATCAAATCATGGTAATTTACCAAAAGTTTATACGTATAAAAATTCTCTGTAATTTACTTTACATCAGGATACAAACAAAAACTTATTAAAATAATGAATTAGATTTTTTTTTGTTGTTATCTCATATTTTAATTTTTGTGAAAGTTTATATAAAATGATTTAAATTCTTTTACCATGAAATTTTACCAAAAAAAAAAAAAAGACAAACAAACAAACAGTGAAATTCCCTTGACAAAATTCTAAACATAACACAAAAACCTACCAAACGCAAAAATTAAACAACATACCATAATTTAAGGAGACTCTTTTTATATATGTATATGAAAGCCTTATATGAAATATAATATTTATAATTTACTATACTAAATAATGTAAAATTTTCGGTTAACATGAAAAATTAATTATAATATTTATATATTTTTTTTTTGGCTCATATAAAACCAAACACGAATTAAAATTAAAGATTTGTTTTTGTTGTTGTTTGGTATTATTTAATGTGACAAAATAAAATACTGAAATAATATGTCAACAAATCCTGTTCAATTTTCTATTATTATTACAATAATAATATACGGTATAATAATATTTCGTACACACAAGGATACACAAAAAATATATGAACATATATATTTAATCGGATAGAAAATTTAAAGGAAAAGAGAAATGTGGTTTCAACATAGAAGATAACATAATGGAATAATGGAATAAATTTTATCAATTTTGAAGGTCAAAACCCACATAATAATGTGTGTCGGTTGTTTCTTTGTTTTGTGTGCTTTTTTGGATGGGTGCAAAAACATATTTATAACCAGCATAACCAAAAAAAAAAAAAAACCAAAGAAAAATACGTGCTTTAATATCCGCGAACACATATTGAAAAGATTCTAAACTGATTTAATTTTAAAGGATATATTGAAGTTTATACTAGACACATGTGAAAGATTATTTGTATAAATTTGTATTATTATATTTTATGTTTTTGAAATAATATTAAGAAAATAAAAATTTGGTGAAAAAAATAGCTTTATAAAACAATTTTAAAAAAGGTGGTTATTAGAATTGACAGAATAGAATTTTGTGAAAAATATTTATACACTTTACAATCTATTAATGGTTAAATTTTAATTGAAATAAATAAATTTATGAAAGTTTGCAGCTTTTAAATACGAAATATTCCCATTATGAGCTTTTAACAATTATAGAAATAAATAGTATTTTTGTTTATAGTCCAAAATAATAATTGATAATAATTAAAAAGAAATTAAATTTTTTCAAACATATATATGATAATGTTTATCAAAATTTAGTTGCATATACTCTAATATAGCAGCTATTATAATATAAAATTTTTTGAAATTTCGATAATTATCTATAAATCTACACCTTTGATATTGTATTTGTAAAGTACTTACTAAACATTCAACTATTTTTGTCATTTGATAATCATTAATTATTCAAATATTTCCAATGTTATTTATTCATTGTTTTTAATGACCCTAAAAATATGCAAATTTGTTAAATAAACAAATTAAGCTTATAAAATATAGTTTATATATAATATCGTATTATGTTGTACTTTAAATTAATTAAACATACTTTATCAATTTAATTTTCATTCTAAATAATTAATCTTATTTTTACTTCATTTTACCCATAAAGAGGTATAAGTGTCATTTTATAATTGCTACTTTGAACTGCATAAATTAGTCATTCTCTAATAATTATTTTAATATATATAATTTATTTAATGTTTATTAGTTTATAGACTATTTTGTAAATTAAAATTCATAACACTTGATTTCAAATTTTATTATGTTTATATGACAAAAATTTTCTATATCGAAATTTTTGATTAATAAATATGAAAATTAATTTTAACTAAATTCACAATATATATTATTATTATAGAAGTATTTTATATTATAATTATATTTTTAGTCATAATGAAGGTCTGATGTTAAACCAATTAATTTATGTTATTTATAGGTACATATATTTTTCTTTATTATGATAATCTTCATAGCAAATCTATGTAGCTATATAATGGCTCGATATAATGTAACACTCATTAAAATGAATATGTACTACAAAAATATAAATACTAAACTAATAGTATAGAATAGTCCAAATAAATAGTTTAAAAATTGAATTGATAATTTGAAAATACATAATTTATTTGACAATTTTTTGTAATATTTCATTTAGTGAAATACATTAAATAATATGTGTGATATAAATTTTATTTTATTTGGGTTTTAGTTTTCAAATTTGCCCATAAAGGACAGACATTATTTTATTAATAAATTTTACGCCAAATGTTCGGTTAGTCCAGGACTATTCAAGGTTTCTCGAAAAAAAATTAGTTTACCTTAAGAATAAAAATTATTGTTCAGAATAATTTTAGTTCTTATCAACCAAAAGTTTTAGTATCATCTTCAAATTACTCATTAAATTTAAATTTTTTTTTCCATAATTTAACTATAATTTAAATGCCGACATTAAAAGTTTTGAGTTGGAAAATATATATTTTAGAATATCATTTCATAAAAACGAATCACTTTATCGTTCAAAATTTCTTTACCACCTTGAAGAAAGTATACTAAAAATATTAACGTTTTCTGACAGTACAAGCTAAATGATTTCATCAACTTTGTGACAGTTTATTATACTCTTAAAACAATAAAGTCTTATTTATAACACATCACTATGTATACAAATATTATATATAATAAACTGAATGTTAAATAATGACGCCTAAATATATGCAAACATATATGTAAAATTCTATATACAGAAAATATTATAAACGTATGAAAAAAACCGGATATTTTTCAAGTCCCTTATAAAAAGAGAAAGGAAGAAATTAAAAAAATATATGAGATTTTCTTACCTTTTTTTTTCCTTTGTGTTTTCCTCTTATAATTTCATTTTTTTTTTTTGGATAATTTTTTTTTGTAACGTAACGTGAAGAAAAAAAATTAATTTACTTGTATTTTTGTTGAGTTATGACGTGTATTAAGTATGTTGCAAGATTGATGAATGTGATAATTGTGTCTGATGTTGTTTTCACCATGGGTTCATATGTAAAAAGTTTTATCTTGAAATAATTTTTCTCTGTAAAATAAAATCTTCTAAAATTCCGTTGTTGGTTGTAATTTTTCTTTAAATTGAAATTTATGTTATACCACGAAGAATTTAATATAAAAAAAAAGAAAGTTTTTACAATACTTTTTATTGTTACTGATTGCTCACTGATAGCATTGGTTGTTTATAATCATGAAGGGGTTTTTTTTTTTTGTTAAACATCTTCACTTCTAATTAATTTATCCCAATCAAGAAAGTTTTTCAAATAATGAATTATATACCATTTTACAGTTTTTCATTTAGAAATTGAACAGAGAGTGTGGCGTTATATAGAGAGAAAACAATTTTATTGATATTTTTCAAAATTTTCTCCATTTTTTTTTTCCAATTTTTAAAATTGGATAATGTTTTTTTTTTTTCGTATCTTGAAAAGAAATCCCATATCCATAGTAATAAATTTCATAGTATTTTTTACAAAATATATTACCATAATATCGAAATGTTACACAAATTGCATCTCTTGTTTTATACTAAAACTTTTCTATGTATATAATATATATCTATCTATGAAATATTTCATTCCTATATCCATAGTGTTCTTCTTGTTAGTTAAAATTACAATTTACTTTTACTATCTATATACTATCTAACATCTCGTAATAAAATTGATGTCAACTTTTAAATTTATATACTTTTATAATATACATATATATATATATATAAATATAAAATATATATTTATTTTCTTATATTTTAACAATTCCCCCAATTTGGAAAATAGTAGATATTATTTTTTTTTGCCAGTCATATTGATAAATCTAACGATATTCCTTTCGGTTATGGGTAAAAATGAAAATACCTTAAACCAAGGTAAATAGGAAAAAAAATATTATATATATGTAACTGTATTTATGTAGTATGTAATATGAAAATAGTCATGATGATTTTTATCAATATTGACAGGATATTTCAATAAATAACATATAGAGCAAATATAAAATTGAAAATATCTGTAGTATAAATAAGTAGATAATATATTTAACACGAAAATTTATATTTTTATGGTATATATAAAAGTAAATATCATTTTTTCATTTTAATACCAAAAATGTTTGTACAAATTTATAATGTTAGAAATATTTTATAAATTTTGCTAAATCAGTTTTTTTTTTCAGTTGCAAATTAGACATAACTTTGGACTTGAAAATATGCTCGCCAAACTATGAAAGTAGAGAGAGATATGTATATCTGAATTAACTGAAGTTTTATATTTTTATCAAATATTTATTTAGCAAAAATATAAATTATAGAACAAATTTTATATTAAATTTTTTTATAAATATTGAATTTATATACTCCTAAGGGTATGCTAATTGAATTACTATATTCTTTTATTAATTTTCTTTTGTCCTATTTTATATTTTCTTTATAGTTAAAACGATTAAAGATTACTTTCTAATATTATATTAATAATTTACAAAATGATATCTTCAATAGATTGAAATAAAAATGAACCATAAATGGAAATTGGTTGGGATGTATTATGTATAAATAATTATATTTTCATTTCTCTAAGCAATTTTCTTTCAATTTTATTTTAATCAAATGACAACGTCCAGCATAGTATTTTTTTTCTATTTTTATATTAAGGTACCTTATATATATATTTATTTAGCGAAGCAACTTTTAGACTAGGGTTGCTTGCTTATATCAACAGTCAGGAATAAAATTAAATGAACGCTTTCAAATAATTCAAATATACTTACAAATATAAGGTTCTAGCAAAGCCGACTATTATATACGGCTTTGGTTCTAGTTCAAGTAAATATAAAATGCATCTTAAATAAATATTTTATTCTTTGGTTGGATTGGAATTATACCATTTAGCCTCTCATAGTACTATAGAAGACCTGTAATTAAAGGATTTATTATAATGCTTTACGTCTACTCCATCAATGAATTTCGTGGTTACAGCGAAGCTCTGGTAATTTAGAAAACTATTCGAAATTTTATAAAAATTCGGAACCCCGAAATAGAATTGCGAAGAACCAAGTATCCTCTTATATCTAAGCTATATTATTGCTTCAATGCTCTACCAGTCTACCTACATTATTATTTCTCCACTCTAATTATACTTATCACTAAGACTGTGTAGTTATATCCCTTTCGAACTAATAAGGATTAAATTGAATATAAAAGAATAATGAAATAACAATATAAAAAAAAATATATATATAATTTTCTATCTTGTTGCTTTATTAAAAGATATTAGTATGTAATAGCATTAACGAAACTATTTTAGGGTAAAAAAAAAAAGTACATTTAAAAAAACAAAAACTTTAACTGAACAAACATAGAAAAATTAGAAATTGAATAGAAAACATTAGTTTTAATTCCACCAATTAATTGAATCAATTTTAGATCAAGTTTTTGGAGAAACTAAATATTTGTTGTTATAAGTGGAAATAAGCATGCGATAAAATTAGAAAAATTTTATGGATTGAGTTATAATAATCTCATTTATATATTTATTTTTCGGCAGCAAAAGTAATTTTTTTTATGAAATTTATAGGAAAAATATATAATAATTGTATAAGAATACAAAATTATTAATATTTATGTATTTCCTATTATCATGCAAGAAATTAGTTGGTTATTTTTGATTTCCTGGTCAAGATATTAATGTCATTATTGGTTAAGTTAGTCCTTAAAATTTGAAGAAAACTGTAAAAATTGAGGAAATTTAGAATTATATATTCCCAATTATTATACAAAATTAGTTTATTGCAAATTAATATTCCTTCAGTCACTAGTACAGCGATGTCCAAACATATTAGAACTTGGGCCAAAAAATGAAATTTACAGAATTCGGCGGGCCAATTTTTTTTTTTTTTTAAAGGTGGAATTTAAGTACATTTCTGTATGTAAGTGCATCTAGCTGTATTTTGTATTCCATATTTCCATATTTCCATGGAAATGTCAGCTTTAATCACAATTTCTCATTTCTTATTAGATGCCATTAGGAAATTTGAGTTTTTTCTATCATTAATTGACAGAATGTTTCACTTTTTATAAATTCAAGAAGAAAGTAGATTTAGTGCCCTTAACAGAACACAACAGAAATTTTTTTTTTAGGGTTTTCTTCTAAGTACGACGCAAAATTCAGAATTTTAATTGATTTCAGAATTTTAATTGATATTTCCTATTTTTAGGAAAAAAACTGCACGATTAAACGTTTCAAGGGCCAACAAATTACGGCTATTGTGCCAGATTTGGTCCGCGGGCCTTAGTTTGGGCATCAATGCACTAGTAGATTTATACGTAAAAGCACAAACAATGACTATTCTATTTTGTTGAAGTAAAATTACCATAAGCTAATTTGGAGGCTATAGAGAACTAACTCTAAAAATATATAGAATAAATTATCAAATTTCTTAGTTACAAATATTGATGAATAACTTACTAATCTATATATTTTTTTAATAATATTCTATAGCATACCGTAAGGCGCCATAAATATTTTAATTTCTCATGTTTTCTTAATGCACCACCTACTATTTTGATTACATTAAATACAATACTAAGAAAATGATTTAAAGTTTTATAATAATAAACAAAATTTATATACGCAATTAAGTAATTTTATAATTTTATTCTAACATAATGTAAAATTTTACTTAACTAAATAAATTTAATAGGAATTTTATCTATGTAATTATATATTTATATACATACAATTTTGAATAATTTTATATAAATTATTGCTATTAAATTTTTAGTTTACTACACTAGTAAAAAAATATATGTCAATGATAATAATTTACCTTCCATATATAGGATATATATGTACATAATTATTATTATTAATTTAGCTTCAAGAACTTTATATTAATTTATTTTACATATTTTCTTTTGTTGGTTGTAAAAAGCTAAACTAAATTAACTTTTAATCATAACAATTTTGATTTATGAAACACTAAATTTTAACTAAATCATAAAATGATATATAATGACTAAAATAATATATAAAAATTAGTCTTAGTTTTAAATTACTAATAATAATTTTAGTCTCACTAATAATAATTTCAGTTTGTAATTTGAATATTAAAGTAGTCATAATTTTAAAATATATAATTTAAATAAATGCATGCATATGAATTTCTCTATAATTAGTTAAAATTATATTACAACATATAAAATATTCTACCAAAATATAGGTCTAATCTTGCCATGGAATTTGGTCATATTTCATATTTAATTTATTTTCATTATTTCAGTATAATTAACTAATTTTAATTTATATAAATTAAATAAATAACATATATTTGATTATTTTAAAAATAACAAATTTTAGTTGGAAAAAGAAAAATTTGTAAATAATATAAATTTAAAATCCAAAAAATAAAGAAATTGACAGTTAAACTTACAATATTTTACATAAGGTGTCATAGCATAACATTTTCAATTTTTGTATAAACTTTTGCTTTTCAAACATTATGACAACATTGTGTTTTCATTATTAATTATTAAATCCTTGGAATAATTATCTAAATCTAAAATATTAAAATAACAAATATAATTTTTATTAATATTATATTATAACATTTTCTAATTAATTTTATAATTTACATAAAATATGTTGATCATATATATTTTCTAATTTTCATTATACATATTAATAAAATATTCGTAACTAGCTTTATATGATTTTTCTTTATTGTAAATTCAAGAAAATTTTTGTAAAATTATTAATATTTTATTAATCATATATTGTCAAACTATTTCCATGTCTTGCCATCTGTTTTAATTACTAACTAGAATATTTATCGTCTTCAAAAATATTTTATCTCTAATTTTCTATGTAACAAAAATGATATTTTCACATTAAGTAAAATCATTTTCATTTGTCAATTATTACTTTTGTATTCCCTTTGTTGGCTTTTACACGTTCAACATTTTCTTTGAGAATTTTTCTATCAAATTTTTGTAGTTTTGGCATTCCATTTTATCAAATGCTGCACAGCTGAATAACTGGCCAATAGTTTCATTATCATGTTTTTTTTTGTTAATTACTATTATGATTTATCATCAATTTTATTGAACATTGAACATAATTATTGAAATTTTACCTTTATTTGCAGAAAAACTAATATTATTGTGGTTTTCATCGCCTTTAGTGGCAGAAATTGGAAATATTGTACTAGCATTGTATTATATTCTGAATTAAAAGTGATCACACTAAACTTTTGGTGGACATTTACTACATAAAATTACAATTATTCTAGAAGAAGAAACATACTTTACCACGACGCATTTGAGATAGAAAGATATCCAAAAAAAATACTGAGAAAAAAGTGTTGACCATGTAAAAGTAGTCGTAATACAAATACTTAATTTGATTTTTCCTACTTATTATATAGACAACAATTACACATTTTTCAAATAATAAATAGTTTTTCATTACAATTATCCTTGTAATGTCTCTTATTAAGTAATCCCAGCTGTTATTTAATTTTGTAAAAAAAAAATTTGTCTTTTTGTAAACTTTTTTTAAAAGATTTTTATTCTAAAAGATTTTCCAGAGTGAGGAGATAAAGAAAGAAAATGATTTTAACCTTGTAAAAATTTGTACAGAAAAAAAAAGTGTTAAAGAGAAAATGTTTCAATTATTTTTTTTTTGCTTTTTATTCATTTTTTTTTTTTGGGGGAAAAGGTGAAAATAAAAATTTTTATATTTTTATCTGTATTTATTTATTACACAAATTGTATATCTCATTGAATGTGTCAGTGACAAATGTCATAAGTATTTTTTTTTATTTAACAATATTGCCAATCTTGTTGCTTTATGTTATATGTACTCGTATATGTTGCTATTATTATTAGTATTATTATTGTTCAGTTTCAAGTATAAAATATTTGTCAACATAAGTACTAAATATACATATATCTATCTACATATTATATATGTTTGTACGAAACAGGATAATATAAAATATAAATGTTATATATAATAATAATATAGAAAGAACGGAAAATCATACAAATAAAATGGTAAAAATTTTCTGTTATTATGTGGTAATTTATATTCGTAATCATCGTACATCAAAATGTCTCCTTGTAGTTGTTAGTTTGTTGTTTCCGAATTATTACAATTCTTTTTTTTTTTTCATCCTTATTTTGTTAACGTCATGATTGTGTGTATAGACTGTAGTTTTGGTGATTTTTTTTTGTGTTTGGTATATAACAATAAAAACGTGTTGTTGATAATGAAAAAGGGAACGAGATTGCATGTTGTTATATGCGGTATACATATATTATACTTTTATAATGAATTGATGGTGATATCTTTATGTTTTGTGTAGGGGGTAAAAATGTCCTTGAAATATATACTACCGTATAAGATTTTTTCTATGTTTAATTTTTTTATTTTTAAAATAAATACGTTTTATGGTTTTGTGATTTTATTTTGACAGTATTTATGAATATAACGTATATATTATGTAATGTATTTATTACATAATGTTTTTTTTTAAATAATGATAGCAAAAACTAAAATAATATAAATATTACACCAATTTGAATGAATTTCAATTCTACGCATTCAATTCAATTAATACAATGTGATGTACACAATTGTGTACGTGCCGACTCAAAGGGTTAAAAATTAAAAATAATTATGTAAATAAAATAAAAATTTCATAATTTTGCATAAAAACGTATTTCATATACCGAAAGTTATGCAAATAATTCTTATACAATCTTCATCACATCTATTTAATTATTTTTATTCAAAATTCTTAGAGAAATATTACTAAAATTTCTGACATGTTAAGCAATTTAACATAATTTCTGTATAAATATTAAAAATTTATATTTTACATAATCCAATATATCAATATTTTCCAAAGTCTAATCAATTTTTTAAAGATATTTTACGTATAAGTTGAATTTAAGTTTAAAAGAAAAATTAAATTATTCAAAAAAAAAGAAAGTATTTTTCGTGACATTTCATAATTTATCCTTTTTAAATAAATTTCGAAAAATCATTTAAATCAATAAAAAAAAAATCCGCAGATTTTTCATCATAATATTTCAAATATCTTAATTTAATTATTCATATTATATTTTAAATATTTTTTTTCCCCAATAAATTTCTCTGTAATATAAAGACATTTAGATTTTTATTTTTATCTTTTATTTTAAATATTAATCAAATTCAAATTTTCTTCTTTTTTTTCAATTTATATTACCAGAATTTAACTTTATATCCTTCAAAAATCAAAAAAAAAATTTAACACAAAAGAAAAAATGAAAAAAATATCCTTAAAGATTTTCGCCATAATATTTATTATATTAAAAAAAATTTTCAATATTTTTTTTTTCGTAAATATTATTTATAAGCATAAAAGCTGGAAAAAAAATATATTGTATATGAGAGAAAATATGAAATTGAAAATATTCTATTTATCCATCAAACCATATTAAGAAATTTTTGTACATACAAATAAATTTTTATATATACATATAAAAAAAATCAATATTTTAAGGACTCAAATTCCATTACAGATATTATTTTTTTTAAATTAAATTTTTTGACATTAAATCTTTTTCTATATATATATTTATAAATAAAAATCGCATCGCAATGATTTATATTTATTTATTTATATTTCTGGTTCCATATTTTTTTTATATAAGATTTTCATAAATTTTTCTACAATTTTTCTATATTTATGTGTAAATTTTTTTTCTCCTATATTTTTTTTTTATATGTATTATATAAAGATTTTTATCCTTCAACAGAAGGGACATTTTCTAATATATAATGTCCTTTAAAGATATTATTGTTAAAAGAAAAGGATAATAAAATATTTCTACCAAATATTTATTATCCAACATTGTATAAAATTTGATGTACCATAGCTTTTAGTTTTAGGTTGAATTAAAGGCTGGACCGAAAGTATCTATAAAGTTTAAATGAAGTTTCTCTAAACAAGTCGACGTACAACATATTATTTGCACATCGTAGCTATATGAAAGTTTTCCGACCTAAAATTTCAGTTAAAAGTTAAATGAAAACTTTTGACTTGCCAATTTCACCAAAAGAATTTACAATTTTTTTTTTTTGAAAAATTATTAAAAAAATGATTTACAAAAAAATAGATGTATTTTCCTGTAACATTAAATTCTTTTAGTTCACTTATTATTATTTTCACATATCATTTTTATTTTTAACCACAAACCAAAGGAACAATTTCAACAAAATCCTAAGTTCATGTTGTCATTTTTACAAGTGTGAAAAGTGGTTTTTCTCGTAATTTTGATGATGGTTATAATTTATATATATTTATTTTCATATATGTGTACATGTATATTGTATAAAATATTTGTATGTAGCATAAGAAAATGAAATACTTAACCTCAAAAATTATATTGTTATATAGAAATTTTGGTATGCGACATGAAAAATGTATAATATATGCGACTAAAGATTTTCTTTAAAAATTTCAATCATATTAATAAAATACAAAATATATTAAATTTTATTTAATTTTGATTGCAATACAGACTGACAGTTTAAATTAATCATTTTCAATTTTAAAGAAATATTTTTATTATAATTTGTTGGAATTAAGCGTTTTTTTTAGAGCGATCTGTAATATGGGAGCTGCTTTGACCTTAGTGGTTTGGTTGGTGGCCTTAGTGATGCAATGATAATAAACTGTTTCTTAGCTGCAGCGGAACTTAGAATTTAAAAATATCTAAATGTCTAAGTCCGCCAGAATCTTGGAAAATTACGAAGATGGACCTATATGCGCATATATAGTGGTTGAAGCATTTAATTTTTAATATTTTATAATAACTTCTAGTCTACTGTCTACTCAGACTAATTATAGACATCGTTGGTAATAAAAACGATAAAAAATAATTTAAAAACTTCAAGTTTACCAGCTAATTTCAATTATTATAGCAATAAGTTCATATATCACTTCGAAGGTTGATACATATTTAAAAACTAACTTTTGTGTTCTTTAACAAGATTCTTATACAACTTGTCAAAATAAAATTCATTTAAACGTTAATTTTATATGTAAACCTTCTTAAAATCCTAAAAAAAAATTATATAATACCTAAATAAACTTGAACCAATTTAACTTTGGTAAATGAAAATTTTCATGTAAATCACACTATAAAATTAAATTTATATTTTTTCTGTTAAAATACTAAATCAAAATTTGTGTAAACATCCATCCATTTTTTTTATTCTGATGGGAGTTATTTTATTTAGAGATCTACATACATAGTATGTCCGATGACCTGTTTAGTTCTTTAAATAAGAACCCGTAATATCCTTTTTCTAATCAATATTCTTATACCAAAATTTTTTAAGATATTGAAATAAAATTGATATTTTCTTTTCGCACTTTCTATATAAATTCTTATTTATATTTGATTCATTTTCAAGACTTCAAGGAGATTGGCAAAAAAAAAAAACATATAAATACTAAGTGAGTATATAAAATTATTTGAGGTTCTTACAAAAAAAAAAAGGATACAACATCCTTTAACAAAGAAATTTATTTTCTTCTATTGAAGATTTATTATTGTATGTTTGAGTTGTGTATAAGAATTTTATTTATACCATTGGTTATATATAAATTTAATCCTTTTACGTTTTGAATTAGTCTTTAAAGAAATCAAATTCGTCTTTTTTGCAAATGAAATTCCCTTTTTTTGTAAGTCAAATTCGTCGTTTTGCAAATGAAATTCCCCTTTTTGTAAGTCAAATTAGTCGTTTTGCAAATCAAATTCATCTTCTTTAATTATGTAACAATTTAATTCAAAAGGACGAATTTGACATATAAATGTGGTTAATATGATTTCTTAAAAGACTAATATAAAACATACAAAGACCAATTTGATTTGTCAATGTTGTGTAAATATAGTATGGGGAATTAAAGTCATATTTGTATATAAATATTAAAATATTTAAAAGGGATGGGTATATGATTAGAAATAATGATAATAAAAAAGGTTTAGTTATATATATAAATATATATAAATTGTTTATTTTTTCAAAATAAGTTTTGAAGGATTTTAATTTTTTTTTTGGTAGACCCTTTTTTTTGCTACTATGAACATTTTAATGGAATTTATATTTTCAAAAATGATTTTTCCATTATTTTTGATTTACCACTCTTAAAGGATATGAACTCTGAATCGGTTAACTATTAGATAATTATATATAATTTAAGTCTACATCTACACTATTTAGTACCTCAGTAAAAACATAAAATCAATATTAAAGTTTATTTTTAGAAGAAAAAAAAATTTCAAGAAATTAAATACTCTTTTTTTCATTTACATAAAATACATAATTTATTTTTAATTGTTTTAAGTATTTTATATTTAATTATTGACTAATAAAATCAATAATATTCAAATATAGAAACATAATTATAGTCTACTAACTAAACTAAGGCTTTAATAGCTAACGTAAATTATTTCAAACACCCTTGTTAATTGTCCTTTCTTTAATTATGTTAACACAAAT
The DNA here is from genome assembly GCA_949752835.1 of Empis stercorea. NCBI lineage: Eukaryota > Metazoa > Arthropoda > Insecta > Diptera > Empididae > Empis > Empis stercorea. The sequence continues at coordinate 7,246,205 of OX457087.1, forward strand.
TTACTTAACATAATAAATATATTATGGTTTCTATTAATCTTTCCTAAGTAGAAATTCTATAATTAATTTTCTTATTATGGTTTTTTTTAGGATCTAATTTACTTTTTTTTCTTTTGGGTTAAGGTCTAACAATTAAAATTGATGTTTAATTAGAAAAATCAAATTGACTTAATGTTAACCGTGGATAAATTAAACCTTTTTTCAATTATGGCTAATAGAATTTTTTTAAGAATTTTTTCGAATTTGCAATTTTTTTTTTGCTTGTAAGATTAAAATTAAATTAATACTTTAATTGCATTTGCACAAATTGAAATAATAAATATAATATTATCTTCTATTTAATTTTAGTCTACAAAATTTATATTGGTATGATTTAAAAATGAAATTTGTAATATTTCTTTAAAAAAAATATGTAAGTCTATACGATTTTTTACTTTGGTTTTGATAAACAAATTTTTATCTTTATTAATGTTTTTTTGCCAAAAATATTATATTAAAGGATATGGTGTCATCTGTGAAAAAAAAAAGATTGTTGTCTGGACTAGTAAATTTTTCATAATATCTCTTCGTTTTTTTGGTATTTTAATAAGAAAAGAGTAATGATCCTTAAAAACTACTATATTAGTTTTTATTGCGATAGACAAAAGTTATTTGATATTTTTATTTGGGTAAAATAATATTAAGATAAAAAAATTAATCGAATTAATGTAATAAAATTTGTTAACCATGACATTTATTTGAATTAAATTGATATATATTATATGAGGGGCTCTCAGAACCAAAGTGGCCTAACACTCAAATAATTTGTATAGAGTAAATCGCAAATTAAAAAAATATGATATTTTCAAATGTTAATAAAACTTATATTATTAAGCTTTTGATTACAAATAAAAGCTTATTCTACATAATTTTTTAAATACTTTAGTACTAATTATAAATTATTTCTTCAAAATTAAAAAAATTAAATAATAACAATTATTCTTCGTCCTTTCCACTAAAAATAATTTGTCTTCAGCGTTTCTTGCAGTAAGCAGAGTTACATAAAATTCATGATGTACCTGGTGGAATAAAATTTATTAATTCCAATAAATCTTTTTTTTTCGGTAGGAATTGTGCTTCCATTCGAAAAATTCATTTTGAAACCAATTACATAAAGTCCAATGTAATATTTATATAATTTTAATCAAAACTTTAATTTATTAAAGCTTCATTCTTTAATTTACTACAAAAATTATATTCTTTAAATCACAATAAATAACTTTATTACTCAAACTATAACAAATTAATTTTACGTTTTACGTCTAAGAACCAAAGTGGTCTAAGCCTCATTGTGGGTTAAGGCGCTTTGGCTCCCACAAAATGATTTGTTTTTATCGAGCCAAAATAATTTTATTAATAAATTACCCAAAAAAACGTTTCTGGAAGTGAAATAATTAGCGTAATTAGTGTCATTAGATAGTAATAAAGGTTTACCAATGATTAAAAAAAAATACGATAAACAAATCCCGGGTTTGTCAAAAGCACATTTCCTCAAAATCGCCTCATGTAGAACTATGAGCTATTCTAAAACAATGGGAATTCCTATACGTGCATATTGTGCAGTTTTAGTAGTATTTTCAATGTACTATACATAGGAAAGATAAAAAATGATATGGTAAATATAGGTAAAAAATCCATGTCCGTTCGATTTTATTAATTTTTTTTCCTTCCAAGTTTATTATTCCAACAAAATACATATATATAAACTTATCATTTAAGTTTTCCCTAATTTTGCTTTTAATTGAACATATAATGTGATATGAAATAATATCCAATATTCCATTTATATAGCTCCTAAAAATATGCAAAATGTTCGGTTTTTGCAAAATTTTACATGATTAAGAATTTTGATTAATTATAAGTGTGAGCCAAATGATTATAATTTATTAATTAATGCACTTTAAAGAAATATGATTTTCGAAACTTTTCTCAATATTTGTTTCTAAAAATATTGTGCAGTTATAATTTTACAAGTAAATTAAAAATGTAATTTTTTGATTTTCGATGGGCCATAACGGAAAGGGGAGGGGAGATACCGATACAATTTCTTCAGAGACTCTAGTTATTTTTTAGATATCTCTTTGGTACATAAATTTCAGCCTTCCATAGTAAGCAGTTTGGGAAATACAGGGTGTTAAAAAAACTAAAAAAAGTTGTATGAAGATAACGGTATTTTTATACATCAAAGAATTAAATTTTAAAAAATTTGTTAATTTCACAATTAAGATAAAAGATTTTCCTATCTTATGGCTTTTACAGACCTCAAAAATTTTTATTGGTTTAAAAGTAATTAGATGTTCAATATGGGAAATTTTCGAAATAGGAGGGGGAATAACTCAGAGGCGAAAAGAGATAGAAGAAAATTTTGTTCTACTGGACCTATTATTTTATTACTATCTATCTATATTCAAAATTTTAACACTCTATCTTAAAAGATGTAGAAGTTTGTGTAAACGGACAGACGGACAGACAGAGTAAAACTAATATACACATTTCTTCCAATTTGGTTGGAAATGTGCTAAAAATTGGTTTGCTGTGCAATTCGTGCAACTTTTCCACGAAAACTTCATTTAAATATTTAAATTATTACTTTTTATAATACCAAAATAATTAAATATAAAAATTAATTAATTTTCATATAATTTTCAATAAAAAATAAGCAAAACCAAATAATTTAAAACATTTCTTTTTAAAAGATTTTAAAAGTTTATATTTATATTTAATAAAATGAAAATAAAAAGAAGACAAAATAATATTTTCGTGTGTAATATTTATCAATATTTAAATTATATAATCGTGACAAAATTTTCACATTTTTTTAGTACAAATAGAATTGTAATTTATTTCACATAATTAGAAACTGCAAACTATCGCTGTTAGAATGAAGTTAACAATAATTATTTCATTAATTTTAATTTTTGGTAAAATTAATTTTATTATAAAATAATATAAATCAAAATTATTTTAAATTTATTAATTTTTTTAATTTAGGTTGCCCACTTTTTAGTGCAATGCCAACTGTTTGCACATATTGGACAGATGCAACTGCTCCTTATTAACTAGATATATTAGTTTTTATTGAGATAGACAAAAGTTATTTGATATTTGGTTTTGGGTAAAATAATATTAAGATAAAAAAATTAATCGAATTAATGTAATAAAATTTGTTAACCATGACATTTATTTGAAATTGATATATTATATGTAATAATGAAAATTCATTTGGTATTAAATTTAAATTTAAATACTTATCAGCAAATTCATTTTTAAATTTTTGGTTATATAGTTCCATATTATTACTATTAGATTATCTGTAAAAAAATTCGTGAAAAAATGAATTTTTAACGAAAGATACACATTTTTATCCAAAAATGCACATTTTTCATTGGGAAACTTCACCAAATTAACTCATATTTTATATAAAACTCTTTTAATTTTATCCGTACATAATAAAATCATACAAATTTCTGTTGTCTCTAAAAAATAAATTTTATTTACATTGCAATTATATTTTATCCTCTGTAATTAAATAAAATTCAATATTTAATTAACTGCAAATATAATTTTTAATTATACTTTGTTTTATATATTAAAATCATAATTATGTCATATTCAATAATAATTTTAAAGTAAATCAATCAATTTTTGTTTGTTCATTTATTCATTTTTAAGTTTATATAAATTATTTCAATAATGGGCTGGTTATAATTGTACTACCACCACAACCACAATCACAGCTACCAACTACATGTAGCACAAAAAAAATAATTATATAAAAAAAATAGCACAAAAAATTTATATCAATATTTACCATATATGAAAAATATTTAAAAATTAAATTTCATATTAATTTATGAATAAATATTTATTTCATAACAAAATTATATAATTAATAATATTTGTAAATCATTAAAAATTTCATTTATTTTTGTTAATTTTCTTTTTTTTTGTGTAAAATCATAATTTAATTGACTACAGTCTGACAATAATCAATCTTTTTCCATATTTTTTTATATTGATTTTTGTATTTAAAATTTATATACCTACCTATTTTATATTTTACTATATTCATGAATGAAGGTTATGCAAGGTTCAACATCATAATCCTGAATGATCTCTACCTCCACCAACCTATCCCTTGCTAGCGATAGATGGCGAGGACTGACCACATGCAGGACAACCAAGAAAACTTGGCCGTCCTACAACCAAACCAAAACCAATAAACCTTTTAAAATTCTCCCGTAGGCACATAGCTAGAGCGACGGCTGTCTACACCGGTCATTGGCCGATTGCAGATCACGCAGCTAGAATGGACATCCCGTTCAACCAATCGTGCCATAGCTGCAAGGAACCAAGTGAGAAGGAAACGGTAGAACATTTCCTATGCAAGTGTCCAGCACTAGCCAGAGCTAGACACCGTTCACTTGGCAGCTACATCTTCAATGAACTAGACGATCTAGCCGCGTGCTGCCCAACGAACCTGACACAGTTGCTAAACACCACCGACTGGGTCTGAAACAATCCAACCAACCCCGTGGTCACGAGAATGAGTGGTTACAAAATCATTGGTAAACCTTTATTACCCCTACCAGTTGGTGGGGTATCTCGCCACTTTAACCAACCTACCAACCTATTTTATAATTTTATATGATGATAATACATATATTTTATGATTTGCCATAATTTTTTATCGTAACAGACTTAACTATAGTTTTAAACATACTTTAACTTAATAAATCTTTTTTGCGCAATATTTTCAATGGCTAACATAAATTTAACATAAATTATATTTAAAAAAAAAATTGTTTTTACTTTTATGAACAAAAAACCATAAATTCTTTTCCGAAATACGAGCTTTTCAGGCACGTAAACCAAAAATTGATTAAATTATTATGTAGGTATAAAGCTTTTTATTGGTTTATTAAGAATGTTTCTTTGTTTGGTATTAACGAATTTTGTTAGGTCATATATGTATATAGTATATACATTAAAAAGGATATTTTGATAGATTGACTTAAATTTTATTGTTACCGTATAATAATTTATACTCACAGTCATTTTAGTTCCGGAAAGTCAAGATTATGTATATTGTTGGTTAAGTAAATAAAGTAAATAATCAGCAAAAACTATAATAATGTATATATTATATTGTTGCCATAAAATATGAAGTATTTGAAAATTAGTATTTAATATTTATAATGAAATTTTTCAATATTGTTTTTTCCATTTTTCTAGAAATTTTAATTATTTTATATAAGTTTTAATATTTAAGAAATGACTCTACGAGCTTACCTAAATTCTATATAAATTTTACCTTTAGTTCATATGAAGACAAAAACTGTGGGCCTTAGTTCAAAATTTTGGGCACTAATTATTTTTTTCTGTAACACAAAAACATTTTCAATTTAAATTGAAAATAGGAAAATTGGGCACTAGTTCATTTCTAAAGTTTAGGCTTTGCTTCAAGCTAAAATTAGAATAGAATTTTGATGGCCATTAGTTTTTTTTTTGGTTAGTTCATCTCATTTTTTACTCTAATAATAATTTAAATATTTTTTTTTGCATTTAAATTTAAAGAAATAATCCAAATCCAATAAATTTTCAAGGTTAAAATAAAACTTTTTGCAGCTACAAAACTGATCAAAGACAAAAAAAAAAAATATTGAAGTAAAATGAAAAAAAACTCATTTATTCTTTGATTGATGATTATTGTTGTTCGTATTCTTCATCTTCTTCTACTCGCAACTCAAGGACTTCATTTAAAGCCTACAAAAGTCAATTTACGTAAACAACAACAACGAAATACCAGAATCAAAAAACTTTCTACTATACAAAAATTTAACTTTTCCTTACATTTTTTTCGTGTTACTCTGATTTTTTTATTATTATTATTGTTGCAAATTGTTTTCAATCTTATACCAAAATATTTTTTTTTCCAGCTTGTAAAAATTCGATAAAAATTTTTCCTAAAGAAAAATATTACAAAAAGAAATGAAAAACTTTTTCATGTTCCTTTTTATGTGTAACTAATTTGGTTTCATTGTTTTTTGTAGTCCGGACACAAAAATTTATTTTACGTATACGAAAAAATTTTCATGAAAAAAATTATTATTTTAAAATTGGAAAAAAAAGGAAAATTTAAATTAAATTCTTACCTTGGTAATAAAGAAAAAAAAATGGGAAATTGGTTTGTTGGTAACGAGAGGATGATGAGTTTTTATTTGGTATAAAGGAAAAATCGAAAATATTAAAAAAGTTCTGCATTGTGTGTTACACTTTTGTTAGCGCAATTAAGTAAGAGCACACACAAAAAATATATATGGAAAATAACAAGTTTTCCTATTAGCGGTTGTTACCTACTCCACTTTTTTTTTTTTTTTAATTATTTCTAGGAACTACTACAACGTAACAAAAACAAATTTAATTACTTTGTTGGACAGGAAATTTAATAAATTTAAATTTTTATGGTTGGATTTTTAGTAAATTTAATATTTAATTAAACAATTTTTGTGGTAAATGAAAAATAATTGTATTTTATATTATGGTTTTTTCTGCATAGTAAAAAATTAATATTTAAAATTTTCCTTTTTAAAAATTTTGAGTATGGTTAGAATTTATACCTACTGACTAGAAACCAAATAAATAAATCCTTAGTTTTTATTTTTGTGGCAGTTTTAAGAGCTTAGTATAGTAAAAATTTGTCAATTATTTATTTCTGAAATTTTGTAATATTTTCTAGTCTCTTAATTCAATTATTGATTCCAGTTACCAAAAATTTATCACAAATTTAAATTTACTTCAATTTTTCCAATTGAAATATCTTATTTTGTGCAAGGATTCATTTGTAATACAAAAAAAAATACTATCCGCATATAGAAATAATTTTCCTCTTAAGAAGTCATAAATTTCCCACAAAATATAAATAAATAATATGCATAATAAAATCTCGCAATTTTTCTTTTCATTTTAGAGATTAAATACCAATAATATTTATTCAATAATATCCTGGTATCATATCACAAATTTTTTCCTCCCAATACAAATAAAAAGGACATATATTTCTTTTATGACACCAAATTATTTATCTTAGTCATTTCCACAAAAAAAATAAATAAAATCATTTAGGCTTTACAACTGAAAGTATATTCAACTTTAACATTATAATAAAATCCCATTTTACCTTTACTTAATATGAAAAATGAAAATTTATTATTATATTTTCATTATATCAACAACAAAAATAATCAAAGTATAAGAGAAAAAAATTTCTGAAAATTTAATTTATGACATTTCCAATAAATTGAATCCTCACAACATAAAAAAAAAAAAATCCCAAAACAAAATTGAAAGCTGGTATACCACCTTAAAAGGTATAAAACCACTTGATCAATAAAAGAGAGATCGCAAAAATATTATTTATATTATCAATGTCCAACAATAAAACGTAAAAAAAAAAAAATATTTATTAAATAAATTCATCTTTTTAAGTATTTTGTGTCAAAAAGTAATAGATACTTTTTTTTTGTATTTCAATATATCAAAAATTCATCATCAAAACTTACAACAACAGAAATAAAGAAAAACTGGAGACAATTTTCTTTTTTCAGTAAAAATTTTTGTTCCCCCAAAATAAATTGACAATCAATCAAAAAGGACGAACAAAAAAAAAATTGTTGGTACAAATATTATACACAGAAACAATTTGTAAAAGATCCTTTTTTTTTTTTTGTATTTGTATAATATGAAAGGAAGAAAATGATAACAATTGAAAATATGAATCCTTAAAAAAAAGAGAAGAAAAAAAATTGAAAAATGATATAAAAGTTTTTCCAATTTCATAAATATAGCTTCTGGTTTTGGTTGGGGCGTGTGTGTATAAAAGTGACATAATTTGGAAATAAATATATCATAATTTTTCTGTGTGTGATTGAAAATTTTGGTTTTTTTTTTTTATTTGAAAAATATCCTGTAATAAAATAAAATTTAGGATTTCAATTTATTTATATTATATTTTTGAATATTTTTGTTGGTACATATATTTTTTTTTTATTGTATATAAGGATAATAATAAGAAAAAGGATTCAATAAGTTTTATATTAATTTTATTTTTATTAAAACAAATTAAATTTTTTTTATATTATTATTTCAGGTGTATTAGAAATAAAAGTAATTGACAGAATCACTGTACTTTATAATGGAATAATTTATGTACAGGGGATTAGTGTCGGACAAATTAAGTCTTTCTTAATTGAAGTTAGTCCTTTTATGTTAATGGTAATCCTTATCAAATTAATCATTTTTGGATAAATGAATATTCACCATAACTTTCTAAATTTTCAACACGATTTTTTATGTTGTAAATTAGTTCAATTAAAATTATGATTATAATTTTTTGTGAAGATATTAGAATAATTTGCTTCTTGCTTTTATTTTATCTAAATTAAACTATATTTATAATAATTATTTAAGAAGGATTTTCCATAATATCTTCACAAAAAATTACAATCATAATTTTAATTAATAATGGTTTACAACATAAAAGATCGTGTTCAAAGTTTAGGAAGTTATGGTGAATATACATTTATCCAAAAAAGATTTATTTGATTAGCATTTAACACTAACATAAAATATTAAAATTAGTTAAATTAAATTGAATAAAAATGCAAGAAATTATGCGTTTATTAAAAAAAACTTATATACAAATTAATATTTATTTATTTTTTTGAATCTTTGATTCAACATTATTTGTTATCTAATTTAGAAATATCTGCAGGAAATTGTTAATTTTTGTTTATCCATCTATTAATTATTTATTACCTAATAGTTGAATTTGAATTTCTTGCCAAACTGTAATCTAAATTAGATTATTGTTATATAATATTGTTATTACACTGTTAATCTGTTATTCTAATGTTATTTTAATGTCAATTTGTGCCCAACGTGGAAACAAACTGTTAGTCTGTTATACAACCGTTATCTAACTCATAAACTGATATGTAAACGAAATCGAATTATAAAATTAATTTTTAACTTTAATTATAAACTTTATTACAATGAATATAATTTTGTCAAAATTCGACAGAAAACTTTCTCTTTTTTTGCTTAAATATTTCAGCTATTGCAAACGTCAAATTTAATACAAATACATATATAATAAAATACGGTATAGCAAACACAACTATATTGAAATTTTTATTTAAATATCTAATTTCTAACCGAAGAAACCACTAAACTGATTATCATTTTATTCAACCAATTATATAGTATCAAAAAGTTTTATTAAAACTTTTTTTTTTTATTCAACAAAAAATAATCATTTTCCGTAATTTATTTAGTGACATTTAATTGAATTTTTGTTTAGATAAATTAATTTTCGCTTACACCAAAATAAAATAAAGTATATAACACAAAAAGTTAATTAAATAAATATGTACACAGAAAATTTCTAACTAACATTCAGCAGCAGAAAATTGTATCTATATCTCTTCTCTTTATTTACTCCTTAATTACTAATTTTATTTTATTTTTTATTAACAATATTCTCAGCTGATTCAACTAATTTTTCTTTTCTAATTCAATAATTTTCCAATATGTATTTTACCAACCACAAAATAGCAATAAAAAATAAATGCCATACAGAAATCTTTTAATCAAATTTGTAACACGATAAAATTTTCTTCTATAATTATTATTTATATTATATAATAAATAAATAAATTTTCACACTGTCTTCGGATTTTCTATATATATTTTTTTTTGTATAATATTTTCATGACTTTTTGCTTGTTCATAATTTTTTTTTGGTTGGAAATATAATTTTCTTAACAAAAAAGTATTATAATAAAAAATAAATCAAACAAATTTATATGCTTTTCAATTTAATACCAAAAAATAAATATTATAGAAAAGAATTTAAGGAATAAAAAAAAAATTCTTTATTTTATTTATTCATAGTAAAAAAATTTATTCTTTTTATATTTTATTTATTATTATCCTTAAAAAAATGCTTTGATGAAAAAAATTTATTTTCTTATATAGACACTAAAAATCTTTTTCTATTCTATTGAATTGTTTTGTCCTTTTCGATAAAAGTAGTGTCCTTTATTTATTTTAATATATTTACAACAAAATAAATAGAATTTCTAAAGAATATATGTATATTTCGTGACATGAATTATGTAGAATGAGAATATAATATCCTTAAGACTTTTGGACACCAAATCATAAAATTCATATAGATTTGTTGTTTTTATATCTTTTGATCGCATATACATTTATTTATAATGTTTATGTGGTGATTTGTGATTCATATCAAACAATAGTTTTGAATAATAGTTGAAATATATATTGTGTTGTCAATATTATAATTTTTATTTATGATAAGGATTGGTTTTTTTATTATATGTAATGTATAATTTTGTCAAAATTAAATTAAAAATCAAATAAAAGAAGATCCTTAAAGGGTTAAAACGGAGGAGAAATTTGATCTCTATGTATTCTAAACGAAATATCTTCGGTATACAGAATGAGTAAATTTAAGTATTAAATAGCAAGTTAATTTCTAAATATTTATCCTTTTTAAATAATAAAAGACTTTGCATCTGTTTTTGGATGCCTTAAATATGAAATTCTATACCTACTTAAAATCCAAATGTGTGAAATTCTAAACATTTTTCAACTCTTTTCTTCTAGTATTTACTATAGACTATTCACCATAATTTATTTTATAAACTTCAAGACTGTAAATGATTTTTATAAGGAAACTAAAGACTATAGGTCGTTTGATATTGATTGTCGGAATCGACGTTACCAATATGATAAACTGAACATGAACATAGCTTGTAATATCGTAAATGTAATATAGTAAATTAGACCTTAATGATGTTACTGATTTATTTTATTAGAAACTCAGAAAATTAGTTCAATTATATCTAATGCACTATACTATATTACTATTCAATTTTAGATATTACAGAAAATAACGACTCTTTACCCTAAAATGTTGAAAGAATTTTAAATCCAAATTTCTTTTTGCATAAACATTTCAATTTTCATTAATTTCAAAAAACAATGCTTGTAATTTTAATTTATATTTAAATATTTTGTAGAATTTTGTCAATTCTTAAATACTGAATAAGAATTTTACAAAAAGAATTCCATTTAAGGTTAAAACTAAATTATTTATACATAAGTAAAATTAACAATTCTCAGTAGAAATTTTTTTTTGTGGTGTTTATTAAATAAAACAATGAACATTTTCAAACAATTTTGTTTTTTATATTAAATTCATTTTTTTTTTTATTTGGAATTTTCCAGAATTTGAAAACTAAACTTTTATCATGAAATTATTTTGATTTTGAAAAAATTTAATTTACGAGATTTTAAAAACCCCCACAAAAAAAAAAAATAATTCATGTAGAAAACGAAAGGAGCAACTAGTGTCATATCCATACATAAAGTTTTTTGTGTATTCATGCATAATTTACCACCACAATAAGCGGATTTATACTACCATGCACCGACGAAACTAAACTTTTCAGCAAAATTTTTTAGTATTTTATTGCTTAGGTAAGCGCAAAAATGAAATTTTTGGTTAACTATATAATTCGCGTGTAGAAGTTGTTGTTATTATTGTTTAGGATAAAATAATATTTAACTGATTTTTCGCTGATAATAGGTTTACATTTTCCTAAAAAAAAGGATATGAAAAGTTTGTGTATATAAAAAACAAAAACACTTCCAGAGAATTTTATATTTTTCGTTTAAGGCTTTTTGAGTTTATTTGAAGCTTATTAGAGTTAAAAAAGGATCAAATTCAATTGCTATTTAGTGCACAGAAGAATTTTTTTTAGTGATAGTTAGAGTGATTTTTTTTTATTATTGAAAGAATTAAATAAATTTAGGTTAGAAGGATAAGTGAAATTTGAAGTAATTCTAAACAGAATACAGCGTTTATTGGTACAGAAACTATTTTTAATTGGTAAAATAAATAAAATAGTTGGAAATTTAATCAAATTTAGTATTAAACGTAGGCTCGGATTCTCTGAGTCGATATCGAAATCTAACGATAAATTTTCTATTTGGAATTCTATCATACGATTGATCGAGTATAAAACGATAAATTTCATTCGATAGGTATTTTGTTATCGAATGAAATTATTTATCAAAAATAATTAAATCAAAATCAAAAAAACAATAATTTTTTATAAAAAGCCTAGTACGCGCTGCTCTTGCAAAACTAAATTAAATAGTAGAGATAAATAATGAAGTTTTAATAATTATTAATTAAATATTATTAATCATTAATTAATAATTAACTAAATATTACTATTTAATAATTGAAGTTAAATTTTATATGGAAGATTTAATTTAGCAAGAGCAGTGTACTAGGCTTAGCTATATAATTTGAAATTCTGATGGTTATATATAATTTGACATTATTATTGTAGTAGAATCTAGTACATTTTATAAATAATTTCGATACGATGTCAATCGCTTATCGTGATTCCAATTTTTATTTCGAGAACCGTCATCGAAAATTTTACTCCATTGTCGTTCTATCTACGCGATATCAACTCAGAGAATATACGAGCCCTGCTAATTTATATTAAGTAATCGAATTTTTTACTTCCTTATTATAATTAGATGCTTATTATATTTTAATAATGAAAAATCAATTCACCTTTTTAAACAAACCAAAAAAAAATATTTTGGAAAATATAATTACAATTGCATTGCATATCGGACGCTAAAGAATTAGGTCAAAAATAATTAAGTGTAAATTTCCATGGATATAAGAAATGTTATGTAAGAGTTAACACTTCATTTAAAGGTCCAAGAACTTGTCAAAAAGTCTTCAAATATTTTAATATTATTTTTCTAAAGGAAATTATGTATTCCTTTAAAAATGTTCAATTCTCATTGACAAAAAAATTTGTATTTATATTTATTTAATTATGTGTCAAAACTAAAATTTGGGTAAAATTCCCAAATCGGAAAAATATATAATTTTTATTTATTAAATATAAAAGTTTTTATCTATTTTTATCATTAACTTAAATTTATTTTTAGCATAATTCTTTAAGGCAATCAATAATTATTGTATTTGACCAACAAACAAAAAGAAAAAGAAAATATAAATAAATCCCTTCGCAAAATTGCGTTTAAGGATAATCAACTCCTTAAATATACGCAATAAACCACAGAATTGTTTGGGAAATTTATATACATTTATCAATAAATATCTGTAATCCCCTTTGAAAAGAAACGAAAAATATGTTGTATACCAAAAATTAGGTCAATATTTTATTTTGCTATTTTTTTTTTAACCATAATTTCCTCAATTTTTTTTTTGCTTAGGTAAGATTAGGTTTGGTTTTTTGTTTGCCATCATTATTATCACTACAATATTTTTTATTACAATTTCCTGGATTTTTCCACAAGAAAAATTGATAATATTCATTTTTCTTTTATTTATATATACATTTTTTTTTTGATTTTCCGTATAACCGACCAATTTAATAAGAATTTTCTTCTCTTTTATTTTGTGCAATATATTTTAATTTTTATAGAAAATTGAAGGATGAAAATATAAAATTTATCTACTACATAATTTTTTTTATTCTTTATAATATTATTAGTATCCTATTTTGTTAAGGCCAAAAAATGATCAAAAAGAAAAATTAGAAAAATTTTTGGGTAAATTTTTTTTTGCTCTCTTCCGTTTTTTTTTTTTTTTGTTGAATGATGTGATTTGAATTATTAAGTGAAATATTGATTTTCTTGTTAGTTATTGAAAAGGTCCTTTTTTTTAAAAAAAAAAAAAGCTTTGAGGGGGGAAAAAATTAATATAAAAATAATATGAAATTAATTTTACATAATTAAAGTATTTTTTGTATATTAAATTTTGTTAAATATTATTTAAATTTGTGGTATAATCAATATTTGTAAGTTTACATGTAAGAATTTGTGTATTTAATGTCAAATAATTTAATAATTTTAAAATTGTGGATAAATAATAAATTGGATGGTGATGGTTCATATATAAATAAGTAATTGTAAGACAGATGATGTGGTTTAAGGTAAGTGATGTGTGCACTTTTGGGTGGTGCATAAGGTCGTGAGTGTAATTCTCGGCCACTGCATCTTTGTCAATCTAAGTTGACTGAGAATAACATGATTACCAGCGTACCAGAACCTTGTATCAGTATAATCAAAAATACAGCAATGGAAATTTGAAGACTATGGTAAAAATGCTTGTGGTCGTGTATAATTTACTACATAAGTGACTTAAATACTAATAATAGGTAACTTAACTAGTAAATATAACTTTAATAATCAGAATTTTGGAATGTTTAATAACAAAATTTTGATTCACGGACAATTCGTAGAAAACCAATTGGTAGGGAAAAAATGGTCGGAGGGTATTCGAATTTTTCATACAAATTTTTATAGTTACTTACTTATTTAATATTTTTCGGAAAAGGCATAATTTTTTTTATTTTCCGGGTAATTATATTCCATTATTTATTTTTCTATGATTTTTTTCTATGATTTTTTTCTACGAATTGTCCGGATACCCAAAATTTTATATAAAATAAAGTTAAATTTGAATTAAATTTTAATTTCCATTACTCCTATATTTTATTTCTAAATTTCAAAGTTCAGTTTCAAAATAGTCCAAAATATTTTATACTTTTTTATACTATATAATGCGCGTACTATAAAATTTTTCCTTTTTCACAGCAAGGACCCTATATTAATAAAAAACCAAAACAACATATTATGTCAGTTATCGTTAGAATAGAAATAGTAAAGATTATTGTTGAAAGTGACTTTAAACATAATTTTAAAAATTTTGATTTATATTCTTTTTGGTTTTTAATATCATTTTTGAATTTGAAATTATTATTATGACGGAACATTACAAAAAACAAAGCATAGCAAAGAAATAAAACAATCATAAATATATTTTTTTTCCATAAATTTTATGAAAAAAAAAAAGAATGACAAATGAATTTTTATAAATATTTTCGTCTAAATTTATACAAGTAAAAAATAAAAAAATTAAATAAAAAAAAATTATTTTTTACAAAATAAAAATTATGAAATATTAAATTTTTTTTTTTTTTATGTTGTTGACATATAATTTTGAGATGGGTCCTGAGCTACTGGTTTATTTCTGTTCTTTTTTATGTATTATTGTTGAAGGTTTCCATTTTTGTTATATTTTTTTCTTCACATTTATCAGTTATCAGGTTTCTGTCATTTAAATAAAATAATTTTTTTTTATATATAATTTAATATAAAGTTTAATCGAAATTGGTAAATTTTATATTTTATTTTTGTTATTTCGAATGTGGGTATCCAATCCAATCGGTTTTACATGGTATACATCAATCAAATTAATATTTTTGATTTCGTTTTTGTTAAATCCGCAGTTTTAACATTTAAAGTTAATTTCAAAGATAAAGTATTTTTTTGTCAGCCATAATTATTGTATTTAAATTTTTTCGTATCTGATTTTGTTATGAATTTATGATAGGGAAATTTTTAATATAAAGAATGAAAAATTACCAATTATATAAAATTATTTATAAAAAAATTATGAAATTAAATTAAAATTTAGGCTATGAATTAGAAGTGGTACTATATAAGTTGTGTAAGAAAGATTGACAAATTCCCAGACTAGCCATCGATCTTGTATACTACGTTGAGCCACTAATTTGACAACAATATTTAGAAATATACAATCCTTTTAGCGTTGTTACAATTTCTCGGCCATAGAGGAAATTCTGATTCCAATGTAATTCACTTAAAATAACTAGGTCGCTAATTGGAACAGAATTTTGCCGGGGAAGCAAACCATAAAGAGTTTCGAAGATAAAGAAGAAAATTATACTAAAGAATTATTCAGATAGTCAAAACTGGAATCAATCGCTGGGAAATTTTACTAATATTAATTTTACTAATATGTAATACTAAAAAATATCACAAAAAAAGTTAAACTTTTTTGATTATAATGAGAACAAAACTTTAATTGAATTTATATTCTCCATCGATTGATATGAAATTGTCTTACTTTTTAGAAGCAATATTTTAACCAATTTAATTTATTCAATATTTTTATTATAATTTTGATTGCAATTAATATTTTATGAAATTTTATGTTATACAAAAAATATTAACACAAAAAATTTTTATTATTTATAAAAATAAAAACACGCAAATTTTATCTCCAAAATTATGTAATAATAATAATATAATTTTTATAAGGTACCAAATAGCATTTACTAAATTGTTATAATTTTATTTAAGTAACAGTTTATAGGTCATTTAATAATACTAATATTAATAATAATAATATGAAAATTTGTCGGCATGATAGAGTCATAAAAAAACAAAAAAACTTAATGATTGCTATAAAAAAAAACTAAGTTAAACAGGAAACACCTAATTACACAGAAAATAGCTGAAAATTTAATGACTATGTTAAGAGTAATTTTTACGCGTATATCTTATACATAATCGTGTATAATTTCATACTTCTTAATTTCTTATTTTATTTTATTTTTTTTATATATTCTTTGTTTTTGGGTAATGAAAACTGTTGAAATTTTAATGAATTTTTTTCTGATTTTTTTTTTTCTTGATTCATATTAAAGAAAAAAATTTCCTGAAGTCCTGAATTTCTCTGATTACTTATTTAGAACAATTAATTTTGTTTGTGGTAAATGTGAAAAAAATTTGCATTTTGATAAAATTTAATTAAAGTAACAAATTTTAAATAAAAATGAAATTTTGAAAATATTCAACCAAATCTATAATTAAAGAAATTTTAATTGTAAATTGAATAAGAAAGAGAATCCTTGAAAATTTACAAATTCTGAAAATTAGAGAGAATATTGTGTTGTCAATGATATTATTTTAAATTATTTCAATATAAATTCTAGTAATATTAAAATTGTCGCTCCTAAATGTATGCAAACTTATGTCAACCCCTAAAAAATTCTTCAATAAAAAGGGCGTTGGCTGGATTTACAAAAAAAAAAATATTTCACTGCTAATAATAAAGAAAATTGTCCTCTTAATAACTGAAAAGTAATGTAAAAATATAATTTGACATCTTTTAAAGTTTAATGTCGGATGGTCTGCTTTTTTTTTTTTACAACCAAATTTAATCCCTCACGTTTCAAAAAAAAAATTAGGAGTACAATTTTTTTGTTTTTGTAAAATAACATATCCTCTTTATAAGTGAGTTTTCCTTTTTATTTTATTGAAAATTGCTGATGATTTCGTAAAATTGAAATGACATTTCTTATATATATGTACATATCCTTAAAAAAAAAGTCTACTAAAAAAATTTTCGTACAAACTCACATAAAATTCAATATTACACAATATAAAAATCTATTTAGCTAGCTTCCAAAAAAAAAAAACTAACAACACAGAATGACAACGTAGAAATATATATATAAAACAGCCTTTAGAATTCCTTATGTCCTTTTTATATTGCCATATCACATATTTATATACAATTCAGCAATTCACTTAAAAAACAAGAACCCCAGTAACCTTTATACCAAAAACAAAATAAATAAAATATACTTAACCAGAAGCAGCAAAAAAAAAAATATTGTTTCTTCCTTTTTTAATACTTCTTCAATTTAACATAAAGAACGACTTACGACTGTACATTTACGTGTACTTTAGAGTTGGTCCTTTTTTTTTTGTTTAGTATATTTTATACAACAACAAAATGAAATAAAATAAAAATACAAGCCTATAAAAATTTGGGGAGAAATTGGTAAAAGGATGTACAAACACTTTTTTCTGTTTTTTTTTTTAAACTATATTTTTATATGTTTGCAGAGATGTACAAGGATGCTCATTGAATTTTTGAGAATTTATATATATTTGTAGATTTTCTTTTTGATCCTTTTTTTTAGATTGGAGAACTTTTTTTTAGATAGCGTACCAAATATAATCACAAAAGTAGAAATCAATTTAAAGTGTTACATAACTGACCATCCAATTACTAACCTTCAATGACTTCAAGTAGTATAAAAAATTTTCATAAACTAAAATAATATTTTCAAACTTTTTGGCCCGCATTCACTTATTTATCAAGAACTGTTTACTACAACCTCCGAAGGATAATAACAACAGCAAAAAAAAAAACTATCGTGATCTGAAAAAAAGTAGAAGGAATAGTTGTTAACTAGCGACCAAAAGCAAAGAAATAGTATTGTAAACTGCTAACACTTTGCTTTCTAATATAAAATTTATAAATAGATTTTTAGTCAGTAAAAGGGATGTAAATTTTTCTTCTATATATTTTTAAGGATAACAAACAAACAAAATTGTTTTCCTAAAGTGATATTTTATTATTATTATTTTTTTTATATATATATGTATGTATATGTGCATGTGAAAGGTTTATGACTGGAAAATTATCAAAGCAAATTGAAAATCAATATTAAACCTAAACAAAATATAGAAAAAGAAAAAAAATTGAACTAGAAAAGAATTAGGGGAAAAAGCTTAAATAATAATTTAAAAGGATATTTGTAACAGATTTATAATGCTATTAGTTACAGAGATCTACAGTATATTATATAGAAAAGTAAGAGCATAATAGAAAATTTTATATATGTAATAATTAAGCAGAAAAAAGGAGTAAATAATTAAAGGACTAATTTTTAAAAATCATTTTTTTTATTTCGTTTATTAAAATGTTTATTACTTTTTAATTATAATCTGTTATTCATTTTTAAATTTTCATGCATTTTGGGAATTATATAATTAATTAATTTACATAACTTTAGGTGGTATTCAATTAAAAATGATATATAATTTTTCGGTGAAATTACTTTAACATGGACAAAGTTAATTTAAATATCAAAATATAAAAATTATTTTATTTTATTATTTTTTTTTGACATCTACCTATAGATAATTTATAATTAATTTATAAGTTAATGCATATTTATAGTTTTTTTTAGTTTTTGCATACATTTAGGTGCTGTCCAGTTTAAAAGTTGATATAAATAATTGTTGCAATTATAAATAGTATGAGTTGAGCTGTTGAATTTGAAAGTGGGGCAAGTCCATTTTGAAAAAACTGACTTTTCCCACTTTGGAAATGAACGCATTTGAAAAATAATGGACCAATAAAATTACTAGTTACAAATTTATACAGATATATTAAATATATTTATTGTAAATTGATTAAAAACATAAAGTTTATATTAATTTGTAATAAAATTTAGCTTTAACTAATTTTAGTCACAAAATGGACTTGCGCCCCACTTTCAAAATCAACGGCTCAATTAAATTTCTTATGTAAATTTATTTCTATTCTCCTATATCTTTTTCATACTTCAAAAAAAAAAAAAATACTTCAAATTGATTGTTCAATTTCAGTTTTCTGTTTGTGTATTTCAAAAAAGAAAAATAAATGTAAAAAAAAAAAAGTTTTTCTTTTATATATTTTATTTTATAAAAAAAAATTTCCTTTAATGCCGTGTCCTATTTCCTTTCAAAATTACAAGAAAAACAAACCAAAAAAAAATTTTCCTTATTTCTGTTCACATTTTTTTTTTACACTGATTTAATAAACAAATTTATTTTCTGGTTAGAATTTTCATTACAATTTTCATTTTTTTTTTTTTTTTTTGAATAAAATAAATTAAGAAAAAGGATATCAGATTTTTATGGTTAGTCTTTTTCGTTTTTTGTTTATGATCCTTTTGCCTACACAAAATATTTAAAGTTAATAAAAACAAATTGGTGTGTACAGTGAACCAAAGATTAATAGAAAATTGAAAAGACAAATTATTTTCGTGAAAAATCATCTTTAATTCAGTTCAATGACATTTTCTAAACAGAGAAAGTTTTAATTGTCATCTTTTTGCGAAAGAAAAATGTTGAAAAACTTAAAAGAGAAATCTACATTTCGAGATAATAAATTTCTAAGCTTGACTGTAAATTGACTATTTGACTGTTGAAATTGTCTAAAATAAATAAATAAATATAAAAAAAAAGAGTTAAAAACAAAAAAAAACAACAATTTTTTTTTGGTTGGTTGATAAGAAGATAAAAATATAATGACAAATATTTCAACCCTTTTTTTCCCTCTCTCTGATGTTAAATAATAATCCTTTCGTACCAAAAGAAAAAAAAAACAAACTTTGAAAAGTTTTGATGAAATGGATTTCATTTTTTTTTTTTTGCTCTGCTGATGGATTTTCTTCTATTTTGATTACACCAACAGATAAAAAAAAAATATCCTTTAAGGTTAGACATAAAGAAGAAAATATGAATAACTACTATATAGCTACTACGGTTTTGGTTCTTGATTTTAAGTGCAAAATATAATAATTTTTATAACTCTTCTCCTGAAAAAGGAAAAAAACATAACACATAAATATTATAGGCTCAAATTTTCCATAACATTAATTTTTTTTTACATAAAAAAATGGTAAATTTTTATGATAATAATAATAAATTTTATATAATATAGAAAGAAAAAATATAAATTGTCCAGGAAGATTAATTTTATTTATTTATACTTTTTCTTTAGTAAAAATTTTCTGCCAATGAAAAGGACAAATTTTTCAGTTTGAAAAATTCATAGAATTTTTTTTTTTTTTGGTATTCTTTTAAAATTAAGAAAAAGTTAAAGGAAAAAAAAAGGTCAATGAATTCAATTAATTTGTGACAGACGACTTAGATTTTGTATAATGTTTTTTGGAATATAAAAATAAAATTTAAAATTTACTTGAAGATTTAAAATATTTAAATGATTTATAAAATTAGTTTTTATGAAAAATATATGAAAAAAATATTTAATTAAAGTAAAAGTTTTGGAATTGTTGAGAATAATATTTAATGATTTTATATTTGGAAAAGGAAAATGAATTTTACGACTATTAGCTTATTAATTTCCGTTTTCTACAGGACCAAATGATAAATCGAAAGAATTTCTTTATTTTGATTAAAATTTGCAGCTCATAAAATGGTAAACAATAAATTTTCTGGTGTAATGTAAATTTCTATTAATTCACAGTACCCTGTATCATAATTAGTCTAATATATGTACATACTTGTTTTAACAGCTGATCACCAAACAAAGCTTTGATATCTACAGGCGTCCCTCGTATAACACGGTACTTAGAGAACACGGTTTTGATATTACACGGTACAAAATTTGTGATTATTATAACACGGTTTTGATATTACACGGTTTCGTACAACACGGTTTCGATATAGCACGGAACGAATTAACCGTGTTATACGAGAGGCGCCTGTATATGTATATTAAATTTTCAATCTTGAAAATACACGCCATAAGTGAACATTTTCTTATTTGAAATTTCCCTATATCTCATTTAAATTTCCCTATTTTGCTATCATTGAACCTGATTTATCTATTTTCGATTTAGACCATGATTTCCTTCTGTAAACTTTATCTAAAATGATCTAAGACGAAAGCAATTTTAATATTATAGACGAATTTAATATTTTAATAGGAATTTTAATATAATTTTCAAACGGTATTCATTGTTTAAAAGTTATTAAAATACCTACATTTTGGTATAGTATACAAATAGATTGTAAAAAGCATTGCCATACTCAAATCATACTTACTTTCATCATTAATAGAAAAATACTATATTTAATATTAATGTTATTCATTGGGTATGTACTACGAGTGTCGCATAAACACGTATACTGGCTTGAATTAACTAAATTTATAATTATGGTACCACTTTTATTCTACTTCAAATTAAAAAAAAAAAAATCATTTCAATATAATTTTTTTTTAATTTGTTTCATTTTTTTGTTTTTTTGTCACTTCTCATCACAATAAATTGATTCAAATTTACCAAAAGAAATTATAAAAAAATGGTAAACTTCTAAAGTGCTACACAAAGAATGAAAAACTTTTCACATTATCATCAATTTTAATCATTTTTTTCTTATATAATATTAGTTCCTTTCAAAAAACCAAAAAAAAAGTTTCTTTTTTCGTTTTTCCTACATTGAAAAATTTGTAAAAATAATTTGTTCTTTTAAATTTGAAATAATTTGAAGATGAAAATTATTATTATTATATGTATATAATATTTTTCATAAAGTAAAATTTATATGCTGCATATTTAAGCATAAAGTAAAAAAAAAAAAATTTATAGCAAGAATTTATATGAGATATTCGAGTACAAGAAAAGTTTTCAAATATATTATCGTGTATATATATGGAAGGAAACTTCTTCTGTGTAATTGCGGATTACATATTTTCCACACGCACATAAAATTTTTCAAAAAAAAGAAAATTTTAAACAATATGATTTTCTCTGTGCTTTTCTAATAAATTTGACATATTTTGTTCAAATATAAGTAGATTAATATCTTTAAAAAAAATATATATATAATTTTCAAGTATAAATTGTTATTTTTGTTTTATTTTCAAAAAGCCTAAAATAATCTTTGTAGATTTTTTTTTATGTATGTAGGAGTTTAAGGAAATATCAACCAAATGCCAACAACAATTTTGGGGGAATTTTTTTTTTTTTTGAGGCACGTAAATGTTTCGTGTATGGATTATATTGAGAGAGTAATAAAAATTTTTTTTGGAAAAAACATTTTCTTTTAATATATTTTATTGAACAATTATATTTTATTAAAAATAATTTCTATATATATATTTTTTAATAAATCTAATTTTACGTTTGATTTCAAATTATTTGTCTATATCTGTTTGTCTATTATAATAAATTTTTTCGGAGAATCATAAAAATTAAATTAAAATTCAAAATTGTTTTAAATTTGTCTGAAAATGATTTACGAAACTCTTGAAATGTTACAAAATTTCATATAATAATTCATTCATTAAATAATATATTGAGAGATATTGCATACGGAATCAAATATACGTAAAAAAATTATTTTATAATTTGAATTTCATTTCTAAAATTTGATAATTAATTAATTTTTTATTTAATTATTAACCTGTGAACTGTTTATGTCGGATATATGCGTCGATGATAAACGCTCCTATTTTGCTAATGTCGCGTATATGCGTCAGGCGAAAAAAATAAACATTTGCAATGATTTTGTTATATAAGGAAAAAAACAAACTATTTTCGAAATTTTTTATATTCTAAGAATTTTACTATACAGCCAAAACCTAAATTGAAAACGTTACCACTCTTTGAATTCTCAGCACATCTTTACTTGCGCTGCTAATGTCGCAAATTCGCGTTATCGCGTAAATTTAATTCAGCAATTAGAAATCATTTTTCAAAAAAGAAATTAAACAGCTAACAGGTTAATTGTACAATTACTGGCGTTAACAGTATTAGTGCATTTTAGTCAGCCTAAGAATATGCAATATCCTTTTTGAAATATATTATTGATGGTAAATAAAAAATTGAACAAACTCAATAATAAAATTAAATTATACTAATTTTTAGTAATATTTTTTTTTTATAAAGTTTATGAATAATATTAATAAGTATATTAAAAATTCCTAAATTTCATAATCTAATTTTTTACAAAAAAAAATACCAAACTTTAAATAATCCTGAAAAAATAAACTGAAACAAATTAGTTAACCTTATAAGTTTATTATTATTATTATTGGTCGGCCAAAGTTACGAAAAACTTTTCTACCATTATTATTATCAAAAATCCACATATTAAGTTTATATATTTTCTAAGAACTTTGTGTTGTTTTTTTTTCTTAAAAAGTCATTTATCATTATTGGCCTAAAAAACTTTTCAGTTTAAAAAATGTCTTTTACAAAAATTATACATAAAGTTTTTAAATATGCTAATTTTTCTGTGTGTTTCTTCTGTTTTTCTTTAGAAATTTACCACAAAAAAAAAATAAAAAACGGAGGAGTAAAACGTTAATTTTGTTAAATACACGTACACAGGAACGGTTGGTTTTTAAGGATTTTCATTTATCGCTAAAATGTGACTTAAATATTTTACATTTATTTCTTCTTTTTTTTGGTTATCGAAAAAAATTTATCTTATCCGAAAATTGAATAAAGTAATTTTTATTTTTTTTTTGTGTGTAACCGTAATGAGGATAAATTTCAAAGTTTTTTTTTTATATACAAGAGAAAGAAAAAAAGTTTTAAATAAATATTAAGTGTGAGATAATATTTTTTTTTTTATATAATTTGAAGCAAAAAACTTATAAATTTTCCAAAGGAAAAAATGATTTATCTACAAATAAGAAGAAAATAATGTTCCGAAAATTTAAATTGGGAAAATATTTTTCTAAAATTTAAAATGCAGGGCAAATGCGGGGACCAATTAAAACTAAATTGATTTTTTTTTTATTGTTCTTCACTGTTGCTTTACAATCCTAAATAATTTTTATTACTCGAATATCGCAGCTATATAAATTTTTTTTATATTTTGATCAAAAGGATTTAAAGGATTTTTAAATCCTTTGCTGATATATGTATATACAATAAAAAAAAATCAGTTATATAATTTGAATAAGTATTTTTGCTGTTTTATGAAAGTTCAATTGAATAGTAAAATTGTTGAAAATTATATCTATTACATTTTTTATATTACTTTAAGCAATTTTGACATAAATTCATCTTAAAAACAAAGCTTAAAATATAATAAAAATTCTAAAAAAAAAAAACAGAATTTTCCAATTTTCCGAAAAAGATCGAAATTGTTTTTATTAAAAGAAAATTAAATGTTTTTTCATATTATAAATGTTATGAGACAACAGAATTAAAAAAAATATCATTATATATTTTCAAATTAAATAAAAATATAATAATTTTTGAAGCACCTAAAAATATGCAATAATAATAGATTTTTTTTTCTTATTTATTGGGGAAGAGGAAAATGAAGAAATTTATTATGTAATTAATTTAAAAAATAATTAATTTGGAATTTAATATGTATTTTAGATTTGGATTTAATTTTCTTACGAAATTTTGTTTAAATTTTGAATTTTTTTTATTTACTATTTTCTAAAATAATTATAATTTTTATGCAGAGACATTTGCCGCGTTCAGCTGAGTCTAGCCCATCGTGCGCTTCAAAGAGTCGCACTAGATAGAGTAGCGAAAATTATATTCCCGTTCAATAGAATTTTTCGATAAATATCCCTTAAAACCCCCTCTCTATTCAATATTCCTGTAAAAAAAAATTGCTGCTCTATCTAGCACAAAATTTTTCTGCTAGATAAAACTCGAGCACTCGAAAAATTAACCGTTCAGTTCAGTAGCACGATGTGCTCGACTCGGCTGAACGCGACAATTAATGATGATTTTATAATATTCTAAAATTATTTTCTTATATAAATATACACTAAGCTTTTGATACATAAGGTCAGAAATATAAATATGTTACAGAGTATTTTAAAACCTCAATTATGAACGATAGAAGGAAATATGCACTAAAAATCTTGTAGTAATATTATATACGAAAATTTTCAATGCTACATACTCGTAAGTCGTAAGATTCTTAATTTTCTAAGCTACAACAAAAAAGTAAATTGATTAGGAGATAAGAAATATTTTATACATTTTAATTTGGTATATAAATCATTTTTTTTTTTTTTTAGCGCTACAGCTCGTTGGGAGCTTTGGCCTCCTTCACAATTTTCCTCCAAGCAAGGCGATCTTTGGCAATTTCCTTCCAGTTTCTTATATTTAATTTTCTTGCATCATCATCGATATTATCAATCCATCTGGAAAAAAATTTATATAGCTGCGATATTGGAGTAATAAAAATTATTTAGGATTGTAAAGCAACAGTGGGTATATAATATATAAATCATATTCGTGAAAATTATATTTTTGGCACGGTATTATATGAAAAATTGCAGAATGGAATATGCACCAAAATCTTGTATTTTCAAATACTAAAAAAATGATATTAATAATTTTAATTTAATAAAAATCTGTAAGTACGAAAACAAAATCTTGTCTCTTAGGGCAAAATTTAATATAAATATTGTAATTAATTTATTTTACATTACATATAATTTAAAAAATTATTATATAAACCTTACGCACAAAAAATATGTTTTAAAATTATAAAATAGTTTTGCATATGCGTATAAACTTTTCAACATATAAATATTATGCTTATCAAATTATGGCAAAATTAGTTTATATCCAATTAAATAATTAAATGCTAATTAACTAATTTATAGTCAAAAAAAGTTACTTATATTTTATTTTGTAAAATTTCTATAAACACACACAACATAATCAAATATTTTTTTAACTAATTTTTTTGAATTACTTATTCTGTTCACGGATTTTAACTTAAATTTCGAATTCGTTTTGACATAAGAAATCTGCTTTTTTTTTCCATATTTGTTTTAACATAAAAACAATATTTTTCTTTCCTATAATGTTATTTAAAGCTGTCAGCAAATTTCAAAGGATTTTAAAAGAAGATTTTTTTTTCTATATGTACATATATATAATATTATAATTCTTAGAAAATCTACATAAAAAAACATACACCAGAAACAGAAAAATTTACATAAACAAATAACAAAAAAATATATTTTTTTTTTTCGATCAAATAACACCTTGAAAACCTAAAAAAAAATATGTTGAATGAAAAAAAAAGAGTTGTTCATAAAATATTTACAATTTTCTTTTATTTACGTACCAAAATATACGTACGCAACGTATAACAAAATAAATATAAAATATGTATGTGAAAAATAGGGATGAAAATTCCAATAAAAAATACTTAAAATAAATTTTTTCCTTGTTTAAAAGAGAGAAAAAAAAATATAGAAATCTACAAATAAATGGTTATTTAGGCAGAAATAAGAAATATGTGTAAATAAATAAGAATATCCAAGGTTATTATCCTATATTTTAATATTTTCGTATAGTTCAACAATAATCAGGCGTACCAAATTTCGAGGCTGTGCGGGGATAGTAACGCATATTCTTGATAGAATTTGAATTAAATAATATTTTTTGAACAGTTTTCCTTTTTTTGCAGATTAATTTAGTGATTTCAATATCTAATTAATTTTGAAAGAAATTAACTTCACGATTTTGAATAATATTTGACTAAATATTAAAATATAACTATACCAGCTTAATAGTTAGTACAAACTTGGCAAATGTGTAAGTAAATAGGACAATTGCATTAAATCAGACTAATACCAATTTCTTTTCAGACACACTTTCCTACACTTTCTTACACTTTCTTACACCCTCCATGGTGTAGAAAATTTTTGTGTTCTTTTGACTACACCTTCTACACTTTCTACACCTTTTTTACATCGGCGCCTAGAAAAAGTGTACACTTTTCTACACTTTTCTACACCCTCAAATTTGAAGGTGTAGAAAGTGGAGATGTAATTAATTTTTTTTTTAACTTTTTAAGGTGGAAATATATACTATTCGTCAATTAAATAATGTTTTAATCGCAAATTATGAAAAAAAGTATAACAATTTAAAATTATAAAGAATGTTGTCAGGGTGTAATAAAAGTATGTTTTTTTCATACCTTACACTTTCCTACACCACAGATTTTTGACAATTCCCACCATGGTGTGGAGTAGAAAAAAAATTTCTGAAAAGAAATTGGTGTAAGAAGACTAATGTCATTCTAGAATTATTCCAGAAACTAATCTTAACTTCAGGACTCTTCAAGCATTAGAACTGGTTTTAGTAACTAATTATTTCAATTTTGCAACAAAATTTTATATTGCATGTTGCATGAATTTATGATTATATTTTCTACTATTTTATAAATTTTGGCCCACTGAAAACAAAATTAACGCACCCCTGTTACAGCTCAAAAAATATTATACATATTTGTGATTTCATTGTTGTAGATTTTATCGTAAATGTGTATTTATTATGACGATATGAATAATACAGTGTATTTTTCTTCTCTAAAAAGATACATCAAACTGGAAATAAATTTTTGTATGATTTTTTTCTTTTTCTTTTGCATAAATATATATTTGGAAGGCGTTAAACCATTATATACATATAATTACATAATATATACAATATATAAATATGATTTTGGTATATACATAAATATATAATTTTTCGCCTATATAGAAAGTGTAAATCAACGGAAAAGGAATAATACAGAATCAAGACAGGATACTGTGTGTGTATAATATTTTCTTACTTCTGAATATTTTCGTGATGTTTAAATCAGTTAAGATTTTTTTTTTTTATAAATTTTTCTTCTATTCTGTTTATAAATGTATAATATTATTATCCTACGAAGAAAAAGCATACATAAGAAAAATAAAATTAGAATTTCTCTGTTTTATAGATTTGTTTCTTTTAAGTAGATTTTAGAAAATATTCTTAAATTATGTCTACATTTAATGCTGTAAAATGATATGTAGAATATTTTTTTTAAATCAAATAATTAAATTGAGATTTTATAACTAATGTCAACTCAAAATAGGATTAACATAATGTAATGTAAATTATGATATTGTAACAATAAGCTTTGGATATTAAAAAATGATCTGTGAAGTAGTGCATTAATTTTTGTTGAGTAATATTGTTGCAATGGCTTTCTATCTAAATCGTTCTTTAATTATTTAGAAGAAAATTTCAGAAATATTACAATTATTGTCTATGTTTTTACTTCCAAAAATTTTTTATAGTATTGAACAATTAAGAATTTTTATATTATATAGTATGTATTTAGTATTTAATTAATTACTGACTTTTATGCTGTAGTTAATTATTTGAAATAAAGTTTCTTATATACCAAAAATGATGGAATTGCTATTATGACAGCGTTTTGTATAGTAAAACTATTTATTGTGCATTGAAAAGCAATTATTACAACTTCTAAACCAAACATCAG
Organism: Empis stercorea; assembly: GCA_949752835.1. Classification (NCBI taxonomy): domain Eukaryota; kingdom Metazoa; phylum Arthropoda; class Insecta; order Diptera; family Empididae; genus Empis; species Empis stercorea. The sequence goes on from OX457087.1 coordinate 7,275,113, forward strand.
CAAAAATTAGCTTAATAATTTGGATCATACCTGGAAGTAGCAACTTGAACGTATTTGGCCTTAAAGAATCTTATCATTTCAATATTATTATTTTTCATGTCCTGATGGTAAATTGATCTAAATCTATTTCTAATCATTCTAAATCTTTTTTTTTCTAATCAGGACAGTCATGTACTGCGGAACTGGATATCCTCTGTCCATTTAGTTATTTACCGAGATAAGACATTTTTTTACTTTTAGCAGTTTTTGTTAGATATTTTCGTGACCTGTCAAGTATTCTTCCTATATCGAAAAATAACTACCATTTATTTTTTTTTTTGATTAATATTCCCACTGACCGTGAGACAGATAAAATTTAACCACTTGAATAATTATTAAAATTTTATTTTATTCAACGAAAGTGACATTAAAAACTGCATTTTCCATCGTTAATAATATAGTTTTTTGACATTATAGATTTTCAAAAAAAATATATCAACAACAATAAATTATTTCTATTTTACTGACGATTAAATTTTTCTAAAATAAAATATTAAAACAAAAAAAAAAAAACCAATTCTTCCTGTCATGTTTCACCAAATTCAATTCATTTTTGAATTACTAGAAACGTGCGGTTTTTCATCCACAAGAAGTAAAGTTTTTTTTTTAGAATCCTCACTAGACGTTTTATCATCCCTGTGGTATGCAGAAAAATACTTTTCTACATAATATTTTTCCAGAAAAAAAAAAATAATATAATATTATTTTCCTTCAATAAATCCCGATATTTAAATCTTTGTTATATTTATATGAAAAAATTTCTTTATTTTTTGTTGGTTAAAGATTTTAGTCACGAAACAATTTTTTGGCACACCACCAAAGTTTTTCTTATACATATATATATATATTTAGTCCTTGCACACAAGTCAAACAGACATATATAAAATTACAAATATTATTTCAAATCAAGTAAGAAAAATATATTTTTCGTTTTTTTTTAAGTTTATACAATTTCAATTTTTTTTCTGTTTGTTACTGTGTGTATCGCATTGCCCTGTCAAATTGTTAGTTACTATGATTATAATATAAGCAATATATCCATAGAGACGAATTTCATACTATATAGCTATATCTTAAGGATAAGGATATATTAGGGAACATTGATATTTTAAGCAACTAACAATATTTTTTTTTTCTTGGTCACATATTTTATTGATGGTTTTATACGTTCAAGTCACATTTCGTATACCTCCTCCTCTCCATCATCCTCCTGTTATTCACACCAAAATGAAAACTCTGAATATTTTTTTTTGTAAATGAAAATGTCTCCAAAATAAAAATTGTATTACAATAATTTATGATTATTTTATGCGTATAAAAAAGGATACACATAAAAGAGTATAGTGATGTTGTATATGTATTATTAAGGTAACATTTATAGATTATAAATTTTTATGGAGCTTTTGTTGGGCTATGTTTTATCCGAAAATAATATTACACACTGGAGTCACTCACTACTCACCAGAGATGAAAATATAATACTATCAAAAATAATAATTCATTAATCATAAATAACTTGACATTGAGTATGTTGTGTATGGGGTTAGCCTAAACATAAAAACCTTGTAAATTTGTGGTTGGATGTTATGTTATTGGGGTAAAATACTAAATTTTTTTTTTTCATGTGGAAGAGTTTTTCCTTTCCTTAACATACTTTATTGAAGGAATTAATGTCAGCTTAAGAAGTAGAATGAAAAAAACTGGGAATAAATATTTTTATGGGTTGAAATATTTTTGTTGTGAATTTTTTTTTGGGTATTATTTTAATGTAATATATTAATTATTAAGTAAAAGAATATTTTCAGTGTTGAACTTGCTAAAAAATGTAACGTAATATTTTAGCTTTGTCTTAGTCTTAGAACGAAGGGAAAATAGTCAATTATAATTTGAATTGAGTATCATATTCTTACAGTACTGCTACACAGAAATTTTCATAATTTTGTGCTGCTGCCAAAAGTACCACATGGAAATGCCTTCTTCAGAGTTAAACACACTTCTTCTGAGTAAAGTGAAACAAAATATGTATTAAAAATGCACAACTGAGAGACCACTTGGCACAATAACGGCTGAACCTAAAATAACTATAATTGTTTGATTGATATCCTTTTGGTTTGAATTTGATTTATCGTTAATTACTTCTGTTTGGTAAAAAAATGTTTTCACTTACTCAAAATTGGCAAAATTATACTTTTTCGTTATTAATTTATATGAAAATTAGAAAATTTATTATTTGAAAATTGTATACTTGAATGAACTTCCTCTAAAATTTATAAATTAATGAAAAAAAAAATAATTCAAAATTTAATTTTTAATAATTATTTTATTTTATTATATTTTTAATAATTTTTCATTTATATTTATTTTATTTATATTTAATATCTTAACAAATATATTTTTTTGTTTGTTTTCATTTCTTGTTCATTTTTTTAGTTAAATTAATAATTAATATTTTTATATTATAATACAATAAATTTTCAATATTTTAATATTTATTTAATATTATAAACAATTATAAATTTGTTATTATTTTAAATTTATTTAATTTATATTTTAATACAAACATGTTTTTTTTTTTTTTTTTGTTAATTTTAATTTAATTTAGTTTTTTTAATAATTTTTTATTAACTATCTTTTTTTATATTATAATTTTTTTTTTTTAAATTTTACAATAAAAATTATTTATTAAAAACTATTTTTAATTTTAACAATTTTTTTAATATTATGAGCATTTATTTAATTCTAAAAATTTATCTTAATTTAATTTTTTTTTTATTATATAATTTATTTCATTATTTTAAATGAAAACTTAATTACTTTTTATGAAATACATTAAGCTTTTTTCTAGATATAATTATGATTTTTTTAAAGATATTTTTTTTTTATGATAAATTATTTTTTTTTTTTTAAAGATGAAAATTAATAATTAATTTTAAAAATATTTACTTATATTAAAAAAAATTTTTTTTTTTGTGTATTTAGAATAATTATTTAAATTAAAATTAAATTATTTAATTGTATGATAAATTTAAATTTAAATTTGTTATATAATAGTAAATTTTAATTACATTTTATAAGCGTTTTTTGGAAGATTTTATTAATATTTAACTATATATTTAATTTATGTTTACAATTTTATATGAAATTTTTGTTTATTTATCTAATAAAGTTTTTTTTTTTATAAATTTTTTATAAATTTTTTATAAATTATAAATTGAAATAATTTTTTTTGTAAAATTTCGTTCAGATTAAAGTTGGATTTTGGGACGGTCTAATATGAATCAGAGTGAACCGCGCACAATTTTGAATAATTTCAAAGTCATTACATTTATTGACGAACTAAGTCGACAAATCTAAGTACTGGTTCCCATAATTTTTGATAACAAAATTATAGGGATAATCTAGTGATCGAATGGGGTGTGTAAAGACGACCATCATGCATGGAGGTCTGGATAGCCGTACTCTATTAAAATCAACTACTAATCAGTTAAAATTATAAATCCTAGTGTCACTATGACTAATTTTGCGTTTTACATTCCCATTTACATGACTGTAGGCTGTTAGTTGTCCCTGTACAGAAATCTGTACAAAATTTTACAAAAAATAAAAAATAAACAAGAAAATTTATGAGAGTACAAGAAAATTTATGACATCCACGGAGGATTGAAAAAAATATTTGGAACAATATACTCGTATTTATACATTATTATATAAAAAATGGCTTTCTTTGGACTTGAATATTTTATTTAATTCTTATTTTATTTATTTTTCTTAAAATTAAAAATTAAATTTCCATTTGACCAAATTTAATTATATTTATAATTTTTCTCTTATATATTTTATTTATCACTAAATAAAATTTCAAATATAAATAAAATTTTCGATTATAAAACAATCGAAAATTGAATTTTAATTAAAAGAAAATTTTATCGACAATTTCTAATGAAATTTTTTATTTATAAAATTTTTTAGGGGCTCATTTTTTTTTTTTGTTATTTTTTTTTATTAAAAATTTTATTTCATTATTTTTGAAAAATTTTTATAATATTTTTCTTTTTTTTTTTTGGTAATAATTTAAAAAAAAAAAATATTACAAGAGTTTTTCGAATTTTATTAAAAATTAATTTAAAAAATTCTATTTAATATTTTTTTTAATAGTTTATTTTAGAAATTGTGATTAAATTTTCTTTTTTTTTTCTTGTTATAATATTAAAAACAAAAAAAAAATTAAGTTTTTATTATTTTAATTTAATTTATTTATAATTATTTTTTTGAAAGATATTCACAAAAAGATATTTTCTACTGGTGTTTTATTTTTTTTTTAAGTATTATTATAATTAAATTAATTTAATTTTTAATATTTTACAAATTACTTATTATATTATTTTTAATTTTATTTAGTTATTTGAAAAGTTGAAGCACTTAATTTTAACAAAATTTATTTAATTCCTTTTTTAAAAATTATACTTTTGATAGACAATTAAAAATTTTGTGCTTCATTTTGTTTTTGCTCCTAAATTTTTTAATGATATTTTTATTTTTTTAAATTTTTTACTACAATTATTTTAATATTTTGTATTTAATTATTTTAAATATTTTATTTATTTTTTATTTTATTATTTTCCTATGTTTTTCATATATTTTTTATAAAAAGTTTTTTTACAAATTTATATTTAAAGTAATAAGCTCAAAATTATTAAATGAAAATTTGTGTAACAAAATTTTTTCGGGAAATGTGAAAATTTAATATTTATTGGTACTTAGATTTTTTTTTTATAGATATGCATTTTCATTATTTTTCTTTTTAAATTATTATTTGTTTGTTTTGTGAAAATCGTTGGTTCGTGTATTTGCAACCTGCATTTTCTTAATTTTTTTTTTTGTAAAATATATTTTCGTTTCGAAATTAAATGAAAATTAATTTTTATATTTTTCAATTAGGAAAATTTCTTAATAACATTTTTTCTTTATTAAATTAAATTTTAACTAAAAGTTTGGGAAATTCGATTTGATTTGGTTTTTTTGTTTTGGTTGTAACTGATATGTTTGATTTTTTATTGCAATTTTCGATTTTGGATTTTTTATTTAAATTGGTTTTTTAATTATATTTTATAAATTAGGAAAATTGTAATCAAAGTAGAAGGAAATATAATAAGAATAAATTATCTTAAATTGTAAAATGACAAAATTTAATTAAAATTTAAAACAGAAATCTTTCTGAAGAACTAATTAAATGAATAATGTTAATTAATTCCGATTTTTGTCTTAATGATTGACAGCTCGTTTTATAATCATTTGCAATTATTATTATTTTTAAATTAATCTGTAATAGTAATAAACAACTGTAAAGAGTGCAGAAAAATATTGAAAATAGTGAAAAATTGAATTTAATTTAGATAAATAAATAGTACCTATCAATCGTTTAATGTTTATATTAATATATTGCATATAATTCGGAGTCCTAAATTATTCTGCATATTTTCAGTAAAAAATAATATTTGTTACCATCGTCTATGCAATAAATTTATAATTAAAAACATCAATAATTGAAAAAATTTGATGAAAATTATATTTTTTCGAAAATGCCTATTAATATGCAATAAAAAATTTATTCTATTTAAAAGGAGGCACAATAAATGTTCTTTATAATATAATTTTTTTTTTAATAACAAAAATAAAAAATAAATATATCGAAAAATTATTTAATAAAAAATATTTTATTACAAAGTTAATTTTTGTAAAACTCATGAGTAATAAAAAAAATTAAAATCATTTAGTTAAAAAATATATTGAAAATTTTCCATGCAATTCTACACATATTAGAAAAATAATTTCAGGTTAATTTCGTTTTTAATTATTTATGAATTTAAAAATATATTTAAAAAAATTTTAAATTTTATATTATTTTGGCACGAATATTATTATAAAAAAAAAATGTATTACATTTTTGAATTCTTCAACGAAGAAGAAAATTTATTTACATTTTATTATAAATATTTTATTTTCATATAGCTAAGATATATAGTACATTTTCATTTTCCGGCAGGATATTTGAAATAAACTATTAATTATTATACTATATTTGTTTTTATATTTATTTCCTATATTTTCGAAGATAACATTTTGGTTACTTTAACAAAAAAGTAAATAATAATATTTATAAAATATTGTAATAGTAGTAAATAATTTTGATGAGATGTTTTTCTGTTTTATTTTGTTGTATAAATTTATGATAAAATTTGATAAATAATCACACCATATGCATTATTTTTTTAAAGGCTTTACGAAATTCGGGATTAAATATTGTATAAATAACTGGATTTACAAAACTATTCATATAACCAAGCCATGTTGTTAATATAAATGCTGTTACACCTGGTTGACAATCTTTACCCAATTTTGTACACATTGCATCCATAATATTACATGTGAAAAATGGTACCCAACATATTAAAAATACACCTAAATTTTTTAAAATTAAAAGAAATTTAAGAAATTTTATAATATACATATTATGAAAAATTATTTATTTATATATGGTAAAAAGGATATAAGGATTAAGGGCCCTTAAGAATTTTATTTAAATATTTTATATACAATGTGACAATAATAATGATTTGGTATAGAATAGAACATGGTGCCTTAGTTTTTTTTAAGGAAAATAAATTGTTAAATATATGGTCAATAAATTATCTGTATGAAATTTGGAAAAATGTTCCATTCATGTATCACAAAGTCTGTCGCAATATTTTAATTAATAAATTAAATATTAAATTAATTCTACATTTTTCGAGTAAATACAATTATCTACATTTATTTTTTAATGTTTACATAATTATTAGAATATATTTCGAAAATAAGACTACTTCAATTAATTTATATGGTTGGCGGCAATTAACTTTCGAAATTAATTCCGAAAATATAAAATTACTTTTTCAATACCGGATCAAATCATTAGAAGAACAAATTACAAAATTTATAATCATGGAATTATTAGTTATCTGATCACACTTAATTATTTGAATTGATTTCAAAAAAATTCGATCCAATTTTTATGTTGATTCCTGAACTTTGTAAATAATTAATTATATAAATGAAAATTCAATTATTTCTATCAAATTTGTCGCATAACATTGCATATCTTCAAAAGTCAAAATTTAAATTTTAATACAAAATATGTAATTGTGAAAAAAAAAATTCATTAATCTGAAATTAATTTGTCACACTGTATAAAAAAAAATTAATTTACAATATTTTACATAGAACCTTTATTCCAAATTAATTATTCCTAAAGAAATAAATGTATATAAAAAAAATGTCCTTTACTTACCTAACACAATTGCTAATGTTTTAGTTGCTTTCCTTTCCTTTTTTGCTGATGATTTTTCTCGTTTCTTTTTTGAAGCTTTATGAACTTTATATAATGTAAATCTAAATGATTATATTTCAACACAAAACAATAAAAAAAACATAAAATGGAGAGAAAAAATTAATTAATTCCAATTTTTTATATATATGTATATGTATACATTCGTATATAAAAAAAAAGGGAACGAATATATTAATTTGTTTACATTAAAATGAAAATAAATTCTAATTTATTTATTTTTTATTACATCAAATTAATTCACCTTTTTCGTCATTCTTACTTTTTTTTTTTTTTGTCAATTTTAATTTCATTTTATTTTATATTTTTTTGTATCATACCTTGATGTCTGTGAATTTTTTTTATCTTTTCTCGATGTTTTTGATACCGCTGATACAGTTGAATCATTTCTAGCTAATGCTAATGCTCCTTGTACACCATATCTAACAAATGATAAAGGCTTCATGGCAACACTGTAGAAATAAAATAAAAAAATATTATGTATACCAAACAAGCGACAATATTGTATATAAACAAAAATGTATATATAGAGAATGAAAACATTAATTATTAATGGAATTTTCATGTTATTCTGTCTGTTTTTCTAATTTATTCATAGTCTACGTTTTTTTTTTGTGTTATATACATATTTCACTCTCTAGTTTTTCTACGACTTTTTAATATTTTCTTTTGAAAATTAATTTTAATGGTCCCTTTTTTTGGTATACCCAACAAAACAATTGAATAGAAATAGTCAAAGCAACAGTTTTTTTTTTTTTACAAAAAATTTGTATATTTACCTAAGTGGTTCACGTTTTGGTGAACTGCTACTGTCAAGGCCATTCCTTTTATTATTATTTAGGCTCGTCCTTTTTAAGCTACCACTTGGCATTGGACTATCTGGTGGTGTTTGTGTATTATTGCCTGCAATAACGACATCATCAATGTTTGATGGTGCATAACCAGAATCATGATTACCATTTGGATCAGCAACAACTAATTGTGGTGTTGATGTTATTTGAGCAACAACACTGTAAAATTTAATTATTTTATTGAAGTTAAATTATTCTTTTTAAAAAAATTTATCTTTTCGAAAAAACTAAACTATATAAATAATTTTTTTGCTTAAAATTTGAATTTAAAAAAAAAAAAAAGATTAATTTAAAGTAAAAGTGCTGTGGAAAGTGGATCAATAAAATTAGACAAATAAATTTAATTAAGTGAAAAATGCTCCGTCATTAATATTTAATTTAAATTCTAAAATTTAATTCAATTTAGTAAACCAATTAAAATTTTGATAAAATGAAAAAAAAAAAAATGGAAATTTTTATTTGCTGTAAAATTTAATTTAGAAAAATTAGTGCTCATAAATCCCAATTTCTTCAACCTGCTATGCTGCTAAATATAATTAATTTTTGTATAAAATTCTTCGTTTTAGAATTGTATAAGAGTTTATTTATTTCCTTTGCTCAAAGTTTAGCTCTAAATTTTGAGCAAAAATTACTCTAATATTGAACATTATTCGAATAAATCATTAAGTGAATTATAAAATTGAAATTTTGGGGAGTGTCGAAAATTTATAAATTCAGTCTTGATTATTGAAATTATTTGCACAAAAAACAGAATTTTTTTTAAGTAAATCACTTTTGTGTGTGTTTTAAAAGTATAATTCCAAAACTAAATGACTTTTTCCCTAAAAAACTATATAGTACTAACCTAAATGTAGTCAATGCAAATCTGAAAATAATTAATTTAATTATATTTTGTATTTATAATAATTTTCACCTATACAATTAATTTAGAAGAAAAAAAATTGTTTCTAGGCAAATACAAAATTCAAATACAAAAAAATTCACTTAGAAACCACAAAAAAAAAACGCAGCAAATTTAATTTGTATACAATATAGAAAACTTACTGTCCAGTTTCTTCAACAACAGTTGCTAACATAAATTCTGTTGATTTATCATTAACAATAACATGACAATCATCAATATCTTCTGGTGATATAGCATTTTCATCTTCCTCTTCATTGGACCCAGATGCTGTATTTGTTGGTTGTTCATCTGGCATTATTCTACTACCGGTACATACAACACCAACACCCCTAATACCACTATCTAATGTTGTTTCAGCTAATCGACGTGTTTGTGCAATATTCTCAATTACACTACCACCTGTTGTTAGATCAGATAAATGAGGTTTACGGGCAGCACGTTGTTTTCTAGCACGATGCCTTAATGCCTTTGAATATTATATTTTAAATTTATTAAATTTTTTTATTATGTAATATAAATTATATACCTTAAATATATTCCAATATAAAAATACCATTATTATACATGGTATGTAAAAACTGCTTAATGATGAATAAACAATAAAATTTGTATTATAGAAAATGCATAAATTTGGTTCACGATTTGGTGTATTATTTAAACCTAATACAATTGGTGATCCAATTGCAGCTGATATTGCCCATACTAATAATATTGTTAAACAAACACGTCGACTATTTTTATGTTTTGCATATTTAATTGGTTGTGTTACAGCTATATACCTGGAATATATTATATATTTTTCATTTACTTATATAAGATCGTATTATAAAATATTGATTATTTTATATTTGACTTTAGGCGTTCTAATTTAAATATACAACAATAATTATTATTGGTATTTAAAACATAATTAGTATTAGTGTAATATCTTAAGTAATAAATCACCTAAAGAAAATGAATTATTTGAAAATAATTTACAACCGAATAAAATTTGTAAAACATATCGCCTAAAGGTATGCTATTTATAAAACTAAATAATTCTGAGAAAAATTAAATTATTAGGAAATCTATAAAAAATTTGAAAAGAAATCTGTAAAAAAATTCAAAAATTTTTAAATTTTTATATTTTCCACCTGGAAATTTATGTTTTTTAATTTAAATCCTTTTTTTTCAATAACTTTATTTTCAGGATTTTTACTACATGTAATTTCGGGCTATAAATTTAAAGTATTTTTACCAAAAAAACAACTTTATGATTTCCTTCCATTGAAAAATGATCCAGGTATATTGAAAATTTTTATTTAAGATTCGAATATTTTACATCTTATTTTTCTAATATAAATTCCAAATAAATTTTATCTAAAAAAATAAATTTTCCTGCAAAAGAAAATTTAAATTAATTTCCTTTTTTTAAAAAAAAAATAATTGGGAATGATTTTTTACCTAGAATTTTGGTGATTAACCCAATTTTGTTTGTTTGTTTCGAAAAATTTTAGATAAAAATTCTTGAAATAATGATCATAATTTACAGATTTTTTTGAAAACATATTAAATTTTCTTGTATTATTATAAATTTGACATTTATAATAATGAACTTGAAATTTAATATATTATTTTTTGAACTTATATCTAAATTTTATTGAGCAAATAATTTTGATTTTTATGAAAAATGTAGTAATAATGTTGTTATATAACAAACGTAATATGAAGCCTCAAGCATATTATGTTGATAACATTATTAGAAATATTATGCTTAATTTAAAATTTCAGATATGGAATAAAATTAGATTTAATTGAGATAATATTTTATATTCTCAGAATCATTATATGATACAATTTTGGTTTTTGAATTTTGTAAAATTTCGTTTTCATATTGTAAAAGTGAAATTGATTTGAAAAATTCGACTATTTTTGTATAGTAAAAACTTGTGTATAAATTGTCAATATTATAATATTTACCTGTCTATTGATATTGCTACTAAATTAAATATCGATGATGTAGAACATATTACATCCATTGCAATATAAAAATCACATACAAAATTTGGAAGATACCATCCACCATTCAGCTGAAATAATAAAATAAGAAAATTTATAAATAGTTACAAAAATATTTATTATTATATTTAAAAATATTAATTGTAATTTAAATAGTTTTAGAATTTGTAAATAAGAATATGAAAATAATTACATAATTCCCGTGAATATAAGAATTAAATTCTTAATTTTTGGTCAAGAAAAAAGAAATTTCATTTAATCAAAATTCTGAGGACATAATTCTAGAATATAAGACACACATCAAAAGTTTCAATAAATATTTTACCTGTTCAAAACTAAAGAATATCAAAAACTTTATAATAGAAAATTTTGAGGAAAGTTATAACATAATTTTCCGCTTATAATTTAGAATTGACAAATAGACTTGAAAAATTAGAAGTGAAACTTTATTATATTTTTTATAATATTCTTTTTTCGTGCAATTTCCTAAAAGAATTCATATCAAAAATTATGTTAAATTTTTTTATAATAACTTTTAATGAACTTGTTCTGTAATGCAACAAAAAAAAATGTCCTGAACAAAAATTTTGGTTTAAGTTCGACCAACAAAATTACATTAGCCTTGACTATTAAAAGTTTTTTAATTAAGTTTTATTATTCATTTTTTTAATGACTTTGTGTAGTTGAAGTTAATTATAAGAGATTAAAACTTAAATACATATTAAGAAAAATTTCGAAAAAAGTCCTATTAATTAATTAAAACAAACTATAAACAAATTAAATGTTGAATATGTTCAAAATTATTATAAAAATTTCTATAAATCTAAAATCATAGATGGTGACGGAGAGGACTGCAAAGCAAGTGAAAGTCTTTACCAATTTTTATAATCGCCTCAAGACTTGCTTTACGGTATAATTTGATTTTGGAAAATTTTTAAGCTATTTTTACAAGGACTCATTATATTTCTAATGGTTTCAATTTTCAACTTTTCGGGATCTCAGAATTATTATATGACAAATTTTCTGATAGTATTGAAAGTATATCTATTTAATCTTAATAATGTAAAATAATTCGTTTTTGTATAATATACAACATTAACATTGTTTTCACATAATAATTTTAATATTTTGTATAAAAAAAAAATTAGAGTTATTAAATTTAATATACTCATAAACATAATTGGTTTTTTTCTCGTAACTTCGTCCTTTCCATAAACTAAATATTAATATTCTTTAACGATTATGTTGTCAATTTTTGGACTAAAAAAATAATATTCAAAAATTTTTTTTTTATGTTATCGATGAAATTCACGTATACAACATAATAATTATTGATAATTTTTGGGGAAAAATTTGTTTCTTGTAAATCTTTTTATGAATTCTGATGTGAATATATTTTATAAAAATATTTTTTTTAAATTAAATTTCTATTAATATTATTATAAAGCTAAATATCCACCTAGTATTTTATACTTTTGGATATTGGACACTTATGTATTCACACAGCCATTTAAAATTATTTCAAAAAATAATTTAATTTATTTACATTCAATTTTGGCAATTAACTGGATTTTCCAATCACCGCCATCTAAAGCTCAAATTAATTTAAATTTTGTCCGATATTTTACTATCATTTTTACCAGCCGAGGTGGATACTAAGTGGATACTTTGCTTAATAATATATAATTAAAATTCATGCTTTTATTTAAATTTTTAATTATAATTATTTTTATCGTAAATTTTAATAACTGATGCTATGTAACATTAAAATTTAATAATTTTTGTTTTTTCAAAGTTAACTATTTTTTTTTTGAGAACCTAAGTAATTTGAATTTCATTTAAATTTAAAGAACATTATATTTTATGATATTTTTTTTTGTTAAATTTCATGTTTAATATTCATAAAAAGATTTTTTTTTTTTTGGTTAGAAAATTATAAATGAAGTAAAGATAACATACAAAAAATTTAATTTTTAATATAAAAAAATATTAAAATTTTATCTGAGCGTGTTGTGAAATTTAACGAAAAAAATATCATAAAATAATGTTCTTATAAAAATAAAGAAATTTTCATTAAATAAATTTTTTTTTACACATTAAAGTTAACGTATCGGTAAAATATCATGTAATTAACTTTAAAATTTAACTAATTTAACAAAAAAAAAAAAAAATATGGTAAAAAATTTAATAATGTAAAAAAAAAACATCATTAATTTTTTTTTACCATAAACTTTAAAAATAATTATTCAACATAAAATAATTAAACTGTCATGGAAATAACTTACAATTTACATGGTAATATATTTGTATATTATTATTTGTCCGTAATTAAATCCATTTAATTACTTAATTTTTTGTCAATATTTAAGTAACCTTCAATAGTTATCTTTTTTTTTTTTTAATATTATAAACAAAAAAACTATTATGTTGACCTTTTAGCTTTTACCATCCAAAATAATATTATATAAAAATAAATTTATTTATTATAGTTTTGCGTGTTTTTAAAACATTTGTTGCATATTTTCGGGTGTTTTTAATTTTTTTTTTATCAACATACAAATTAAATTTTATTATATGCCTGCTGGATAGCTTATACGTATATTATCAGTTTTTATATTATTTAATTTTTCCGAAAGGATTAATTAAAATTTTAATGATAGGAAAATTGTGTTCTTTTTGACACACCTCAAAAGATTTATAAACATTTTGATTTAAATAATATATAATAAATTTAAAGAAATAAAAAATTATTTGATTTGTTTTTATATTTTATCGGTTTCATTAAATGAAAAATTAATTTGTTTAATAGAATTAATTAAAATTATAAAATTTATTTGGTAAAATTAAAATTTTAATTGTACTAATTAGTGCATAAATAATTTTTTTTTTAAATAAATTATGCAAAATTTCATTAAGTTCAAAAATTATGCTGATTATATAAATTTTTGGTATTTCGTTAAAAAAAATTTATTAATAAGTTTTTTTTTTTTTTAAATTTATTAAAAATGAAATTTAATTACCAATATTTACAATTTTATTTTAATCATAAATTATATTTTAAATTGATTACGTGCATAGTAAATTAATTAAGCAAAAATATTCTGTTTACTAATTTTTAAATAATAAATGAAAATATTGAAATATAAATTTATGTACATATTTTTTTTAAAATAAGCAAAATAAATAATTAATTGATAATCAAAATATTATTTACAATATTTTTGATATGATAGAAAATCTGTTTTTTTTGTGTTTTATACACAAAAACTAAATTGCACTTAATCAAATTTGATCAAGGCATTAAGGGATACACTAATTTATATTGCAAATTGAATTAATTTAGATTTAATAAAATTAATTGCTCAAAAAATGCAGAAAAAAAAAATAATTCAATGAAAATCAATATTTGAATAGAAAACATTTCAAATCATCAATCCTTGTATTTTATCAATTTATACTAATTTCGAAAATTACATAAGCTCTTTTTTTGGAAAACATAAATTTTGTTCAAATACAATTTTCCTATGGTTTGTAATATAAAATAATTTAATTATTCAATTTAATACCGTAGTTATAGAGATAAAATATTTAATTTGTATACGTAGAAGGTTTGTTATTATAGTAAAATGGAATATTTAATCCATTACTATAGTAGCATTAAAACTTTAATCCTTTTTTTCAGGCAAATTTCAAAATTTTCTCCATTTATTTCTATAATTCTTTTGCTGTATATAAGGCTAACAAACAAAATTTATTTTTTTCAAATTCATTTTGAATGAAAAACATACGAAAACTCTTTCAAGTATCAATTAGACAGCATCAAGATCGCATTATTTCTACTAAACAGAGAGAAACGTTAAAAGGACTTTCCTAAATCATATAATTTATCTGTACCTACTATAATATGAAAATTTATCTTTTATAAACAATATGGAAAGCAATTTATATTGGCATTATTTTAAAATGGAACTAGGTAAAAGATTATGCAAATTAATGGCACACAAAAAACTACACAGCACTTATTGAAATGGACGGCGTACACTTGAGATCCTTGAACAATAAAAAAATTTAAGAGGATTTTTACGGAATGTTATAGTAAAAGTAAAATATGTAGAAAGTAAAAAAAGGAATTTAAACAAAAAAATGTCTTTGACAATTTTATAAGAGGAATATTTAATTGCATTCTTTAAAGCTAATTTAAATGTTAACAAAAAAAATTTTAATTATAAAATATGAAGAAGAAATATAAAAATGTCATGCTTATAGATACAAAATTAAATTTTAATGGTTATTATTTAATAATTTATATAAATTTATTAAAATTCTTATGAAATTTAAATTGGTCATGGTAACAAATAAATGTTAGAGGTATACAGCTATTATGCAGAATCTGGTAGAAATTTCTATAAATTTCGAAAATATTTTTGAAGATATATTTAGTAACTTTTTTTAAAAAAAAATTCTACGTTTTTTGTTAGTTTTGAAATAATTTTTTAATGAAATTAAATGGACCATTAAAATATATTACAATATTTACATTAAATTGACAAAAATAATTTTTATTCCTGGATGCAAAAGTTATGATAAATTTGTAATATGATGTCCACCTAATTTTTAGTAAACTAAAATTTATTTCAAAAGTTAATAAATATATTTTATACTTATTTAATTGCACAAAATTTTTTTAAATAAGTACAATAAACTTTATAAATTTTTAAAATATTACAACTTTTTTTAAGAGTTATTTTACAACTGACATCATTGAAAACTTTTTCAAATATTTTCCTCCCTTATATAGCAAACAAAATATTATTTAGTCCAATTTCTTATTATAATAACTAGAAAAGTTTTTACAAGAAACTTAATAGAAAAAAAAAACTTGACATGATTTAAAAATTATTATTTTTGTTGAAAATTTGATTTTAAAGACAATTTCACAACAATCGAAAAAATAAATTTATACAATTTAAGAAAATATTATATAAAATAATGTTGAAATATATAACAATCAAGTATCGATTTGATCCTTTAGAAACCATGTCGAATGAATAAGCCTAAAGACCCTAACATATTATTGACAAATAATAAAAATTTCTTTCCATTTTAGCTTGATTATATTGTGGAACAACTAAAATATTTATTTTTTTGATTATTATTAAGTGCTTCATCGTTAATAATATTCCCTTAAGAAGTTTTCCACATAATTTCGATAAAAAAAATATTGAGGTTATTTATAAAAACAAAATGAAAGGAAAAAATCGAGAAAAAATTTTAAGTTTTCTAACTGGAACATATAGTAAATTATGTTATATAAAAATGCTATTTCGAAATTTCCCAAAAGAGAATTTTTAAATAACAAAATTTTCTTTGTAACTATATAAAATGATATTGGAGATTGTCAAAAAAAATATTGACCCAATTTAGACAAATTTCTTTTTATAGATTATAGTTAATCTTATTTTGTAGAATCGATATTTTTTTTTTATTTATATTATGATTATAGTAAATTGTTTTACATTATAAAATTTGTTTAGATTTTAAGAAGATAAAAATTTTGGACATTTTTCTAGTTGAAAAATTGTGTTATATTATATTTGTTCAGAAACTTTATCATTTGTAGAAAAAGAGTTTATTAATGTGTAATAAAAGTGCAGAATAAAAACATAAATTTTTGTGTAATGTTTAATTACGAGGTGGACTTTTATTTTGATCGAAAAACTAAAAAAAAAACACTTTTCTGGTATAAAATTTGAATAAGAATTTTTATTTTAATCAACAAAATTTGAACAATTATTAAAAACTAAACTAATAACTTACTAATTCACATAATTCTTTCTATACTCATATTATAATTCGAAATTTAATTACATTAATTAATATTTCACTTCTTTAATTAAAATATTATTAATGTTGTGCAAAAATTTTGACTAACAAGAAACTAAATTTCCAGTACTGATATTTGGATAATCTCCTATAAAAATTTAAGATAAAATTTTTCATGCGTTTCAAAATAAAATATGAAATATGAAATAAAAAAAAATAAAATATGAAATTTAATTCGAAATTTTGATTATTGAATTTCTACTGTAAACCTTATTTAACAACTTCGCATGACATCAGACATTGAGTTATTTGCTAGAGATTGTGGTTCATTTTTGCCAATATCCTTTTAATTTAAAATACCTTTCGTTCAATTTGCATATATTACGAAATAAATTAATTAAAATGTGCGAAAGTTTTGATAATCCAAAAAATCAAACTTTGCATTACAGATAAAATAATATAATTTTTTGTTTGCTTAAATAATATTTCAAAATTAATTTATTGTCAAAGCCAAATGCACTTAATTTATGAATTTTATGATTTTAATTAGTATAAATCTAAATAATTTTCTATAACAATTCTATAAATAGCTTAAACATAATCCACAATTTAAATGACGTCAATAAAAGTTTATGTCACTTATTTTATTCAAAAAAAAAAAATTCATTGATTTTTATAATTTTAACAATTAATTTTTTTTTACCTAAAAAAATAAAAATGTCATGCAAAGAAAAATTATTATTGATTAATAAATTTGCTCTTCTCATATTTTCTTTTTTGGTAAGCTTGGAAAAATTATTAATTTTTCTTCTGTAATTTCTGTAAGATTGACGTAAATCTCAAAAATAAAAGCAAAATATATTTTAAAATAGCAATTTTCCTTAAAACTTTTATAAATAAGAAGAGAAAGCAAAAAGAAGAAAAATTTCAAAAATTATCATTTCATTATTATTAGCTAATATTATTTAAGTATATACAATTATTTAAGTATATAATAAAAAAGAAAGAAAATGGAAAAATTAATTTATAACTTGAAGATAAATTGATCGACTAACTTAATTATATATATCTTTACAATCAAAATAATTAACCTATAAATGAATATTTTTTCCCTATGTACTTATAAATATATATATACTTTTTATTATTATGAAAAATTCATTAATTTTAATATAATATTTCTTTGGCAACACAAAAATATATAAAAAAAAAATTTCTAAATTTAGATCAATATTTTTATACATATAAAAATTTTTGCCAATGTTTCCTGATGAAGTCTTCAGTCTTCTCTATATATGTTATTTAAAAGCTAAAAATTTTATGATTTTTTCTAATTTAATAATTACTCGTTTAATCTAATTAAAAATTCATTCTTTTTTTTTATTTTAAAATTATATTTTCTTTCTCACACAGTAACTAATAATATTAAATAATAATTTTTTTTTTTTTGGGTTCTTTAAAGCAATTTTATTTAGACTTTTTCTTTAGTCCTTGAAAATATTTATAATTTTTGTTTTTTTTTGTGTGATAATTGTCAAATAGGGAAAAAAGTTTATTGAAGTGAAATTTTTAGCATATTATATTATTAATAATTTATTGATTTTATTTGATAAAGTAAAATTATAACTAATTTTGTTTAGAAGAGGAGTTTTTGTTTCAGGAATTACTGGTATAGTAAACATCAGTACAGTAAATTCTTATTTGAACTTAATTTATATCCATACACAAAAATTTAGAAATTTGTTGAATGCATAGCAAAAAAAAAACAAGTTTTTAAAATTGTTTAGCAAAATTGAACTCATTTAGTTATGCATAACTTTAGATGGTGAATATTAAGTTTATACATTTTTTACTGAAATTACTAAATATCCTGACTATTTCTCATATAAGAAATATTAAATATTAAATGATTTTTTTTTTCTTGATTGCCAACAATTTGCTTGGTTCTACTGTCAGCATAAAATGCCTTTGGTTTTGTTAATTTTACTTTGGAAAACACCGCATCTAAAGTTACAGGGAAAAAGCCCAATCAAATAAAAATTTATAACAACCATATAATTTTAATAATTCCTTATTATGTGTATGTCTGTCGGGAGTTTTAAACGATTTCGGTATCTGGTCGTTGTCGATGTTATTTAGGACAATATTAATAATTTTCTCCGAAATCTCTATATATTAGTCACTTAAGCGAAACAGTAAGAACAAGAAAAGATTCTTTACTAATTTTTATGGAGTTAGAAAGTGTATTATCCACAAATGATTGACATATGTGTCTATGATAGCTAGTAAGATTAATACATTATAAATTTATTAAATTATAAAATGAAGTTTTACTATGCGAAATAAAAACGATGCTAAAATAACGATTAAATAAATTATAAATTACATTAATTCACATTAAATAGTTTACTACATAAAAAAATTTATAGATCTAAATTTTTAATTCAAATAAATTACTTTCCACATAAATTCAAGTTTTTTTAATCCGATTTAAATTATTTCAATCAATTAAATTGTCGCCAATATTTTCAGAATTTTAATTTTCGTAAATTACCAAAAGAAATGAAAACCAATTTTTGGGGAAGATGAGATAATAAATCCAATCAATCCATATGGTATCAAATTGTATAAATTGAACAAAATTTGTCATATACCCACGTACAAAAATGTATATATATAAAAAGAATTTGTTTCTATAGATATTTTCGGGTTGTGTTTTTCTTAATATCCTTTCAAAGTAATGGATAAATAATTCATAGAAAAACTGATTGAAAATCCTCTTTGTGACCAAAATATTTAATATCGATTATTTTAAAAGACTCTATCGTACTTTATATTTTGATAGTGATATTATTTTATCTCAGAAGATATTTTAAATAATATGATTAAATTTTGTAAATGCTCGCACATTATTTATTATATTTTTGCTTTATTTGGATCTAAAATTCTGGAATTTATATATTTAATAAATTTTTTCATACAAAAATGGAATCGATTTATCGTGAATATTACTTCAAAAATCCGATGAAACTTCAAAATCCTCACTATGGCAAGTCAAAATTAAGAGATAAAATATTGTAGTTTATCGCTAAATTAAATTATGAATTTAATTAGAAATTAAATTCCTGAATTTCAAACCACGTTGGGTAACCTCAGGCGCTAAGTGAGTAATTGGGTTAAGATCATAAGACATAAACCACATAACTCAAAATGCAGAGAGAAACAAGTTCATCCCATCCCTGAATTTGATGCAAATTTTTCAAATTAAATGAATTAAGGATTTAATTCGATATTGATATTCAGGAGCTTAACTTAAACGCCTGAAGTTTTCTTAATGTATACTATATCAAAATGTAGGTATTTTAATTACCTATAATTCAAGACAGTTTACGTGTCAACGCGACACACGTAGTCTATACCCAGTGGCTTTTAGCCACCACATACAAGTATTTTTCTATTAATGATAAAAGTAAGTCGAGACTTAATTTAAAATAAAACAAAACTAAATTCTAATTCGTTGAATTTTAAAATTAGTAGGTCGCCTAAATTGCAATAAAATGTCGTAAAAACCACTAAAGAGGCCCACATCGGGCTGTTGTGAAAGAGAAGAAGAACTAAAAACAGATGTCAATATTAAAAATACCAAAAAAAAAACGATATTTTAATAATGATATCATTTCCCCCCAACAACCTAAATATATGCTTACATCATATAATTTATTTTTTAATATGTATATAAAAAAAATTAGTAACATTTCATTTTAACTTGATTTTTAATGCTTATGACTTTGAAAATATACAAAATACAAAAAAAAAAAATAACTCCTTCTATATTAAATTCTCATAATCATCAGTTTGATAATCATGTATAAAAATGATAAATATTATATAAAGGATATTATCAATAAATGGGATATAAAAATATATATACTTATTACATTATTGAACGGCTTAAGAAACATATTTTAGAGAGTATAATATTTAAAAGGATTTCGATTATTGGCTTACCAAAAAAGGAAAAAAGAAAATATAAAATATAATGTCTTCCTTGTGTATAAAATTCTATGGGTTATTAACAAAATAAAAAAGATATGAAAAATAACATTCAGACAAGTTGATTTGAAGAATTAAGATGATTTAGGATAAAAGGTATTAACCACAAACCACAAAAAAAAAAAAAAAAAAACAAGAAAATGAAGTAAAAACATAACCCAACAAAAATCATGTTTCCGATACTTAAATATTAAATGGATTTTTGAATGTTTTTTATTTATTTTTTTGCCTCGTGAAAGGATCATTTTTCCAGTGAATCCTCATAAAATTGAACATTTATTGGGTTATTTGTTTTGTTGTGAAATTTTTATTTATATACAAAATGAATAATATAAAAAAAATCTTTTTAAATGAATTTGGGTTCTCAAAAGACAATAAAATATTCTAATAAAGTATATAGTTAATAGGGTTTATTGTGTTATGTAAGATACATAATGTTAAATTATTTTTTATTTGTTATTTTACTTTATTAAAATTGTTCTTCAAAAGTTAATAAATTCTAAAAGTTGTAAAATGGGATAACATTATGAAATTTTGAGTTTATATAATAACAAAATGAATATAATATATTGGTTATTGGTGAATTCAATGAACAAGTGGTTTGGAGATTATTGCTATGTAAGTTTTTTTTTTAAATGACATAAATTTTAACTAAACCACTAAACTAGTTTATATAAAATCTTTGTGTAATCACTGAAATTAATAGTAAGAACACTTAAATCAATATATTTAGAGTATGTATAACAATATATGATCCGTTGAATCCTTTAGTCTAGATTAATTATAAGACACGCAACATTTCCTCCGCAAGCGACTAAATTATGTAAAAAATTAATATTTACTTTTAATATATCGATTTGAATAATATTAAGTGGAAATTGCTTTGAATTTATGTCCTCATTTTTGAGAATTATGAAAAATTTATAATTTTAATTTAATACTAAAATAAATAATAAATTAATATGTAATTTAATATTTAAAAGATTTTTTATTATTGAAAATATTGTTATTTCTTTCAGGCACATTTCAAAACAATTTATTTGTCTAGCTCAGAATAGTGTGTTTTTTTAAAGAAAGTTTGATTATTTCTACATCAAAATTGTTAAAATTGAAGTAAAATGAATTTTAAACGAAATTTATTGCATGCGAGTACCTACCAGACATGAATTAAATTTATGAATTTGCAATACATGAAATTTATTCGAAAACTTATTATAATTATTTAAATTACAATTCAGTTTCACACATTTCACTTACTAAAGATGATAAAGTATTTTAAGCTATATAACAATTTTTCTAGCTACGCTTTTATTTGTCGTTAAATCAAAAACCAAATACCGACACAGAATAAATTTCGCTACCAAATTTCCTATTCTAATTTTAATAACATTACAATATTTTTTTTTATTTAAATTGTATTTATCGTGTAATCATAAATTAAAAAAAAAATGTTACTTTAACTATAAAATAAAAAATAATGAATCTGCGTTTATTATAATTAATATAATGAAAATCTAATTTTATTATTTTCATGACATCAGGTGCCAAAATGTCTACATACATAATTATTTTTATGATTATTATATTTTATCATTCATTTTAATATTAAAAAATACAAACACTTTCCTATACATTTTCAATGTTAATTTTCATTATTTTCTTGTATTTATTATATATATTTCAATGAAATACCTTTTAATAGTATAATTGTTTTCCTTAAATCGCGTGTAGACTTTATGAAGAAAAAAAAATTTTTCAAATTTCCACTTATTACTTCTATCATAGTTTTTACTGACATTCAAAAAAATTTTTTGAGGAAAATAAAAAAATAAAAATAAATATGAATAATATCCAAAAATTAAATTGAACATGGGAACAAAAAAAAAAAATTAAATTCAAATTTATTACTTTAACTAACTACCCCGCCACATATCAACACTATGTACTACTACCACCCCACCATTTTCACGGACGAAAATTACAATAATGTAAAATATACATGATATAATTATATTTGACCTTGATTTTACTTTAGTGGAAACTATATTATTATTTTTATTATACAGAGCTAATATAATTTTCTTTTAACATCCGAAAATTATTTATTTTCTTTTTATGTTTTCGCGTTTTATATAATCACATTGCATATCTATAGGCTTTTATAATAATAAGAATTGAGAAACATTATAAAATTATATAGTATAATATCAGACCCAGGTGTACTTAATTTTTTTCCTGTACTTGAACTTTTGTATACAAAAAAAAAAAAAAGAAGAATGAATTAAAATAAAGATATCATTTTCATTCTTAACAATGGCCTTGAATGTTTAGTAGGGTAGTAAGGTAGTATTTGAATGGAACATTGAATATATATATTTTTTTTTTGAAGGCTAAAATAAGTGAGTACATAATTTTCGTTATTTTTTTTATAAGTATAGAACAATTTCGTCTTAAAAAATAAAAAAAGTCATGAAAATTCTTGAAAATTTAATTATATATGGCAGGTAAAAGAATAAAGTAAATAAGAATATATTTTTTGTAATTTTTGTAATTTAAATTTTAAGATTGTTATGATGGTTATTATAAAATTAGGCAAATTGAATAATGTACTACCTTCATTTCCTTAAAAATGAATACAATGGTAGCATTGAACCATCTTTTAGTAAATCGTGGTATACAGCATAATTAAATATGACCCCAAAAAATTAGTCTCATTGTATAGTGGTGAAAACTATAGTTAAAGTTTTCACCACTACAATGAAACTTAAACCTATAAACTGAAACAATTATCAATAGAAACTGGGCCTCAATTATTGATATATTTTCTATATCTACAATGTCTTGAAAAAATTTTGTGAATTACTGGTCAACCGCCCCTGGATCCTTCTATGCTGGCTATTACCACACCTACCATCAATATTAATCTTACTTATTATAATTTCATAAAAAAAACTAAAAAAAAATTATTTATGTTCCACTTAAATGAAAAACAATTTATTTTTAAGGATAACTATAATGTTGAGGGGGGGGGGGTTATTCTTTTTATATTTTTATTTTTAGAAATTTTTATAATGTTTGTATTTGTTGTAAGAATAGGTGTTCAGAAAAGGTTTTTGTTCTGTTAACAAGAAATATTTAGATATTATAACAATAAAATGCCAAAAAATATGACTGGCAATTTCACCTTTTTTTGTTTTTTGTTTGTTATAACATTTTTTGCTTCATTTTGTTAAATGAAAAAGTCTATTTTTTTTTTTGTCTAGTAATAAGAATGATTTTACAAAAAGAAAAAAAAATGAAAATCACCATTAAAGATGATCCATTTTCATTCTATCAAGTAAGTGTAAAAGGTAATTTGGCTGAAAGGTCCTTAATTAAGAAAATTAATTATATTCTGTTATGAATATGTTAATAATTAATTAAAATATTTTGTTTAAAAATATAGTTTTGAAATAATTCAAATAAATAAAAATCGTTTTAATAAATTAATGATCACTTTCCGGTATTTACAGTAAAAATAACCGCAATTTGTATGGTAATATATAGTATTCCTAAAAATATGCTGTAATTTTACATGGTAAAATCTTGTTTATCAGAAAATTTTACTGAATTTGAAGTGAATTATTATATTATTCCTAAAAATATGGAATTAGAAAATTCCGAAAATTTAGCTTTTATCTTTGTATATAGAACTATTAGTTTGACTTGGAAAATAGTCGCAACGAGAAATTGGAGAAGGCCTTCCTGGGCAAGTGATCTAGAAGTAATAAAAAAAATTGCAATGCCTCCGCGGAATAGATAAATCAGTAACACAGAAGCGCTTCTCAGGAATATGCCATATATATACCTTTCAATTCAGGGCACGAAGAAAAACACGAACCTATTGCTTACTTTTGCGAAACCTAACATGAAGAAAGGAAACTATGAGGGAAACGAGCGTTCATGCCTCCATAGCTTCCGAGGAAGGCCTCTACCATGCATGGGAGTCTTATAACATGCTATTGCATATAGTACATGCAAAACATATGTGTAGGGTAGGCACATTTCAATCAAAAGTGTTAATTCGTAGATAAGCCTTTATTTATGCCTATTTTTTAATGCCAATTAATTATTCTAGCTACAAAATTAATTTTTTCCTAATTTTAGAACTAATTTATCCAAGTAAAATAATTCCTTATTTGCAGATAAAAATATTTTTATCTTAATTAACTTTTACAAAATTTTTAGATAGAAAATCTGAAGTCATAAAAAATTTCCATGATTTTAACATTTTTAAAAGTAAAACAAAAAAAATTCCACAAAAAATTAAAATTTATTTTACAATTTTACAAAATTGTTATTATAGTTTTATCTCTTCAAAAACAATATTGCTAAAACTTTGGGAATCCTTAAAAAAATTCTATTCAAAAAATTTTCCTTAAACTTGTAAATACTGAAATTTTCTATATTAATTTAATTTTTTTGTACAAAGATATTTAGTTTTTTTTTTGTATCAAATATAATTAATTATAAATTTTACTTAAAAGTCATTATTAGACTTGAAGGACATTATATTAAATTGTAATTTGCACGTCTAGATTGAGGGTTATACTTCTTTTTTTTTTTTTTTTGCTGTCAACAGAAAAGTTAAATGTAAGCGATACGAATTAACTATTGTGTGATATTAATTTTTGGTTGAAAGTCATCATCAGAAAGAGGACTACTGAAAATAAAATATTGTATATAATAGAAGAGAAATATTCTAGAAACGATAAAGGCACAACAAAAAATTTAGATTTATTGGAGTCAGTAAGGGTACAATAGAATTGTTTTTTTTTTTTTGAAGAATCATTCGTTCAGGTTTAAGCTTTATTATTAATGAGAAATAATAAAAGTCCTTAATGGAGGTAATTTTTATTATTTACATTTTGATATTGGGTAAATATTAGTTGTTTTTTTTTTCATTTGTAAATAAAAATATTGGTTTAATAAACATTAATCAGTAAATAAAAGTTAATACTTATAATATAATATTCGCACAAAATAAATTATTGCATATTTTTAGGATGTATTTAATATTGATACAAAAAGAATTAAGAATTTACTGTACGATATTTTTAGGGTGTGTTTAATAAATCTTTGTTATTGCATATACTTAGAATAGTTACAATTAATGCATACATTTAGGATGACTTAATTTAGAATGTAAGAAAACTAAAGCCATTAAAAAACAAATTCGAAATATTTATTTAGAACTTTTAGTTCTCCCCTAGTTTATTTGTTTAGTCGGATTTTAATTAATAATGAAAATTTATAGTTATTTATACACAAAGTTAGATACAAATCCGACGACTACTAAAACTTTACACAATTTTTTACAACTCATCATTGCGTAGCAAAATTTTTTATTTAGCAAAGAAACTAAAACAAAAATTGTAAAAACCATTTTTATCAAAATCTCTTAACGCCTCTGCAAATTAATAATTCATATACTATATTACAACAAAAAAAATGTTCATCCAAAACATTTATACTTTTACATTTTATTATATTCAACAAAATTAAGTAAATTTACATTTTTTTAGCTAATATTATCAACAACAAAAAAGGAGAGAATTTCTTAAAATCTTATAATGCCTAATGCCTATCAAAGTTACATAACAACACCAGAAAAAAGATATCAACATTTATCCCTGATGACACAAACAGAATATCAAAAAAAAAAAAAAAAAAACAACCCAACAGCATAGAAATGAGGAGATATCCATTTACTTAAGTGCTTAGAACCATTAAAAATGACACTGACTGTAAAAAAAAAAAATATTATTATTTTAAAAATATATTTTATCAAAGTGAATTTTTCATTTTCCATCTCTCCAACACAACAAGAAAAATTATATATACAATGATAAAAAGGATTAATTCTATGAAAAATTTGCACATGGTCATGTGAATGTTTTGTATTCAGTTTTTAGAAATATAATTTTCTTTTTTTTTATAATTGAATGTCCTTTTTTATATTTAAATTGTATTCCTTTTTCAAAGTCAATTTTCAATTTAAATTATTTTTTTTTTAGCTAATATAAAATTTAAGAATTTTTTTCATATTAAATTTTGTTGAATTAAATTTGTTTATGTATCATCATCATCACCTAAAAACCAATAAAGATAATGTAGCAAATATAAAGTGATTATCTTCCTACATAAAATCTATCTAATAATTTTATCTTAAAATGGAAATCAATCATAAAAACCGCTTTATTTATCTATAAAACTGTTAAACTAATAACCATGTATTATTGAAAATTGCCTTGTTATTTTGTCTGTAGAATATAGCTATCAATCTTAATTTCAATTTTTTTTTTTAATATTACATTTTTATAGACTAAATATAATGTTCATTTTATTTAGCATAATATTGGGTAAATGTAAATTGATAAAAAAAAACTGCTATTAAATATTGAAAATGATTTTTTATAAAATAAGTTGCATTTTATTTGTATAAAAATTTAGATTTTCGTGGTCATAATTCAGAAAAAGAGATTAATTTTAATGTGTCTTCATAATTTGTGTTCATTCACTTTAGAAAAGGTGATGATCATAAATTAAAAAATCGATTGTAAAAGTTGTTGATAAATTGATAGTAAGATCTTAAAAATGTAACCAAATGAGAATAGTTTCGAAGAACATTAAAGATTGTTGGAAATTAGATTAATTCTAGTCTTAAATGGAACGTGAAATGTATAATAATATTTGTATAATTATGCTGAGCGTATTATGTCTATAAATGGCCCATCATTTTATCTCATTATTTGCTCCTTAACAAAGAAAAAATCATAAGGAAATTAAATAAAATTCCTTTAGAATATATTTCTGCTTGCAAAAAGTATACTATACTAGCTTAGATATTTGAGATGGTGTATACTTTTTCCGGACTAATCAACGATAAGAGTACATAGCCATATGAAAAACCTGTATTTTTAAAATTGATATTTCACAAAATCTAAATTATTCAATTTGTAAGAAAAACTTTCCAATTTTATATACTACACAAAGTTAAGTAATTTTAGAGTAGATCTATTTTAGTATCTACTCTAAACTTACCCCTATTATAAAATGAAAAAAATATAAAATGAAATATTTTAGCATAATAAAATTTGTGGACCACCTGCAGACACAAAAATATTTTCCAGTTTACATACATTTTTTTTTCTTCTTTTACTTTCTCCTATTTACTTTATTATGTTTTGTTGATTTTCACAATTTAAACAAATTTTCCAAACAAAAAAAAACAACAAATAAATAAAGAAAAACCATAACAAAATAAAAAAATGCCGCGCAGCCGAACTACTGATCAGTAGTTTTCTAATCATGGGCTTTTTTTAAATTATCTACTACCTTTCAGATGCGACATTAAACCTAATTTTTGGGAATTATTGACTATTGGAAATCACATTTTAAAAATTAATATTTTATATATTTTACCATTCAGCGCCTCTAGTGGCATAAATTTGAAATATGGTTACTGACATCGTATTCTACTCTTAAATACCTTTCCAACGAGTGGTCAAACTTCATTTACTATATTAAATTACATTTTTATTCGGAAAAAGATGTTTTGGCAAAATGTGAATAGCACCGTCTACCGGCCGAATTTTAAAATTCTATCAATTACATCTGGTTCTCAATAAATCAAGCTTTCTATTGGTGGGTCTATCATGAACTTGTGTGTACAGTAACTATGTGAAATTACTGCTTTTTATTGTTTACATCGGACAGACGGACAGACAGACGGACAGACGGACGGACAGAAAAGCGTTAACATAAGGGATTTTTTTTTAAAAAAAAAGCCCTAAAAAAAGGAAAATTGTCAGAAAGAAAAAAATTCTTTAAATAATGTTTTTTTTTTCTCTTTTTCTTTCAATTTTACATTACATATTAAATTTTTTAGAATATTAAAGTATATAATTTTCAATAAAACAACAAATAATATTTAATATTTTCTTTAAATTAAAATTTGAAATAAAAAATAAAAAATTATTTTTTAATAAATAAAATTGTAATTGAATTTTTATTTTATATTTCCCGAGCATCAGGACTTTTTTTTAAAAAAGAAACTGATGGAAAATTTGTTTTACTTAAAAAAAATATTGATTATTTTTTTTTGGTTAGAAATGAATTTGAATTAAAATTGAAAAAAAAATATATATATAAATATATAAAAATAAATAAATAAATTGATTTTTCATTTGGAAATAAATTTGTATATAAAATTAAATAAAAATTTATATTGAAATTGCAATATTGTTATTATGTATTATATCAAATTGTAATCAATAACCTTGAAAGCAAATCGGTTTTGCATTTTTAAACTGAAATAAATAAACAAACAAACATAATAAATTTATTTTTCCACTACTATATACTAAAAACCGCAAATCATATCCTTGAAATCTCACAAATATATGAATAAAAATGAAATTATAAAATTGCATAATATTTTTTTTTTTTGTGAATGTTGTTGTGATAGCAAAACAAATAAATAAAGATATCATTTTTAACCACAACCCAAAAAATTGAATTCAAAATATATAGTTTTTCCTCGGATTTTCTGATTTTGGTTTTTATGGTATCCTTTAAAAATATCCGCAGTTAATTATTATTGAGATAAAAACAAAATTAATGAATTTATAATGTTCTCTTGACCCGCATTAAATCTAAAATCTAAATTTTCTTTTGTATATATAACATATTTTCAAGGATAAAATTGATTTATTTAGATTTTAACAAAAGCATAGAATAAATTTCGATTATGAAGGACGATTTGGAATAAATTTCTTAGTTCTTTCTAGTTTCTCCTTGAGTTTATGTACTTCTACCATCAAGGGGCATACCGCATCATCTTAATGCATCTTAATGGTGATGTTTTGATGATTTTTTTTTCCAATAACGTTGACTGCCAAGATGGCTAACACAATTAGGTTGAAAAATTTCTCATATCGTAATAAAATTTATAGCCTCTTGCATGTGTTAAAAATCATTTAAGTCTCAACAAGTAATCATCTTGCGGACTAATCTAAAATTTTCTGATTAAATAAACTAAAACATTAATGAGATTGATTTTACTGATTTGCAAAAATATTAAATAAAAATAATTCTAATAGTTATTTCATTAATTTAAAAGCAAAATATATAAAAAATACATATAATTCAAGATTGTGTATTCTCAACAGGAAATTAGATTATTATAATATGTACATATAGATAAAAGGATAATGATGAAGCTGATTTGTTGTTATTGTTTATGTTATTGTGTATAAAATAAATAAATCCTAACTAATATTTTCTATACATAAATAATAAAAATTTTCAAATAGAGTATCCTTCATTACTCAAATATAGAAATAGAGTTCCTTGTTTATGTATAAAACTAACTGAAAAACATATTTTAAAATTCAGGCAAATTGGATAAAAAAGAATTTGTATAAGTACATTGTATTATTATTGTAGCTGGTGGTTGTGTAAATTTTTGAATATTTTTATACTGTTAAAAAATTTTCCTGTCATCATATAATATAAATAGAATTATCCTTATACATATGAGTGCTGTATAAGGGCTTTATGTTTATGCTTTTCTGTATAATATATTTTAGATTTATCTTTTCGAAAAAATTAGTCTTTTCATGTACAAGGATCGAGCATAAATTTTATTGGAATTAATAATAATTAAATAAATAAATATTTTTTAGGTTAGGTTAAGAAGGGGTGTGTGTTGAACTTTGGTCAACACACGTCTCGAGAAATCTCGGTGGATCCATTGTGGTCCCCTCGCGTGGTCCAAAACCAAAACTAAGTGCTAATCCTATCACAGATTCTGTTTACCTTTATGAAGCGAGAACCGTTCTCCATAGAGGTATGGTTGAAAGGGTCGATAAACTATAACTAGACTGTCTCGGCCCAAGTGTTTATACCTGATGCGTGCGAGACTGTCACATTCGCACACTAGATGCTCTAGTGTGGCTTAACATAATAGGATGATTATAATTTTGAATATATGTATAAAAAAAATATTTTAAAATATTTAAATATTGTATAACATTTGCATAATTTTATGCGTCTCTTACAATAATTTCCATCAATTTTTATTTTTATATTTATTTTGGTCTACAAATTTAGTACATAGCATACATATCGAATTTTATATAATTTACGAGAATCATTTTATAATAATTATCCTTAAAATGCTGTATTATATTTATTAAACTAAGAGTGAATTGAATAATGTTCTTCAACTACAACAAACAATAAGAATGGCATTATTTTATAGTCAATTTCGAAAAATATTATAACATTTTTGCTTTTGTTATCATATTTTACATTCCATATTTTCAGACTTTTAAAGATCAAGAATGCAAAATCCTCTTATGTGACATATTGTACTGAATATACTGTAAATTTTCATAATAAATTTAAGTTAAAAAATATAATGTACTACGGTATAACATTTTCATATTTTCCATGTCATTATGTATAATACATCTATATAAATACATATAATCATTTTTGATAGACAAGAGATACATAATCAAATCACCAGTTGCACAACAAACTTTTCTATTATACAATATAAATTCAAAAGTTTACATGAATTACCAATTTTCCTATATAAATTTTAATGTAAAATAAATAAATTTTCCAAAAAAAAAACAAAAAACAAACGATTAATATTGTAATATGTGGTGAGGATGATTAGATTTACTAGTAGAGATTATTGTTAAAATTATGTAATGTAAATTTTTTTGTTGGTATACATAGATTTGGAAGAGTTAAAAATTTTCCAATGAAACGAGATAATTTAATCAAACGATGACATTGTTTTGTATAGTGGTAAATTAAATTTATGTAAAATAAAATAGATTAGTTAATTTAATTATAATTATCAATTTAAATTAACATATTATTATCTGAGAGATAATAATAAACTATTTACGACGTAATTGTAGTTTACATACACTTTAATAATATTAATTAATATTATTATTTACCTTTAGTAATATTGTAATACTATTAATTTAATTGCTATAACTTTCAAAAATTATATTGTAAATATTTATTATACATTATAAATATAGTTATAAAATATTTAAATTTTTAATATTTTGAAAAATAATAATCATTATAATCTTTAATTACCAGAGTATATAATATTTCATTTTCAATTTAATTAAATACCCTAAAGTTATGCAATAAGAAATATTCTTAATTACTTTGATTAATATGTTAATTTATGTTATCTAAGGGAAGTCTATTTATATGAACAACAAAAAAAACATTCCACTGTTTATTAATTCTAGTAGAAAAAAAACAAACAAACAAACAAAATATTTACATATTTTTCGGGCACAAAAGTAACATTAAAATATTTGCATATTTTTTGGCTATAAAACTTAATTTACATTTATTTATTTTTTTTTAGTTACCAGTAGGAACAATTTATTATTCCCAAACTTAATTACATTTTTACTAGAATTTGTGTTTTTTTTTATATATTTTGTATATTCGAAAAGCTTTAAAAAAAACTTAATGACTTTTACAACAACAACCAAAAAACTCAAGAGAAAATATTTAAAAAAAAAAAACACATAAATTAAAATTATCTTTTATTTTAGTTAATGATTTTCTTTCATTTTAAATTTTTAGATTAGTAACACAAAAAAAAAAAAATCTGTTGCTTGTTTGGTTAATTTTAAATTTTCTAAAATTATTTTTTTTTCTTACTAAATTTTAGTCAAAAAACTAAAAAAATTTTATTGATTTTTTTAGCTCTTTTTTAGTGTAAATTAACTAAAATATCCTTGAATATCCTTAAATTTCAGCAAAATAAATTTATCTGTGGTTAGAAAATCAAAACAGAAATAGTATAATGTGTCCAATAAAATTATATGATTATACAACAAGAGATAACACAGATTTTTTTTTGTGGAATAAATTAATTTTTTTTTTTTGTGGTAGACATTTTCACCAATACTATAATAATTTTTATGCTAAATTAAAAACTTTATGTTGTTGGTGGTTTTTTTTTTAAGTTTCGTTTAATGTTTATAAAGAATTAATTCATGGGCAAAAAAAAATTTCATCTATTTTCTCCCTTTTTTTTTCTGCTTAATCATCTTTATTTGTTATGCTGTGATACAGAAAAAAATGTTATACCGACTTAACAGAAAGAAAAAAAACAATTCTGCTGAACTAAACTAGAATTTTTTTTAATATTTTAGTACAAAAAATCATCTGTGTCAATGTAGTAAAGTGTTAAATATTCGAGGACTTAATTTTTTTTTATAAATATGAAAAAACAAGGAACGAGAACATTGAAACAAATTAGGTTGACACTGTTAAAGTCAATGAAGTGAAAATTATATTTTGTTTTTCTATTTAAATTTGCATAAAATTGACAAGGTTTTTATTTTTCAAATAAATAAAAGATAAGAGATTTTCTTTTTATATAGAGTATAAAAAAAAATTGTATTTTAAAATCAATAAATAAAGTAATGAATAAATTGATATTTTCGTTTAATAATTTTCAGTAGATTAGTCAAAATATTTCTATATAGATTAGTCTCGTATTTATTTTGTTGTATAAATTTTTATAGTAAATTAAATTTTATTTATTGATGAAATTTTGAATTTGGTTTAAATTATTTTTGAAAAATTAAGCAATAAAGTTTCAAAAATTTAAAAACTATTTTCATTTCAAATAGATACGAAAATTATCGCAGCTTGAAGTACTTAGGACTAATCTCACTCATATTCTATTACGGAAATCAATATTGCACAATGAATTTCATTCTGTTTTGAATATTTGATCAAATTTAACGGATTACATCATAGCGTAGTGCATCACTTGTTAAAAGCTATTTATTACTTTATTGCATAATTAATAGTTTCTTCGCTACAAACCAAGCCGGCATCGCAAAGAAAAGACCTAACTATTATTTCCCTACAAGCATTTCAACAAATGGGATTCTGATTAAGAATATTTAAAGATTTAACTAATTTCATTAAATTATTTCAATATCCAATTTTGTAACCATCAAAATAATATACAAAAATTAATTGTGCACCTAAAATTTGCAAATTAATTGCGAAATAGAAACAAAGTTTCTTTGTAGAACAAAATTGAAATTAAATTACAAGATGCTTAAATTTGATTGCAATAAATTTTCGAATTTAAACATTTCCCACCGTTTACAAAGAAAATGAAACACACATGAAATGTTTAAACTCGTTGAATATTATTATATTTGATTATAATATTTTATTTCACCTTTGATGTCTTAAGAGTGATGATAAATTGAAGTTGATTTTAAGATTTAATTAAAATTTTAGACAAACAAATTGAAATTATTATTTTTGTACACCTGAAAATATGCAATTTTAATAACAAGCTCATATATCTCAAACAAAAATAATTTGATGTTTGTTTTGATATCTGAAGAAGTAGAAATTGATAATAAATACAAAAAAAAGGTTTTTAGAATCTATTAAAATTCCCAATAGAGAATATTAAATTTCAATTGGAAATAAATTAAATAGCATTAAAGGAAATCTTTATATAATTAAATATACACATTCTTTTTTGCACTAAATTCAATTCAATATTTTTTTGATAATAAATAAGCATAGAAAAAAATCAGAAAGAAAATTTTGATTTATTTATTATTAAAAATTAATATTTAATGTAAAAATATATCAATTTTAATAACCAAAATAACCCTAATATTATGATTTATGTATACTTTCCTGGTTATGTACATATTTCGTACTATATGTATGTAATATTATATTTATGATACTTTTATTGACTTTCATTTATACATGATGGTATATTCTCGCAATTTCCCTTAAACAAATATTGATATATAACACAATCAATTTTTTTTCTATTTAACTTGAAGTAATTTCAAATATATATTATTTTTTTTCTTTCATATTTACTATGTTTAACTTTTTTTACCCAGAGTATATCATAATCGATAGCGAAAAATAAAATATATTATAAAAATAATATTGAAAAAATCAAAATTTTTTTTTTTTTGTAAATTCTTTTCTGGAGATATTTTTGTAGTAGCTTATTTTATTATATGAATTTTTAAATGTAACTAAAACTATATACCTATATAATGTATATATCAAGATTATGATGAATATTTTTCTACAAAAGTGATAGAGGAAATTTATATGATAGGAAATGATATATGTAAAAGTTATAATGGTATATACACGCAAAAATTTTATAAAAATTCAATAAGAGATAAACTTTTGCAAAAATTCTTCAATTTTTTTTTATTAAAAACTTTGTAATTTGAATATCATTTGATAGACAAGAAAAATATCTTTTTACAATATTATTTCCATAAAAAAAAGTTTGAGAAAAATTATAGTTTTATATTTATATTATATAGCTACATTTTATTGTCAGATGAAATAAGAAATTTTTACAAAATTGAAATTAGTATAAATATAAAATATAAAATTAAAATAATTAAAAGATTGTTGAAATAAAATAAAATGTTAAGCTAATTATTAAGGTTTGGAAGATCGACTAGAAAATATAGTATTTTCCGGACATTAACTACAACTCACAAAACGAGTTTACAAATAGTACACAAAACTGTCTTAAGGGGCCTAAAAATTGAACACTAGTCACAATACTCAGAACACTTTTAACATTAAGATTAGAATTTTGATAGAACTAAACAATCTTATAAAATAATCGAGGCCATTTTTAAAAATATTCCAGTTCTCTAGTTTTTAAAAGCTCCAAAAAGTTGTCATTTATAAATAAAACCAGTATTTCTAGAACATATCAACCTTAGAACCTGTAGAGAAGTTAGTAAATTAAATAAAAGGTTCAACTAATTTTTGATTTCAGATTTTTGCACCAATTTTCCACAGTAATTTACATATTTCTTCCACATTGATTTTTGCACCAATTTTCCTACATTTGAGATTTAAACCAAAAATAGAATTGTAGCTCAAAACAAAGTTTAACTGATTCTTTCTCATTTCGATCACCGTTAAATGTCAGTTGTTTCGAGTATTTTTCTGACTGGTAACACAAACCCAGCCTCAGTAATAATTTTGAATGAAAAAAGAATACGTTTCAGGGTTTAAAGCTTTAGAGCTCTACCTAATAGCCGACGTACCGCGTACGGTGTCTGTCAAAGTGGTTTTATTTTGCTGATAACTCCCGAAATAAAACGTCAAAACTGTTTGTAGTACTTAATACGCCCGTAAAAATTTGATTTTCCAATATTTACGGGCGTATTAAGTACTATTTCGGGAGTTATCAGCAAAATAAAATCACTTTGACAGACGCCGTACGCCGTACGTCGGCTATTAGGGAGAGCTCTTAGGAAAACTTTAAATTAAATTAAATATCATATGAGAATTTTTTTTATTGGCTTTTTTACTTTATTTAATATCAGAAATATTTTTTCCTTTTTATGAAGAAATCGATATTTATTTATAAAATTATATTAAATTTGAAGAAAAAATATTTCATTTTTATTATATGGTTTTTTTTTTGTCTTTTATATGGAACTATTTTAGAAATTTAGAGAAATTTAATTTATTTGAAATTCTTTGAAAGCTTTAAGAATTAAAAATATATTAAAAAGTTTTAAGGATTTTTTTTTGTGTTGCTGTTCGTAAAATAGGAATGTTATATCTAAAGGTGGGGATGATCTATCTATAGAAAGTAATGAAAGAGATATACTGGGGGATATTTTGAGAAAATATTGTTTCAAGGTTGAAGGGAATGATATTTATAAAAACATCTTTAGATAATCAGGAAGTCAAATGATATGAGGAATACTAGATTAATTATTATAATTCCTCATCCCTTCTATAGTAAACTCTATTCCCAAACTAAACACTCTGTACAAAATCTGGTTGACAACATAAATTTGTTATAATTCGAATAAAATCCTTAAAAAAAACAAAATTTTACAAATAAAATTTTAGTAAATTCTTTTAACTTCTTTACTCATTTAAACTTTGATCTCCAAAAAAAAAAAAATTATTATCATAAAACTTTTTTCAGCTTTACCACAAATTACACAAGTCATCCACCTCTCTGTTTATATTTAATTTTTATTTTATTTCTTTTAACAAAAACATTTTCCACAATTTAAAAAAAACAAAAAAAAAATAACAAATCTTCTTCTTCTTATCTAAACTTTATCCATCATTGAGTTTTTTTTTTGTGTACTATTAACCTAGATATTAACAAAAACAAAAACAGAAAAAAAGCTAAAAAAAAAGGAAAATTGTATCAATTTTTGCATATCTTATGTCCTTTTTTTTCCAACTTCTGTCCATTAATTCTTCTGCTTTTCGCCACTGTACTATTTATTGTTTATCCACCCCTACTACTATTTATTAAATATTTTCTTCTATTCAAATTGTTTTTTATTGCAAAATTTATTTCATCTTCATTTTCGTTGTTTGCCTTTGTGTGTGCGTGGGGAATTCAAGGACGAAACGGGGAATACGAATATATTTTTTGTAACTGATAAAATTATTGGTCCAAAAGGAAAATATACGATGAAATCAATATTTCATCGTATATTTTCATCGTATAATGAAGTACTTTAGAGGGTATTATTTTTTAGTCTTCTCTGAAGCCTATGATAACAAAAAGGACAGTAATTGCAGGAGAATTATTTTTTATTTAATTTTTGTAGCTGTATTCCTAAACACACAAAAAACGGAGAATAAAGATTTTAAATTTTTAAAGTAACATTTAGGATAAAAGGAAATTCAAATTATCATATAAATTTCTTTGAAACTGTCCAAATGTATGCTTAGTTTCTAGTTTTCTAAAATCTTATTTAAAATTACGAAACATATAAACCAATTTTTTTTTTAAATAAAAATTACCTAAGCCACAATTTGGAAAACCTCAATGGAATTTTTTAAGTATTCCTTCCTAATTATTTACTTTAGCATTTAACATAATTTTTTATGGTTTACCTAGCATTTTGATTTTTTTTTCCTTTTTTGGCAATTTTGGCCAAAATTGTTTACCGAAAATGTGCGGCAGACTTTAAAGCACCCATAAAAAAGGTTCATTTTATTGGAAAAGTTTTACAGAATTAATATTAATTTCAAGAAAATTTTTGATTATCATAAATTAATCAAAATATTGGTACATATAT
This sequence comes from Empis stercorea, assembly GCA_949752835.1. Classification (NCBI taxonomy): domain Eukaryota; kingdom Metazoa; phylum Arthropoda; class Insecta; order Diptera; family Empididae; genus Empis; species Empis stercorea. Next base: position 7,313,366 of record OX457087.1, read on the forward strand.
GAAAATTAAAATTTTCGAAATTTTGTTTTAAATTTATGGAATTTATGGAAAGAAAATTCTACAAAAAATTTAATTAATTATTTTTCTGGGTTTACCATAAAAACCTACAATAAACATAAACATAACAAACAAAATACAAATTAATATTATTTATTCACCATTAATTCTAATTATTTAATAGCTCTAATAAGACATACAATTACATATAAATTGTTTTCGTTTTTAAAAGTTTAATATTTTCCGGTAAATAAAATTTACAAAATTTTGGAAAAAAAAAGGATGTCGCAAGGGATACAACAATTTTCTTAAATATTTTAGTATAATACGAAAATACGAGTAGTATTAAATAATTATTTATAAAAACAACAAACATTTTTTGGTATCAAATATTTTTCTTTATTTTATTTTTTATAAGTCAAAAATTATATTTAAGATTCAAAAAAAGAAGATCTTTGAATCGCAACAAGGCTTTTAAATATTAAGCCAACAAAAAAAAAATATAAGTAAAAAATTTGGTTTTCCAAAAATATTTTATAATGTAATTTTCGTTATGAAATGTAAACCTTTTATCTTAAACATATATATTTTTTATATATATTCCATAAAATAAAAATCAATGTTTATTATATTCATTTTTGACATATAAACTTGAGAAAGTAATTATAATAGTCTATTTAATATTATTTGTGTCTGTCTGGCAGTCAGATGTAAATTTTTATTGGGGAACTAATGAGAAATATAAAGCAATTACATAGAAATTTCCTAAATTCAATTTTCTACCTCCAATTTCGCAGTCATAAGTAAAATTAAATTTAAATAAAGAAGCTCAATTTTCTAGCAGTATAAAGCTTGATTTGTAAAATATAAAGCGGAAATATTGATGCACGAATATTTTCAAAATTAAATCGATCTTTTTACATTTAAAATTATACTATTTTAGCTTACCAAATAACTTTCGTTACAATTAAAATGTATATCTATTTTCAAATTAAGGACTGAACTTATAGAAAAGGACATTCATTTGATTCGAAAAAGGACTATATATTTATATAGAAATTAAAAAATATTTTGCAACCCTTTTTTGTAAGGAAAATGACAAACTAAAATTCTCACATGACAAATAACAAAATTCCATTTATTAAAAGATCAAATTGAATTGTAAAGAGACTATAATTTACACAGATAATGTAATGTAAATTGCCACCTCTTGAAAAAGCCCCATAAGTATGACAGCAATGCCCCGGTTATACTGTGCAGTGCAAGACTTTTCTTTTTGAACAAAAATATATTTATTTTACGGGCTTCTGAACTAATAAAGTCAAGTACATTTTATATGATATTATTTTTTTTTGTGTTCCTATGGTTGTTCACATAATCTGGTGCCAATTACGAGTAAAATTTATTTTATATATATACGCATATATATAATATACATTGCGACATTAAGAAATCAGTGATGCCCAAAAATAAAATCTAATAAAACTGAGAAAGAAGAAAGCAAAAAAAAAAATAAATACAGAAAAATACCAAAAATTTCTTATAATCTTTTTCAAAATTTTTCATCTTATTTTGTTTTTTTGTTTTAGATATGAAATAAGAGTTGAAAATTTTTTTTCCGTTTCTTGTGTTAAGCATAATATTATATAATCAGCCGTAACCTATCTAAAAAGGCTCTTAATTTTATGGTTTTCGCCCGATATTTTCAGTTTCCTAGAAGAATTTTTATTTTTTCTGATTTTATTTTATTTTTTTGCTCTTATCAACCATGAAAATGTAAAGGGAGTTATATATAGGTAAAAAAAAAAAATTCGATAAAGATTAGTGTTTTAGATTTTTTTCCGGGTACCTAAAAGTATATACGCTTTTATTACGTATTTTCTTAAAATATTGGATTTATATTTTGTACTATATAAAAAAAATAATAATTTTACGATCATACAGAGAGGTAATATTATTTTTCTGTGATTTTAATAATGATAATAAAATAAAAATTCGAGTATACAATTTATATATCACAAAAATTTGAGATATTTACGATATTTCGCGGTATCGTTTTTCATTTTAATACATTTTTCTTTTTATTAACAAATCATATAAATATAATTTTATATGTAATAATTTTTATTTCATATAATAATAATAATATGTAATATATAACGATAATTTTTAATGAGCAATGAAATTTACTAATGTTGGCAATTATTTTGGTTCATACGAAATATTATATATAAAACTCGTATTTCTCTGTTGAAATTGTTGGGAAGTAATTAATATATTTAATGAATTAATAGAAATTATAAAATAATAATAATAATAAAGTGAATATTTATTTAATTATTTAATAGGGCTAAAGAAATTTGAATGAATTACATCAGAAATATTTAAAATATTTTTTAAAATTTAAATTAATTAAAATTTGTTATCATTTAATATGGTGTTTTTTTTTCTAGTATTCTGGTGCCTAAAGTTATGTTAAATTTACAATTTTCTATAAAAGCCAATCAAAATAAAATTATATATTTAAAATGGATTATTATTAACTTAGATTTATTTAAATGCTTTATCAAGTATTTTAATCAATTTTTTTCTAAATATTTACCAATTTCGTTGAAATTTTCAACAGATTTAGAATTGTTAATTTTGGAATTTCAAATTGTCATGATATCATAAATTGGGATTTTACAATTATCAATTGGCAATAAATATACTAGACAAAGGCAATCAAATATTTCACATGCTTAAGCCGCAGATTTAACCAAAAAGTTCCAATTATCATGTCTAACTTCAATTAACTATACACTTGACTTTTATCTTTAAATCTGCAAAAACAATTGCATGTAAAAAATTACTACAACCTCTAAAAATATGCAATTTTCTCATACGGTACATAATAAATCATAACCTTTTAAAATATTATTTCTAACTTTATACACAAAACAAAAATCTGTAATTTTCAATTTTTAAATCACATACAAAAAAAAAACATAATTTAATCTTACATTATTTTCTAATAAAGGAAACAATTTATCCTAGTAGTAAAAGAACAAGAAAAAAAAATGAGGAAATTTTAAGTGTTTCTAACGATTTTTTTTCTCCAACTAAGATGAAGAATATTATAATACATATATATAAAAAAAAGAATGTTTTAACATATAATTGATATCCTTTCATAAATTTCACACACTTACACCCACATTTTTATTCCGTGATTCTTGAAAATAAAAAGCTTTTATCCAGTAAAAAAAAATATATAAATTATGTAATAATTTATGAATAAGGATTTTATTCAAAGATTTTCATTTTTTTTGTTCCTAACCTCATCTTTTTTTTTTTCGTCGATACTCCTTTCAGTTCCTTGCTCAGAGGATCTAAAAACAAATTCTTTTTTTATTTCATTTCATTTCAAATTTTTTTTTCCCAACAATTTAATACCAATTTCTTTTCAGAAATTTTTTTTCTACACTACACCATGGTGGGAATTGTCAAAAATCTGTGGTGTAGGAAAGTGTAAGGTATGAAAAAAACATACCTTTATTACACCCTGACAAAATTCTTTATAATTTTAAATTGTTACACATTTTTTCATAATTTGTGATTAAAACATTATTTAATTGACGAATAGTATATATTTCCACCTTAAAAAGTTAAAAAAAAAATTAATTACATCTCCACTTTCTACACCTTCAAATTTGATGGTGTAGAAAAGTGTAGAAAAGTGTACACTTTATCTAGGCGCCGATTTAAAAAAGGTGTAGAAAGTGTAGTAAAAAGAACGCAAAAATTTTCTACACCATGGAGGGTGTAAGAAAGTGTAAGAAAGTGTAGGAAAGTGTGTCTGAAAAGAAATTGGTATAAGATGAAATGAAATAGATTTTTTTTTGACGTACGTAAAACGTACTTAGTTGAGAAAAAAAGGAAATATGCTTTTTTTAGTTTTTTTAAAAAAAGATGGTATATGTATCTATTGTGAAGTAAATTATTAGACCATAGGATCTTAAAAAAAACTTATTGTCTAAGGACGAAATATCTGGCCATACATATATATAAATTTAACTCCATGTATAGTTACACTGTTTGTTTGTAGTTGTAATGAACAATATATGGCAAGGAGAAATATATTACGACATTAATACTCGTCCTTTATATTGCGTACGATACGGAAACAACTTTAGGATTCTTTTTATGAATTATAATAAATAATTTCATATATATATAGTTATGTATGTATATATATATATGTTCATACTTTCTTGTCATTTTATTATCGTGTGAAAAGTGGTTTTTCTGGTAATTTTGATGATGAGGATAATTTATTTTATACGAATACATATACATTAAACTTCGCAAAAAAAAAAAAAATGTAGCATACAAAAATAAAACAATTTATATGTTCAGATTTTTATTTTTATTACTATTATAAAATATTTATATGTTGCTGCCAAATATATGTTTTATAGAAAATGCTCCTATAGTTATGCAAAAATTATTACTATAAGGAGTTAAAAATGATTTACTTGTTATCAAAAGCATGACAGCGGAATTGCGATAGTAAACATATATCAGTACTATAAGATTGGATATAATCCAAATCCTCTCGGAATACTTAGAATATTGGACCTATATGCCTATCCGTAGTACATTTCTAGTTAACCACACTCCAATTATTAAAGTTCAGTAGATATGTTCATAGGAAAAAAAAAAAAATGAATATTTAGGAATATTTCTAAATCAAATTCAAATTAATATAATGCTTAAAATATTTGTAGTCCTTAATTGACAAATTTGAATTCAATATAGATATTGGAGCTACACAAATGTACATAATATGAATATAGCTAGAAGTAATAATTTTTCATAAAAAAATAAGTAAACTAAAATGAGTTTAATCTGTTTAATATAAAAAGAAATATATTTTTTTTTTTTTAGTTTTTTGACATTAACATTTATACGATGACGCCTAATGATATGCAAGACTTGTAATTTTAATAAAAAATATTATATTGAAAAAGTTGTTGATCACATAAAATACGAAATAAAATTAAGTCACTGAATAATATTATATTTTTAGGGACTCGTGCAAAAAAAAAACAAAAATAAATGAAAATATATAAGATAATTTTTATGAAAAGGAAAATATGACAATAAGGAAATAAATTTTCACAACAACAACAAAATAATTTTTGTTTCTTTATAATTTTTTACATAATTTCAAATAAATTCTTATATTTTTTTTTCGTTGTTGGTTATATGTTATTTTCTTAAGTTGATTTTATTATTATATGGTTCTAAATATTCTTTATATTATATTTTATATATGTATTTTTTTTATGTATCATGCAGACTGGCTGTAATATAGCGTAACATATAAAATTGTAATAAATATAAAATAAAGAAAAAATTATTATGACTATAAATGTATATAATTTTTTTTTAGGTATATAAAAAATGTTGAAATAAGTATTTATTATGACATTTTTGTTATTAACATTATATGTAGAATTTTTTTTTCTTTAAATTTACGTAAAGTAAAAATTTAAAAAAAAAATATTGTATAAATGCTTCAGTGACTTAAAACAACAATTAGCCTCGTTTAACAGTAAGAAAAAGGACCTTGTATACTATTTTTACTAAGTACTTCAACTGCCAAATAATTATAAAATGGATAAATATGTTATGCAACAAAGAATATTTACTTTGAAAATTAAATATTATGCTTTAAAGATTAAGTTTGTCAGGTTAAACGAGAATTTTATACTTTTGTAGCTATCCTTAAGCAATAACATTTTTCACATCATTAAATGATTTTTAAATAGTTTTTACTAAATTTTTACAGATAAAAGTAAAATTTTGCCAAAAAAATTAAGATAGTTAAACTAACTTCAATATGTATGGTATATACTAAAGCAATAAGCCAGAGGAAATTACTACTTATAAATCAAATGTAATAGTCGTATTATCATGGATGGAGACTTTGGTGAATTGTTGTGAAAATGGAATCTTTATCAATGAAAAAATATCAAGTAATATAGAAAAAGTCGATTAATGATTTGTATACGATTAGTAAAAGTCCAAAGTATACTGATGAATTATGTCGCTGATGAATTATATTTACTGGACAATGAAAATTACTATAAATGTATCGAGGATCTAAATCCAATTAAAAAATGTATGTCAAAGTATATAATCATCCGCCATACGAGCTTTAAAAGGAAATTCAATGATGATATCGTCGGGTCCATGCCAAAACCGCGAATTGGGTTTTTAATGCCAGAAATTGTAAAATTTCAAAATCTACAATATATGCAATAACCACAAATGTGCAATTCGTCGTAGTTTTTTTAATATTAAAAAATTTCTATATAGCTTATATTAAAATTTCTATATCGCTTATATAAGAATTTTACAAATCGGCAAACATTAAAACGCGATTTTCTCGAGACTGTAATATTGCACTTTCGCGGTTTTGGCATGGACCCGAACCCGACGATATGTGAAAACAATCTAAAAGTAATTATACTCTTATTATTAGTTTATTTTTATTCAGCGAGATAAAACTTAATTAAACGAAAATATATTATTTATTCATTTAGCTTCATATGCACTGTCCGGAGATGCTGAGAATCAATGTGCTATCACCAATGGATTAAGTTTCAATATGAAGCCATAACATCAAAACATTACATTTCACTCTTGAGCTGTTGCTAATTAAGATCCTGAACTAATAATTATGGCTAAAAAAACTTACAGAAGAGTTTAATGTATCAAAAAATGAGTTGTTCAAATAGAGTCCAGTCAAATAAGAAGTCAAATAACAACTATGATAACTAGAAGTCAAATAACAACTGTGATAACCCATCCACCACATAGAAGAGACATTTTTATAAAAAATAATCAGAAAGTCCTTTATTTATTAGTTTTAATCCAAATTATTTCAAAAAAAATATATCATCTATCTAACCAATTTTATTTATAATTCTACAATATATACTACAATTATAAATTTAATATACTTTTAAAAAAATAAAAAAAAAGTTATTTTATTTATTTATTATAAAAACTTTTCATCCTTTTTTATTATATTTTATCAATTTTTAATCTGTTGCAGAAAATTTCATTATACATTTTCTCTGTATTAAAAGATTAAAATAAAAAAAAAAAATACAAGTTAGAAAATCCTTGATGCCATATAATAATATTACGTTATACATTTAACCTTTTATTCTGAACCATTTTTCATTTAACCAATACGTTATAATAATATCAAAATAATTTTGTTCTTCAACAATTTTTTTTCTTCTCGTTTTAACCAAATATAAAAATGTTTTTTCTTATCCTTTTTTTCTATTCTGTGTGTGGTGTGAGTGTATGTGAAGTTCCAGTTGATTGAATTTAAACTTTTCTTCCTTTTTTTTTCAATATTATTATTATTATTATTCTATTTTTCATTATTTAATTTAATCGAAAGGAGAAGCGTATCCTTTTTGAAAAATACTCTTGATATACTGAAAAACTTTTATTTTTTTTTGATTGTGGTAATAGTACAATTGAATATTTTGTTATATTAGAAACAAAATACACTTGGGAATTTTTTCTATAGATTATAAACTTTATGGGTTTCTAGGAACTTTTGTTAAATGTAATATTATTAGAAAATAAACGTTCTTTTAGCTCTTGAATGATTCATACACATAAGAAAAAAAAAGTGGTCAAATGCAACTAAAAGATTGTCATTCAAAATTGTATATAAAGGATTTGTAATATATATGTAAAAGGGATTTTAATTTTAATATAATTTATAGTTGCATTTTGTAGTTTTTTTCAGTATAAAAAAAAATACAAACTTTTTTATCTCTTATTTATTTATATTATATTTTTTTACAATTTAAAAATTATATTGTAAGTGATCCTTTGTAACCACAATAAGAAAAATTTATTATTAAAAACTTTCTATTATTATTATTACTATTAGTAGTTGGTTTTTTTTTTGTTAATCAAAAAGGATTGGTCTTTCTTTTTTTTGTTTGTTCTTGCGTTGAACAAGGATTTATAATCTGTTTTAGAAAAAAAAAAGATGATCCTTATATTTTGTAAAATCCATATTGGGCTTAAGTGTACTTTATAGATATAAATTATATCAAAAAGATGGAAAAGAATTGCTTTAGAGTCAAAACTTTTTAAAAATTACTATAGTTTTAATTTTAAATCAAAAGCAAATAATGGAAATTGTAATAAATAAAAAACTATGAAAATATAAAAAAAGAAATTCAGTGGAAATTAAAAACATTTAAAGTACTTTTTTCTATATTTTTCAATTGAAATGGAAACGAATTAATAAGATTTTATATTAAATAAAATGTCAACGAAGCAAAACTATTGTAAAATAAAATTTGTTTGAGAAAAGTAATTTTTTTGTAAACCGTCAATAGTTTTATTCTATGTACTAAAATCACAAAATATTTGACAACTCTCAGAGTAAAATACTTGAAATTAATCAATTTCTATAATTTATAGCATTTTGCGATATTTGTGTCATCATATTTTCTGTGATTTTATAAATCACACATCATCTAACTAGGTCTCTGAACAATTTTAGTTAAGTAAATTATAATATCGAGCCCACAGATGTGATATTATCTCCAAAAAAGAAAGCAAATCTATAATGAATTATTCTACAGAAACAGAGTAATAACTCCATAATACAACAGAAAAATGTCCTCACAATTTGATTTTCTTAAAATTACCGTAGTAGAGAAATAACATGATAAAAGTGATAAGAATTGACAGAATTTCTAATTAACATTACCAGAAATCGTCAATAATTTCAAAAAAATGATTTTAGCTCCTCTTTAGCATCATTTTTTGCTTCATATATTGTAAATATATGAAGCTTTCTGGTGCGGTCTAAATTTCCAAAAAAAAATTTTCGAGATTTTCATTTTTCTTGATTTTTGTAATTGTTGCCGATTTCTTACAATGTTATTTCAATTTTCTGCTAATTCTTACAAAGATGATCCTTATATTTTGTATATTTTGAAACAGATTAAACCAAACAAATACACATAAAATCAAAAATAAGTCTTAAAATATAATTAATTTCTATAATTTAAGAAAAAAATAGTTAAGAAAAAGAAAATTTCTAAAATTAAATTATTATTTCTTCAAAAGCTATAAATCCTTATTTTAAACTATACGAAGAAATAATCTCAATGTTTAGAGAAGGTCCTGAATTAATTATATATCTGTATTTTGTCTGTAAGTTTGAGTAAAAAGAAACTTTTTAGTTAAAATTTAAAATCAACATTTTTCAATTAATATTTTCTCAGGAAAAACTTAAATATTTTTCATTTTTTTTTTTTTTTGTTGAAAATAGTTTTCATGTATAGAGAGAAAAATTTCAAAGTTCAAAATTGAAACAGTTGGAAAATAAAAAATTTATAAAATTTGATATTTCTTTTTTACAAAAAAAAAAAGGATTAAAAAGTTTTTCCCAAAAAAAAAACTTAAATTCTTTTAAATCAAGATGTGATGGGTTTTTAGATCTTTATATAATGATTATATTGGTATAGATGGAAGATTAATTTTTTGGTATTATATAAAAAGTTTTTTATAGTCTGTAAAGTTATTTTATTGGTTTTGTGGATTTTATGAGTTCTTTAATTAATCTAATTTTACTTAAAATTTAAATAGTTGGACTGTTTCATATATTAATGATTGCCTAATACACGGAAATTAATTATAATTTAAGACAAATTTTGATAATGGTATTTATAAAAATAATTTTACAGCAAAAACTGATCTTTTAACAATTCATTTGTTAAAATCGTTCTTAAGATTATCAACATTATTAATTTTAATTAATTGGCATTAATAATTGTTCCTAATTAAAGTCATAAAAATTATTTCGAAATCAACTTCACCAAAAACTATGGAAAAAATCAATAAAAATTTAAAATTTAAATAAAATAAGAAAATTCAAGACTGAAAATTCAAGATTTTATTTATTTAGTTTCAAAAATTTAATTTTCTAAAGTTAAATCTCCACTATAAAGTGAAAACAGTTTAATATATATTAACCATTGCATCCTCCAATTCTGTGGAATGAATCAACTTCAAATTGCGCTTTTTTATATCACATTTTTGTTCTCATGCTAAGAATTATACGATTATACCAAAATTGAAAGTATTAACTTTTAAAATTTCAGCAACAAGACAAGAAATATTTCTTTATTTTTCATAACATTTATATATACGTTTTATATATATATATATTTTCGTAAAATGTCTGACCCAACTCTTAAAACATCATTTTTATAATAAATTTTAGTATTCAGAAATTGTATAAGGACCAAATTGTTATTATTATTTTTTTTCCTAGAAAACTATAAAACTATAAATTTAATAAGAAATGAACTTGAATAACATGTCTGGAATTTTGAATTCTTAAAAAGCAGAAAAGTTAAATTTAATTATATTATATATTATTATTTAAGTTAGGTATTAAAATACGTTCAACTTGTGTATAAAGAAAATTAAAAAAAAAAAAAAAATTGTAAAGGAAATTTAATGACAATTTATCATTATTTACGTTGTTGAACAAAAAAAACATCCTTCCTTCTTATTTTTTTTTTACATTATTTTAAGATTTTACAATATTTTTTTTTATTCAATAAATCAAATCAATAAATTTCATAATATTCATCGAATTTTCTATATCCTTTTAAACTGTATTTACATTTAATCCTTTCCATTTTTCTACACCAACAACAAAAAAAATAACAAGACTAAATCATAGGAAAAAAAATATCGTTATTCATATAGATTAACGATATTTTTTTTATCGTTAAAAAAGCTTTTAAATGGATGAATTTTCCGGAGATTTTCTTTTATGTACATAAATCTGAATTGATAAATCTGTGTTTACTTTTGAAAATATATATGAAAATATTATTGATTATCAAAAAAAATAATTGTAGTAGATCATTTTTAATAATTCGTATTTTATGACACCTAAAGTTATGCATTATTTTATATGTATAATTAATTTAGCTTGGCAAGCAATAATTAATTAATTAAGGAATATAAATTTTAATATAATTTAATTTTTATTTTGAATACTAAAACTGATTTAGATTTAAATTTAGATAAGAAAATATAATTCTTGATTTAGATTTATTAGTTTAATCCAAAATATTGATAAGTAAGCACTTAATATTAATTTGCTTTTGGTGACCTTCATCATTTTTATTTTTTTGACATTTTTGAAAAAAAATTTGATTTCTTATAAAATTTCATTTAATTAAATTATCATAAATTTAATGTTAATTTTGTTAAAGCACGTTTTAATATTTACTTATATGTCAATTGTTTCTGTTATCCTAAAATTTCCTTAATGTGATCACAAGAAAAAAGTTATTTGAATTTTCGAAATCTCTTTAAGATTTCAGAAAAATTCTACAAAAGTTGTTTTTTTTTTTGCCAGAAAATAACAAACCAATAATTTTTTAGTATACTTTGAGTGAAGCAATAAAATTAAATTTTATATATGAAAAAAACTAAAAACTAAAGTATTTTCTATAAAGAGTAAAAATTTAATATAATAAATTTTTGTAAATATATTTTTCCTAAGATTCTTTTACCGGTCATTTTGTATATTTACGAAAACTAAATAGAAAAACTTTATTTCTTATAATATGCAATACTAAAAACATTAGCTAAAACTTTTCTTTCTTACAAAAGAAAATTTTATATTCGTTTTTTTTTTTTATTTCCACTTTTACGTATCATAAAACTAACAGAATTTTTTTTTGCATAACACTAAAAACTAAAAACTTTTTCTTTACATATAAGAAAAAGAAAAAATATTTAGAAAACGATCAAAACAAAATAAGCATAAAAAGGATTTCATATCAGACGAGGCTAATAGGTTACCTAAGGATATTTTGTTGCACAATATTGTACATAATATAAAAATTTCTTTCAAAATATAGTATAAACGTTTTAGTTTCTGTCTGTCTGTCTGTTCGTGCAGAACAAACTTTTTCAAATTGATATGCTATGGAATAGCCTGCAGGTTGAAAATTTCAAGTTTCTGGGTTGCCTAGTTAGAGAGTAGAACCTTACTGGTTAATATTGCAAAGATATAATAAATCATTACGAAAAAATTATCGAAATTCCAAATAAACAACATTAATGAAAACAAGCGAAATAACATCAAACTTTTATAGTTCACATTTATGCCACTAGACGTATTTTAGATTTAATTATATAGAAAATATCGCAATGATTATTGCGAAAAAAACAATTTCGAACGATCGACACTCTCACAAATGTGAAACTATTACCACTTATGCAATCTACTAATTTTGGACTTTCTTCCATTACACTTTATCTTTAAATATTTCAACTTTTATAGGATATTTCATTACAATATAAAACTAAATGATTCTTTGTTGCATATTTCTTAGCTTTAGACAAAATTAAAAAAAAAAAAAACAAAATTATCCTTTGTATAAAGAAAAATTGTTTTAAATTTTGTGTAAACTTATTCAAATGCCCCAGACATCCCATTCAATATGAATTCAAAGATACTATATAGACTATAAAATGAAATTCTTATTTAAAGTAGTTGGAAAGTGTTATTAAAAAGCTTTTTCAATTTATTTTAATCTAATAATATTTTTTAAAAAAAATATAAACAAAAATTTTGGGAAAAGTTTTAATTAAATGAATATTAAAGACACCGTAAAGTATGCAATTTTTATTAATATATTATGTGACTAAATCTAATGAATGAATATTGCAATACTAAAATGTTACCAGTATAATTTTCAATATTGGAGAAAAAAACTGAATAGTTTATATATTTATTTCATTGGGAACAATAATTTATAATAAAAACCTTGTCATCATAATGCAGTTTTTTTTTTTTTGCTGTTGTCGCAGGATACTAAATAAAATTATATTTCCTGGAGGACAATAAATACTAAATTATTAATAGAAATTTTATATATGCAGATAGAATTTATAATAAGTTAAATATATTTTGTTATTATAGCAAAGAAGAATGTTAGAAATATTAATAAATATATATATTCATATTTTTGTATAACAAGGACTTCATATTTATACAAGTATAAAATTATCCTAAAATTTATAAATGATATTTTTTGAAATATTCTGAACATTTTAACGTAGATAATGATATATACCATTTTCAAATGCCATTCATCATATCAAATCCATTTTTTCATGTACACCAAAACCGACCTATTAAATTTCAAAATATATTTTGTCAAAAAAATGGAAATGGAAGCGCTCTGAGCATTTTAAATTTTTTTGGTGGGGGCTAAATATATTAGAGCCATGAACGTCACAAGTTACAGATTACAGACCAATAAGGTTCAACTCTGTAACTAGGAAACTAACTAATTTGATTTAAAAAATGACGAATTTCATTTAAAATTTCGTATATCAATGAACTAAAATGTCTACTGAAAGCTCAGATTGCAGGAAATTTAAATAATACCGAATCGTATATAAAATATTGAAATTATAGTTTCCGAAGATTGCAAGAATTTAAATCCAAAAAAAATAAAGTTTAAAACGCAAAACAATTATATATTCAACAAATTTTAAAATAATAACGAAAATTTTCATAAATAATTTAAAAAATAAATCTTCATTAATTTTTTGACAATAATTTTTCAACGACATAATTTAACAACGAAATTATTACAAGAAACAATCTTGTCTTGAAATAATACTAAAAAGCTTTTCTATTTAAAAATAAAGAATCATTTTTCTGAAAAATATTAAAACTTTTCAAAAATATTTAAATTACAAATGATAGAATTATATATAATATTTTTGTATTATGATTTTGATAGATAAACAAACAAAATAATATATTTTTGTTTTCATATAATTTTGATAGATTAGATTTGCCTCCTGTTTATGATTATTACAAATCGTGCATATATAATATCGATGCCTTCCCGCAAGAATGTATTAAGCAAGACATTTAAAAATTTTTGTCGGATTAAACAAAATCTCAGGCGATAGAAGGATTTTACAGATTCATATGACGATAATATCGATATGTCTGTCCCAACAATAAACAAAGAAATGTACAAAATAAATATGTATTATGTGTCATAATGGATCTATAAAATCATTCTATAGGCCTAACCATAATGAACTTAATGAAAATTAAGAAAACTTTCGATATTTTCCTTAAGTTATCGAAATTCGCTGTCAAATCCCTTTTGGCCATAAATGAACTTATGAAAAATTAAGAAAACACAAAAAAATATTTCACAAATATCAAAGTTTGAAAGTGACAAACGTAAAATAAATTATGTGTTTTTTTCATTTTCATCATGGATGCCATGGATTTTATTTCAGCAAAACAATTTTCTTAATTTTTCTTAAGTTTTGTACGATAGCAATCGTACATCATTAAGTTAACGCAATTTTTGAAAAGTTATGGAAAGTCAACTTAATTTTTGTAAAGTCTATTTCGGTCAGTCGGCGTATTTTCATATTGTCGTACGCCATCCATTAAGTCCATTATGGTTAGGCCTTATCGCCTGAGATTTTGTTTCACCCGACAAAAATTTTTAAATGTCGCTTCAATACATTCTTGCTGGAAGGCATCGATATTTAAATCATATATAAAATATGAGCATTTTAAGATATCATCATTATTTTCATATTTAAGAAAAACTGTTTAAGACATAATAAATATATTTACAATATAACCAAAAGAATAATATTAATTTCCATAGAAATATTTTCATTAATCCAAATAAAAAGGAAAAAATATTTATTCTCCTTTTAACGTTATCGTTAAAACATTATTTTTCCTTTCTCTTTTTTATATTTGAATATTTTTTTTTTTGTATTTAAGGAAATTATAATTTAGCATGAAATTGATATAAATGAATTTATTATAATATAAGAGATAATATATGATTAAATATTATAATCCTAATATTGAATAGAGCGTATAAAATGTATTTAGAAATAATCTACATTACATATATATGTAATATTTGTTTTATAAATATATTTTTTGGAAAATTATTTAATATTTTATATGGAAATTATTATATTAATTTTAATTAAAATTTGACATATTATTTATTAATAAAAGATGATAAATCTAAAATTTATATATACATATATGTATTTAATTTATTAACTTATTTAATTATATTTTTACAAGAAAATAAATGAAATTTAAAAAAATTATAAATATAAATAAAATTCAAAAAAATATTTTTTTTTATGAGAAAAAAAGGAATGATTTTATGTATATGACATTTAAATGATGTTAAGTGTCAAATATATGGATTTATAGAAAGCAAAATGATGTAGGGAGATAAAGAATTTAAAGCTCTATTTTCTAACATAATGAAATAATAATTTATAGATAAAATGATTTTGTAAGGAATGCTTCACAATTTTTTGCAAAGGATTCTTTAAACGTTGTAAAACAGTGTGGAAAAACTAAAAAAGAACTTCAATATCCGAAAAAAAAACAAGGAAATTAATCAACAATTACTTTTTTCTTCAATATCAAAAAAATAGGTTCTAATATCATAAATTTCCGGAAAAAAATTAATTCAAATGCAACATTTATTGGAAAAAGTTTGTCGTTAGATGGCAAACAAATGTCTTGAAAATACTTTCAATACCTAAAAACTTGAGTCAATATCAAATTACAATATTTGGATTTACATACTATAAATTAATGTATTACATACTATAAATTAATAATCTGTAATGGTAAATTTTAATAAATTAATAATTTGTAGGTTTTATATTTTCGGAATATTAGAAAAAATATGTAGATTTTAATTCGACATCCCTGCTTCATACATATTTTAGAAGCTACTCTACATATACATACTATATGATCCAATTTTTGTCAGAAAAATATTATTGCAGATCTTTAATCAAATAAATTACAAATATTATAATATTAAATTCTTACAAAAGCATATTTCAATAAAATAATTAATAATTTTATATTTAATTGAATTTTTTTTCCAATAATATACATAATTGAAGCCTTTTTAATGTCAAAAACAAAATTCAACTAAAAAATACTTACCTAAGGCAAAATTAAACTTTGATATTTCAATAAACTCAAGTATCAAAACAATTGGGTATAATATTATAGTAAAAGTTTGTTGATAAATCTTTGTAGAAATAATAAATAGTAAGTCAAAATAGATTTTCTAATTGGATCTTTTTATCAGCCAGCAAATTAGAAATTACTCTAATTTTGAATAAATTTCTAAAACTATTTGTGTAGTATATAATACCTACATAATTTCGCCTAAAATTATTAGTCATATTTTAACAAAAATTAATATCAAAACGTACTAAATATTTTCTATAAGTTGGCTTCTATATTATACGATAGGAATTATATCCTTTTAAAAGTATTGTTTCAGACACTTTATTTTAAATATTATTTTTGTTTTGACAGTTTTTGTTTGAAAAAAAAAATTTTATGCCATTTTTCATGACTTTTTATTATTATACATAATATAAAATATTTTACCACCCAAAGTTCTGTGAACTGGATACCGGAAATTACAAAATATAAGTCAAAAACTAATTTTAAAAATTTCCTTCTTCTTTTTTTATAATTCAGCAGGATATTAAACCAACAACAAATTCATTAGAAATAGAATTTTAATCAACAAAATGAACTAAAAAAAAAAAAAACTTTCTATACATTTTTACTATAAAATTTATATTCACAGATTATGAAAAAAGGATAATTAAATCCTTTGATATTGGAAATACATATATATAATGTAGATTGTCTTTAACAAACCAACGAAATATATTTGAACTATAAAAGTACAAAAAATATCGTTTACCTCTGATATTTACAATTCTGATTTCAAAAAAAGGAGAGTAAAACTTCTTGAAATTTATTTTTATGTATTCATTAAATGATTATATATATTGTACACTGGCACTTCTTTCTGTTTGTTGTTGTTGTAGAGGACAAGAGGATATTACAATACCCTAAAGCTATAGCTGAAAGTGAACAAACAAACAAAAAAGTTTATGTCTATTTATTAAAAATCGAGCGTTGAAAATTCAAATTGAAAAAAAGGAATTTTATTTTATTTATTGTTAACTTTACCAATGGATGGTTTTTTTTTGTTTAAAAATTGTATACCGGAAATATTTTTAGTCTTTTTGTGATTGTGAGAACTTTTCTATAATTTTAATTATTATTCAGTATTTTTATAAAAATGTAAAATTTAATTCCTTTGATAGCGCAATTTGAATAAAATTATAATTAATTTATTTTGTGTTTTATAAGAAAAAACTCTTTTTGATCATGATTTTATTTTTGTTTTTGAATTCTATAAAAGTATATACGTGTATAATAATTTCAATTATTAAAATTCATTTTATAGTATTTAAAAGTAATTAGTTTAGCTTTGTAAAAATTTATATATTATTTTAAATATTTTTTGGTTTGAAATTAATTTAATTGTGAATATGACCCAGTTAAGTATATTAATTTGGGTCGTTGATCAAAATAAAATTGGGTTAAATTACTATTAATTTAATAATTCTGTGAAATTGTTTGATTTCTTAAGAATTGTTACCAATTTTTCTATAAAAATGAATGTAACTTAAAAATAAATAATTAACTCCCATCTATAGTAATTCATTGGTTCCACAGCCCAATGTTGGCTCAGACGTACCTCTTCCAAAATTTGGATGAAATTAAGGATTTAATAATTATATTTGGATGCGAAACCATAAGTTCCTATCCAGCAAATACACTATTCATTGCAGCAAGCTAATATCTTTTAGTAGGAAGTCAATTATTGTCATAACAATTGGAATCGATAGCATTTTTAGCAGCCTTAAAATTTGCATTGCTGTATAACTACTGTCTGGCATTCAATTGAAACTGATTAAACTTTAGAACCACAACCTTAGAACGAAATTCATCTACGGCTTGACGCAGTTGTAGTACGTTTAGCGCAATTGTAGATGGTAGTTTATCAATAATTTAATACTTTCCAAGGTTCTACCAAACACCTAATATACAAAAAATCTAAGAAAATCAATATTAATCTTAAATTGAAAAGGACTGACAAAAACAATCACAACAAAAATATATAAAAAAAAAATATATTTATACACAATTTCTTTTTCATTTCTTTAATATAATTTTTATTCTAACAAAAAAAAAATCACAAGTGAAATTCATCAAAGTAAAGAAAATTTTATGATCAAGCGAGAATTTTTTTTATTTTAGTATATATATAAAAATACTGTGTAAATTTAATAAATTATTTTCCACTCGACATCTTCTTTTATTTCATTGTTGCCCTTACGCCCATAATTTCCTTTAAAAAAAAAACCCTTTTTTTTCTTTAAAAAAAAAATGTCGCTTAACCTTCGTATTTTCATGAAAAAAATCCATTTAACAAAATTTCTTTTTGAATGTAATTTTCACTTCTAGTGAAAAATAAAGACGAAATTTTTAGCTAAAGAAAAATTAAGGAAATTTATATCATTTTCCTTCAAAAAAAAAAAAAAAAAAGTTTCTATGTACAATTTTTTTTTTCTGTTAAATTTTCCTGTTGTTATTGTTTTTATTATGAAAAACTGTTAAGACACTTTTGAGATTGAATTTTTTTTTTATATTTAATTCAAATTTATGAACTTTCTCGGAGGGTTCCAATTCCAACCCACAAATAAGAAAAATTTTATTTATGCAAAAATAATAATAATAAAGAGTTGCGCATATCATTTTTTTTTTTTGCGTATACTTTTATTTATTTCGGCGAGAAAAATAAAAAACGAGGAAAAATGATTGTAAAAAAATTTTCAATTTGAAAAATTGATTTGTAACAATATTCAAAATACATATTTATATACATATGTACATAGTATATAGATCAATCAAATATTTTTTATGTTCTAATTAATTTGATTCCATTATTTGGATGGAATCAAAAATGAAATTTCCATTTTTTGTTGATTACATTTTTTCTATTTGTTTTTCAGTTTATTTAATAAGCGGAAAAAATAGAAAAGTAATTTTCTGGGAATAGAAATATTTTTTTTGGATATTCTTTACTTTAGATTAAACTTACCAAAACATAAACACCAAATGGCATAACAAATACAGCTACTAATAAATCAGCTAATGCCAATGATACTATAAAATAGTTGGTCACTGTTTGTAATGAACGTTCACGACACACTGATATTATAACTAAAATATTACCAAATAATGTTAAAATTGGAAATATTATTAATAATAATGCCCAATAATTTTGATGAGCTGAAATAAAACAAAATAAAAAATTATCGAAATTATTTATTTAATTATTTACAATTAAATTATATTAAAAATTCTTCAACAAAATTATAAATTACCTTCTATAATATCTACTGTACATGTTGAATTCACAGCTGAACAATTTGTTCGATAATCAAAATCTGTAATATTTACACTTGTACTACTTGTAGCACCAATATTTATAACACTACCACTACCATCACCATTAATACCAGCACCACCATTACCATTATTTATACTACTATTATAATTATAAAAATATTCACCAAAATCTTCTAATAATAGCATAAAATTACTACCGCCACCACCATTTCCACCATTACCACCACCACCATCATAATTTGGATGTATACCACCATTATAACCACCACTAATACTACCACTATAATATTCATTTGTATCATTACGATTTATATATAAATTATCATATATAATATCATTATTACTATCTGTAGTAACAATATCATTATTATTATTATTATTATTATTATTATTACTACCACTATTTGATATATAATCAATAATTTGATTATTTTGATTATTATTATTATCATAAAATCCTGTATTATCATCAATAATATTTTCTTTATGATGATCTATACCTAAATTATTATTATTATTATTATTATTATTATTATTAAATGGATCATCGTAATGTGGTAAAATTGATGATAAAGATGATGATGATGGTATAGATGTTTGATTAGTTATTAATGTTTGATTCCATAAACTAATATCATCATATAATTTAAAATAATCTGGTGAATTCCAAAAATCAATACTACTTGAATTATAATTATCAGATAAATAACCACCACCTGTATTACCACCATTACTATTACTGCCACCATTCTCTCGACTATTACTACTACTATGGTTTTTAATATGATTTGGTGCCATTTTTAAATTGAATTTTAATATTTTCCCTGAATTTTTAAATATATATTTAATTATAAATTAAATTTTAATTAAATTTATTTAATAAAAAAAAAAAGATTTTAAATAAAATTAAATGTATAAATTATATCACAACAATTTACTGAAAATTTTTAATTAAGATATTTTTGAAAATATTTTTTCTGAATTTATAATATTTTTTTATTGCTTAAATTTTTTTAATTTTGTGTTCGAATTTAATGTAATTATATATTTCTTAATTAAATTTTATTCATATATAATATATTTTTCACATTTTTAAAATTTTTACTAATTAATTATTTTTTATAAATTTATCCAAAATATTCCGAGGCCCAAATAGGATCACAAAATTTTCTGTCTTTTATTATAAATTTTTTCCATTTTTTAATGTTGTTCAATAAATAATAATTTTGATAAAGCTGAGATATTTTATATTGATTATTATTATAGTTTTTATACTAAATTAATATTTATTTAATTAATTTGTAATTTTTTAGAAGAAAAAAATAGTTTTTAAGATTAAAGTTAACGATTTTTTATATCTACAAAATAGTAAATTTATGGTGATAGTTAAATATAAATGGTATTATTTATGGTCCATTTTTAATTAAAATAATAATAATGAAGTTCCAAGACCAAAGGAGTATATCTGCAATAAAATAAAAACAAAAATTATTAATAAATTTGGAATGAAATATAATTTTTAATTAATAAATTCTTATAAATACTATTATATCCTTAAGGACGTAATAGATCTTCACAAATCGTTTTACAAGTAAAAATATATTTCTCAAATACTTCAAAATGGAATTTAGTGTCCATTCTAATTTATACCAAAATTCGAAAATAATTCATTTTATTAATTACATAATAAAATTGATTCCTATAGAAATCTCAAAATTCCAACATAATTCCACTTAATTATGAGTCAACATTACTAATTAATTTATCACATTCCATATACAAATTAATAAAAATATAAAATATAAGTTGTAAGATAATTTTGTCCTAATTAGCTACAAAATATGCGTATGTAATTAATTGATTTTAAAAACTCGTAAAGTTTATATTCAACTGGTTAAAATTTATTATATTTACCATAACTTTCTACAATTCCCAAAAGTCATCTATATATTTATATACGAACAAAGAAAAATACTTAAAATTCCATTTTGCATTAATTACTTTAAAACAAGAAAAAAAATATATACCTTCAACGAGCACTTTGACACCTTGACAACTCATGGAGTTCGTCGTGTTAATAGTATCACGGTGTTCAAAAATACACCAGAAAAAATACATTATATAATGTATTATTAAAAATTCTCTTTTGAACTTTCAGTTAAACCAAGCATGTAATAATTTTTTTTTTGGTATAGTCATCATTTTGTCGCGTCAGTTAATTTAAATTAAATGTTAACAACAACAAAAATAAAATGTCTTAATTAAACTTGAATTTATTCAAGTACATCTTTAATGCGCCAATGTTATTCGTTAATGTCGTCGCAACAAGAACATAAAATTAAGATGAATCGGCAAAGTTTATGACATTCTTTTAATAGATAAGTGAAAAATTAAGATATAATAATTAGGTTTATTTTTTTTTCTTTCTTATTTTAGAAAAAAAAATATGGTTAAGGTTGTAAGATAAATTTTTAAATGTAATAACATCATTAGAAGAAATATTTAAATATGCTTTGTTAAGCATATTTTTATTTTAGATAGATGAAGACATCATGGTAATACATTTTAAGGTTAATTAATAATTGTGAGTAAATACCAATGGAATTTTTTGTTAAATTATAACGCCAAAAAGAATGTATTGCGACATTAACGAATTATATACTTGGAAGACGATTAATTTTTAACTAGATTTTTATTTAATGTTTGGAATTTTCTTAGTAATTCCTAAATTTTCAGTTTGGAGTTATGGATCTATGGATTTAAATTTTAGCTGACTACCAAAAATAAATAACATTTTTAAATAATCTAAAAATATATATAGTAAAGTTAATTTTTTTCATATCAATTAATATTAAATAATTTTCTTTCTACAACAAACTGTTAAATTAATGCTATAGAAAAGTTTGCTTTCAATTTGCATAATTAAAATTATATTTTATAGTCGAGTAGTAAATTAAAAGTCGACAATTAAGAATGACGTAAATTTTATTCAAGATTAAACATTTTAAAGGTTTTTTCTAAAGTATGCAAAAATTAAATTACAAATTCTATGAGGCATATCAAAATTTTTTAATATAGATTTTGGGGTTTGTTCCAATGTTTATAGTCAAAGTTAGTTAACCTAATCAAATTAATCAAAAAATTGAAATAAACGTGGTGTAATTTCATTGTCTACAATTATTTTTCAAAAAACTCGAAATTCTCTCTAGAGAACAATTATATAACCTTTAACATTTCCATCATAATTGATAACAGTCTGATAACAGACAATTAAAATTTTATTATATTTGAAATTATTCGTGACCAATTAATTATTAAAAAATGTCTGCACTTGGAGATTAAAATTTTTTTGAATTAATTAAATTTGTAGTCAGTTTATTGGATTTTCAAAAATTTTTAGAAAAACGTGCATATTAGTTTTACTTTGTCTATTCGTCCGTTTTACATAAAACCTTTTACATCTGTTTCGATAGAGAAATTAAATTTTAACCATAAATATTCTAAAAAAACTGATTCAATTTAAATAAAATATGTGAAACGTAATTATAAAAAAAAAATTCTTCTTATATCCTTTTCTTTATATCCTCAATAATAATAGTATGTTCAAAAGAAATATTATTTGTATGTACCTTAAAGACCAACATTTCTAAATTATTTCTTTAAATTTTTTTTTGAACTTCCCATAATTAAAATAAATCTGCAAAACTCTACGAATAAAAAAAACTAGAACAGTTCACATAGTTCTAGGTCCTACTTAGTTTAAAAAAAAAAATTTATACATATATAAATATCCTTCGGGTGTAGAATTGCTGTACTCATTTATAAAATTGTAAACAAAAAGATTTTTTAATTCGAGAGTAGCAAAAAAAAAAAAAAAAAATTGTCGTCCACCCATTAAGTGAATTTATTAAAGTACTATAAGAAGAATTTCTAGTATTATCCTTTTTTTATAAACCTTTAAAATGTTTTGCGGTTAATTATTTAAAAAATAAAAAAAAATGTATATATACTTACTATAGAAAATAAAAATGAATATTTTACCCATGATAAAAGGACTCTACTCTCTGGTATACAATTTCTTTTTTTTTTCTATCCAAAAGATTTAAATGTATAGAAAAAAAAAATATTTAAACCTAGACAACAGAAATATATATTTTGCTATGTGGATAACAAATTATCCTTTCACACAAGTATTACGACTTTGCGCTACACTAACGTATTTATAATAATATATATTTTTTTTATAAGAGTAAAACATTGTTTTTTTTTTGTCCTCGTTATTTTATATTTTTATTTTATTTGTAGATTTTATCTAGGAATATTTATCTATAGTGAATAAGTAGAACAGGTAATTTATATTCTTTGTATTTTTTTTTCTGGGTTTTCGTTTTGCCAGTTTTATAGTAGAGGGTTAATCCAATTTAAACTAAATAGAGTTTGTGTTCTTTTTTTTTTTATTTGTTAATGGAAACTAAAAGAAAATAATTAGAAGTTTATAATTTATGCAAAGCTAGGAGACTAGAGAGATAAATTTAGTATATACATAATATTGTATAGAAACATTTATTTTGTATAAAATGCACACACAATAAAAATTTAGTATACTTAAATATTTTGATTTTAATCTAATTAAGGATATTTTGATCATAAATTTAAGCTAAATTTTTTTTTTTTTACTTTGTTTTAGGAGAAATTAATATAATTTTTTGGTCATTATTATTGTAGATTATTGAAAATTATTAGATTAAAACGTAATTTCATATTTGATTAAATTGAGTTTAAAATTTGAGATAAGAAAAATTATTTAAGAAATTAATAAAATTTAGTAAATGGAAAAAATTATTAGATTAATTTAGTAAAATATTTTATATAGAATGAATTAAAACTGAAATTTCAAATTTAAATTTTGGTATTACACCATTTTAAGATTAAATAACTAATTTTTTAATAGAAATTTCTAATTATTTCGCAAATTAATTGTTTTTAAAATAAGTTTAATGGTTTTTCCGATAATATTAATTATTTTTTTCTAAATTGACTGTTTTTTTGTAAATTAAATTAAATTTTTGGTAATAATTTGCAATCATTTTTCAATTTAATGTGATAATTCTTTTTTTTTTCGATTTTATATAACTTTAAAAATATTTTTAAAAAATCTTTCATTTAATTTGAAAATGGATTTAAAAAAATATATTGAAAAAAAATTGAAAATCAATTCAAATTTGAAATATTGAAAAATCTGAAAATGGTATATCGATAAGATGAGAATTTTTCGTGGTAAAATTCACAATTGTTTATTTTAAATTGAATATATTATCATGAATATAAATATTGGTATAGAAACATTGTGTGTGAATACTAAAGTAAATAGTAATACTTTAGACCACTTTAAATATTTACCAAATTTAACATGTTGTCGGACGGACTGTGCTTTAAATTGATAATTTAAAAGTTTTATGAATCTGAGTCCGGAAGTCTAAAAAATTTATGTCCAATCAAAAATCCGCATATATAGAAAATTATGTATACATTATCGAATTGTCTTAAAAAAAGTACCAAAAATTAATTACAAAATTAGTAATATTTAATTTATATATATAATAATTATTAATTAAAATTAAATATTTTCCTTTAAAAAAAATAGAAAATCCATAAAAATTAAATTTAATATTAAATTTTGTAATCATTTTCATTATAAACTTTTTTTTTACAAACTTTTTGAATTATAATTTATGTTTTTCAGTCTACAGTAATAAAAAGATATCCTTAAAAAATATACAAAAAAAAATTTCACTGTCAGTTTTAATAGAATTTCACATAATTTAATTTTTTTTTTTATTCTTATTTTATATTTTTCTTCATCCTGTATAACGATTAAACTGTTCATTATATTTTTTATAACTTCTGTCGGTTACAAGCAAAAAAAAAAAGTACTACATACACTCTTACATCTAAACACGCACACAAATTCAAACCGAAAAAAAAAAATTTGTTATATCATTGAAGATAAAACTTTAAATCTTATCCTATTTAGCCTTGAATATTTCTACCTTATATATCCTTCACAAAATCGTATTACACACACAATCTTCAATGCCATCATCATAATTTCTTCTTATTCTAAATATTTATAGTATATTCACCCAGGAAGTTTTATATACGCACACAAAAATAAAATCATTATCAAAAACAACAACACCAAAAGTCTGTTTCAGGATATTTTACAAAATTTTTTTTTTCTTGTCTTGTAAATATATAAATGGTATTACTGTAAGTGACGATCCTTTTTCTACAAAAAAAAAGCCTTGAAGGAACAAACAGGGAAAAAAAAATTTAAATATTTCTTTAGATAA
Source organism: Empis stercorea (assembly GCA_949752835.1). Taxonomy (NCBI): domain Eukaryota; kingdom Metazoa; phylum Arthropoda; class Insecta; order Diptera; family Empididae; genus Empis; species Empis stercorea. The sequence goes on from OX457087.1 coordinate 7,339,181, forward strand.
AATATTTATATGCAAAAAAAAAAGAAGAAATTTATATTTATGTAAGTTGTAAGTTGCCTGTAAATTATCATCTACTTTTTAACCTAATGCAAATTGACAAATACGGATAAGTTACTATATTCTATATGTTTTCTTTTTTTTATATGTATTACAAACTACGAGAATTTCTTTATCCTTTTACAATAGACGAGGAGTGTACACACCAGGAAAAAAAAAATGAATATGAAAATATAAAAATTCTTTATTCGACTATGACTTTACAAAGTATTGAATAGGATATAAATATGATGGTATAAAAAAGGATATACGTATGTATATATATATATATATATCATAAATGTTTATACACCAAAGATCCTGGAAGAAAATTTTGTGAATAGAAGATATAAAGTAGAAAAGTTTAGGATGAACAAATTTGTTTCAACGAAAAAGAAAACTTTTTTTCCTATTTTGTCTGTGTTTGTATTTTTGATGATATGAGTTCCAATTTTGTTCAATAACATTGGAAAACTAATAAAACTTCTTACAAGAATTTATTTTTCAAAAAAATAGAAAACTTAACTATTTTCTGTTTTTCTGTCGTTTTAATATTATTGTTTTTAATTCAAATGTATTCAGTATCCTACAAATTAATATAAAACTTAAGTGGCAGAACGAAATTGTAAAATATGACAATGTTTTAAATTTGTGTCACTAGACGGCGCTGGATTCTAAATCCTTCTTAAATGCAGTCTTGTTAAATATCCTTCTAATTAACATTTTAGAAGAAAATTTATTAGCAAGATGTAATTTTTTTTAAATATATTTTTTTCATTTGCCAGTGAATGGCGCTACATCATAAATGCGCCAACGACAACAAATTCTTTTTTAAAATGTGCTCATTAATAGTACTAACACTTCTGACAAACCTTTTTCAAAAAAATTTTATATGTTTGTTATCCTAAAGCATGAGTTTTGATATAAATTCTGATATGGTTTGATATCGAAAATATTATATATAAATTTTAAGTAGATTTATAATAGGATATTCAGTAAAGAAAATTATATGTCCTTATAAGTTAAGAAATGTTTGTATTTATAAGAGTAAAAATAAAATGTCATAAAATAGATTAAATGAATTTTTGAATGAAAAATGAAAAAACATATATGTATGTATGTGAGTATTATTTTTAGGGTAGAAAATGAAGAAATAATATTAATTTAATTTTATAAAAAAAAAAAATATATTTGTTTTGTTATTAGGGTCAAAATATTTCTAAACAACAAAAATTATAAAATATAAGGAAGTAAAATTTATTTTTTTTTTTTTTTTTTCTAATTATAAAATTCTAAGAATTTCGTAGTTTTTTTTAATGAAGACAAAAAAAATTTTCTCATTTATTTCAATATACCAGAAAATCATAATACAAAAATAATCTATGAATTTTCATTTGATTTGTTGTTGTTGTTGAAGGATATTTTTTGGAAAAATAATTGAAAATAATTTCAAAAGTTTTTAATAACATTAAAAAAAAAATTAAGTATTTAACTACGTAATTTTATAAAACATTATAGTATAAATATAAATTTAATTTAATGAAATTCCAAGAAAATATTTTCTAATGTGTACAATGAACTAAAAATATTTACTTTTTAGAATATTTTCTTGTTCTTATTTATATAGTAATTAATGATCTTTCTTAAAATTCTTGTAGATTTAAGAATTGTGTAAAATAAATTTCGAAAATTTATGTACATATACAAAATATAAAAGGTAATTAATCATTTTTATTTATAACTATAGTAAAATTTAAAGTGCATAAATTAAAATTGCACATTTTAACTTTATTTATAATAATAATTTCATTAATTTTTATTAAGGGTAGCTGACAGAGAATTTTCCTTAAAATTTTTATATTTTATTATAATGTTGACATCAAATTAATTGCACAAGAAACAAAAATGATTAATTAACTATAATTAGTTATTGTAAAAGGATATTAAACTCCTCCTAAATGTATGCAATTATAAAAAAAAAAACGTTTTGTTAATTACTATAGGAAGTTGTTTGAAAAAAAATCGATTAATGTGAAATAATATATTTCAAAATTACTTCAATTAAAATTATGATGTTTTATAGAGGAAGTCTGAAATATTTTATATATAGATTAATATAATTTGTAAAAAGTTTGCGAGTTAATTACGAAATAAAAAATATTAATTAAAATTTATATGTTTTTCAAAAATCAAAGAATGTTAACAAATAAATGAATGTTTTATTATTTAATTAAAATATTATAAAATTTTATTACTATTACAGAGTGTAACATATTTTCTCAGTAAAAAGTATTTTTTTTTTAATGATCCTGAAATATCATCAATCAGAATTTAGTTATAATTATATTACTACCCCAAAATGAAATTTTGAAATCCAATTGCTGTTAATCATAAATCAGCGACTAAATAATAAAGTTTCTAAAAAAAATTTCCTATTTTTTTTGCTGACCAAATAAATTTTTTTTTTATTTTCTTTTATAAATTCGAAATTATTAAATTATTCGGCATTCCAATAAATTACTTTATTATTTTTCTCATTTCAATATTCAAAATTTCCAACTATATAATTAAAAATATATTTACTGAGGGCTATTAGAGAGCAATTTATGGTCGCCCACCAAAAAAAATAATATTTATAAAGTAATAAATCATTTAAACATAATTTTATTTTATTGAAATTTAATTTGTTCCTGGCCATTTTTTTATTTTGTATACCACAAAAAAATATATTTATATTTTTTTTAATCGTTATTTTTATTGGTCGCTTCTCTGTTTTATATTTTTTTTTACAAAACGAAAATAAATTTTCATTTAAAAAGAAAGTTATATATAAATAATTTATTATTAAAAAATTTTTTAATATTTTTATTGGCTTCGCTATAAATTCAATTTTCCAAAAACAAAAATGAATAAATTTAATTTCCAATTTTCTTCAGAAAATTATATAATTTTAAAAGTTAATTTTCGATTTATATTTTTAATTAAATTAAAATAATAAATTATTTATTTAATTGAATTATTATAGAAAATACTTGTCAAAAAAAATATTAATTAAAATTATTTTCTAATATTTTTTAATTAATTTCATTTAAGCATTTAAGGTGATTTAAGTTTTTTTTTTTAATTTAAAATAATAATCTAAAATTTATTAATTAAGGATTTTCTATTTGAAACGCCTATAAAATTTACATAGTAAAAAAACCACATATCAAAAATGTTATATGAAAATTTTTACTCGTTTTTCTTGTATGCTTTTTTTTTTGTAGCCTTTCTTATTATTTATTAAATTTTTCAAAATGTCAAAAAATAAGTAAATTTGGTTATGAAAAATGAAAAGGTGGTTTAATTTTATTTATAAAAATTATTATATATGTACGTCTACGTTACGTATAGTATATATTTTTATTAAATATGAGATGTCATCAACATAAGAGGCTTTTTTGGTTTCTCTACTCTTATAATGTGCCTCTTTTAATCAGCTTAAAATCGTATTCATACCTGTAAACAACAAATTAAATATTTAACCTCTAAATTTACACTATAGTATATAAATATAAATGGTAGAAGATATTGAAATATTTATTTATATAAGCCTATAACAATTTTCCAAAAATACGAATTACAACAACCCCAAAGTTTTTACAAAAAAAAGAGAAAATTGTTTTTTTTATATTATTATTACCTTAAAATTTTCAAAATTAATCCGTGATATAACATAAATATAGAGATATATAATAATCATATAAACACAATTATATTGCGTGGATACCATTATAAAAGCAGGGGTAGTAAGCAACAGTTAAGTTATGTATCAATTTTATGTTGCTTTTCTCTATAATTGAGTGACCATTTCAAAATGTATACACATCTAATTACTTTCTTGTAAAAATGCGGGCCATATTATTTGCAAATATAAAGAACGATCGCTGTGCAAAAATGACTGTGGCATCTATACATATTGCTAAAGCGTATAAGTTAGGTATCTCTGAGCCCACATAAGGTCAAGGATACATCCGTATCCGTATCCTTATATATCTAAAAAAAAAATTATATTAACTTAATATAAATTGAAAACGTAGACATAGAAGATCTGTTAGTTACTTGTGGTACGAAGAGGCACCACTACTAAGCAGTAGAAAAATAGGTGAATTTAGAGAGGAATATTTTACTATTTTTTTTAGATTAAATCAGTTTAGCACAATCGGAGCAGATTAGAAACTGTTTAGTCTCTAGATATAAATAATGAAATTGTAAAAGAGACCCATAGATAATTTTTAAATTAAGATAAGGATTAAGTATATAAATATTTAGTCTTACGTCAGAAAATTATGTACTAAGCAATCCGCGAACTTGGTTCCACGTTTACCAACCCCTGAAAACCATTTTACAAAAAAAAATATCCTTAAAATGTGTGTTAAGGTACACACAATAGATGAAAAAAAAAATGGATCCTTTAAGTAATATGTATAAATATTGTGTGTTAAAAAAATATTATTATATTCAATCGCAGCATTTTCATGAAAAACCACATCAGAAAATAAACACATGAAAATTTTTGCCCTTGTATTATTATTTAACATTTTGTTCATCCGTCAACTTTCAATAAAATTTATTTCACTGGAAAAATTCAGGTTTTCTTTTTTTCGTTTATTTATTTTTAGAGAAAAAAAAAATTTAGGTTAGGCGAAAAAAAAAAAATATTGTTGATTTTCACACAGAACCTTTTTTTTTTTTTTTAATTTTATTTTTGGTTAGATCCTTTATAAATATGTGTTATATATATCCTTTAAAATGTTTTATAAACTTTTGTGTGTGTGTATTTGTGTTACTAAGAGCTTAAATGGTTGAAAGTTTTTTTTTTTATGATAACTTTGATGATGTTAACGCGGCAAAACAAAAATATTAAAATACTTATTTTTCTTTTCAAATATTTTTTTTTTTTTGTGGCAAAAGGAAAATACATTTATTATATGTGTGTGTATTTGTGTAAAAAGATGGAAGGTTATTAAAGGATAACATGTCAGCTGCATAAGATTTTTGTTAACCCTTAAAAAAAGAAAAATATTATACAGGAAAATTTAAATTTTTCGATTTTGTTAGAAAATATGGAAAAGTTTTAATAGTGATAGTATCTATAGAGAATATTATTTTTTTTCTGTTGAGGGGTTTTTGCTCTGTTTATTTGTGATATTATTGTTGAATATTTCTAGTGACAGCATAAGGAAAGAGTTATTATTATTCCTTATTTACATATAAAAAAATATACCAATACATATGTACGCATAAATTTATAAGGATTACCAAAAAAAAAAAAATTTGCTGGTAAAATAGGTTAATGTTATTTAGCTTTAAGGTAAAATTGTTGAACATAATTTTTTTGTATATATAACTTAATAGAATAAACAATATGATGATAAAGTTTTGAATTAGTTTAGGGAATGATATTTTTGCTTTTATAACTATAATAGTATCAACAGTAACAGTGAAGTAATTAATTCATAGAAACGATTTTGTTTTTTTAGTTATTTGGATTTCAGAAGTTTGGTTTAGAAGTATTTCAGTTTATACTCTTAAAAAGATAATTGAATATTGCTTAGCTCTTTTGGAGTATATTATAATTAGAGTTCTGAATAAAGTTATATTTTTCTTTATTGCTTCACAATTTTTTTTCTACAAAATTTTTAAATTTATTTATCACAAAGTGTCGTAAATGATGTCCTTGTGGTATTTGCCAATTTTGTTCAGATTATATCTGAAAGATCAGTAGCCTATTTGGCAACTATTACCGCAGTATTACCCGATTCTCTATTTTTGCTAAATTCGAATATTTATTTTACCATACTCATTTGTAGTTTAGATATCTACTTAGACTTAGAGCGATAACTACCAAATTATATACCATTTCACATTTCATTAAGAAAACAATTAAGAATTCTGAATAAATTAATAAAAATACTCAAAATTGGATATTGCAGAAATTCGTAAAGTTCAATGAAACCATTCGTTAGTTCATTTTTAGTCTTATTTTATTACCACAATTTTTAATTAATTTAATTGAATACTTTAATTGCCAACTTTCACCCACACAAAAAACTTCACTTTTAACCTTAAAAACCTCTTAGTTCGTTTAGTAAAAAATAAATTGCTCTAGTAAATTTAACTGAAAAAATTTAATATAACATATAAGGAAAAAGTATTTTTTCCTTTTTAGAAATTCTCCAATTTCAAATTCATCCAAACCTAACAAGGATATATTTTTAAAGGATATATTGTAATTGTTTTTTATATAATTTTTTTTTCTAGCATGTTGCTATACTATCTTGAGGCTCTGATCCATAAGACAGGGTAGTAAATTCATTGAAATACATCCTTAAAAATTATAAGTAAGAAAATATTTCTATTATATATAAATTTATGTTAACATAAAACAATAATATGATAAGACATGTTATTTCAACATAATATTATGAAAATTTCATTATTTCTATGTTCAAAATAAAAATTTACATATTTTCATATATGTGTATACATAATAAATGTAATAGTGTTGAGGTATGAAATAAGAAAGTTTATTATTTTTCATCAAATATTATGAATTATATAGGACCCAAAGTTTTTCTATGTGTTAGGATAATGTAAAAGTTTTGTTTGTTTGTTCTAGATTAAAAGGATTTACCCGATTATATAGAAGGAGTTAAAATAACATTTAAGTAGTATAGTGTGGTAGTATAGTAAAGTAAGATTTTTCTGAAATATGATTTAAATATTTTAGATTTTTAGTACTTATAAGGATTTGTTTTTTTTTTAATCCATGCACGAAGGTGTTGCAAAAAGTGTTTTTTTTTGTAATATTTTAAAATAATATTCAATATTTTTGAAAACTCACCGATTACACCACGTACAATTTTTGCTTTTTTAACTAAGGATTCTATGTCGATTTTAAAATATTTTGGTAAGAAATTATATACTTTTTGTTATCCTTTGGTTTAGAGACTTAGGAAAGTGAAATATACCATGAAATGCCTTTAGGATTTTCATAATGTTAAAATTGGCTTAGTTTTATTAAATTAAATAAAACTTTAATGGTTTAAGAAAGTTATTTTCTACCTATTAAAATTAATTCCTGATATTTTCTTCCTGATATAAAATTTTCTTAATTCATTTTAATATTGCATAATTTTAGGCGATTTTCTTGAAACTGGTTAGAAAAATAATATACACAAAGTTATACACAAGTTTTCTAGCTTATTTCTATAAATAATGATAAATGCTACTCTGATTAAGCATAATGTATATGACACCAAAATTAATTTTACCCAAGTACCCACAATTTCAACTATACTAAAGAAAATATTTATTACAATTATTGAAAAAAAGATATTGTGAAAATAAATCTCATTTATATTGAATTTATTTCAATTAAAGTTAATTATGAATTTACTTTATTTGAAATAAATCAGTCCCCAGTAGAAATTCTTAAAGCTATACGTATAATAATTGCTGGTTAATTAAAATTCAATCTAAAGACATGTCGTTAGTCTACAAAAGTCAAAACTTCACAAAATTGTCAATAATATTTAACATTAAATTATATTTTACTATATTTTCTTTCACAATTTTCGACCTAAACTTTTAAGATTTCGCTTGATAAATAGAAAGTGATGAAGAAAATGTTGATACAAAAATGTTTCACGTGTAAAAGTAAGCCTAAAAATTAAAATGTTTATTTATTCTGATGTATTATTGAGCAAAATTTATTTAACATGAAATTATTTAATAACATTTTTTATAGTAAAAATTATATAGTTAATTTATTTAAAAAAAATGAATAATATTACAATTAATTAAACAAATAAAAAAATTGTGTCCAACAAATTATTTCAAATGAAAAAACGTATTAATTATTTCCATATATATTATCTTTCTTATTATTACATAAATATTTATAATTAATCTATTTATGAATTTTCAACATTAAAATATGAAAATATAATCTCTCATTTTAAATCTAAAAAAGAAAAAAAAAAATATCCTTAATTTTTATATGCCCCAGAAAAACACAAAAATTTGAAGACACTTTTTGTCTACCCTCAAGATATTACCACCCAAAAAAAAAAAAACAAGAAACATAAAACAAACCAACATAAAAAAAAAACAAAAGCTAGAAATTAAATTAATAGCCAAACATTTTTATATGCAAAAATAACACAATAGTCATAAAAAAAGGACATCATTATTTAAACAAAAAAAAAAAAAAACAAGAATATGATGGGTGGTTACTTTACAGGTTGTTTTCTTACACCCTCACAGTTTAAATAATTTTCTTATTCATTTTCTTTCCATTCAAAAATACACACACACACACCAGTAACACACAGAGAAGCAAAAAAATGAAAAATTATTTATAAATTACATACAATAAAAAGAAAATGAAAATGAAAATTCCTTTAATAAGGAGCAACATAGAAAAAGAAATCTAAAAACGAAAAAAAAAAAACATGAATTGAAAAGGACAAGATAATAATATCCAATATTATTAGTATTAGAAGGAAAAAAAAAACATGATATATGTAATATACTTTATGATGAGCATACAATGTTTATTTAAGCACATGCCTCAAGGGTGTCCTTTTTTTTCACATTCACATTGAAAATTGATATTTATAAGGATATAGAAAAACTTTGAAACATTTATACATACATATATATGTATATGTGTATTAGTATACTATTGTTATTATTTCATTATAATTATCTAAAATTACAGTTTAATCTATGATATTGTGGTAACACAAAAAAAAACAAAACGAATTTATAACAAACAAATATAATATATTATTATTATTTGTGTAAGATTACAGGATAAACCAAACACCTATACACAAAAAAAAACACAACATATTTTTTTTTTTTTCCTTTTTTAGCTATTGTGTGTTGGATTTAAATAGATGACCTTTAATAAATTTGAAAATGATTTATAATTTTTGTGTGCAATGAAGATAAAATTATTTATTTTTTTTTGTATTAAAAGGAAATTTTTTTTTTGGTTTTGAGAATTTATCTTAAATAATGAAAGTATATTGAGAATTATATGTAGGTTATGTTAGGTCAGATTTTGAATGGTGAAAAAAATATTTAAAGCCTAGTTTGCTTATTGTGACTTTGTTATTGTATAAATGAAGGCCTAAAATAATAGTTATGCATTTTCAATTGCATATTTCAAAAGTCAGAAGCGAGATATTAAAAAGTTGTGTAAATGTTTCATAAATCTGGTAATGTGAGACTAGTATCCACAAGTAATTTACGGCACAATTAGCACTATCGTTCTTTTCATGGTCGTATTGTAATGATCCTAAGGAACGGCTTTACTGCGGAGCACCCAAAAACAACACACGATCTTTAACGATACCAAAGATCGAAGAGTAGGTCTTTCATTGATTCTACAGATAGAAAGTTTTCTTTTTCGTTTTTTCAGTGATCTTTAAGACCAGTGTTAATGTTAATTTTTTAAACTCATTTAGATCTAATTTGAATATACAACCTTTAAAGTAATTTTCTTCTCGAGAGCTCCGGAGAGTGGCAGTTAAATGTCAATAAGTATAAACAGTAAAATTTGTAATATAGTTACAGTGCAATATTAAATAATAATTTATATGGCTCTGAGTTTAGTACCGACAGTCACTAAATATTTAATTCATTCTCGATTATACTTTTGAATAAAATACTTAACTTTTCTGACTAACCATCTTATAGTTGACTCATATACTTAACACATTGGCGGACACAAAAGTAGTTGACTCATATACTTAACACATTGGCGGACACATCACGTGATTCAGCTAAAGCTGAAATCAAAGATCACATGATTGGTCTACTGCAATTGCAGTAGGTGGCCGCGAACGTGTTAATATTCTACAATATTTTGGTCTTAATATAATATTTTTAAATGCTTTTATTATTTTGAATTTGATTCATTTAAAAATAGAATACCTTAAAAAACTTAATAATTATAGAAACTTTTAATTCTATAGATTCATGATACAAATCTTTATGAATTGGAAATATAAAACTTCTGATAATGATTTTCAGAAGTTTTATATTTTTACTAATTTTATTTAAAATTTCGTTTTATATTACGTTAAAAATAAATTCTAATTATATAAAATTTATCTTTCTACACATTTATTAAAATAAAATTATTGAATAGGATTATAAAAAATATTCTACAAAATTCAATTTTCTTTTAAATTTGCGGAGATTCCTTTTGCAGACTAAATTCACTGATTTTAAACATAAAGAATTAAATTATTAGTTTTTTTATGTCCTTTGAAATATTTTCTGTATTTTGTTATTTCTCTCTAAACACGTAGTTAAAATAAATCCAATTGTACACAAAATATAACAAATGAATTATATATAAATAAACTTTCGTTTTTAATCTGTTTTAATTGGAAATACAAAAAAAAAATGTATGTATGTATGTACTCCGACAACAGGGATAAAAAAGGACTAAAAATCCATCCTTAAATAAATACAAAAGACCAAAAAAAAATTTTCGGTTTTTTTTTAATTATTTTTCTTGAAGCTTTTTGTGTCCTAGTGATGGAAATTAAATTTAGGATTTTCTATTTTAACACAAAAAAAAAATTAAATACAAAAAGTTTTCTACAATAAAAGATTTATTTGAAATTTAATTTTTTTAGGGATAATTATTTATAGTTTTAAAAGTTTTAATTTATATTTATAAAGTATAATTGTTATTAGTCCACATATTCAATTTTAGGGTATTTTAAATTACTTTCTATAATTAGAGACATTACAGAAGTTATGTAGACTTAGGAATTAAAATAATTTAGTTAAATTTATTGGTCAGAATATTAATGTCATATTTTAGTCTGCAAAATACGATTATTTCCAAGTTAAATTTGTCTATTATCTAATATTTCAATTTTCAATCAATTATTTTATATTTGTTAAATCAAATTTAATATTAATTATTATATATAGAAATATATACCACAAAATATACAATTAAATTTAAATTGTAGCAATTTTTATAATTTATTTCAATATAAATATCCAAAGAAATTCGCCTTTTTTTATATAACAAAAATATGAAATTTAAATATAATTACTTTAATCAAAATCTAATTTTAATCGAACATCATTTGTGTTATACATAAAAAAAAATATTGCTACAAATATTTTATTCCCTAATGTAAAATGTTTCCAATTAATTCCATTAATTTCCTTTTATATAAATATTATGTTTAACACTATCAGTGTCATGTCAATATTTATACTTGACTGACAGTAAATTTGGTGATTAGATTGTAAAATTATCTGACTTTGTAAAATATGTGAAGGATCAAATAGATTGTAAATTTTTTTGTAGTTTTAACAAAATTTAGCGAAATTGATGTAAGTATTTTTTAACAAAATTATTCCGGACTATGCAGATATGTTTACTAATTACCAATCGTGATGTTCCGAGAATGTATTTTGAATGCGAACTATATTATATCGACTTGCCTCGAAGCCAAAAAATTACTCTACGATTGAACCAAAATAATATTCCAAAACAAAAACGTCCTAAATTCTGGCACTTCTAGTGTTAATTTTTAAAAATTCATTAATCTCAAATTCTTTATTTATACAAAAAAAAATTAAATTTAGAAATTAAAACGAAATTTTAATCAGCAAAGATTGATGTCCAAAGTATTTAAAAATTCGGTATATTTATTTAGTAGCGTACAAAAAAAAGGACTATCCTAGGATACATGAATTATACACACAAAAAAAAATGAAATCCCTTTTAATTCATCATCCGCACAATTAAGAAAGCATTATCTTTTTTTTTTTACATAAAATTTTGAATACTTCTACACTGAAACAAAAAAAAAAAAACAATTTTGCTAGGTGGTAAAATTTTGCATATTTCCTTTTTTAGTTCTCTTAATTTAATTTTTCATATTAGGAGCTGGGGTGCGGTGTCCTTTTTCTTTTTTACTTGGTTGGTGCGGTATAAAATTTTAGGATATTTGAATTTTCTAAATCATTTTTTTCGTTCTGCTGGGTGTTAGAACAGATATCGCTACTTTGAACTAACTTTTTTGTTTTTCATATTTTACTTGGGCTAAAATTTTGTTTTATAACAAAATTATGAATTAATATGACTTCCTCCTTTTTGAGGGTGCATATTTTTTGAAATAATTTATTTTTTTTTGGGTAGAAAGAAAATTATGTTATATCAAAAGAATATAACAATAAATTTTTTTTCGTTTTAATTAATTATTAAATAATTTTTCATATTTTTTTGTTTATGCTTTTTGTGTTATTTATAATTTAAGGAATTCTTTCTTTATGCTATTATAATTGAGTTATTAGGCACTGAAAAAGATCAAAAAGATTAAATATTCATTAGAATTAATGATTTCAAATATAATAATTAATTTTATTTTAATTTATATTAAGTAAAATGATTTTTAAATATAATTTTATCGTAATATAAAAATATCATAAATATTAATTTAATTTAATTAAATAAACATAAATTTTAATGTATAGTAACGAAATGGATAGAAAATTTATGAAAAGATGAAAATTTCAAAAATAAAATTAAATGTTGAATTTATCTGTGAAATGATTTTAAATCATTTAAAAATTTTAATGAAATTTTATATATTTAGAATTTTTATATAATTTTGAAATTTAATTAATTTAATAAAACAATGTCTTTCATTCGTTTCAGTTTATTCATGGGATACAAAAAAAAATTGTAATATTTAAGAAAATTGTAAATTTTCATTATTTTAGTATTTAAGTTATTAATCTGGCAATGGTAATCATTCTTACTAATTAACATTATATTTTTGTAAGGATATCAATTTTTTAAGAAAAAAATTATCGAGAGTCAAATTTTTGAGAAAAACAATACTAGAAATACTATTTATAACTTATCCAGTTAGTGTTTAGAGTTATAATTTTATGTGTATACTGATATTTACTAATGATAGTTACTAAAAAATTTGGTAAGATTGTACTAAAATTTAAAATATTTTGCTGTATTGTATAATTATAATTACCGTCAGTTTTGAAGATTCTATGTATACATATACATATGTATAATATGTATATGAATTCTCTCAAATCTTGTAATATAAATTGACAACAATAATGAGACATTTAAGTCTCTTAAATTCTAAGCCATTTAATAAAACAATAATGAGACATTTAAGTCACATTTTGGCGAGTTTCATGTTCATCCACTTAATTTATAACACCTCCTTTATTATATAAATAAGGAAGGAAATGGTTGATTTCAACAATTCTACAATTCTACAGTTGATTATATATATATATAATGATTTTCCTGCACTTCCTGCATCCTTTTCTATTTTTCAAATATACTTATCTAAACTAACTATTGATGCTATATTGAACCGATTGAATTATTTTTCAATATATTCTAAAATCGCTTTCAGTATAAAAACTCCAAGCATAAAGAAAATATTTCGCGTTGTTTCGTAACAACGAGACTACAGAAATCCATTTGAATCCTGTGATAATCAAAAATAACTGATTCCTGGAAGAACTTGTCAAATATAATTACTGAAATGAATATACTCTACTCTACACACTATTTTTATAATCATACAAATTTTATTAGCAATCACTATAATAAAATTTAATTAAAATCAAAAATTACATATTTAAGGATTCATTTATATACCCCCCCATATACACAATCAAATTTTTAATATTAATACGATTACATTACAAGTTATACAAAATTTTCTAAATATACATATTTATATAATCCTTTTTCTAACCCACTTGCATAATATTATTACGAGTGTTAAAATATATATAATCATTTCTTATCCTATAATTTTAAATCCTTTCTATTTTATATAACAAAAAATACATTTGAAATTTCTATAAAATTTATTGAAATTATAATTTCTTATGAAATTCTTTTTCTCTGTTTAAATTTTAAGAAATTCAAAATAGCTTTTACCTTCCCTTTATTTTTGTGTGTGAAATAAAATAAATAATCTTTTCCAACCAAAAAAAAAGTATGATTACATATTATAATAAAATGAATATAAAATACTTTCATGTTAGTCAAAAGAAGTCAAAAATTATATTTTTTGGTTGTAACATCTGGCTTTTACCAAAATTAGCCTCGTTATGGATTTGTTCACATTTACATTTTATGTATATAATAATAACCCGCTGGCATATGTAACGTATTATACCCTTTTTTTTTGTATATAAAATTTACGCAAAAGGATTCTTTTTTATATTCTAAAATATGTCTAATACATTTCCTTCTTTTATAATTTACCAAAAAGTTATCTACCAAAACAAAACAAAAAAGGAACAAGCTCTTGTATTTTTGATTGTATAATTTTTTTTCTTCCTTTTTAACTTTTCCAAAAGAAAAGTGTGTACCAAAAAAAAAAAAAAAAAAAACTCTTTTTTACTCTCTAGAGTGGATTTTCAGTGACTTATTTCGCTAAACACAAAATATAATAATAAAACATTTTGTTTATCCTGGGCGACCCATTTTCTCGCATTTTGCAATTTATTGCCTTAATTTAAATAAATATTAAACCTTTTGTAAAATTGGGAATAGGGGTTTTTGGTTCATCAGTTTACTATATTGGGAAAATAGGAAAATTTATATTTTGAGAGAAATAATAATAATTGTATTTTTTTTCTTTGGGTGGTATAAATATCAATAGGGATAATATTGTGTATTACAATGTTGTGTATATCCATTATAAAGTTTTTTTTTGGTTTATTGGGGTCATAATTTTCATTGAATCTATTTATTTGAATTAAATTTTTATATGAAATTATTTTGGTTTTGCTATATTAGAAAATATAAGCGAGAAAAAATTTGTTTTAATTTACTATCTAAATTAAATAGGAAAGTTTTTAAGTTATTTTATTAAAATTAAAGAATATTTTATGGTAATTTCAAAATTTGAATTCGTTTAGTACTGATTTATATATTTTCTTTAAAAGTTTAGAAACTTTAGAAATTCAGGAAGATTAATCTCCAAGATTTAGCATTTTTATCGAAATTCGTACTCCTATCCGAATCCAATTTTGTATTAACTGAAATGTGGATGACTAAATATTTACCCATTATCATAGGTAAACACCGAAAAATGACTAAATAATTTGGTGGATGACTTATTGCCATATTATATTTATCACAATTTCCGTGTACGAAAATTAATCCCAAGGAAATTCAACACGAATAAAATAGAAGTTTTAGAGTATAAATCGGCCGTGAAAACTAAGCACTAAGATATGATAAATTTATATTTTCGAACTAACTTTAAATTAGATATTGAATTTTAAATTTTTGTTTTATCCAAATTTCATTTTTTGGCAATTAATTTTATTATGTTCATCAATTTACAAACTATAAATTCCGAAAATACTTGTAAGTGAAAATTTTAACATACCGGAAATTTTAACATATTAAGTGCTTTTGAGTATCTATTCATATAAATTGAAACATTTCTAAAAAAATGTAATTTAACTTGAAAATCAACGAAAAATTCAAACTGATTTTTATTTAATTTAAATTTTAAGCAAAAATAATTTTTTGAATATAATATTGAAACTTTTCGTAAAATTATATATTTCCATAATTGTAGAAAATTATTAAATCACCTATCAAATTAGGTAACAAAAAAATTATATTCAAAATTATGTAAATTGAAGAAAACTTTATTTAGTTATGGAAAAATCATAAATAATAATTGGAAAAAAAAAATTCTTATAATAAAAAAATTTTCAAACTTTTTAATTACCGAAGAACTAAATGGTTTTGTAGTATATATACTTCGTTTTTTTTTCTATTTTGGTTGGCCTATTTTATACAATATTATAACTTTTTCAATTTGTAACATTTTTAAACTACATTTGAAAATAAATAAAATAAAATTTATCATGTTTTATTTTTTTTCGAAATTTGTTATAATTAATTTTATTTTATTTAAATTGGATAAAAATTGTAATACAAAATATTTTAATTGGAAATTCTTTTATTAGGTTTAAAAAATTTCTGGAACTATAATTGAATTTTTTTTTTTTTTGGTTAGCAATGTAAAAATAATTTGATTAAATTACTATTTAAAAGTAATTTTACTTTAAGTTTCAAACCCTCAAAAACACTAGACGATTCAGAGAACCATTAATACCATTGTACCATTAATGAAGATTCTATAGCGTGAAAACCAAAAACGTTCGAGCAGTTGGTCCACATGAGAGATAAATTATTTAAATTCATCTATACAATTCTGGGTATTATCTATAGACCACTCCAAAAATCATCTTATATTTGTATATAACCTTAATAATTTTATTTTTTTAAACATAAAAAAAATGTGTAAATTTCCCTGAAGCAAAAATAAAAGAAAAACCTAAGTTGACCTCATTTTAGGCCAAAACAAACAAACAAACTATATAAAAAATTTCATGGAAAGTATATATAAAATATTTTTTGTAAGATTAACAATAGCGTTTACTTAACACCTGTACGCATATTGCACACACCTCTAACACAAAATTTTTATTCACTCAGTCATAAAATCACTAAAGCACACATAAATTTCACAAAATAAAAACAAATAATTTCACGCACACACCATAAGAAGTATAAAAAAAAAAACCGAATTTACTAGGATATAATATTGAGTCTTAAATTAAAAGCTATTAGGTAGGTCAGTAGGGAAAGTGATACATTTACATAATTATACCACCTATAGGAAAAGAAAAACCATGGTGGTAAAATATTATATTTTTCCATTTCGGTTTTTTTTTTTTTTTTGGTTTACTATATAGTGTTTTGGTAAACAATATTTATAATATTTTACATTAGATGTACTATTTTATGTAAATATTTACTTAAGGATTGTGGTTTGAAATAAAATGCCTATAGGATATTTAAAAGGAAATCAAATTTAGTGGAGAAAAAATCGCTTTACTGTCTGTCTGTCTGTCTATTGATTAGTCTTGAACTGTAACAAAATATAATTAAACATGGTTAATTTTTTAAATTTAAGAATTAACAAATAAATAAAAGCTAAATTAAAGGATATCTATAATCAAGTCATAGTTAAGGTTTATCCGTGCGGCATTATAATATATATGTTTTTCTGAACTGAAATTGAAATTTATCAAATGTTTACCATAGTCCTAATTACTACACTGGAAAGGTAATACAGAAAAGTAATTACTTGAAGTAACTATACTTGAAATTTGTACTAACTTATATCATAAAAGTTATTTCAAGTGTTTGTAATTAGGGATTACTGTATCACACATATACTTTTTTCTGATTTGCCTATCTATAATATTATTATTATGAACGCTACGAATGTTGTCCAAAAAAGGATACGAATTTTATACAAAAAAAATTTATAATTAGAACAGAATAGAAGACATTTACGATTATGTCAACTGTAAAATGTTCTAGACATTAAGAATATTTTTAGTGTTCAAAAATATCGCCCATGAGAATTAAACTACTGCACAATAATTCCTACCAGCGACCTTGTTTATATTTATATTTTTGATATAAAATCACAGACTTTTTTTTCATATTTATATATAAATTGGCTATATAAAAAGTATGGCACGTGGATTGAAATTGTATTTTTCAGAGTTCGAGGTTATATAAGGTAATTAAATGTATATAAATATATATATTTAAATAATATGAAGAAAAAAGATCAAGGTTAATTGAATTTATTGGTTACAAAGTGTTTTCATATCTGTACCTTATGGATTTTTTTATTTATATCAATTCTTTGTTCGGTGGGAATTTAAGTAAAAAGGATCTACTCTACCATTTTTGTTTAAAATTGTATTTTCCCAGATATTAACTTTATTAAATTTTAATATTATTTATAAATTCTTAAATTATTCTTAACAATCTAACTATGTAAGTAAGTACGCCCATAGATTTTGTACTTTTCGTTGTTAGTTCATTCCCATTACATGTTTTTACTAAATAATTTTTTTTTTCTTCTTAATTTATTGTTCTTTCTCTGGTTTAATTTTTACTTACCTAATTTATGACATAAATTTTCTGTTATTGTTCTGTCATGGCAGAAATTTTGTTTACAAAATTGTTTATATATAAGAAAATCAAGAATTTTTCCTGTTTTCTTTTATATAAATTAGTTTTGAGTTTTAGTTTTCTTTGTGTACTTTGTACTGCGTGTACAGAATTCTTATTTGCATAATTATACTCCAAGATCAGAACAGATTTATTTTATGTTGAAATGCTTTTAAAAGGAACGCAAAAAAAAAAAAAAACAGATTTGTGGAAAAGAATGGATTATAATTCAACACTATTTACGAATCATCATATTTATATAATGTACTATATTTATTATTAAAATGAAAAGCACCTCAGCATTATAGTAATCATTTTCCACATCGTGTAATTGTGGAAAATCTTTTAACTCTGATGACAATAAATTTAAAAGAAAATAATTAGTGGAAAATTTTTTTGCAAATTTATAATTTTATTAATTAAATCTAATATAAAAATTTTCATTTATTGTGAGATAGTTTAATTTTTCTAGAACGTAATTTCAATTTTCGTTGAATTCGTAGATTTTGTTTCATTTATAATGTATACCAAGTCTTAATAAATCTAAAAAGTAATTTCATTATGTTAACAGATGTTTTTCGTCAAGAAGGACCTTAATCAGGGCGGCCATATATGAGAAATCACTACTCCCTAATTTGATTTTAAGGTGGTATTTATATGTTTGCGTCCACCTTAAGAGAGTTTCGATACCGCCTCAAGTGTACTACGTAATTATTAATATTTCTTCACTTTTCCGGAATTGTTTGTTTCGAATTTCATATTCTTCTATTTGAGATTATAATTAAAAATTTCATTTATAGACAAGATAAGTTTGGTATAACATACATTAGACATAGTTACAGTACAGAAATTCAATATTATATAATATACTGCATTTTTTAGTCAAATTCTAGTTTCTACATTATTTTACTTCTTGAAAAAACGAATTTGAACTTTAAAAGGACACATTTCAAATTCACATACACAAATACGAACTTGAACCGAAAAATTCACACACAAATCCGAACTTGAACTAAAATTTGACCAAAATTATTACCATACACATTATTAGTTTATTTCATTATCACAAAATTTAACCTTAATTTTATAAAACAATAAAATTATAATTTTAAAATTAAATAAATTAATTAATTATTATCACAATTTTGTTTGTATTAATAAAAAAAGCTTTTAATATTTCATAAATAATTCATAAAAGAACTTTTAATAATAATTATTAATCCTTAATGTCAACTTTAATTTGAAAATTAATTATTTATACTCTTAACAGAAAATTTTTGACACACATAAATACTTTATTTATAAAGGTTATCATAATAATAATAACAAAAGGTATATAATTTAAAATAATAATAATTTTTAATCCTGGAAAAAAAACTATTATACAAAATACAAATATAATAATTAATATTTATGGTATATCCTTTCGAAAACGACAACAATAACAACAGCAAAATTATATTTATAATATTAATTTCATAATGAGAACTTTAACGAGTTTACTTTATTTAAATATCAAAACATTTTCACAATGTCTGACATTGATGATAATTATTAGAAAATTTTCTTTGTTTTCTTTTAGAAAATTTTCTTTAATTGTATATGTAAAGCTTTTCTTATCTAAATTATAACAGCAAATTTTGAAATTTTATTAATAATCCCTTTTTCATAAAAACCGAAAATTTTACTATATGTATAAATAATATATATGTACATAAATGCAGTAATTAATCATCCTTCACCAGTACTATATATTATACATTATTATATTAGGTAGTATTATGGTATTATGATAAAATTATATATAAAGGAAACTATAATTTTACTATCAAAAATGCATCATAAAGAAAAATATATAAATATTTGTGATATAAAAAAGTTTATTTTTCATTTCATTTTCTATATGTACATATATGTATATCCCTACTGTACGTAATCGACTCAATAAGGAAACTATCACGATAATAATAAATATAGAAAAATTTATTACAAATAAGTTAAATATATTTACACAATTTTTGTGTAGCACATAATTCGAGGTCCTTATTAAACAAAAGAAAAATATAGTGTGAAGCAGATCTCTTGGGAAATAGTTTCTATATATTATTTATGGACAGTTTTAAGTCTTGAAAATTATGCTATGACTTTGTTACCCGTTCAGAATTTATGATAGATTTTAGGTATTTTTACAATACTTTTTTGTTTATTAAATGAAATTGGAACGTATCAAACATCTTGAGTTTATTGAGTAATATTGAGTAATATTTACTACTCCAAATTTGAATTGTTGTATACTTAAAGGCCTATAATATCTCAAAGTATTAGTAAAATAATATCAAATTAGCAACTTTTTTTCTGCAGATTTTTATATTATATACTATGAAAAGTCTCTTACACTTACAAAATTTTTCGGTGATCATTTACAAAATTAAGGGATACAGGGCACTCTAAAAGTAGAAAATTTAAATATACAAATACAATATGTCTAAAACGAGAGGTTATTAAATTTTATGTAAAAATTTTTGGTGTAATATCCATGATTTGCATAAAAAAGTAATTTAATTTAACTTTTAATCAGTTTCTAATCTTTTTCAAATTCTCAAAACTTATTATAACATAGAAATTTTAAATAAATTTACAATTTGAAGAATTTTACACCAGACAGACAGCAATATAGAACATATTTTGGCCAATTTAAAATCAACCTAACGCCTAAAATTTCAAAATTAACTACTTCTAAATTAAATAAGTTAAGATATTAAAGAAAATCTTTAAGACTTTCAAACAATCGTTCTACTCTATTACAAAATTTTTTAGATAAATTCAATATGTGAACTATAAATCGATTTTAAAAACTGACAGACAGACATTAACATAACCAAATTTTGTGTCTGTTTTTTTTTTTTGTTTCTAAATTTTATAAAAAAAAAAGTTAAATGCATATATGGTATCAAATATTATAGTATTATTGAACAATGTTGTAAGGTCGTATAAATTTTATTACCTAAAATTATGTGAAATATAATATTGTACATAATATAAATATAAATTTCAGTTCTTATATGTATATTAACGATTTTTATCTACTGCAAAAGGTACAATCTTCCTTAGATTTTAAGCTATATAAAATATTATACCAGTACGTTATAATATGCTTCTCATTTTTTGTATATGTATTTTTATTTTAGATTTTATGGGATTTTCAATTTTCTTTTATATTGACAACAGAAATGTACTTAAGGAGTTAATAAAAAGGAAACACTGAAAAATGCACAATATTATTTTCGACAATTTTTTTAATGTCCTTTTACGAATGACATGTTATAAGAATTTGTTATACCAATTTTTTTTTTTTATTCTTTTAAAAGAGCTTTTGTATAAACAACACAACTAAAGCCAAACTGATGATTGTGAGTCGAATATAGAAAGTATTGAAGTGTTATACATATATTTATTTTTAAAATGAACACTTTTATTGGCAATTTAAAGGATATTTTTGTTCTTTATCTTCGAAAAAATTATATGTATTATTTTGACTGACACTTTTTAAACAGAAAGGACAAATTTATTTGTTTTCATTATTTTGTGGTTTATATTATCAAGGGAAACATTAATGGTTTATATTTGCCAAAAAAAAATGAAAAGATATTAAAATTATTATTTTTTTATTGATATAACAAAATGGATTATTATAATATCGTTAATGTGTTTTTGTTTGTTTATATTTGAAAATAATTTATTGCTTATTACTAAAACTTTTTTTATTTTTTTGGGGTTAAAAATCCTTTTTGTTTTTAAATTTGAAAAATTTATTGAAATCGGAATCAAATTATTGGAATATTTTTTCTAAATGTAGTGCGGTAAAATGGATCTAATTATAGAGGAAAATTAGTAATTTCTTTAATAATTTGGTTAATAATTTAGTAGTCTTGCTGATAATCTTAAGAAAAGTTACTTAATTTCTAAAGCTGGAGTAGAGAAATACTATATATATATGTATATAAATATACCACAACAAAAATTGTACTGCTGATAAATAATCTGTTAAGGACAAGAGTATGATACCATAAACATAAAGGAACAGTAGTAAAAAGTAAATTTGAATTTAAAGGGATCAACCTTTCCAAGTAGACTAAGTACAGAGTAAAAAATATAATTAATATTATTTATACTTCTTAAGGCAAAACCGTTTCTTAAAAGCTTAAGAAAATTTTAAAAATTCCTAACGTGCTTCTTAGAGAGAGATTGACAAATGCTTTATAGATATTTAAGAATTTTTTTAAATTTCATAAAATCATATCATCAATGATCTTATCAATTATCAGATATGATTGATAAGGCTTTTCGAGTAGTAAACAGGTTGTATAACTATTAGAGTATATCAATCTACTGAATAAAAAGTATAAATAGAATATTGCCGAATGAAATATGAAACTTTCTAAAATTTGAATTGGTTTCTAGGAATTCATATTTTTTTTGCATTCCATATCAGAATGAGGTTTCCTTTCTCTGCTAAAATTGATGCAAAATTTAATTATTACTATTATAAAAATTGCAATCCATCTTAATACAACAACATTAATTCTCTCTTAACTGACCTATATTTCAAAATTATTCCTTTTGATGTAATTACATAAATTCCACCAACTTTTAATTGTTGTATCATTTTCTAAAAAATTAATTGAACTTATTCATATACATATATGTTAAGTTCCTTTACGTAATGAATATATTTGGTATTATAAATTCGTCTACCAATTTTATGTTTATAATTATGATTATCTATGAACTAAATTAAATTTACGGAGACCCATATAGCCAAAAATCTTTCCCATATTAAAGCGTCATAACTTCTAATAAATTTTAACTTAATTTTATTAAATAACTAAATTATTGTCTATTCCATATACCAAAGAAGAAGTTACTTAAATGTATATTACATCAAATTTTAAAATTGATATATAGAGAAGATAATTAAATAACTATCAAAATTTATATTATATGTATAAGTGTCTGCACTATACGATCTTCAACTAATATAATAAATATAGTTGGCAACTAAGTACATTTTCCTTTTGGCATATGTGAAGAAAAATCTATTTTCAAATAAAAAACTTCTGCATTGTAAATTTAATAATAAATTTAATTTTATACACTTTATTGCAAAGAAAGTCATTTGAACTCCTCGAGACCTTCAATGAAGAAATATTAAATGTACATTATACTTTCAATTTAATAAAAATTCTTCACACTCAATAAATTTTATTTTTTTTTTGTTGAAAAAACATTTACCGAAAAAAAAAAAAACGTAAATTGATACTGACACATTTTTATTTTTTTTTATTTTTAATTTTTCAGAGAAACTACAAAAAAAACAAAAAATACAATCCTTAACCTTTAAAATAAGGTCACTTTTCAAACAATTAAATTATAGCCATATATACCCTATCCTTTATACAGAAAATTTCTCATATCCTGTGTTCATTTATTTACAATTTTAGTTCATTAACAAAAAAAAAATTTTGTAAATTCACTCATTCGTTGCGATGTCCTCTTAAATTAAATAAATCATTATTTTTTTATTCTATATTATTATTATTATTATTTTTATTTAGTATAAGTATATTATTTCCTTTCACCCAGATCCTCCAACCGCTTTGGCAATTCTTATTAAAAATATAACAACAAGAAAGAAAAAAACAGACCTTTTTTTTTTATTTAGTATCCTTGGAAATCATAACAACAACAACAAAAATATATCAGAATGAAACAAAGAAAAATCTCTATTTTTCCTTATTCAATTTTGGTTTTCTTTATGCTTTCAATTTTTTATTTTTGTAGTTGTGTTGAATTTCCAAAAAGATTTATAAAAATAATTTCAGGAAAAATACCAACAACAACAACAACAACAAAAAAAAGGAAAGAAAATGAAAGGTTTATATTTTTCTCTTAATGATTGCTTTCAAATGTTGATTTTTCTTTTACTTTCATATTTTATCAATAAGAAATTTCGTTTTTTTTTCACCGTCTTATTTTTTTTGTTGTTGTTGTAAGATGTCCTTTTATACAATTTGGACCATACACAAAGAAAAATAACTTACTTTTTTTTTTTTTTGTTACTGAATTTCTAATTTTGTTAAATCCTATTTTTTATTTTTTTTTTGTTGGTTCCTCTTTACAAATGATCCAAGATGGCATCAAATACAAATTTAAAAAAAAATAGGATTCCATAGCAATGAAATAATTTCAAGGGAAAAATAAAATTAACGAGAAAAAAAACATATTTTCATAAAGAAAATAAAATAAATAATTAATCTTATAGATATAAGGATACACCATTACTTTTTAAGCTTTGTTTTATTTTTTTGGAAAGTTTGAAAATTAATATTTTTATTAATTATTTTTCGTCCTTTTGCGATTTCTCTAAAAAATTTCGAATTAAATTTTAGATTAAATATAATTTTAAATGATAAATTTTCCATTTTAGAATAAATATTTTTTCAATATTTTAATATAAATTAGGACATGTTATAATTGGCGATGAGTATTGCATATGTGATTGGACAGCATGTATGATTGTGATTTGTCTGTACAAAAATTATGCATTATTATTGTACAAACAAAGCGTGATATACGATCGAATTGTGATAAAAAATCAAATTTTTAAATAGTTTTTAATGGGATATATGTTATACAAAGCATAATGTTGAAGGATTATTTGCACAAACAGAAATTTAAAAATTTATTTCTGAATTTTAAGTATTTTATCTAGTATTTTAAGGATAAAAAACATTTTTTAGTTCATAAAATTTTACTTAGTTGAGTAATCTTTCTGATACATTAATGAATAAGTTTATCATTTTGAAATTTAATCAAAATTAATGGGGTGCTATCTACCTTATAAGTATTAGGGATATACTGAGGGGCCTTTATTCTTCTTGAGAAGTGACAAATCCTGGTTTTTACTGAGTTAACTTAAAGTTCTTTCCTTGTCGAGCAGCCTGCCTCAATACTCGCAAAGGAATATCGCAATTTTGTGTCAAGTTTTTTATAAAATATTCCAATATTTCATTTTTCAAATTCGCATTTTGATCTAAAGTAATTTATCTAGGATGTCCACGAAAATTAGTTATACCGATATTTAATAACTTTTATAAATAACAAGAAAACTACTAAAGAAACCACTACAGAATTTTATATAACATTTTCTTAATATTTCTTTACATGATTCCATCAAGCCAATCAATATACTTAACGAATACTGAAATATTATATAATTATGAAAATTATATAATCCTAAAGCACTACATTTGATCCTATAAACCTTTTATATATGGTATAAGAAATCACAAAATATCAAAAATTATTCTAAAAATATTTCAGTGATTATCTCTAATTATAATAAATTGGTAAAATCAAAAGTCCTTTTTTTTATTTATTCATTAATAATACCCAATAGTATTACAAAAATGAAAAATTATACTAAAAAAAACTAAATTAATATCCTTTTTACAGAAATATAATATTTCTGTTTTGTTATAGTTATTAAAAAAGTTAAAAGTTTATTTCCATTAAATATTTATTGGTTCATTGTTGTTGGTCATTAGAAAAACTTTCAAATATTTACAAAACATTTTCAATTTACATTTTTACAACAAAAAAAAACAAGAACTTTCAGCAAATTATAAATTTTTGGATTTAATGACTAACAAAACTAACCTAAAAATCCTAAAAAAAATGAGATTTTAGTAATAATTATTGAAAATAGAATGAGAAGAAAAAGAAAATCCTTAATGGATGTTGACTCTATGCAAACATTCTGGAACCTTTAATTTCCTTTTGAAAAATGATATTCAAACACTATTTTTTTTTTTAACATAATTTTAATTTTGTTTAATAGAAACTTTAAAATCCTTTGAGACAAACTTATATTACATTAATATATTTATTTAAATATTGATATAAATTTCTTTGTGAATCAAATATATAAATATATGTGATGACATCATTCTTGTATTCTTGTGGGATCTTACAATTTTCTGACCATTTTATATTTTATAATATAAAACTATATATAGAATAAAATTATTGTTAAATATAATATTTATTCAGGATCAGATTAACCTTAAAGGCAAAAATTGAAAGTTTAAAAAAGTTTTTTTTTATTTTTATTTCTCATTAATTTTTTAAATATACATTTGAGATTTAAAAAAAAAAATGATGGTTTTTTAAGGTTAGATTTTAATCTAAAAATTTCATACCAGTATAGTAGAAGTAGTTTTAACCTAATTTTTTTGAAGTAAGTTTTTAGATCTAGAAAATTAAAAGGAAATCGGTAGGAAATCAGAAATTTTGCATAATAAACGATAGTTAAATTGAGCATTTTTTTGAGGTTCTGATCGGAACTGGTATTAGAAGTTGAGATTAGAAGATGTGAAATAGAAATTTATGGAAGCAAAATTTAAGCGAAACCAAGCCTACCCTCAAAAAACCAAATTTCAGTCTAAATTCATATTTGGCCTAAGCTGTTGTAGATAGATTTAGATCTAAATCTAATATACATTTAGATAACTTTTATGTAATTTTCAATAATATATTTTAGACTTCAATGCATTATATAAAATAATTTCCAGTACTATTTTGAGTCACATTGAAATTTATAGTAAAATAGTAAATAAATATATTCTAGTACCAAAACAAGCTACAAATATATAAAAATTTCAAATCTAATTATAGTATTTTCGGAGTCAAAATAGTCTTTTAAAATTTCAAATTAGTTACTTAAAAAGTAAAATCAAATTAGTCATTTTACAAAATTAGTCTTTTTTTATTTACGGCGAACATTTATGAGACTAATTTTAAAAAAGACTAATTTGAAATTTAAAAAGACTATTTTGACTCGAAACTTTTATATTTCACTTTTCTTTTCTACTCTTTTTTTACACCGTAACAAAACTAAAATTTATTACATTTTTTTTATAAAACTTTTTATTACTCAAAAGTAATTTAAAAAACATGTGCCCAACTTTACCACTCTTTACTAGAAAAAAAACTCATCTGTGTCAGGCAAACAAAAAAAAAAAAGGAAAATCACATTCCTTCTTCAAAAAAGAAAAGAAAAAAAAAATTTTTCACTGAAAACCACACACGCACAGTAAACTCACAATTATATATCCTTAAATAATATTTTTTTCTAATACGATTTTTTTTTGTTGTAAGGATATTCATTCTTTAACCCTTACACCGAAGACAACATCAACAAAACTTTTTGAAATAGGAAATATCGAAATGTTGTGAGTATATGTTATTTTAGTTTTAACTATATATCCTTTTGTATCCGGCTTGTGCCTATTGGGTTACATTTAGTTAAAATTTAAAAAAAAAAGGTACTATTAAAAAATGTTTGATAAAACTTTTTTATTTGTATGTTGTGTTGATACATACACAATGTAAATACCAGAGAAGAAGAAAATCCAACATTAAAAAACACAAAAATTATTAACGAGGATATATGTAATATTCCATATTTATTATATACGTAAAGATGATGATATCCCTTCAGGGCACCTAAAATCCTCACTTATAAAAAATTATGTTTATACATATATTTTTTATGTAGATATGTATTATTATGTTTACTACATAAAACAACAGCAAAAAAAAAAAATTTTTTTATGGATTTTATGTTTAAAGATATTTTGTAGTATATCTGATTAATACTTTTAGATGGAGAAATAATATTATTTATACCATACAAATATATGTATAAAAAAAAGTCTGTAATAGAATAAAAAAAAACGAAAATTTTCTGTTAAAAAGGGAAAGAATTCAATTTCCTTTTTTTATTTTCTTGTGGGTGGTATTTTTATTTTGTGGCATACATTTTATTAGTAATTTTATTCCAAGAAAATTGAGTATTACATTAAATTTTTGATGATGATGTAAATTTTCATTAATTTAATAACATTTATAATTTAATTTTAATAAATTTTTGAAATATAATTTATGTAATTATACTCTTAAAATGTGTTTGTAGATAATCGATACAAAATTTGAATATTATGACGGATACGGACAAAATTTCGTAATGCCAGAAACTGAAAAATTGAATCTAAGGTTTATAACAAATATATTAACGAATCAACATATATTATATTCCAAATATAAATTTTAAATACTTTTCATTTTCTACTTATTCTTCTTGTCTCAATAGCCTGCAATGGACCTACCCTACACATACATAGATTTAATTTTCATACTCAAATAAAATTTATAATAAATAAGTCACATACAGAGAGAAATTGCTTAATTTTGACATATTGAAAAATCAACCAATAAAATTACATTCTCATTTATACATAATTTTGGAATATTGTGTTTGCATATCTTTAGGCATACACATTTTTAGTTGAATAAATTAAATGACTAAAAGAGTTGAAATATTTTATAAATAAAAAATTACATCCAAAAATAGAAATTAACCCCAAAACCCCTAAATAATTATTAACAAAATCCATTCAAAAGAATATTTAAATATTTACCCAAAAGTATGCAACAAATAATTCTATGTTTTGTATAATTTTATATGGAAAATTTCAATTATAAATTTTAATTAACTTTATAAAGCCAAATTTTTTACATATTTTATTTTCTTGATAAACTATAAAAAAAACTTTTTAAATTAATCAAAAAGTGGTTATGTTTAATATTGCAAGAAAATTTTTACTAAAAAAAAGTTTTAATTTAACATTATTAAATTCCATTTTTAATCAAAAATTATAAAAAAAAATTTTATACCTTAAGAATTTTGATGAAAATGAAATTAATTGCGTTGCCAGAAATGAACAAATTTGTACATTAATAACTTTTCGTATATGAAAATAGTTTACAGTAGACTAAGAAATGTAATTAATATGAAATTTGTGAAGATTCAAAAATTGGAAATTTGTGATAACATATACGAACATTCAAAAATTGTAAATTTTGTGAAAACATATACGAAGATTCAAAAAAATTTCCGACTGAATTATTAATTTTAATTAATGGAAAATGTTTATTGGAATTCAACTTCAATTTCAAACGATATTAAAATTATTATCTCAAAATTTTTAATAGAGATTTGGTACTTTAAAATATTTATGAAATTTCAATATTTTTGTCATTTTAATAATGTCAATAATGATTTGAAATGATAAATTGTCCACTACAATTATTGTAAGTTTTTGTGAATTTCATATTTCATATGATTTTTTAACCAAAAAAATATTAATTAAATACCAATTTTAAATTTCTATATTTTAAAATTGAAAATCAATTTAATTAAATATAAAAATTCTTGAAACATTCCAATTATATAAACAATTTGCTGGGTAAATAAATAATAAAAAAATTGTAGATTTTAACAAAATATATATAATATTTTTTTTCCTAAAATATTTATAATAAATTTAAAAGTTAAATAAATTTTTATTAAAAATTAAAATAAATAAATAATCTGACATAAATTCCCTATATCTCTAAAAAAAAATCATTCTAAAACTTTTATAGTATAATTAAATCTACAAATATTTTATAAAATAATTTCGTTGTATACTTTTGACAAAATATATTTAATTAAACTTATTTACATTTTAAATTTATTTTAGATAATTTAATTTTAAAAAGTTTATTAAAATGTAAAATTTAATTTATCATAATTAAATTTTCATTAATTTATTTATGAAATTAAAAAAAATGCAAAATTGTTTTTTATTTTTAAATCTTCCAAAGAAATGTGATTAAAGGAAATTTTTCACAAAAAAAATTTATTTTTAAAATTCTGTTTGCAGGGATGTAATAAGGATATTTTCAAACATTAAAATTATATAATGTAATCCAGACAAAAATTATTAATGAAAATTAATTGTTTCATACAAAAGGATATTAATTTTATATTTTTAAAAAACATTTAGACATTTTAAAAAAAATAAAAACGTCCTTCAATATTGGGATATAATAAATTATATCCCATGTTCTTAAGAAAATGTCCTTAAAGATTCGGAAACAATAATAATACTTACTACTACAGCAAAAAAAAAAAACAAATAAAATAAAATTTTAGTATGTATATAATAATATAAATTTACATGATATCCTTTTTTGAGTTCCTTTTTTTCTGCTGTTCGATGTCAAAAAGAAATTTCAAATTAATGTTTATATTTTATGCAGTAACATAAAATTCAAATTTCACAATTTTAATTATTTTATCTTAAATTTCTAAATAGAAAATTTACAAAATCACCAAAGGAAAAATTAATTTTCGTTTTGTCTATAAAAATAATAAAAATATTTTTTAAAAAAAATTTAACACCATTAATTTATTTATGAAAATTTATATATTTTTCTATTGGTTTTTCTTCAATGAATTTTCATTTTTTTCCTCTTTTTTTTTTCAAAAAAAAATTATATCAAAATTTGTTGTTGTTGTTGAAAATCATTTTCCTGTATAGTTATTTAATTATTAACGCTCATTGGAAAATGAACAAAAAGATAAACGGAAAAAAAAAGAATAGACACACGCACTAAACCGAAAGATAAAAATAACACAGTGAAAAAACAAAAAAGTAAACAAAATTAAATAATTATGATTTTAAAACCCTTTTACACAGTTACGTACACATACAACATATTACTTTTATGTACAACAGATAACGAGGAATGTAAAATTTACCAAAAATAAATAAAAGGATAAATATTCATTTTTTTTTTGCTGTGTTGTTTTGTTAAATATTTTTCATCTCCTTTCAAATGCCCCCAACAAAACACATTTAAAAAAGTTAAAAAAAAAAAAAAATTCCTTCTATATTATTATGGGAGGTCCTTTTTCACCGTGTATAGAAAATCCGCCGAGTATCATATATACACAAAAAAAAAAAAAAAAAAGCACAACACGATTCACTTGTTACATTCACTTTAGGGATTTTTGGGGGTAAACCAGAGAAAATTAAAATTTATATTAACATTTAACATTAACCGGGATAAAATGAAGTCAGAAAAAAAGGATAATATACATTAAAGGATATTATTAATATTATCTGTACTTTTAAATTGTTTTGGAATTATTATTTTTTTTTGTAAAAATGTTTTAATATACACAAAAAATGTTGATATTCTTTTTTTGGTTTCTAAACAACAACAAAAAAAGGACGATTTAAAATTTCAATTCATTTTACTAATAAAATTTTATATTAAAAAAAGGAATATTTTTCTTAATTAACAAAAAAAAATTTTTTGGTCAAAATTATTTGTTATATTAGTGAAACTTCTTATATCCTTTTTGAAATATTTTTTCTCTTATTATGAAAACCAACACAACAATTTCACATTTTAAGGATATTAAAAGAATTTTACAATAATTTTACTATTTTTTTTAAATAAATTTATTTCGCGTATTTAATTTTAGCAGGATAACACGTTCTATTCAAACGACGATTCATTACCAACTGAATGAGTTATAAAAAAATTATCAAAGGATATTCACAATATAGGTATATATAAATTTATTTTTTTTGTTCTTATTATGAAAAACAAAAAAAAAAACCATTTTTGTACTAAGGATGAACATTTTTTTTTGTTGGAAAATCATATGTACCAAAAAAATAAATAAAATGAAAAACGAGAAAATTTCACCCGTTTCAATTTAATATTATCAGGACTTTTTTTCTATGTACATGTATATTTTTTTTTATATATTTATTGAAAAATATTTTATTGTGAGTTGAAACTGTGTGATCCTGGAAAATGAAAATTCAAAAATATTTCAAAAAAACAAAAACAACAACAACATTAAGGAAATAATTTTTAAAAAATAAAGTCCTTTTTGATGAGCATATTTATTAAGGAATTTATAAAGAGTTTTTGCTAGACGATAAGACGCTCTATGGTAATTAAAGAGATTCCTTTATTTTTTTTTTGCGGGGTTGGAAAATTGAGAGAAAATTTCCCAACCAAAAAATTATAGAGAGAAATTTTCCAAGAGTATATTATAAGAGTTTTATGTGTTTGTGAGTAGAATTTTGTTGAGGTATTTTTTTCTTATCAGAAATATATTTGTATTTTATGGTAAAAGGACAAAATTTCCCATAAGTAGAAAATTATAGGTAAAAGAGGAGACATTTTTGGGAATTTAATATTTCAAGGGATATTTTTACTGATATTTTGATAGAATATAAATTGTTTTCCCCATAGTAAGTACGTTAACTCTTTTATTTTACATGTTTAAAACGAATATTTCGAAAAATCTCTACATAGTTTTTTCGTACACTCCTTAAAAAACAATTTTCTCCTTAAATAGTTCCAAATTTCTACAAAGCTTTTAGTTAGAAATATCCTTTTTAACAGGAGAAATACAAATATTCTGATTTCTTTATATAACATTGGAATTTTCTTGTTATTTTATAATACGTTCTTATATTTAAAAAAAAAAATTGTTTTGGGTACTTTAACCTTCCGAAATAATTTTCCAATATAAATTACGATTTTTTTTTTTAACAACTAAACAAATTAAAATTCCAGTCTTGTAAAAGTTTTGAATTATATTATTTTTCTGTAAAGGACTTTCAACGTTGTATTTTGATATAATTTAGGATTTTTGATATTTAACTTTTATTAAGATTTAAATACAAAAAAATTATATAAGATTTAAAAAAGATTCCTTTTTTCTTGACATTTTCCATTTTTATTTTTATATTTTTGGTAGACGTTTCTGCTATATTCAAGTTGTATGATTCAAAATAACGAATTTTTGTTAACTATATTGGTCTATTCTTCATAATAATTGTGTAAGTAAGGAGGGTATTGTCTAAATTTACGTTTTTCGGTTTGTGTACGTTTAAGGTCTTTTTGATGTTTTTGTTTGTCTATAAAAAAAAATACTTCTTCCTGGTATATAATCAATTTTTATATAGTATTTTAAAAATTATGGTATTTACGTATGCAAAAAACGTGTTCTTCAAGGATCATTTTCATTTTGGTAAAAGGAAAAACTTAATTTTATAAAAATATATAATATTAATTTGGAAGTACAATTTAGGGACCTATATAATATTTATAATTAAAAAATTAATGAGTTCAAATTGGCCAAATTTTGTTTTGTAGTAATTTAAATAAAGTGAAATCGTGTACCTTAATTTACTTATTTGTACGGAGAAGAGCAGGCCCCTTGTATACTATATTCAGTCGATCGCTCAAAATTTTCCGCACAGCACATCGACTCATATAAATATTAATATTAAATTAAAATTAATAATAGTTTTTTTAAGATGTAATTCCATCCTTTGAAATAATCCAATTAAGGGGTGTACCGAAAAGTTCTCACAATTGAAAAATGCAGTTTTTATGCCCTCTTTTTATGAGAAACGTCATCTACTAGGCCTGGAACTTTTCTCTGTAGCTAATTACCTTATAAATTAGTTTTGTGAAATTATTGCTCATGTAAACATGAATCATAACCAAAAATTCCAATTTTCCTATAAAAAAGTTAGCCAAATTAGATGGAACTTCATATTTCGTTGCTTGGCGAACCATTAAAAAAGTTTAAGGAGACCCAAAACATCAAAAATAACCAAGAAGTTGTCGTCCAAACGATCCCATGGACAGAAATTTAGCAGAAAAAATAAGGGGATCATTAATAAAAAAAATTTGCAGATCGGTACGAGATGTCACCGAAGAAAGCCATACAACTAAGTGTATGGTCCAAAGGATGAAAAAGAGAAATGCAAAAAAAAAACCCAAAATAACCACCTCAACAAGAGCATTTTATTAGCAAAAGAACTTTATAATTTACTATATTTTTGAAAACTTTTCGGTACACACCTTATGTAGACGAAATGTTTAAATTTTAAATTTCTTCGATAGAAAGTTTTAAGTATATTTTACTATTTAAACTACAGAAATGGTTACAAAAAATAAATCATTAACAACCAATTTTGTCCACTTGAAACGATTAAAATAAAATTTATTATTACAAAACTTTTTTTTAACAAAAACCTTACAAATTTAAGAAGTATATAAAAAAAAAATCTTTGTTTAATAAAAATATGAAAAAAAAAAATTATTTTTTTTCTTGTATAATTTCATAAATTTTCAACAGTCTTAAAAGCTTTCATTTAATCCGTGACATTAAAGCAATCAAAAAATCCTTTAGTTGATTTTTTATTATACCAAAATAACAAGAACAACAAAAAAAATAGGAAAACAACAAAGAAAATGTATAATATTTTTTTTTTTTTATTTTATTTTTAATAATTCTCTAAAAGCAAATAACCATTAATTTTCACCTGGTCCTGGTATTTCGTCAATCCTTCTTGAAGTTTTCTACGTGTAAAACGTCCATCAACATATTTTTAGTACAACAACGAAAAAAAAAAATTTTTATACATATTTTTATGATGCGTATAATTTTGACAAGCATACAAGTTTTGTTTCACTAATTTTAAAATTGTACATATAAATTTCAAATTTGTCGATTTGTCTGTCTAGTCAATTTAAATTTAAATAATTTGCTGAATAAATTAAATTATTGCTGAATAATTATTATCCAATAATCATATGGTGTAGTGAGTCCTGGAAATCCTGGACATTAAATAAACATACATATACGTATATAAATTTTAATTTTATAATGAATGAATTATAAAATTTAATTTTACTAATCTAGTTAAACATAATACACAGAAATGTGATATTGGAAGGAGGATTACCTTTGTATACCAGATCTTCATTTTGTTAATTATCTGATTAAATTAAATATATAAATATTTACAAACCCCCCTTAAATTTTCTAATCCATTCTGTTACGTTTCAATGTAAAACTCTTCGGTATTTTCAATCTTCTTTAATCCAATACCAAAAAAAACAAAATTTATAAAAGCTAAATCCGTTTTTCATATCAAATTTATTTGTACACTATATGAAACAATAAAATAAAAGGACTAGAAAAAAAAATATAATAAAATATTAAATCCTTAACATTCCAATTTTTTTTTCTACTCTTGAGTAATGTTTATTGGATGTCAATATAGAAATAAATATGTACTACCAGGTATATTTATGTAGTGTAATGTTTAGATGGGTATATGTGATATTTTTTTTTTCATTCTATATACGTTGTATTATTGTCTAATATTACTTATCTGTGATTTTAGTCCTCAAATAATTTTAGACTAACCTAAAAATAAGCAAACAACACTCTCACGTAAGTATATACGCAAACACAGTCACCAAAAAATTACAAGTTGTTCCATTTCCTGTGTAATTACTAAAAATATTGCCATAAACATTTCGGAAAGTATTAATGTGTGAAAGATTTAGAAATTTTCATTCCCATCGAAAGATAATTTCGTGGAAAATTTGTTGCCTGCTACTGATATTTACTTTTACTACTATAGTAAGCGTAAAAAGTGTTCTTGAGTAGTTCTTATTATATTGAGAATTTTCTAATAGAACACGACTACTTTAATATCTTCTGTATAGTTAATTGTAAGTTGTTAAAAATGTAGAGGTTTTATTTTATTATTTTTTTCGAAGTGACCCCATAATAAAATATTGACGCATAAAAATTGATACCAAAAAAATATATTTTTCTTCATTTTAACCCATTCAATCTATTTAAAAAAATGTTGGGTTGAAAATATAATAATTTGTTAATTTTATATTTAAAAAAAATACTACAAGGGTTAACAATTTTTCTTTGTAGGTGGGCATTATATGAGCACAACAACACACGTCAGGTACAGGATGAATTTCCATCAATTTTGAGTGGATAATTTTTTTTTGCTTTTGTATGTATAGTAACCATTGTATTTTTGAAATATTTTAGAAAAATATAGAACAAGGGCAGTTTTTTTTTTTATCGTCGTAGCACCCAGGGAGTTAAATATGGAGGGTTGATTTTTTTTTTCTATTTTGTAAATGTTGTATTGTTTATTTTGTTCAACAATTTTTTTTTTATATATATTTTGGTTTTGGTTTACTGAAGTGATATGACCTTTTTAAAATATGGACATGGCCGAAAAAAAAATTCAGAATGTTTGGTAAAAAAGAGGAAAATATTATATTGTCTAATAAATTTTCAGTGTTAATTTAGTTTGAGTGCCAAATAAATAAGCTTGATTTTTTTTTACGGAATTGTGTGTATTCCGTAGTTCCATATAAATTTCCTGAAAAATAGAACTTCAAAATTTTTAATGTAACAATTTTGAAATTGGAAGAAAAATTGGTAACAAAATAATTATGGAATATTTTGTTAAATATAGGTTGCATTTAAATTATCGAATTGATGAATATATTGAAGGACATTATATTTTCTAATTAATCAAATTAAATTATTGATTTATTTAATTAATTTGTGTTTCGAGTTCTAAGTTAAAATTATAGACCTATTATATATTTAATAAAATATTTTCTATATTTTCTAATTCTTGAAAACACATCCTTCCTATGGAATATTAATATTTCTTACAATTTGTCTGTAATTTGTAATTTAGAGAATTAATCAATTGAGATAAATTGTACAATTCGAACCATTTCGAAAATACAATTTATCAATTAATAATTAACTACATGCACTCGTTTAATTACCCAAAATTCTTTTTACTTACATATTATATTTAGAAACATTTTTCTAAACAAATTCCAACTTTTAAATAATTTTACAAAATTTAATTTTTCACTTAAATTTTGTTTGCTGAAAATTATATTTTCATTCCAAACAAAAATTTTCATTATTTTAAATTTTCGTATTTTTAAATAAATGAGAAAATTTAAAAAAACAAAAAAATAAACAACACGAAATTCCATTTATTTAAGAGTTTTTACAAAATGTTATTCATCATTCATTTCATTTGAAACAAAATGATAAATGTTTTCATTTCTTTTTTTAACATTTTTATTGCCTAAAAGTTTTTATTTTTGTATGAGATTTTCGATAAAGCAAAACAATTTACGAAAAAATAAATTTTTAGATTTAAGTTATATAATTTTTTTTTTTCTGTAGTTCGTTTTGTTTTTGAAAAGTTTAATTTTTCTTTTTTTTTTAACTCCATAAGAGTCATAATGTCACACGATTTACAAAAATATAAAAGAATAACTTTTATTTATGTTGGAATGGACACATAAAAGTTTTATGTTATTCAATCATTTTTCTATTTTTTTTTTTAAATATTTTTAGGAATTTTAATTCTTCAAGTTTTAAAAAAATTATTTCCTGCTAATGATTTGAATCTTGTACATTGACATTTATAGCTTTCGTATTAAATTAATTTTTGGGGATATTAAAATATTTAATTATTGGTTAGATGATATTACACCCATTCCAAAAATTCAATGCAATTTTAGTGCAAGACTTTAAAACTTTTAATCATATTCAAATTTGGGAATAATATGTAACACTTTATAGTTTTTTGAGAATTTAAATTTTCTAATTGGTCTCACGAAATTTGAATATTAATCTTTTGAAAATTGAAAATATTTTGAATAAATAACAAAAATTTAATAATATTAAATAAAATTTATTAATTTTTTCATACAAATCTACTTAATATTTTCTGATCGTACATTTTGTGATGTGACAATTCATTTTTCTGACAACTGACGAAAAAAAACAATTAACCATGGCATTTATTACACTTGCATGGATTTGCTGCAATTTCATTTATGAATATACCTTGAGAACTATCAATTATGGTACTAATAACTAAAATTTATAACACATTAATTAAAATATAGATTATATACATATGTAAATACAAGAATTACCAAAAATTACAAAAAATATTGATAAAAATTTCATTTTGCTAAATTTTTGGTTAGGAATTCGCTATATGATAACAATCAAACTTCAAATCACTCTAATGATTTTTGCAAATGCATATTGTATTTATATGTAAAAAAATTGTTAAATTATTTTAGGAATTATATTTTTGATTTAATTTTAATAATTTTTTATTTAGGTTAAAATATTACGTGAGAATTTTCATGAAAAGTTACAAAATTTCATTAAAAATTATAATTAATTTTAGCAATTATAAAAATTTTCCAATAATATTATATTTTTGCAATCTTATAATTTTAATATCAAAAACGTTATATAAATTAATTATTAATTCGTGATTTATATTTATAATTTTTATTAGTTATTTAAAATAATTGTTAATTTACTGATAACATTTTTTAATATTGATTTAATTCCGATTTCGTTATAAATGAAAAACTTATAAAATGTACTGAAGTATTTAATAAGTTTCTTAAAATTTAAATTTAATGTTACAAAATAATGCTAGTGATTTCTGTCAACCTAAAATCATTTAACCATATCCAAATTTCGCCACATTATATAGTTAATTTATAAATTTGAAAATAAAATTCAAGTATGCAATTAAAGGTTAAGCTAAATTTGCATTGGTTAAGCTAAATTTGTTCATTTTTCACTGTCTCGATAGTCAAAATACCAGTAAAAAGAATTAATACATTGCAGTACTGCGATCATATTGCGTTTATGAACACGCCCAATCTTTGTTATGATATATGAATTTTGGACCTGATCTTCATCGAAATGTCAATTTTTCCAAATTTATATACAATACCGTCTTCAACTTTGATTTTCTTCACATATATACACATTATATGTACATATATTCAAAACTAATCTTATCGAAGAATTTTTGCGAAATTCATTGGAAAAGAAGTATACCTAATATTTTAATTTTTTTTCGAAAATTTCAGTGACTGTCAGATTATGTTTCACATTTTTATGTAAATTTAATATTAAAAACTTCCATAACGATCAGCTAATAGCATAAGAAATATAACTTACAAATTATAGTTAATTGGAAAAGCTATAGAATTAAACGCAGTTATAGGTTTGATTATTTATAAGCTACAGAAATTTATGGTATTGTGTTTTTTATCCTAGTGTTTTAAGTGATTAAAGTGTTTTTTATCCAAAATAAAATGTTTTACAAAACAAACATTTTTAGGAATTAGAAAATCGTCATTAATCAATTTAACAAATGACAACAAATTGACTACAGTTTCTTTATAATTTTAAAATGGTAAATTAAATAAAAGTAAATAAAATTGTTTAAGTATATATTTTTATTAATTAATAAAAACAATATTATTCTGTTGATGTAATCTTTACATATACGTTGTGTTACACATATAATTTAAAATATTACAATTTTATTTATCATTTTTTATAATATATTTGATTTTGATATTCATTAAAATATCTTGTGACATAGCTTGTAATGATGTTGGTTATATAGTTGGTCACATATTTCGTATCATATATTACCTTATCACATGGTGATGTTGTATATGTTCGATATGGGATAATTGGATCTGCAACAATTATGCTAAATATTGCAAAAACTATAATAAAATAAATTATTTATTTAAATAAATAAATTATATTAAAATTAAAATTAAATAAATTCTTACCACAGATTAAATAGAAAATATTTTTAACAATCATTTCAGCTAATGTTACTTTCACGTTATGATTATGTAAAATAATTTTCAATTCTATTTATACTCAAATATTATTATATTAATTTTTTTATTTATTCACGGTATTTCAATAATATATTTTAATTATTTGAAATTCAAAAAAAAAATATATTAGGTAATGTCACGATTAGAAAAATATAAAAATATAATAACAACAAAATTATATATTAAATATTTGTAAAATGGTATTCTAAAATTAATTTAATGTGATATTGGTTTATTTGATTGGTAATTGTGTAAACAAAAAATAACGATGATTTTTAAATGTATATACAAAATTAGGCAATTATTTTTAAAATATATATAAATTTATAGAAAATAGCAATACATTTTTAGAAAAATATGGGCTAAATATATATGGTAAAATATTGGAAATATACTGTAAAGATATTATTGTTTTAATCCTTGGCGAGTTGGGCGCTATTCTAAAAAAATTATAGTTGAGACTCGAAAATATCAGAATTTTTTTTAGTATTAAAAGATTAAAAATTAAATTAAATTTGTAAATAAGATGAAATATAATATTCAACAAATTCTTCAAATTACATTTCGTATATTATTGTATACCTTTTTTTTCACCATGAATGAATATCAGTCAACTTCAATAAACTATTTAATATCAAAAGGACTCGTATTTATCATGAATTAAAAGTTTTAGTATTCACATAATATATATAGAACCTAGCATCCCTAATTGAATTAATATAGAACCAGAGTATTCCGAATTTCTTATTTATTAGAAATTATTTCGGAAAATATTTTTAAAATTCATTATTCTTCGTTCTATGTTAAAACGGTAATTTACTTTTTCACTCTTTTATCTTATATAATAATGTATCAAAAAATCATATTTTTTATACAAAATATGAATGTGTCATCTGAAAAAATCTTCGTTATAAGTATACAGACTAATACAATAAACAATAGGTAATACAAAATTTACAAAGTGATAGGTAATACAAAATTTAAAATATGAACTTTATGAGTATCTTCTTCTTTTATCACAAGAGTCCGATGTGATCCTAGGTCTGTCTACCTGATAGTGGTTTCCACAATATGTATGTTGTTTCGACCCGATTGGAAATATAATAATTTTCGTTTACAAACATGTTATGTACTTAGTTATTGATAAAGTATAGCATAAATAGTTTTTATTATATTCTTAAAATTTATATTAAATAAATAACAAATTCCAATATCTAAAAGTTTCTAATATCTAAAACTTATATTTATGATATTTAAAGTTTCTAATGACTCAGAAACCTATACCTGAAACATTTAATATTTACCTAAGTTTAATTTTAAATAAAAAATAATTTTAATGTAATTGAATTTTAAATTTTATTATATTTATTACCAAATCAATTATATAATTTAAAATTATCCAAATTAACAGAATTTTTAATCAATATATTTAAAAATTATATAATCCATAAATTAACAAACAAAAATTTTAAAATATTTCTTAATAACATCCATTACCACCATACTTGTTAAAATATTCATTAACATATTCAGTTACTTCATTCCTTATATAATTATTTACATAAGTATTAAAGTATTCCGTGTCCGCTGGTCGATAAGTTGGATAGTATGTTGGGGATGTGGGATAATAAGTTCCATAAGTTGTATATGTTGGATAAAAAGTTGTTGGTAGCCCATTACTACATGACACATAAGCTAACGAAATTTAAAAAAAAAAAAAATATTAATAAATTTTCATTATTTGCGGAAAATAATTAAAATTTCTTACCAATTATTATTAAAATAATATATTTAGACACCATTTTGGCTAGGGGTTCTTTTTCTTTATGACAATTTAGAGAAATTTCCAATTGTATTTATACTAAATTTTAATATAATTTATTATTATTTTTATTATTATATCAATATAATTTAATTTTTTTATTAATGAAAAATGATTTTTGTTGGTTGTTTTATGTAGACACGATTAGCAAATATAATTTCTAGTGACACTATTAAAATGATGTTTAATTTTAAATACGTAATTATTATATTTATTATACAATTTTTATTATTTAATTAAATTGTACCATTGGGTTATTTAACTAGATATAGTATTCGAATTGTTGTGACAATATTATAGTATTTGTTTATTAATTATGAGTCCATATGTTGAAATTATTATCTGGGTCATTTAAATATTAATTTTTTCTTCAACATTTTACACCAATATTAAAAAATAGATAAATTCATTAATCTACATTATTCTGCAATTTTATATTTTTGATTGTTAGAACTTTAAAGTTTAAAACAATTATAAACTTGTATTTAAAATAATATTGCAGCCAAAACATCATTATTCCTGATTAAATTACAATAATAGTACTAATAAAATTAATAACTTCAATATCAGAATAAATTAAAATAAAGTAATAATATGTAATATTGGACCAACAAAGATTTATAATAACTCCAAAATGGTTATATAGTCGTTAATTCAATACTTAATTTCCCCAGTAAATAAATCATGTAAATGAATCATGAATACTTACTAGTATAATAATTCAACCGGCAATATCATTAGCCTAATAACCCTTACGCTGACCAATAACTGGTCAAAAAACAAAAATTTAATTTCAATTATGAGAGATGGTAGTTCTAGTCTCATTGCTAGTATTATATAATTAATTAAGTCTATAATCTATATCAATACTATATACCCCAGAGAGATATTCAAGTAAGAGCAGTATTATCTTTAGAGACGCCCATGTAACTATAATGTCAGAATTTTCCTTAATCTAATTGATTATACAATCTATAATCATTATTTGTTTAAAAAATGCCAGCCTGCAATGTATTGTCAGCCTGCAATGTATAGCCTACTATTTTCTAACTTTCTCCAGTGTCTCCGTAGGATACTTTTTGTAGTTTCTGGAAACTTATTGGAATTTATATAATAATATTAACCAAATTATTATTTAGAAATATTTACCAAGCATCAATTTAATTTTAAAAAATATTATAAATTAATTTTAGCTTCAATAATTATAATTTCATATTATACAGAAATATCGGAAATTATAATAGTGAATCTTAATTTAAAATTTACAAAAATAAAACAACTATATACATATATAAAATTTATTGTTTAAAATTGAGATATTTATTTAAATCTTATTTACTGATTTAATATTTACATGAAAATATCAATTATTAAAATTAATTGTTGAATCAATTTTAAAAAACTTATGTTAAATAAATAGTTAACAACAATCATCATCAAAGAAATCATTTCCATCTGGTAAACCTATTCCACAATTATGATCTGGATCATCACATGGTTCTGGTGGTGGTAAATATTCTGATTCAACAATTATAATTAAATTACGTACAGCTGCAATAACAGCACCACGAACATCGTTAATTAAATTTTTAATACATTGATCATTACCACAGGGATCAGAAGTAGAAGTAGTTGATGTCGTAGTGTCTGTAGTAGTAGTTGTGGTTGTTGTTGTTGTAGAACTTGTTAAGGAAGTAAGAGTTGAAGTTGTCCAAAATGTACCAGTAGTTGGTACTGCAACAGTTGGTGCACTAAAAAGTGGGCAACCTAAATTAAAAAAATTAATAAATTTAAAATAATTTTGATTTATATTATTTTATAATAAAATTAATTTTACCAAAAATTAAAATTAATGAAATAATTATTGTTAACTTCATTCTAACAGCGATAGTTTGCAGTTTCTAATTATGTGAAATAAATTACAATTCTATTTGTACTAAAAATATGTGAAAATTTTGTCACGATTATATAATTTAAATATTGATAAATATTACACACGAAAATATTATTTTGTCTTCTTTTTATTTTCATTTTATTAAATATAAATATAAACTTTTAAAATCTTTTAAAAAGAAATGTTTTAAATTATTTGGTTTTGCTTATTTTTTATTGAAAATTATATGAAAATTAATTAATTTTTATATTTAATTATTTTGGTATTATAAAAAGTAATAATTTAAATATTTAAATGAAGTTTTCGTGGAAAAGTTGCACGAATAGCACAGCAAACAAATTTTTAATTATATTTTTATAATTTTGTTAATAAAATAAATTTAGTAATTTAGTGTTAATTTTGTAAATCATGTCAATTTTTAAAAGGAATTCTATAAATTTTTAACCACCAACTTTATTTAATAGTTAAGTGGAACTAAAATCTTTTGGATTGTAAAAATATTTGTTTAATTTTTAAAAACATTTTTAAAGTTATGAAACTTTCATCAGAACTGTGGGTCATGGATAAGAAAAACTCTCAGATATTACACTATTTTCTTGAGATTATTATTATATAATTATATTTCTTTTCAGGCTTCGAATATAATTTCTCTTTATGATTATATTAAATATGCGTACATGAAATTAATCGACATGATTGTAAAAATCAAGTTATGTCGTGACAACAGAAATGTAGATAAAATCTCTATTAATTATGATCCTTTTTAATTATGAGACTTTTTCAGACTAATCTTTATAATTGTCTTCAATTAGGTGTTACAGACACAGTGTTCCCATGGTAAGACAGATATTGGTGAGATAGATATTGTGATAATATAATAATGGATATTTTGCCCTACAGCAATAATACAGATACTGTTGTTATTATGTTAATTAGCTTTATGTTCAAAATTAATATTTTGGTTCTTATTTCCGTTCCGTGTGATATTTGAAGAAATAAATTGAGGAGCCTAGTTTAGTTTCAAAACTAAATAACTCCACCTTAAGTAATTTTCGGCAAGATCGGCTTAAGACCGGCGCCATATTGTCGTTTTTGTTTTATTTAGTTTTCTATTATTATTAATTTAATAATGTTTTCATAAAATATAAATTTAATCGCAATTACTTAAGATATTTGATTTTTAAATTTGGATATCGAGACTTTTGCAACTTACTTTTGTAGATTATAAGTTTTGAAAATTACAAGTGAGGAGTTTGGTAGTTAAACTTATAATTTAATGAAGAAAAAATAATAAAAATTCATTTTTTTTAACAACTTAAAAATAATAATAATCTTCTAGATTCGTCAGTCAGTTACATTTGCATTATATTCGGCAATTATATCAGCATCACTATCTTCTTAAAAATTTTCATTATGGGGATTATATATTATGCTAGAATAGAATTTTAAACATTGCATTTTCTTCCAATCATTTCCATAATGTTTATGCAGTAAAGCGTCCCCATTTTTCTTTTTACACGTTAATAA
The DNA here is from genome assembly GCA_949752835.1 of Empis stercorea. Lineage (NCBI taxonomy): Eukaryota > Metazoa > Arthropoda > Insecta > Diptera > Empididae > Empis > Empis stercorea. The sequence goes on from OX457087.1 coordinate 7,384,142, forward strand.
AAATATTTTGTTGAATTATTAAACTTAATATCTCATATATTTTATCATATTTGACTTATGTTTTGATTTATACTACATTTTTGAAGAAAACAACGACGTAAGTCGGAGATGACCAATATTTCAATTTTATCTATTTAACTCTGCCAATGGTGATATTGTTAGTTTTGAAAAAGATATCCCAAATTGAAGGGTAAATTACTAAGTGGATTTAGTTGCTTTTCTATTTGATAATTGCATATCACATTAAGCACATCCTAAGCTATAAAAAAACCGTTGCAATCTAAAAAAATTGAAAAAGTTGAGTTAGTTTTTAAAATTAGAAATAATTTTACAATTAAAAACTACTAAAAATTGTTGTCTAAATTAATATTTTATTTATAATATGTATAATATAATATAGGAGTAATATAATATACATAAGTAATATAATATATACTCGTAATATAGCAAATATTACTTACTGAGAAAAAATAATTTAAAAATTATACATTATTTTATTTTGATTAATTTGATATAATTATACATTCTTATTAAATTTATGACTTTAATATGTAATCAAAGGTTGTGTTTGTATGTATGATAATTAATATATTGATTTGATTATATAATTAAATACTCGAAGTCGAAGATTAAGTACTTAATACTTGGTTTTGGTGAACTAGTTGATTAACTACTTGATGAAGTACTTGATGAACTACTTGATGAACTACTTGAAGTACTACTTGATGAAGTACTTGATGTACTACTTGATGAACTACTTGTAGTGTAATAACTTGATGAATAAGACGAATAAGATGAATATGGGTATGATGTATACGAAGATGTATAATATGATGTAGGATATGATGATGAATACCAACTAGATGTTGACCCATACGTTGTTATGGGTGCAGGTTTAACGTCGCTAAGGCTAAATACTTTCATTAATATAAAAAGAAAATATAGTTAATTTTTATAAACATTAATTTATAATAATAAATTAATTTTACCGATTATTATAAAAGCAAAATTTATTAACATCATTCTAAAGCCGATACTTCTAAGTTTTTGATTAAATTACCTAATTTTCAATTCTATTTATACTAAAAATCCAAATATTATATTATCACGATTTATCACTAAACAATTTTAATATATCATTTTAATATCATATCCTCTACTTTTTCATTTTATTGTTAACATGTTTACATAATAATGATTGGAAAATTTTAATAACATGTTAACAAAAAATAATTTATATTTAAATGCGACAATAATTTTAAATATACTATTATAAGTAGAATTAGAATTAAAAACAGGTAAGGGCTGCGCAAGTAACCCAGATACCACTGCGGCCTGAAGTATAGTATAGTTTATATTATAGTATAGATCACTAGAAAAGGTTAGACTCTAGATAAATTTGAGTACATTATATTAATTAGTTAGCTGGATATATTTAATATTCGAAAGTGTGGGGAACCAGTGACCTACAGCATTAAATCTCTTAGAAGAGGACAGACCTGCACATGCGCAAAGAATATGTAGTACTATTTCCTTCTTATCATTGCATGTTCTGCAAGTTGGTAACCGGGACCTGTCAAGTTTACAGAGTTGGCAATTAATTAAATAAATAATATTAAATTTACATACATATTACGAGTCGAATTAAATTATTATATTTAAATATACGAGCCCTAAGCCATATTAGTTGGCCCACTCAATTTTTCGCATTCATTTTCTGTCTTTAATGCTAAATATTATTTTATTGGTCTAAGTAAGCTATGTATATTTATATATTTATTATTGCTTATGCGGGTATGACAATGGCTTGAAAATTTCAATTTTTCAGAAACTATCCATTTAGAGGGAGAGGTAATATTTCTTATATGAGAAAAAGATATGAGTGCGAGTAACACGCTATATTGAAAAAAATCCTGAAAGTAAAAAAAAATCCAAAAAAAATCCATGTCGCTATTGATTTGTCACTGTGTAGCAGCAACAAAACCATTTCTGTCAAAAAAAATCGAAATTTTTTTGGATTTTTTTTGTATATTTTTTGACATTCATGATTTTTTTCAATATTCAAGTATTTTTTTATTATTTTATTACAAATCGCCGCTTGAATACTTGTTTGCTTCATACGCCATTTTAGAGTTTTTGAGTTAGGACCATATCTGTAATGTTTGGTTTTTTAAGAGATTCTCTTTTTAAAACTGCAATTCGTTTTTTCTTATCTCTAATAGTTACTGAAATATCGAGTAGCAGTTTTGCTCCACATCCACTTCTTTTTTTTCCAATAATCCAAAAATTAAAACCTACGGAACCGTAAATAAGAAAATTAATTCAAATTAACATAAAAAAAAATTTATGAATCATAAAACAAAATTATTTAGAACTCAAAATTTTTAATAGATTTTTAATATAGTAAAGAAAATTTAATTTAAATATTTGTTTGCTTGCCTCATTTCTCAAAAATCAGAAAAAAGGTAGCACGTAGAGCAACTTTTCTATACATTTTTCAAGTTATTTTTATTAAATGTTTTTTTGCTCTATATAAATGAGCAATGTACATGAAACATTAACATTAATATTAAATTAATTTTTTAATTAATTTCTATATCAAAACTTTAATGCCAGTTCTATATCAAAACTTTAATGCCAAATTTTTTTTTTTTACTTTTGCCTTATATCCATAGTAATTTTCATAGTCATTATATTATAAGATGGACATGGAGCCGTGCCAGTTATCTTCGGGACCCGTCTTGAAACACGGACCAAGAAGTCTAACATGTGTAAATTGTAAGTTGCAAATTTAGGGTGGATATGGAGCAAAGTGAAATGTCAGAAGCGTATGAAGCAAACAAGTATTCGAGCAGCGAAATATCTTTGACAGATTAAAAAACAAAAACAATATATTTGACAGCATCAATACGACACTATAGTTGTCTCTCATTGAAAAATATTTGTGTTTCAGTCGCACAAAGAGACATTTTTTAGTTTTTTTTTGGATTTTGTCAAGCCATTGTCATACGGGCATAATAAGTATAAAAATTTAAAAATAAAATAAAAATAGTCACAAGTTTTTGATAATAACAAAGAAAGAAATGAATGCAGAAAAATTGAGTGGGCCAACTAATATGGTTTAGGGATCGTAAATTAAAGAAAAAATATATCAATTTCAATTTTATATTTAGATCAATTAATAATAAAATTATTATTTCTATTTGACTGATCAAGATATTTATACTTTTCAACAATCAACAATATTTCACTATTTGATGTATAATAAAAACACTTTATTTTAATGCTTGATTATTTATTTATTTATAAATCTTTTATCATAGATACATGAACTCAAAATTATTACTATTATATTCATATATCAAGGGGCAAATTGTTATTAACAACAATCATCATCAAAGAAATCACTTCCATCTGGTAAACCTATTCCACAATGATTATCTGGATCATCACATGGTTCTGGCGGAGGTAAATATTCTGATTCAACAATTATAATTAAATTGCGAACTGCTGATATGACCGCACCACGTACATCATTAATCAAATTTTTAATACATTGATCATCGCTACAATCGCTTGGAGTTGTCGTTGGTGTTGTTGTTGGTGTTGTTGTTGGAGTTGTTGTTGGTGTTGTTGTTGGTGTTGTTGTTGGTGTTGTTGTTGGTGTTGTTGTTGGTGTTGTTGTTGGTGTAGTTGTTGGTGTTGTTGTTGGTGTAGTTGTTGGTGTAGTTGTTGGTGTTGTTGTTGGTGTTGTTGTTGGTGTAGTTGTTGGTGTTGTTGTTGGTGTAGTTGTTGGCGTTGTTGTTGGTGTTGTTGTTGGCGTTGTTGTTGGAGTTGTTGTTGGTGTTGTTGTTGGCGTTGTTGTTGGCGTTGTTGTGGGTGTTGTCGTTGGTGTTGTCGTTGGTGTTGTTGTTGGCGTTGTCGTTGGTGTTGTCGTTGGTGTTGTTGTTGGTGTTGTTGTTGGTGTTGTTGTCGGTGTTGTTGTTGGTGTTGTTGTTGGCGTTGTTGTTGGAGTTGTTGTTGGTGTTGTTGTTGGCGTTGTTGTGGGTGTTGTCGTTGGTGTTGTCGTTGGTGTTGTTGTGGGTGTTGTTGTTGGTGTTGTTGTTGGTGTTGTTGTTGGTGTGGTTGTTGGTGTTGTTGTTGGCGTTGTTGTTGGTGTTGTTGTGGGTGTTGTTGTTGGTGTTGTTGTTGGTGTTGTCGTTGGTGTTGTAGTAGGTGTTGTTGTTGGTGTTGTTGTGGGTGTTGTTGTTGGTGTTGTTGTTGGTGTTGTTGTTGGTGTTGTTGTGGGTGTTGTTGTTGGTGTTGTTGTTGGCGTAGTTGTTGGCGTTGTTGTTGGTGTTGTTGTGGGTGTTGTTGTGGGTGTTGTTGTTGGTGTTGTCGTTGGAGTTGTTGTTGGTGTTGTTGTTGGTGTTGTTGTTGGTGTTGTTGTGGGTGTTGTTGTTGGTGTTGTTGTTGGTGTTGTTGTTGGTGTTGTTGTGGGTGTTGTTGTCGGTGTTGTTGTTGGTGTTGTTGTGGGTGTTGTTGTTGGTGTTGTTGTTGGTGTTGTTGTAGGTGTTGTTGTTGGTGTTGTTGTTGGAGTTGTTGTTGGTGTTGTTGTTGGTGTTGTTGTGGGTGTTGTTGTTGGCGTTGTTGTTGGTGTTGTTGTTGGTGTTGTCGTTGGAGTTGTTGTTGGAGTTGTTGTTGGTGTTGTTGTTGGTGTTGTCGTTGGCGTTGTTGTGGGTGTTGTTGTTGGTGTTGTTGTGGGTGTTGTTGTTGGTGTTGTTGTTGGTGTAGTTGTTGGCGTTGTCGTTGGTGTTGTTGTGGGTGTTGTTGTTGGTGTTGTTGTTGGTGTTGTTGTTGGTGTTGTTGTTGGTGTTGTTGTGGGTGTTGTTGTTGGTGTTGTTGTTGGTGTTGTCGTTGGTGTTGTAGTAGGTGTTGTTGTTGGTGTTGTTGTTGGTGTTGTTGTTGGTGTTGTTGTTGGTGTTGTTGTCGGTGTTGTTGTTGGCGTTGTTGTTGGTGTTGTTGTGGGTGTTGTTGTTGGTGTTGTCGTTGGTGTTGTTGTGGGTGTTGTTGTTGGTGTTGTTGTTGGTGTTGTTGTTGGTGTTGTTGTTGGTGTTGTCGTTGGCGTTGTTGTAGGCGTTGTTGTTGGTGTTGTTGTTGGAGTTGTTGTTGGAGTTGTTGTTGGTGTTGTTGTTGGTGTTGTTGTTGGTGTTGTTGTTGGTGTTGTTGTTGGGGTTGTTGTTGGTGTTGTTGTTGGTGTAGTTGTGGGTGTTGTTGTTGGTGTAGTTGTTGGTGTTGTTGTTGGTGTTGTCGTTGGTGTAGTTGTTGGCGTTGTTGTTGGTGTTGTTGTGGGTGTTGTTGTTGGTGTTGTCGTTGGTGTAGTTGTTGGTGTTGTTGTTGGTGTTGTTGTTGGTGTTGTTGTTGGTGTTGTTGTTGGTGTTGTCGTTGGCGTTGTTGTAGGCGTTGTTGTTGGTGTTGTTGTTGGAGTTGTTGTTGGTGTTGTTGTTGGTGTTGTTGTTGGGGTTGTTGTTGGTGTTGTTGTTGGTGTAGTTGTGGGTGTTGTTGTTGGTGTAGTTGTTGGTGTTGTTGTTGGTGTTGTCGTTGGTGTAGTTGTTGGCGTTGTTGTTGGTGTTGTTGTGGGTGTTGTTGTTGGTGTTGTCGTTGGTGTAGTTGTTGGCGTTGTTGTTGGTGTTGTTGTGGGTGTTGTTGTTGGTGTTGTTGTTGGTGTTGTCGTTGGTGTTGTCGTTGGTGTTGTCGTTGGCGTTGTTGTAGGCGTTGTTGTTGGTGTTGTTGTTGGGGTTGTTGTTGGTGTTGTTGTGGGTGTTGTTGTTGGTGTAGTTGTTGGTGTTGTTGTTGGTGTTGTTGTGGGTGTAGTTGTTGGTGTAGTTGTTGGGGTTGTTGTTGGAGTTGTTGTGGGTGTTGTTGTTGGCGTTGTTGTGGGTGTTGTTGTTGGTGTTGTTGTTGGTGTTGTTGTTGGTGTTGTCGTTGGTGTTGTTGTTGGTGTTGTTGTTGGTGTTGTCGTTGGTGTTGTCGTTGGCGTTGTTGTTGGTGTTGTTGTTGGTGTAGTTGTTGGAGTTGTTGTTGGTGTTGTTGTTGGTGTAGTTGTTGGAGTTGTTGTTGGTGTTGTCGTTGGCGTTGTTGTTGGGGTTGTTGTTGGTGTTGTCGTTGGTATTGTTGTTGGTATCTGTGTCGGAGTGGTTGTTGGTGTCCATGTTGGTGTCCATGTTGTTGGTGGCCATGCTATTGGATTTGCATTACTTCTGCTAAGTAAAGCACAACCTACTAGAAATTTGAAGGAATATGCAATATAAAAATATGTTATTTAAGAAAAATTATTAAATTTTACCGATTATGAAAATTCCAGTAATTATTGTCTTCATTTTGGTTTCAGTAGATGTGTACATCTGATCAAAAGAAATTATGTCGAACTCCATTTATAGTAAAAAAAATTTAAAATTTGTCACGAATTTTTAATATAATTTTTATAATGTACACGAAAATTCTTTTGCTTCATTATTTTATTGATGTCATGTCATAAACATATAATTTTTCAAATTTTTCAATAAATAAATAAAATATAATATAAAAAAGTAAATATATAAACTTAGTGATAACAAAATTATATTTTCTGATTTAATATGCATAAAATTAATATTTAATTTAATTGTTTAATTTCACGAAAATAATATTTACAAACAAAAAACTAAAATTTAATTAAACTACTAATATTCGTTAGTAGTTATAGTTGTTTAATTTCCTTAAATAATTAAGTGATTTAATTTTGTATACAAAAAAATTGGTATACGAGTATGAAGTTGATTTTTCATGAAAAAATGATGGACCAAAAAACAATTTTTAATTATTACTAAAATTTGTGCTAATTATTTTTGGGGTAATCAAATATGTAATTAAAAAATTATGAACACAATATACATCGTATTAATGAAGAATATATAAATTTATGTATAAAAAAAATGATTAAACTTATTTTCAATAGTTAATTTCAAAATTGAAAATGCTAAAGGAAATATTCATATACCAATAATATTATACTATAATTTGTACCTAGTAGCTTAAGTATTAAAGTATAAGGTCATATGCAAGTATGATTTTATTTAATATATTTTCATTGTTCTAGGGGCTACTTATTATTACTTTTTCGACAGTCACAAAATTTGCATTGCTTCATATTTTACTGCATGTACACTAATATAAACTTATATCACAGAATCATCAATGCCTCAGCAGTGAATTGATCCCACGATTTCATACTCACTGTAGCATTATAATATTAATGTTAATTAACCCACCACTGTTCTAATATTGACATAGTAAGTTTAATACAACAAATATTTTTAGAAAATCATAAATAGAAAATGATTAGATTGAAAGTAAATGCTTTATATTTTTTAATCAATTAATTTTCTTTGATTCATAAATATTTATTTATATAATATTTATAGTTAAAACTACTGAAGTACATAATTTTGAACGATTAAGAATAAATATAAAATTAGTATTTAATTACAATTTATTTGAATGTATATTATATATACATATGTGAATATTTATTATTAATGTATTAAAATAAAATATCGGAGGATAACGTTGAAAAATTCAAAATTTTCATTGTCTAATGAATTTGATGATCAATTCGTAAATTTTGTTCTTTTTAAATTGTAAAACATTCCAAAATTTTCCTTATCTTGATTCTGTTGAAATTTGTATTGAAGAAGATGGTGTTGATGTTGAATATGGTGTTGATGTTGAATATGTTGTTGATGTTGAATATGTTGTTGAATATGTATAATAGTATGATGTAATTGTTTTTGTCGTATATGATGTTAATGGGAATAATGTTGTTGAATATAAAGTTGTTGGAAAATGAACTGGTCCTGTTGTTGAAGTTATTAGCCAAGGTAAATATGGTCTACAAAAACATGTTGTAAATAAAACACAAACTACTATAAAATGAAGAAAACAATATTCATTAAAAAACTAAAAGTTTATTTTATATATACATAAATCTTACTCCAAATTGAAAATAATTTAGCAAAAAAAATCATTGTAGTTACTATATTGCCCCAATAATTATGTAGAAGTAAAATTATTTTGTAATGAATTTATACTAAAAATTATATTGAAATACTTTTGTCATGGTTTTCCAATAAAATTTTATTTTCACTATTTTTTTTTTGTATTTAATATAAATTAAATTGCGCAAAAATATTATTAAATAAATTTGGAATTATTATATTTAATTAATATAATATATGTAATATTTTTTTCTGGAAAAAATATGAAAATTTCTTATATGTTATTGGTTAGCATTAAATATTTATATTTAAATTAGAACATTTATTATCTTTCATTAAAATCTGAAGACCACATAAAAAATATTCAATTCCTTAAATTATTTTTTATATTTAACAAATGCAATTATCATTATTGAAATCGTCCTCATCTGGTAACGGTATTCCACAATCTGTTGGTGGACATGGTTGTGGTGGTGGCAAAAATTCTGATTGAACGATTAAAATTAAATTACAAACAGCTGATATTACAGCTCCACGAACATTCTCAATTAAATTTTTAATGAAATGATTTTCATTTGAATGACTAGGTGGTTGAGGAGTTGGTAAAGTATCTAGATAAATTGGTGAAGCTATTTGTGTTTCTGTGCCGATCCAAGACCCTGTTGTTGATGTAAGTAGTCTTGATGGTGTAGAAGGAGTAAAAGATGTAGATGGTGTAGAAGGTATAGGCGGATTAGTTGTTGGAAGTGACTGGAAATTATGAAATGGTACTTCAATTGGTTTAGCTATTTGTGTTGTTATACCGGTCAAAGTTCCTATTGTTGATATAAGTGATGGTGTAGGAGGAATAGCAGACGTAGATAGCGTAGAAGGGAAAGAAATCGTAGACGGGGCAGTTGCTGGAAATTGTGGTAGGGTGTATGTTGAAACATAGGTATATTTTGTTGTGTACCAGGTGGTATATGTGTGAGTAAATGTAGATGATACTATGTTGGTTGTTGGATTTATTGGGAATGCAGCATCTATAATTGGTGTTGTTGGAGCACTTTTGATAACGTTAATTAGAATAGATCCTATTTAAAATAAATAAATTATTAATAAAAAATAATTATTGAAAATTTTTTACTTCATTTTACCAATTATTAATAATATATTAATTCTGAAGTTCATTGTAACGATAATAATTTACCATCAGTTTCTAAACTAATCAAATCAATTGCAATTCTATTTGTACTAAACCAATAAATAATATTATTTAAAATATGGTCACGAATTGGTTTATTTATTTATATTTAAGCTATATTTTATTTTTATAATAACAAACTTTAGTGTTTTTTTATATAATGTGTGTTACCAATAAAGAACATTCATAAGGAGTTCTCCCAAAAATATAATTTTCATACATAAAATTTAATTTGGTAAAATAATTATAAGACGAATTCAAACAGCATTTAAAATTTACTAATAAAATATGTATAATAATCAGAATATATCAATTAAATTATTATTAATCCCATCAATTCAGTTATAAAATTATGTAAGTTCTGTACCAAAGCTACTATATTAATTTGGCTTTATAAAACTATTTTTATTTTTTTATTCCCTAAGCCTAAGGCCTAAGGAAAGATACTGTACTGTTATTCTGCACTGTTATTTAATTAGTACTTTTACAAAAAGTTGGTTTGTGTCTATTACGACAAGTGGTTTGTATCTATGAAGGCTATAGGTTTATGTCTATGACGAATCACATTATTAAAAATTAAGCAACTTCTTTAATATTGTAAATTTAACTAGAATTCTGTTTTGGAACGAAAAGAAATCATTACGAAATAAAGAAATAAAATTATGTTGTTAAATTATTTTAATAAATTGTTGAATTTGAAAATTTCGAAATTACAAAATTATAGCTTCAATGCATTCTCAGCGCCATCTATAATTTCGATTTATGGTTTATACAAATTATATTCTGATTATTATAAGAGTTATTGCAATTAGAAAAATTTAGCAAATTGTTTGTGGAAAATTGTGGAAATTAAAAAAAAAAATGTTTTAATCTTTAGATATTTTCAGGGAGAGTAGGAAGTATAAATAAATCAGATATCGATGGCCTAATCCGAATAGCACTTAACAAAAAAATCATAAAAATCATGAGGAGCAAATATACTTTATATTTCAGAAACTTGCTCTGGAGTAGTACTTTTTTTTAAAACTATATTTGTCTTTTTATTATTTATCAAATGCTGTTGAAATGAAAATATGTAATTTAAGCTAATTTATGGAATTGAGTTTGATACGTGTTGTTGCAATGTCAGATTTATTGCAATAGTTATTTAATAATGTTACCTCTTGTTACATGTTATCGCAATAGTTAACTGCTGATTTATTCATGGCTATTCGCATTAGGCCATCGATATATACATAAATACTGAAATTCCTTCTTACATAAACTCAATAAATTAATACCAAATTATGATAACAAATTATATACAAATATTCTTTGATATTATATTTTCTTAAGAAAACTTTTGATTAAATAAAACAAATCACATTTTTTGTAGTTTATATTTATTTGAAAATAATAATTTTATTACATTTTTTATTAATTTAATAATTATTTAAAATAACAAATATGTAAACTTATAATTAAAATCGTAAAGTGTTCAATTACAATAATTGAATTTATTATTTTCAAAATAAAATAAAATTGTAAATTAATATATCATTTTAAAACCACGAAAATTATAATTTTTTACATCAAATTAAAATAAAATTAAAATATTTTTTTTTCTCTGAAATAAAATATATGTAAAATAAAATCACAACATAAAATAAAGAACAAAAATTAATTTATGAAATTATCAATTTAACTTTTTTAGTATGAATTTTATAATAAAAATTGATAAATTCAAAATTTAATTTGACAATTTATTTTCTTTATCCTTCAACTTTTCTTTTTGTTGCTGGGCCACAACAACTTTAAAAATCACACATACAAAACAATTCACTTATCGTTTTTGATCAACAATAATTTCATCGCCTGATTGAATATTATAGCTGTATAGTTGTTTATGTGGATATTTCATTTCTTCTGGTCCTTGTAAATCTCTTAAATCCTGATCAACATAATATAATCGCATTTTATTAGCTGGTATACAAACAATACGTTCTAAACGTGATTTCAAATCAACAACAGTTCTGTAAAAATAAAAATTTATATTTATAAAAGTCATAAATGTTTCAGAAGAAAATAATTCTTTATTTGCAAAAGCATATATAAGCCGAGATTTGGTGACAATTAAGCTGTCATCAAATCTATTTAAATTTTTTAATAAGTTTAATTTATAAATTTCCATCTAAACTAATTTTCATTTAATAATTATCTTTATTTCGTATTTTTTCATTTTTTTGCAATTAATTTAGTAGTACAATTTAGTAATTTTTATTATTATTACACAGAATATTGAATTTGAAACTATCACTCATAATATATTTGTCAAAAGTTTTGACTTGAGTTCAAATATTTAATAAAAACTACTAAATTGTAACAGATTAAGAAAATAAATGATACAAAATGGTTTAATACTCAAATCAATTAACTAAATTTTTTAAAAATTATTCAAGTTCTTAAAATTTGTAGAAAAAACTGACTTTATGCTTTTGCCATTGCTTAGAGCTTATTAAATGAATTTTCTTTATAGAATTTTTTTTTTACAAAATTTTATTTTCAAAAATTAAAATTAATAATATCATAAAACACAATGAAAAAAATGGATTCTTCAAAAAAAAAAAAATTACAAAAATGTACAAAAAAATAGACAAATTTTTTATAATATAATATGGGAATTTATCAAACTAAAAAATTTTCTTCAATTCATCATGATTTCTTTGTACCTGTAAACATCAACACTCCTGATTTCACTTGTATTGCCATATGTAAATGTAACTTTAACACGTTTTTCTGGTCTCAAATCAATATTAACTAATGGATCTAATTTACCATGTTTTATAATTAATTCGTTATAACGATTTGGTCGATCACTTTCTGGTCTATCCATATAATAACGTATAAATGCTCTTTCAGCATCTTCACGTTCATCAGCTGATATTTTACCACCACCATTTAATGTTTGTACAAATGGTAAACGTGCTATTAATAATTGACGACGTTCATGTTCAGTAGCTTCACATTTATCCCAAAGAGGCCAATTCTATGTTTGAAAATGTAAATTCTTTATTAGTATATTATTCAAAAATTTACAATGTTCATTTATGTAATAATTTGTTCTTATCGAATGAGAATAAATTGTTTGTCTGCTTGACTAAATAATTTACCTGAACTCGTAGATTTGTCAAACTTGGAAACTGTGCCAATCTATCAATATCATCCCAAGTAGTAATATTTGTGCTACTCAAGTTCAAGAATGTTAAATTCCTACAAAAAAATATTAAAAAATTAATGTATAAATGTTTGCAAAAAAAAATGTCTACTTGAAATATTCATGTGGTGGATCGTGTTCTTCATCATCGGTGGTTATAGAAGATTTATCACTATTAACAGATGATGGTCGTGGTACTGGTTCTACAGCTCTAAAAAAGAAAAAAAATTATTGATTAATTCAACATTTAAATTTCTCTCCATGGAAATGAATCAAATTTTTTGATGTGAAACAATATTCTATTTTTGTTATTATTTACTTTAATGGACATTCAGCTAATACAAGTGTATTTAAATTTGGAAATACTCTTCCTAAACGACAAATTTCTGCCCAATCTTGTACAGGATTACCAGTAAAATGTAATTTTTTAACACCACTATGTGCATTTGTTTTTTTATACATTGAACTTGTTGATTCACTTCGTTTATATGGGGAAGATGATGAACCATTACTATTACTACTACTACAACTACTATTACTATCAATATTATTATTATTTTGATTTAATAACATAGATGATGTACCAGGATATGATGAACTACTACGATATTTTTTATTATTTTCATCAATTTTTTTATCACGTATAATATTTTCATCACATCTACATGTTATATTATCATCATCTTTATCATCATCTTCATCAATTAATTGTAAATTATTAAAATCTTCTTCAATTAAACAATCATCATCAATTGTATCAATTTGTACATTACGATAATCATTTAAACTTAAATGTAATTCTTGTAATGCTGGTAAAAATTTTAATAAACTTTCAACACAATCCCAATCTAATTTAGTATTATTTAATACTAAACTTCTTAAACGATTCATACATAATGTTTCTGGTGGTAAACAAATTGGTCCATTTAATATATTTTTACTTAAATTTACAAATTCAACACGTGGCATATTTGATAATATTTGAAATACTTCATTCCAATTAGCTAATTTATTTTGTGCTAAATCTAATTCTTTAACAGTATAAATTTTCTTTTTTAATTCTTCATCTTTACCAGCACAATCAATATCACAGTCATTAAGGACTAACAATTCTGGTACACTAAAAGAAAAAGATTAAAAATTTTTTTACAAAATTTAAATATTTTAAATATTATATAAAATGTTACCTAACAAGTGGTGGAAGTTTTGGTACAAAAATTGATACCAAAGATTCATCTTGTAATTGATAATCACAACCAAGTCCATACTTTTCTTCCAAGGCTTCCAATAATGATGGCATTTTGAATTTATTTATATTTTAATATAAATATTTATAGTGAAAAATTTTTTTTTCTGTATTGATGGTTGGTGTGTTTTGTTTATTTAAAATTTGTTGGCAGTATAATTTTATTGTTGGTCCTTAACTATTAATTTATTTCTGAAAATTATTTTTTATATATTTCATTAACGAAAAATTTAAATCATTTAAAGCAAAATAAAAAATTTGTAAATTTT